>JAOXXN010000395.1:107166020-107176111 GCA_026770055.1 Myrmophylax atrothorax
CCTGGGGACCCCTGGGTGGGTATAATTACATGTGTAGTGATAAATGTTAGAATATATATATATATATACTAATTCAGACTGGTTTCATTTGAGTTCTTGCTGTCTTTTCGGGGTTTTTTTCCCCAGACCGGGCAGTCCGGGCCTGGCAGGAGAAAGCAGAGCTAAACCCTAGACAATAAAAGATTGAAACATTTCTTTAACTTCTAATGATAGAGCATGTTTTCTCAGATGCTTCTCCCATATATCTCATTCCAGACCTTTAGGAATCCTTTTACTGGCTAAGAGAGTTGACTCTTGGAGCTTTTAGGTTGTGGATTATTTTGCTGATTATTGCAGCCACAATTTCTGTGATGCCTAGGCTGAACTGAATTCACTGACTCTTCTTGAATATGCTGATGAAAAAGTGGATAAGAAGAAACTAAAGAGATGGAGAAATGTTCATAAAATTTACCATTATTCCCTCTTTCTACATCAAAACTGAAAAGTGAGTGAGGTGTTCTTAATTTGAGTATGACTGCAACATACTATCCCATTCTGACTTCAGAAGGACTTTCTACAGTTCAGATACTATTCTGACATTGTTTTTCAAAAGGGGAAAATGAGTGTTGGTATCTGCCAAAGGGCTTTTATTCACAATACCAAACTGAATACTCACATTTATGAGACTTTCAGTCTCTTCTCAAGTCAAAATTGAAATAGCAACTACTTTAATCAAAAAGATTACAGTATACAGTGTTTTTCCCTGATTCCTGTGCCTGAAGCTTGATGGGGTGCCAAGGTACTGCCTAGTTTTTATTTAAAGTGCATAACTTTCTGGTCTCGAGAACTGGGAAATGAGTTCCTGAAAACAAACAAGACAGTTTACACACCTGGAGTTGCGAAAGAATGGATGAGCCACTCACCTTTATTTAACCTAATGATTTTTAGGTGAATGATAAAACTTCTTTGGGCTGACTCATGAATTTTGAAAACGAAGTTAGCAATACTGACACTGGCATAAGTGTAAATTACTGGCTTTCCTGAGATGAATGGAAAAGGAGGTGCCATTTTAAGCCTCCTGCAATTTCCGTTAGGCATCCCTGGTAGAGTAATTACTCTAGATTTGTTTTTGTAAACATCTAAACCTTTTTAAAAGTGTATTTTCAATCCAGTCATAGAGTTGTTATTTTTACACAGTATTTTTGAAATCTTTACATGTAGTTAATAAGGTCTGCTATAAACTGGCTGTTTTTACACTCATTCCTTTGTGTCAGGTGGTTTTGGAGCTACATGCCTCAGGGTGTAACTTGTGAGGGTTTTGTAGTTCTGCCCCACTCATGTGCATTCTGCACCATTCACATGTTCTGAGGCAATAACACCAGAAAAGTCCTAAAGACACTGCACTACATTTCAAACTCAGCACTTGCATTCTCTATTTTAAACCTTTTAGGATCTTTTAAGTTACTATGGAACCTGTGTATATATAAGCAAGATATAAATACTAAACATGATTATATTTATTGTAACAAATGCCTAACCCTTTCCATCATCCAGGAAAACCTGCCGTCATTCCTGTGAAATTGTTTCTCTTCCTACTATGAGGAAAAGTGATCAGTTTTTCTGCTGGAAGTACTATTCCATGTTGGAAATGTACTGGATGTGAAATTTAACAAAGGATTGACTTAAAAACATAACAATCATGACTAAGGTCTATTAATACAGAAAAGTGGAACATAAAAAAGGAGTAATCCCACCTAAAACCCAAGGCCCACTTCATACATTACCCAATTTTTCAGCATAGTCAGTGTCAAATCCTCTATACAGAGGTACTAAATATAGAATAAACCTCCTTCTGACATGTCTTACTAGCTTCTAGCATTGAGCAGTTTAAGGAATTTTCAGAATTAAAAAAGCATGAAATAATTCTCCTAAGAAAACATTCCTTCTTATTCACTATTTCATATTCATTGCGGGCCTTTCTATAAATGCAGAAAGCACTGAAAAATCCCAGCCAACAATCCTACTGACTATCCTAATTAGGTCTTTACAAAACTGGATTCCACTGCCTTTATTTTCTTAATTTACTGGTTATGGAGGTATGGTGCTTATTTTTTAAGGACTACTTTGGGAATTGCAGTTAAATATATTGCTTTTACAGAATGTTCCTCATTTTCTTCTTGTTTCTGGTAGTACTTTTGATTTGCCTGATCATGTCTGGAATTTGAAGAGGGTAGACTGTTAGTTATGAAAGACAAGCACTGTGGTAAATTTGTTGGATGTTATTTGATTTGGAATCTACGGTGTGATTATCCTGTTAAGCACATGGTTTGTTAAAGGCAACACTTTAAATAAGATTATAAGGCTAAACTCTTCTTGATGTTGAGAGAGAAATGGAAACAGTACACTTGCTTGTTCTTACAGCCTTGGGCTTTGTATTTGATTAATTCCTAACACAAGTTGGGCAAGTTCAGAAGTTTAACTTCGAAGTTAGCTCTTAAATGATATCTGTTTTCTGTAGGTTTTAAAACCTCAGGCTAAGTTGTAATGCTGTCTGTAAAGAGACCAGGGCAACACCCTTTCTCCTGGTTCCTAGGAAATATCTGCATCAATATACACTTACCACAGGGTCAGCTTTTCCAAAGCTTTCAGTCATGAAGATTAAAGGCTTTTTTTTTTTTCCTTTTTGTATCCCTATCTGGTATTTCTCCTTTACTCTGCCAGGCTGGCAAACTGACATCTTACCTTGCTAACTGATAACCCTCTGTCCTCCCACAGGCACGCTCATGTCTCAAGAAGAGAAGAAAAAGAGTCACGCATCACATATCTACCATTCATCTTCCACTATAAACTGAATGGCTGACTGAGCAAAGAGGAGACCTGAATTCTCCAATGAAAACCTGCACAAACCTCTTCTCTACCACCAGAAGGATACAGACATGACTCAATTATAGACTTACTACTTTGCTTTCAGCACCTGCTCTGGTGCCGAGCTGGGGGACTGGAACCTGAAGCCAAGGATGAGATATTGCTATGGCCATTAACTTTGGTCTGTTGTGTTTCTCCTTCACTGCTTCACTAAGAGGGTAGCAATGATGCTATAAGAAGAAACTTCAGATAAAGCTGCTCTGAGAAAACTTGAGTTGATAGCATGGCTTCACAGGACAGTGGCTCACTTGGAAAATAGGAATTACAAAGTTTGCTCTTGGTTACATTTGTGCCCTGTTTTCTGTATTGTCCTTGTGCTTAGAAACAACTTTGACTACACGTATAATACTCAGAAGAAAGCAGGACTCCAGAATGAATTTGATATTAGTCTTTTATATTTGAAAAAGAAAAAAATCACTGTGTAGTGTGCAAAATATTTATTTGTGTGTGTATTTTTTTTAATGGACGTAATTTTGAACACCAGTTAAACTTAATTTTTAATTTCCTCATTTTATTGTAATGATGAATTTTGTTTTATTGAAAAGCCACAAAGCAAAGCAAAAGCAAAAGCAGAAACTAGATGAAGTCCTGTTATACATGAAGTTTCATCTCTGGCTAGATGAAATTGATGGACCTGCCTGTATCATGTATTACTCTCCTTACTTCCCAGAAATGAAGAATCATGTGTCTCAACTTATGCTTTATTGTTTTTTATTTTTCAGCTATCTTTTGAAAGGACAAAGAATCAATGGCATACCATCAGACTACCTTTTATTTTATGACTGAGGATCCTGAATAGTCTTTGATGAAACACTTCATGATAAATAGTCAACAAACAAGAACTTCTGGGTGTAAAGAACAAATGACATACAGAGAGTAATTAAAAATATATATAGAATCATTACCAAGACAGAAATGCTGCTATGCTAGAATTTTGAATAATGAAGAAGTATAACTACTAATAAAAAAATGTTCTTTCTTTAGTAATCCCACAAATAGCATTTGGCTGGTGAACTCCAGCAAACTGATGCCCTTCTGTGGTGTCATTCTGTTGGTTTTTCCTGTAGGTTCACAATGAAGGCTTGAAAATGCACAATCATAGAGAAACACAGGTACACAAATTTGAATAGAGCAAACATTTATACACAATAAAAGTTGACATCCTTGCAAGCATGAGAATCATAGAATTTTTAGGGTTGGAAAAGATTCAATAGATCTTCCAAGCTGATAAGTCAATGACTTCCACCAAATCTAGGCTGTGTGGCTAGGGCTGAGTTGGAAGAGAAAAGTGCCTTCTAGGAATAAGACAGGTGAGAACAGTTTAAGAGAAGGCCTAGGACAGTAGGGATGCAGTAAGGAAGAATATGAAGAAGAATATTAATAGAACCTTAAAGAAACTTGCAAAAGTGGATTTTTTTTTGTTGTTCCTTGCGAGCAGCAGCAATGCCAAAGGGAAGAACAATTAAACGGAGACTGGTGCTGAGTGCCAAAAAAGTAATTTCTAAGGGCTTTACTTTTTTTCATTGAGCATAAGAGAAAGATTTAAATGATACAACCCTTGGGCTCATAAGCTTGGCAAACCTTGTTAATTTTTCTGTAAAGAGAGTTTGCTTTGCCAAATAGATTTCACCAAGCTTGCACCACTCTTTTTAAACCACTCTAGATAAAAAAGAAACCATTAATTAAATCAAAATAATAAAGATATAAATCATAAATTTAACCAAAGCAAGAGTGGTAGGAGACACAAATAAAACTCAAACTGAAGGCACATTGATGGAAGAATTCTAATGCAAATAAGTAATAGAGTTTCTGTTTTCCTGTTTGCATCATTAATTTGTAATAAAACATGAATTAAGTACAGTTTTCTAAAACTGCCTTCCCCTCTGTTTTGCAATATGAGGCTTATTAGGGAATGTAATCTGTCAAATTCTGTCCTTTTAAAGATCTACTGCTTCTGGCTTGCATGTGAAGTGAGAGTAATTTGTGAAGAACTGCTGTGCAGTCTAGATGCATACTGTTGTTTTTCTGTACGGTGATTTTTTTGCCCTCCTATCCTATGCCATTTAACAAAACAGTGCATTGTCTTTTAGATTTACAGAATAAAGGTGTTATGAGGACAGACAAGTTGAACATACCAAAAGAGTCCACAGGTGAAGGAACTAAGATCAGTAATGCTAGAAATGAGACTTCATTGCTCTGACAAGCCAAAGAAAGTCTTTCAGTTGTTTTGCTGTTGATGTGTAGGCAGTAGACCAGAGAAGAAAATTCCATTTGCATTATCCAAAGGAAGGACACAAACTCCAATGGCTGAGACTTTCTGTCATTGTGCAATGACTGGACTCTTAAACTGGGGAGGTCAGCCCATGCCTCCCAGGCATTATTTTTTTTAATTCCCCAGTCAAACGACATCATGAGCACTCTGATAACCTCAGTAAAAATGGCATTCACATTGTTCAAGGTGAAACTACCAACGTCATCATTACTTTCTCTTTTCTGCCTTTCTTGTTGTATTACTACATTATTAATCCTCTCAAAGATTTCAAAAGCATCAGGCATTTTATGGTGCATAGTTTGTCTGAGCAGAATTCACCATTCTCTGCTTCATTGTGACTAACATTTTATCCCATCCTTTCTGGTCCTCCAAAAGTAATCAGAAAGATTTGTCCATTCCCATTAGACCTGCATGGAGGAAAATAACAGCACCAGAGGTCATTTATGGGGAGAAAGAGTAATGGAGTCAGGAAGTGCTGGTTTCATTAGTATCTTCTTGTAAAAAGAGAAAGTCTACTATATACAAATGTGAATACAGAAAAAGAACATGGAATGATATCATATATAATATGGCATTGCTTACAACTACGTAGGGAAAATGCTACTAATAAAATAAACCTGAATAAAACTCATTTATGGGTTATTCAGATAAAAAGGCCACATTCACTGAAGCCTAAAAAAAGAAGACAGAGTAAAAGGCTCTTTTCCAAGAAAAAGAGAGTGAGAATGATGCCTTACTTGTCTTCATAAGACAGCAAAACCATGACTTGATATGGAAAGTGTTTCATCTGGAATAGATCTTTTTCAGAAAAGCAAAGTCTTTTAATTGTACTGTAGAATCTATCTAGTAAAGAGCAGGCAAGTTTAAGAGACTGTGTCCACACTAGAAAGTAACGTATAGAAAGAAAAATTATGAAAGGGATTTAAAGAGATTTAAAAAATAAATCTTTCTCTATTCAGGCTACTCTTCTCAAAGCTGAAGGCTGATAATCCTTTTTTGCTTCATATTAATTACTGCTCAGATTAATTTAAATTGTGCTGCTTAGCTATTAGCACCAGTGTGGTGTATCCCCATGCATGACATGGCTGCTAGTGGAGTTCTCTCTGTTTCTGCCTCCAGCTTTTCCCTCTACACCACTATCAGTGTCCAAAACATAAATTTATTTGCACCCATCTACAGAATGGGAAATTCATCTTGTTCTCTGCTCTAAGTAGCTCATAAAGAGTTAAATTTTCTGAAGAAAAACATGGAGATAATTAAAACAGTTTCTCATAAATATTATTCACAAAAAATGAGACCTATTGTCAAATATAAAAATTTATTAATCAGAGCTTTCTGAACTCTCACATTTAGCAGCTTTGTTATGTTAATTCTGAATAATGGACTTATTCTCCCATTATTGCCTATCATTTTAAGGCTCATTTAGAAAATGAAGATGTCCTTTTCACTTGAAAATTATTATGTATTTTATGGCGCAGGTTTTTTTAAATTGAATATTTGCTCCCTATACCCTTCTGTTCCCCCCCTGCCCTGCTTGTACTCGTTGGTCAATGTTCAAATCAAACACAGCCGTAAACATTTGTCATAGAGATACACAGTGTGTGCAGAGAAAGCTTAATGGAGACAATGGGTTTGAGAACAGAGGCCCAAATCTACAAAAGTATTTACTTCTGACATATATGCAGATGTAACATTAGCTCTTATAGATATTTTGAATAAAAATCTGCTGTGAATAATGGCATGAAAAAATAAAGGAGAAGATGGTGCATCCGTAGAAAGCCAGTAAGTTCAGCCACAACATAGGATTTGTGTTTTTTTAAAAAAATCTTTACTAGAAGACCTTCGTTTTGCCACACACTTTCTATGTGTCTTGGAGAATTCATCTGCTCTTGATTGTGTATGTATGTGGTGTCAATCAGGCTCAAAACTATCCAGTAGTTCAATGCACTCTATCAGGTCTCCTACAATGAAGTTCTAGTCCTTTCTGGGGAAAATCCCAGGCTTGTTTGCTGTCTTTTCACTTGTGTGCTATGAAGTGATTGGAAGGAGAAGAGTGAGGGAACAGAGAGAACAGGGTTGAACATACTGAAAACAGTTGGCAAGAAGACACACTGACATTTTTGTGCCTTAAGCACAAAAAAAGTACATGTTCACCCTTGGCAGGGAGACATGAAGTCCCTTGGTCCCAGGTCCCCTAATACGACTTCTGGAGGAAAAAGCCTTGTTACTTGCCATTTAATATCCCAGAAGACCCTAGCCCATTGATGTTTTCCTTGCACTCTTATGGACACCTCACAACATCAGACCAAAATGGCCTGAGATCCTAAAGGTTCTGTGGCGTCATCCGTGGTAGAGGCAGAATGGATTTGTATGCAATTTAAACTGAGGCAGAGGTCAGGCTGCCTGGAATGCAAGTACCAGTAATGGCATCTTCTCTAGAACTTGCAACTCAGGAAAGTATTACCTGTCACCATGTGATCAAACAAACGTCATAACAAAGCACTGTGAGGAGATTTAGATTCCTTGGGCCAATTTTGTAAGACAGAGAGTTCTGTCAGAATAGACTTTCCTTTATCTCAATTCCCTATCTGCAAAACAGAAATAGCATTTATTTTTTCCACCCATTCACACCCATTTCAACCATTTACAAGGCTGTAAACTCTTATGAAGTAGAGGTACTTCTTATGATTATTGAATCATAGAATGAGTTGGGTTGGAACAGACCTTAAAGAACAACGCTGCTATAGGCAGGGACATTTACTACACCAAGTTGCTCAGAGCCCCAACCAGCCTGGACTTGAACAATTCAAAGAATCGGCCATCCACAACTTCTTTGGGCAACCTTCTGCAGTTCTTCACCACCCTCGCAGTAAAGAATTTCTTCCTAATATCTAATCTAAACTTATTCTCTTTCAGTTTGAAGCCATTCTCGCTTGTCCTGTCACTACATCCCTTTGTAAATAGTTTCTTGCCTTCTTTCTTGCAGGCTCCCTTCAGGTACTGGAAGGCCATAATTAAGTCAGCTCAAAGCCTTCTCTTCCCCAGGCTGTACAATTTTAATTTTACCAGCCTTTCCTCATATGAGACGTGCTCCACCCCTCTAATCATCTTGCTGGCCCTCCTCTGGACTCACTGTAATAGGTCAATGCTATTCCTCTGCTGGGGCACCAGAACTGGATGCAGCACTCCAGGTGGGGTCTCACCACAGTGGAATAGAGGGTCAAAATCTCCTCCCTCAAGCGGCTGGCCATGCTCCTGCTGATGCAGCCCAGAATACAATTGGCTTTCTGGACTGCCAGCACACATATGTGGCTCATGTCCGTCCTCTTATCCATCAGCACTCCCAAGTTCTTTTTGAAAGAGCTGTTCTCAATCTGTACATGCCCCAGCCTGTATTGATACTGGGTGTTGCCCCAAACCAGGTGCAGCACCTTGCACTTGGTCTCGCTAAACCTCATGAGGTTTAGCTGGCCCCACTTCTGGGCACTCCTCCAGGCCCCTCTGGATGGCATCCCATCCTTCAGGTGTGTGTGTCAACAGCACCACTCAGCTTGGTGCCATCTGCAAATTTGCTGAGGGTGCACTTGACCCCTTCATCTGTGTAATTAATGAAGATACACAGTAACACTAGTCCCAGTATAGAACCTTGATGGACGCTACTTGTCAGTGATATCCAATGGGACTCTGAATCATTGACTGCTAATATCTGGATGTGACCATACAATCAATTCCTTCATGATCTAACAGTGATCTAACATCAAACCCATATCTCTCCAATTTAGTGGGTAGAATATTGTGGGGGGACTGTGTCAAAGGCTGTACAGAAGTCCAGATAAATGACATTTACAGCTTTTCCTGTTTCCACTGATGTAGTCACTCCATCACAGAAGGCCGCTAGATTCATCAGGCAGGACTTGCTCTTGATGGCATGAAGGCTTGGTTGCTAGCACAAGATCTCTTCATGCGAACACAGGTGTGCAGGGTTTTTTGTACCTGTGAGCTCTTAGAATTGCAAAGTCAGCCAACTTTTGTTTTATTGTGGCAGAAATGTGAACACCTCATCCTCAGCTAGATATTGCCAAAGCAAGTGAAAACACAAACGAAACAGGTAGAGCTCAGAGGAGAGTAGACAATGTACCTTGTTTTGTCTAATGGGCTGTGTTTCATTATGTTGTGCAGTTTAGGGCTTAAGCCTTAGAAAAAATATAGTTGGAAGAACACAGCTTTTTTCTGAACTCCAGTGTTGCTTAGGCACATTTCTCTGTGCTGCACCTACTGTTTGGGGCAGTTAAATGGTGCCCCGACACCCAATCCCATCAGATCTCAGAAGCTAAGCAGGGTCAGGCCCAGTTAGTACTTGGATGGGAGACCTCCTGGGAATACTGGGTGCTGTAGGTTCTAGTCCCGAGGACTTCACTGTCACCATCCAAGCTCACTCGGCCATAGCAGATGAACCTCAGGAGTTAAAGGGTGGGGAGAGTTCCGTGCACGCTGTGCCTCACCCAAAAGATTCACTGCGCAGGCTCGAAGGACACACCCACGTGGGTAGAGCCCTTCCCAAAAATCATCGTTTGTGAAGCCTAGCCATGATGACCTACTGTTTGGGTAATGACTGAGTTTGTAGGAGTTGGAGTTCAGTTCTAATTTTTAGCTTAGGATTCTGGGTGAACAAAACGAAACAAAAGAACACATGGAAGCTCTCATAGCAATTTAATTCAAGCAGGGTCTGCCTTTTGTTAGGAGAGAATAGATCTTTGGAAAATACATATAGCTCCTTACTTGAGGGTGGGAGAGTCCAAAAGACTCTTGGGAAACAAGTTCACTTTGTTTCTCTTAGATGTGAAATGAAGGTGGGGTTCAGGGGACCAAACATCTGTACAATAGATTCCTCATAAAGCAGACATATAAAGCAATA
>JAOXXN010000395.1:107206122-107228586 GCA_026770055.1 Myrmophylax atrothorax
AAAATTGTAATTCTGACTCATAATCTCTTGTGTGGAGTTCCTTTCTCCTGCTGGTTTACCTCTAAACCAGCACAGTAGGAGACAAGCAGACAAAGAGTGAGTTCAGCCAGGAATGTCTAACTTGTGTTTGCAATCTCTTGGGGGTGTGGGGCACTGGTACTAGAGCTGCAACTTTTAGCTATGTGAAGAAGGAAGAATAATGTGCTGTATGGTGGAAAGGAGGAAAAGCAGTTTCTGGAGGGAGAAGTAGCACCAGCAGAACATCTGGAGCATGGACTAAGAGCAGAGAGAGGGTGCATATGTAAATACAGGAAGAAATTGAATTCAGATATTCCCAGTGTTTGCTAACTCCTTTCTATCTTTAGGCACAAAAGAAGCCAGAGAAAACAGCAGTCTTTTGACCACTCAGCCGGATTTTGCCAGCCACATACATGGAAAGTGAGCCATCCAAAATATCAACTTGCTATGATTCATTCCTCTCTGATTTTGATATATGATGATGTATCACAGTGTGTTTCATGATATGCAGTGTGAGAATGAGATGCCTAGTCTAGAATGCTTGGGTGGGTGGGTTGGAGAAATCTTTTTTCAAACAAGGTATATTCAAAATAGACTAAGAAAATAAAACATTTCAATCCATTCGTAAAACCTCCCTTTCCCAGAGGAGGTAAACATATAAATATATCTATATTAAAAAAAAATAAAAAATAAAAAATAAATAAATAAATAAATATATATATATAACTATTCATAATGTACCCAACCAGTGTCAAGGTTTTAAACTCCAGTTTGGCAAGCTATTACCAATTACTTTGGATTTCAAAAAATTTAGACGTGCAGAAATTAATGAGTATTCGGTTTACTTGTATACTTTAAATTAGACACAAAGCTGCTGAATCAGCAGCAGAATGTTTATTTTTTCTGAGCTGGAATTAATAACCATGTTTTGGATCACTGGCCTCCCCAACCACCACAAGTGTTTGCACCTCTTTCATGAGAGAAGTGAAGAACTTTTAGTGCATCTGTAGCCATCTCAAATTTCAGAATAAAAAGCTGGAAGGACTTTGAACCCCTCACCCTGGTTTCTCTTTCTAATACCACCCCTCCTTCAAATTCAAACCTGAATGGATTGCACACATATCAGTGAGTTCACAGCAAAAGTAGAATACTGTGCTTCATGCAGAATGGATGTCCTTTCAGGTATTATCTCCTTTCAGAGCTGTGCCTGCTTCTTCTACTGACCACACTTTGACAAGGTAAAAAAGTGAAGTCTTCAAATAGCTGTTTTCCCCCACTGGGGGAAATTTCCTCAGTCTTATGTTTATTTAACTGTGCACAGTATCCTTATATAATACTATACATTGCAAATAGAATACCTTGTGGGGTGAGAAAGCAGAGTTTCTTTCTTCTTCTATTATTTCAAATGTAACCAGATCTTTCAGTGTTTTCTGTGTTCTGTTGTATTGGAAACCAGTCTCACATTAACAGATTTAGTATGACTGCCTGTGTATGTATATCTTTGAGTAACTGTATATGTGTGTAGAATTTTTCATATATGCGTAAGTAGAATTACTTTTGAGAACAGCTACCTGTTTGATCAACCATGTTTCCCTTATTTTTCTCCTTATCACTCTAAACCATCAGTGACACATCAGGATATGATTAAAAAGCTCCACACAGAGAAGCAGTATTTTATCTGTAGAGTTATTTATCAAAGAAATCTGTTCCTTTAAAGTGGTCACAAAACAGCATTAGGCAGCATATATGATTAAATCGTTTTTGTTGGGAGAACATATTTATCTTCCTTTTTTTTGTTCTTTTTTTCAAAGGGATTTGAGAGCAGCTCTTTTTCTTAACTTCAGTCAATATGTAATCCCTCTCTATTTCTATCCAAATGTGCATATATTGTTCTTAGAGTATTTTTTACTGATAAAGAGCTTCCCAGGTTTGTTTTGGTTGTTTTTTTTTTTTTTGTGCTTATCTTGTGATATGAAGAACCTGTTATTGTTCGATACTGAATAACAGAGATAGTACTCAATTTCCAAACTTTCAAGTGGAGCTTTGTCTTGTACTGAGTGAGTAGAAGATATACATGACAACTGGAATTTCACATACCTTTATCTACAATCTTCCCATCCAATCATGAAGTCATACATAATATTGATGGAGAGTTGTGAGAAGGAAAGAACACTGAAATAAACAAACAAAATATCCCAACAAAAATCAAATATCTTCCTACTGCCTTTCCTACAACTTTCCAATAATTATGAATGAGTAATATATACTGAAATCAAAGACTTACATTTCAAAGGGAAGCAACATACTCAACATTTGTTTGTGTTCTCTCTAAGATATCAGTGATCTTAAAAATAAATTTAAAAATCATTATTTGATAACTGAAGTACTGAAGTTTGGAATTTAGGAGGGCCAGATGCAATTCTGCATAACTCCATGAGTTTCTGCTAAGTATGACTCCTTGGTGTAGCTATTTCTACTCCTATGGTGCCCCTGAGAAGGGAAGGGAGGAGGTAGCAAAACAATCTTAGTCACAAATTAGGATGCTGCTTCTGAAATAAAGGGATAGCAGGTGAGTTCCTTTCATACAGAGTACCTGACTTCAAAATGTCTCACTGAAATATTGTGGTGTATAGAAGTATTCATGAGGTAATGCAGTTTGCTTGCCATCTGAGTGCATGGTCTGACCTGCAGTGCTAATTATTATTAAGCCTCTCATTCTGAAGACCATGGGACGGATAGGAGAATGTGGTCTCAGCAGAGAGTTTGATACCTTTGCTGAGGATGAGGATGAGGAAGGGACTTGGGCCACAGAGGGTGCTGGTTCAGATCTCGACACCCCTGCCTGTTTTCCTAAGTTCTGCTAGTTGGTGACTCAATTTAGCAAACTGTTCAATATCCTATGTGAAATATTGACATTTAGACTCCACCCAGCTTTTGTATGCACACAAAAATCACTACCATGTGTGTCTGTGTTGACAATCACCACAAGGATGCTAAAGATTGTATCACAGAATCATAGAAGGGCTGAGATTGGAAGGGACTGCTAAAGGTTGTTTGGACAAACCCCTCTGCTCAAGCAGGACCACCTGGAGTCAGTTGCCCAGGACCATGTCCAAACAGCTTTTGAAAATATCCAAACATGAAGTACCTTTGTGGGCAACCTGTTCCAGTGATTGGTCACCCCTACAGTAAAAAAGTGTTGATATTCAGATGGATCCTCCTGTGTTTTAGCTTGTAACCCACTGCTTCTGGTCCTGTCACTGGGTACCACAGAAAATAGATTGGCTCTGTCCTCTTTGCACCATCCCTTAAGGTATTTATAGACATTGGCACAATGCTTCCGAGCCTTCTCTTCATCAGGTTGAACAGTCCCAGCTCTCTCAGCTTTTCCTCACAGTTAAGATTCTTAAGTCCCTTAATCTTTGTAGCTCTTTATAGAATTCCTTCAAGTATGTCCATGCCTCTCTTGTACTGAGAAGCCCAAAACTAGAAACAGTTCTCCAGATGTGGCCTCACCAGTGCTGAGCAGAGAGGAAGGATCCCCTCCCTTGAATTCTTAACAACACTCCTCTTAATGTAGTCCAGGATAGCGGGATATATGAGCATGAAGACTTGTTCTGGCCTCTTACTCACAACCCTGATCTTTTCTGAACAAGGATGCTTGGATCCTGCATGCTGAAGCCTGGACTGCTGTTGCCATTCAGCTGGCAAACTCAGAGAGTCAGTATTTAGGCTTGTTAGCCCAGTATCTGCTCAAATCTAGGCTCTCTTTTTCTTCCTTTTCAACAGAGAGGCAGAACCTTGGCAATGACCATTCACATAAACTCAGTCATGATATCCTCTCCCCACTGGGCCTGCACACAGGAACCAGCAGGAATGGTGCCAAAAATAAATCTGGCACAGCAGATGAAAAAAGCTGCTATTGTCCAAATGATATTAGAGTAATTTTCTTTCCTGTTAAAATACCCCATAGTCTAAGGCACATATATATTTAAATCCTGAAGTTTTTACCACAGAAGACAAGAGCCCAATGTAGGAAAATTACAAATGATTTTTCTGTGTTCCTATTTTTCTGTTTCAGTAGATATTTGATTAATTTCATTGAATGAGTTGTTTGGACATATCTGATCTGTAAAGATTCTAGAGACAGAAGTTTTTTTGAACTATAATTATACCTATTCTGTTAGCACTGGCACATATGCCATTTGGTTTCATGTTATAATCTTTTAGTTTAATGTTTATCTATTCTATCTTTCACATCTACACACAAAGCTGGATGACTCAGCTAACACACCGCTCAAAAATGATGGAGTTCGGCAAAGCAATGAAAGTGCAAAATAATTTCAGGCTGATCTGTAGCTCACATCTTAACACAGAAACCATGCCTGATCAATTTTTCTCTCCCAGCATAGCCCCTGGTAAACTAAACATCAGCAAAATACTTGCTGATTGCAATAAACTGGCTGTATCTTGTGAACCTTAGGTTTTCATCCAGTCTCACATCAAGTGGATGTGGATTAGATTTTATGAAGGACTCATGACCTAATATTTAACAAAACCCAAGAAACCTCATTGCGCATTTTACTGGCTATTCAACACAGGATGTAACATAAACCTAGTGTCTGGTTTCATCTGGAATAGAGTTCATTTTCTTAGTAGCTGGTAAAGAGCTGCATTTTGAATTCATTATGAGAATAATATTGGTAATCTGTTACTGTTTTGGTAGTTGCTCAGTAGTGCTTACTCTCTACATCAAGGACTTTTCAGTGTCCCATGCTCTGCTGGCAAGCAGGTACACAAAAGCCATGAGGGAACATCACAAAGGTGGCAGATATGAACTGGACAAAGAGATATTCCATACCATAGAATGTCATGATTAATACATAAACCAGGTGGGAGTTGGGTGGAAGGGGCCAGTTTGGGCATCGATCAGTAGTTGGTGAGCAATTATACTGTTCATCCCGTGTGTTTCTTGGGTTTTATCTCTCTCTCCCTTTCCCTTTTATTACAAAAACAACAATAAAAATAATATTAATTAATTTTTTTCAGTTATTAAACTGCTCTTATCTCAAACTCATAACTTTTAATTTTTTTGTTGTTGTTTGTCTGGGGGTTTTTTGTTAGTTTTTTTTTCCCTGATTCTCCTCCCCAGCCCGCTGTGGGACAGGAGAGTGAGTGAGCAGCTGCAGGGTACTTAGTTGAAGGCTGGGATTAAATTGCAGCACCTACCTATGTGAGAAACTCCTATTTTCCAGGGATGTGTAGTCCCCAGGGTGAGAGAAAACAGAAATTACACCTTTTCTTCTAATCTTTTTCTTCCCTTAGAAAGGAAAGTACGGTATCTTAAAAGTTGGACGTGAGGATCCTTGTGCTTTCCTTCCAACTCAGAATATTCTGTGGTTCTGTGATCTTGCTCATGTGATGGAAAACCAAATGAACAAAGCCGCTAGACTTGGTAAAGCTTATAAATTACTGTATTAGGCATGTAATGATAAATATGGTTTAACAGGGAACATCCCTTTACCTATTTCTGCCATGGTGTCCTTGAACATCAAGCAGTTTCTTTACTCACTTTTCAGCATCACTCTAACATTTTCTATTATACCAGAAAGTGTAGTCTATCCTTCAAAAAATTGTAATCAAGATCTACAGATTATGTACCTAAAACTCAGCTCAAGCATGTAAAATAATCAATTGATATTTAATTAACACACAATTGCTGCCCTAATACTGAATCAAATCCTCTTAAAGTGTGTCCATAATTCCCACTAGAGTGGTAATGTCCTGAGAGTGAAAGAAATACCCTGTGATCATTAGAAGAGTATTGCAAATTATAGAGTTTTTGTCTAGAGATTAAGCACTTCCAGAATCTATTACACATTTAAAAAATAATCACTTTAGAACAGAAAAGAATTATGGTACCTCCTTCCAATACCTTAAAATACATTTTACTGTTATATGTTTGTTTGAATAAACAGATTATCTCAGCATTCTTTCCAACTAATGTACGTAAGACTTCTGCATAGTACTATTGATCAAATATGACACAGAGAATTGCTTAGGAAAAGTGATTCAAACTCAATTTTCTTCAAGTTCATTGCAGCACCTAGCCTTTGAAGGTCAGCTCTGAGATTTGGGCTTGTTCACCCTGGAGAAGAGAAGGCTCCAGGGTCACCTTTAGCAGCTTTCCAGTAGCTGAAGTGGGCTTACCAGAAAGCCAAAAGGGACTTTTTACAAGGGTATGTAGTGATAGAACAAGGGACAATTGCTTAAAACTGAAAGAGGGTAGGGCTAGATTAGATATAAAGAAGAAATTCTTTATTAGTACAGTGGTAAGACACTGGAACAGGTTATCCAGAAAAGTTCTAGATATCCCATCTCTAGAAATGTTCAAGATCAGGCTTTGAACAACTTGGTCAAGTGGAAGATGTCCCTGCCCATGGGCAAGTGGATTGGAATTAGATGATCTTTAAGGTGTCTTCCACCCCACAGTTCTATGATTCTATGAAAATGTAGCACAAATGGTTGGAAGAGTCCTAATGAAAATAAATTCAGGGAATGCCTTCTACTTTCCATTTGAAATAAGTCAAACAGTATAGTTATTTAATGAATAAAATAAAGACTTACGATATAAATAGACTAATTTTAACCAACTTCATGTCACAGTCATAATGTACAAAAAAGAACAGGTTTAAGACAAGAAGCAAGGATTAATCAGAGCCAGAATTGCTAATACAGCAGATCTGTTAACTAAGGTGAGTGTATGTGTTCAGCTCAATGCATGGTGGCACTTGGGATGGCACACAGCTTCTTTCAAGCTGTGGTTTCCCCCCTGGGAATGTACCTCCTTCTTAATAGTTAGTAGGCTTTTCACCAATACTTTTTTCTCCACCAAAGGAACTTCTGATTCTTCAATGCCTTTATAAATCTAGCACTTAGAATCTCCTGAGACAAAGATTTCTATGATCTAATTGCTTATACTGTGCCTAGTACTTATACTTGTCTAATGTCCCTGCCCAATAATTGCATAGGATTAACTTCTGGTCTTTCTGTTGTGCTACACTGGTCATAGTTTTGTATACTTCTGTCCTTTGTAATTTTAATGGGTGGTTTCAGTGACTGGCTGAATACAAGTTCTAAAAACTGATCCACTTAAAAGCAAAAGATTTTACACTAGCAATGAGTATTTTGCATTTTGAAAGAGCAGAATATACATATTTTAAATATTTGCACTACTTCATTAAGTCAGTGAAATTTCCTAGTTTCTGTTGCTGTTCCACAGGTCTCATACAGAGCAAACACTCTGCTCTTACGGATTCCTGTTTTTGTGCTTGCACATTTATCAGAAAAATATAGAAAGAGAATCTAGACAGGTATAAAATTTAAAGGCAGAATTATGTCATACTAAGGTCAATTTTTTCTACAGCCAGAGTAATTTTGTTTAATATATTTTGGTTTGCTTGTTGTTTTGGGGGATATTTTATCAAAAATATTTTATAATATGTCTGTACCAGTGCTTGCACAATAGCTCTGTGCCCTTCCAGCTGGTAGACAAATACAGTATTTATTGAACTACAGTGATTTTTGCATATATTGCTTCTCAAGAATATGTTTCTCTGTGTTTATATATTTGCATTCATAAAGATATATATTTTCATATACACCCATGTGAACCCTTCCCCTATTCTGATAAAAGTTGCTTTAAGGTCCACAGGTAAGAACCTGTGTGTAAGTAAGAAGAATCAAGATGGACTATCCTCTGGAGTATTTTATCTGAAGTTCTCTCTGTATACCCATCAGGTATAGATTTCTTATTTTTTGATCTCTTCTTCTACAGAAATAACACAGTGTGATGATCACATCTAAATCTGTAGAGCTGCTTAGTCATTCCAACTATATTTTGCAGTAGAAGGTGTCCAACAGACACCTAACCTTATTCGGTTTTCTAGAGTCTTGTAAAAGCAGGCTTGGCCAAAGAAAGAAAAAACAATGATTTTCTGACAGAAGAAAAGATGCAGAAGGAAGCTGGGCATTAGCAGACATGGGACAACCTACCTGGAAGACAGGATAAATGCAGAAACTGTAGGAAAGCTTCACCGGAGCTTATTCTTAAACTTCAAAGTTGCTCAAACACATTTTCTATTGAAAAACCACGCTCCTCATTCTAGTAGAACAGATATTATTGTCACGAAGGACAATTTAAAAAAAATAAATATATATGCTTTATGTGTACACACACATATATATATATATGCACAGACCCGTAAATGCACATTCATGTATATGTGTAGAGGGAGGCTTTGAGGCTTTATCCTCTGTTCATCTCATATTACCATTAATTTTATGACTATTTGGAGCTCTTCAGTGAATCATTCGGTCCTACATCATGATGGAAATATTTTCATTCTGGAAATTGTTAATATGAAATTGGCCTCTTAGCACATTAAAGAAAAAATAGACCATAATAGCAACATTAATAAAATTAATATTTATTTTTAAAGAGGACAGCTGGCTACTTAGAATCCCAGACTTGATTAATGTCTTTAACTTATTAGTCTTCTCAGATTTATAATATTTTTTCTTAAATGCATTTATATTAGTTAACTGCACCATCTATATTAAAAGTTCATTCCATCTCTCAGCACTTTCTCTATCTAATAATGAATTTCTGAGTTCTCATTCTATCTATATGTATTTTCTTTGTCATTTAAACTCACTTCTAGTTGACCTGAAAACTCAGGGAGATAATCAGTCTTAACTTTGAGGGGCATGATAGACAATAAGAATTTTTGACAGATGTACTGCTCACTAGGTAAAAAAATCTGCCAGGATTGCTGAGTCCAAAGTGGGGTGGTGAATGGAGTTAAATCCAGCTGGTGACTGGTAACAAGTAGTGTTCCCCAAGGTGCAGTATTACAGCCAGTTCAGTTTAATATCCTTATCAATGGCCCAGATGAGGGATTAAAAAATTTACAGGCGACACCAAACTGGGCAGAAGTGTTGATCTGCTGGAGGGCAGGAAGGCTCTGCAGAGTGGTCTGGACAGGCTGGGTTGATGTGCTGAGGCCAATTGTTTGAGGTTCAACAAGGCAAAGTGCCAGGTCCTGCACTTGAGTCACAACAACCCCATGCAGCGCTACAGGCCTGGGAAAGAGTGGCTGGAAAGCTGCCCAGTGGAAAAGGACCTGGGACAGCTGGTCAACAGGCAGCTGAATATGAGCCAGCAGCGTGCTCAGGTGGCCAAGAAGGCCAATGGCATCCTGGCCTGGATCAGCAATAGTGTTACCAGCAGGACTAATTAAGGGATCATTCCTCTGTATTCAGCACTGGTGAGGGTGCATCTTGAATTCTGTGTCCAGTTCTACTCCTTTGCTATAAGAAAGACGTTGACGTGCTGGAGCATGTCCGGAGAAGGGCAACAAAGCTGTTGGAGGGTCGGAGCACAAGTTTTATGAGAAGTGGCTGCAGTAGGCAGTGTTGTTTATCCCGGAAAACAGAGGCTCAAGGAAGACCTTATTGCTCTCTGCAATTAACTGAAAAGAGATTGTAGCAAGGTGGAAGTCGGTCTCTTTTCCATGTAGCAAGCAACGGGATAAGAGGAAACAGCCTTCAGTTGCACTGAGAGAGACTTAGCTTGTGTGTTATGAAAACTTCCAACACTGAAATGGTTGTTATCTTTTGGAAGAAGCTCGCTGGGTAGGTGGTTGAGCCACCATCCCTGAAAGTATTTAAAAGACATGTATATATGGTGCTTAGGGATATGGTCCAGTGGTGGACTTAGAAGAGCTGGGTTAATGGTTGGACTCAATAATCTTAGAGGTCTTTTCCAGCCTAAATTATTCTATGATTCCTTTGAATACTCTACACCTCTGTAATTCTTCATAATTTTCTACTATTCTGTCTGAGTGTCTTCAAGCACAGTGTTAAGCAATAACTTCTAGATGGAACATACAATTATTTCCTTCATCCGCTCTTGGTTGTAGGTGCTTTATTTATTTTATATGTATGATGTATTACACATTTTGACTCTAAAAAAGTAGGTCACAAAAGGACATTGTGAATCCATAGAAGTAGTTGAGGTTGGTGATGACTCTTAGATATTCTAAGGATTCTTCCTACAGTCTTGAATAAGTGCAGGAAAGAAAAGGTCTTTCCTTGAAATCATAGATCAATCTAGTAAAATTTTATTTGGTTTAGAGCACCACCACCTATACCCTACCCCTTGTTACTCATTTTTGACCTTGAAGAAATCCTAGAGTTTTATCTTTCTGAAAATCTTACACAAATATTTTATAGAATAAATGATTAGATATATTTGATATCATCCCATGTTGCTTTAGCAACATATAGATTTACTTAGCTTTCTGCACGATAATGTCATTTGGTTAAAAAACAGCAGTTGCACATATATTTAAAATGTCATTTTTGTTGTCTCTTAGTCACAAACTAGGCCACATATTTTATAATGACAATGAACTCGGCAACAGCACGCTCTGTGGATAAGCATTGTGCTATTTTTGTTCAAGTTATAAGATGGAAGTGAAGCAAAATGAGACATTCAGTGTTCAGGTAATAAGACTGAAACCACATGAAGGCTTTACTTTTTATCTTTTCCTGTTAAATACAATTGAATTATATAAAACCTCTAGCCCCTAAAAAGTAAAAAAAAAAAACAAAACCAAAAAAACCCAACCTAATTAAGCTAGACATAAAATTCTATGTTAGCACAATAGACTAAAAAAGCTAATCTACCTTGGCAAAATGACAATATTTGCATTTTTCTTATTGTTTGTAAGTAATAGTGATTTTCTGTGGATATAGTTTAAATGATCCAATCTTTTCCTTCAATTAAACATTGTTATATTTTGTTCAATTGCCAAAATATAACTGAATTATTGTGTCAAATTTATATTTTTCTGTCTTTTTTTTTACTAAGTTTTTAACACTGAATCACATAACTTCTGACAAACGTCAACATCTTACAACTTGACTTAAATTTTGGCTCTTTTCCAGTGCACATGGTCTGGTTTACGTGTCATATTAGAGAAAATCAGGTTCTACACTGAGTATCCAGCCAATTACACTATCTTATTCCCAATTGCTAAATGTTGACACTTTCTTATCTGTGTATCAGGTTACTGTTTACAACAATGTCCTTGGGAATTACCAGCAAACTTTACTTTCTGTTATACACTAATGTTATACATGGGAGCCAATTATCGAAAGCATTATGAACAGATGGTGCACTAAAGAATGGAGAAGTAGTGTTCAATAATATAACATAGTGGATCATTATACTACATAAACTGTACTACATAACCTATTTGACACCTGAGGAGTAAAGTTTAGTTATTACAGTAGATCTATATTTTTATGGAAAATACTGCTTTCCATTAAAATGCTTTCATTTTGGAACCTTTCTGTAACTGATAATTATTTTCCTGGCTTTAGAGAACAATTACAGATGCCCACATATATATACACGTGCTCATGGAGGAAAGAGTTTGTAATTACTCTTTGCCACTCTCTTCTCTTTTTAGACAGTCCTTTAAGCCAAGAGTTTATGATAAAAGAGCCATAAAACTTCTACCAGAAAATTTGTTAAAATCTTAGGTTCTTTTGTTTTGTTTTGTTTTGGGGGTTTTTTTGTTTGTTTGTTTCATTTTGAATTACATATAAAAGGAGCTAGATGTTTTACTGAACATGTAAATAAATAATTTAAACTGAATATTTGAGAATCTTGTGATATGTTAACATCTGCAACCTATGGCTGGGCTTGCCATGTCATTTCCCTGCACTTTTCTCCTTTTTTCCCACTATTGGGCTGCCACCAGATAAAAACTAGCTCTAACTGATCATCTCCCATCCTCCGGCCAATGTGTTGGCAACTGCAGACAGCCATCAGACATTCTTCTTGGAGTCTACCAAGAAAGATGCTTAGCTTCTGGGATCTGTCTGGAGCAGAGCATGCTTTCCCAAGGACCCACTCGACTGGCATGGACCCTGCTCTTCACAGAACAACAAAGCCAATCTCCCAAGTGACTCATGGAGTAATTGAAGAGAAAAAGTTCATATGATCCCATGACTTCAGTCCACCTTCATGCTCAGGATCTCCAACTCTTATGAAGAGTTTGCCCAATGGAAGATAAAAGTTGTAAAGAAGATAACCAGGGAAACAAAAGACTGTATTTTTCCTTAAAAATCTAAATGCAGTTGGTTATAGAGTTTTTGTTTGGTTATTGTTTTTAACTGGCACCTTTCTGTAAACATTAAAAAACTCACTAATATATTTCTACCACTGATATTTGCTCAGTATAAATAATCTAATCAGTCTTGTGACTTTGAAAGTAAGTTAACAATTTGTTGTCAATTGAATATTTTTTTGTTGAAGTATTATTGCATATTCTAGCCCTGTTAATTTTGCGAGAGGTAATTTCCATTTATTATTATCTATGTTTTTATTGATTTTATGAAATTACCTGTAACAATAAAATTAATACAATTTTTTGCCTACAACTCCTTACAAACAAAACAAATGAAGACAATTAAGTTTCTGCTGAGTCTTCTGGCTTATCCTTTATCATTCTTTCATATGTAATATATATAAAAAGTTAATAAATTGTCAATCCATTACTTTTTCTCTGATGTGATACAATGCAAAAATTTTCTTTTAATGTCTTTCAAAACCACTTCCATTTTCATCAGAGAAACAATTTTTTTTCATATAGCAGGAAATACGCATTTTAGCTGAAGCATTCCTTTGTCCAATATCTGAAAACCCTGTTTATGTGAATCTGTGACTCTTTCTCTGGATCAGGTCCAGAAAGAGAAAATATAGTTCTGGGTTGACAAAGGTTAATGCTTTTTACATAAGTAAAATTCTGATTCTGCAGCTGAAACCTGAGAAAAGGAGAACCAGAGAGTTTCTTATGATGATCTTTTTCTTCCTGGGACCTTAATGTCACTTGGAACAGAATGCAATGAACAGATAAAAATTCCTCCATGCAAGATCCAGCTGGAAAGCATATGCTTCATGCCACCTCTCCAAATCAAAATTAAGATCAGAGAGAAGTACCAATGAAGTCTACTGGAAGATGAGTTCAGAGCAGAAAAGACGGGCAGGAGTGCAGAAAATATTCTGAGAATGTAAGGAGATTTTGTACATATACAACCTCTCCTGAAGAAATTTTATTTTAGTATATAATACATTTGGAATTTGAATTTAAGATTTGCCAAAATGCTCACACAGGGGACAAAAGTATAGATGCCAGAATGTTGCTTCTGCGAATAAGTATTTTTCATACTGTTTGCATGTTTCACAAATGTATATCTAGAGCCCAAGTTAAGGTGCATCTACTGAGAAAATTCTGGGAGTAAACCCATAAAGTAACAGTAAGCAAGACCATAATCGATTTCTAACCAAAGCTTTCCTCTTAGAACTCTTTCACTATAAAGAGGCCATTTTACTGAGACCCTATAACTTTGCATTTAAAGGATCACACATTATTTTAGCAGTTAAGTATGCTTCAGTTTTTAAAGCTCTAACAATAAAAAATTCCACCAGTAGGAAAAATTAGTAGATTGATTTCTATTTGTGAAAGTGAGAGAATATAAAGGAATGGAAATTGAAAGTAGATATTTTTCACTTAGGTTTAAAAATTCTAAGTATTTCACTAATTTATTCCATTCTCCTGAGCTACATTCCTCATCTGATCTGAAATATCTTGTGCATCGCTATCATTTAAAGTTCATTGGAAGAGAAAGTGGGTCTTATAACTTAAATCACATGGATATTGGGTGTTTTATATATATAAAGTAACATGTTTATAATTTATAAGTCCCTTGGTCCTTTCCAGCATTCATATGTATTTAGCAGGAAAATCTCTGGGGCATATCAGTAATCGTCAATGAGAAAAGTGAGAAAACTAGGCAAACAATATAAATTGCATGCAAAGACTGGAATTAATGTTGAATTTATGTTTCCTTACAAACTTACCTTAGGGTATTTAAGACTTCTCTAAATGCATGATATATGGAAAGCAAATTAATGATGCATGAATTTATTTGTTTTATTTATTTTATATTCTTTTTAATGCTTTATTAGTATTAGTATTACTATTGGAAATATTTTTTCAGGAAGAAATATTTCCAAGATGAGAAAATATAAAAAAATGTTTCCCTATAGAATAAACAGATCTTTGTGGCTGAAGGGGAACCTCTGTTTAGTCTTGCCTTGTTCTGCTGTATACTACTGCCTCAGTACCACAATCATACCACACTTTTTGAGGCTATTCTGAATTTTACTGTTGCTAGCTCCTTCCTTGTGCTAAAGAAGTAATAAAAGAGTTCCTGTGAAAAGGAGGAGCAGTCTTGACCCAAAAGAAGAAAATCACTTAGAACAACTCAAGCATGGACCACTTTAGACAGATTCATTTGTTGGCTTGCCAAAGAAGCCACTGCTACAAGCAGCAATCAAGGCCTTGGTAACAGATAGAAACTTAGTTAGAAAGGCCACATTACAAAATAAAGCAGCTATAGACTTTTTACTTCTAGCCCATGATCATAGCTGCAAAGAATTTGAAAGCATGTGTTCCATGAATCTCTCCGATCATTCAGAGACAGTTTACCAGAACATTGCTCAGTTGAAAAATTTAACAGTACACCTTACAAGAAGTAAAGACCTGAGCTTGATCAATCTGTTTAGTTGAGTACACATCTTTAACCTTAGTCCAAGACTCAAGAGAATTGTTGTTTTAGTCTTAACCATGATCTGTGTGTTTTTCTGTATTTTAATCAGTGTGTCATGTATTATTTCTTGTGTTCTATGCTTAGTTCGTCATAACTTTACTGAAGTTCTAATGCTTCTTTTTAAAAATATGAAGAGGGGAAATGTTGGAACACATACATTTTCAGGCTAGCAAATCAGAGACAGATTCACAGGTGCCAGCTTCTATGATAAGAGTGGAATTTGTCTAGAGACCTTGAGCTGGTGCAGAAGCAAGAAAAGAAGCCTGCCAAACTCCATGGAAGAACACATCTAAAGAGCTCTTTTTCAAAGATAAAAATAAATTACATAGAGACTACTTGGATCCAGCAATTTTGTGAAATACATATTACTTAATATTTAGCTATAGCCATGGGATGTTAGATAGTTTGCATGGTGTGTGTAAATTTTAGAATTGTGTGCAACTGTGTGAGAAAATAGTCCTGTGAAAAGTTACTGCTCTAGTTGTAAAATCTCTATGCAGAGATAGATAAAAAAGTGTTAATGTAAACATAGTGAGCCTTTCTGCCCCTTCTTTCCACGATTCCTCAAGTAGCTGTAACCCATGATGAAGAAGACCTCGAAAAAAAATACCAGAAAACCCTAAAATTAGCTGCAGTCAAGTGCTTTATTTAATGATAGAGGTAGAAGCCTCTTAAAAGCCTCACTTAAAGGCTCACTGAGAACTGTGTCTGTGGAGAAACAGGGATATGCTTTCAGAAGGGTCTATATACCCATGAAAGATTTTCAAAAGCTTCTCTGATTGGAACTGGAATTATTTCTTCTGAAAATGTCTCTCATAGTGTTCACCAGAATATCTCTATTTAAGAAACAACAAGAAATAACATTTTTGCTTTGATACACACCATAGTGATGTAAAATGGGGGTATTTTCATTTTCTAAAAGATCAGGAACAATTTTATATAAGGTTATGACATCTCTACTTTTAAATATTAAGGAAGCTGTCAGACTCTGGTATAGACTACACATTTCTGAACAATGTCTTTATCTTTCCATTGATGAAAAGCTATTTTTTTCAGGAGAATTGGTGACCCAACACAATGAACTCTCCTTGTTCATTCTTTTGGTTGTTTAAGTTTGGTATTTCACAATAACATCTTTTGACTGGTTAACTTTGAATTGGTTTTTGGTTACTAGGGGAAATAATCTGTTTATTAGTCCTTTAGATGCCCCTGAAATTGTCTCCGATTTCACTCTGTAAATAATTCATAAAAATATTAAATGAGGAGTGGGTGGGTAGGGAGAACTGTCATTAATTACATTTAAGACTTTTTCGTAAAGAATACCTGTCCAGTTACATTCTCATTGCTGAATTAGTTAATAATGTTTGTTGCTTTCTTCTAATGAGCAAACACTGGAAGGAGAGAAAATTTCAGTGTTGATCAAATTCAATTCACCAGATCAACACAAAACAATTAAGGTATATTGATTTCATAAACTGGAATCGCATTAGAGGATATATAAACAACTTTATTCCTTATACTTTGAAGGTGCTATTACTTATGTTAAAGGTTCAAACACAGGAAGGTGGTGTTGGGAGGAGCCGCTCAGAGAATTTTTCTCACCATACCAACACAAAAGGTTTAGGCTTGGAGTGCCAGGACTGAGGACAAAAGATGGCTGATGACTTTCAGATTCAAGCTGAATGGTGGGGTGGAGGTGAGGAAACAGAACCCCAGCACCTGGGGTGGGGAGAGGTTTTTCTTTTCTTTGTTCCCTGTGTGCTGGTTTGACATTTTGGGGGGTTTTCTTTGGGCAGCTGCAGAAAAGGAGCCACAGCTTGCTGGTGAGAGCTCTTTTTCTGGCTCTGCTCTTTGCTTTTCCCCCTCCATCTCTGGGCACCCTGAGCTTCAGGGGGAGAGAGAGAGAGAGGAGAGTCACAGCTGCTTTGAGACACCCTGCAGACTTTTGTTTTCTTTTCCTGGGGACCGACTTGGACTGCAAGGAGATTCCTGGAGATTATCACCATTTCCTCCGCTCCCAGCCTTTCCTTCTTTGTTTGGAACAAAGGACAAGGAGAGAGAGTCCACATGAGTGTCCACTCCTTGTCTCTGCCTCGCTGGGAAAAGACTGAGAATTCACCTTGCAGCCAGTCGAGGTGTGACACTGACAGTGTCCATAAATATAACTGCTCCAGGAGGAATCTACCATTTGGGGGTTGTTCTCTTTTGGTTTTACCTGTGGTACTGGGGGAGTAGTTTGCTCTGGTCTGTTTACAGTTATATCTATATCTACATATTTATATAGTAGTTAAGAACAGTTATCCTTCTTATATCCGTTTTCTAATTAAAGTTCATTTTTCTTAAATTTAATAAGGAGGACGTGATTATTGTGGAGGAATCCTCTCCTCTGTTTTTGGTAAACATTTTGGTTTTTCCCTCAAACTAAGACAACTTCTAAAATATTTCAAGCTATTATTATGGGAAAA
Organism: Myrmophylax atrothorax; assembly: GCA_026770055.1. Classification (NCBI taxonomy): domain Eukaryota; kingdom Metazoa; phylum Chordata; class Aves; order Passeriformes; family Thamnophilidae; genus Myrmophylax; species Myrmophylax atrothorax. Next base: position 107,223,354 of record JAOXXN010000395.1, read on the forward strand.
TATAAGATGGTGACTAATAGCATATATTTTGATTGCAATTCTGTCCAAATTGAAGAATAATAACAGAAAACTAGGGAATATCAGTATTACATCCATATGTACTCTTAATATCATAAGCATGGAAAAAGAATAAAATTTGGAGCTTTAGGAGATAATTTAAAATGGCATTTATAAAAAAAAAAAATTGATCATACCCATGGCAGTCCTAAATGTTAATTTTTACAAGTAAATATTCCTCCTTACTTCTGACTTTCAAACAATGTTTTAATAAACCTGATGCATTACATTTTTGGTCATCCCTTGATTTCTACTTCATTCTCTGCATCCTGATGCTTACAGGCACAGTTAATAAGCAGTTAATCAGCTGTCGGTAATATATTTGTTACAATTCTCTGATAATTGCATTTAGAGTGATCCTGTCTAGAATATGAAGCAGCTATTACAAATTGTATCCTTTACTTCAAGTGGCTGAGGATTCTTTGTGGCAGATGAATGCATCTTCACCTGAGATGCATGCAAAACTTTCAGCTTCTATTGTTATTTCTCACTTGTCTCCCTTTAAATCAAGTAATTTTACCCTACACTATTTGCCGGTTAACAGTAATTAATTTTATGGTATATTTGGCAACAATTGCATATTGATTCACTAATGAGTCTGATATTTTGTTTGTTACATTGTTTTAAACTTTATGACAACTAACAGAGCACATACACCTAAAAGAGTATTCTCTGTGAGTTCTTTTCACACATGTAATTTCTGTCCTTGAGAGTACTGTGATGCTTTAAAGATGGATAAATAATTCTACCAACTGAAAATACATTGACTTAAGTCAGTCAGGATCTTGCACACAGATGACACTGCTGGATAGAACAGTACCATTCCAATTATACTGAGCCAGTGAAGGAATCATAGAATCATAGAATCAATTGGGTTGGACCTTAGGTCCAACTCCAGTCCATTTACTAGATCATGGCACTCAGTGCCATGGCCAATCTCAGTTTAAAAACCTCCAGAGATGGTGAATCCACCACCTCTCTGGGCAGCCCATTCCAATGCCTGATTACTCTCTCTGTAAATAATGTTTTTCTGATATCCAACTTCAATTTGCCCTGGCAGAGCTTGAGCCCGTGCCTCCTTGTCCTATTACTGAGAGCCTGGGAGAAGAGACCAACCCCCACCTGGCTAGAACTTCCCTTCAGGTAGTTATAGACAGAGATGAGGTCACTCACCTCTAAGCCTCCTTTTCACCATAACTGGCACAAGAACCTGCAGATCTCTCACAATGATTTTGTGAGAACCTGTCAAATCAGGAAACGTGGCAAGAGAGAAAAAAAATCCAAAAAATCCAACCTAAATGTAATATTTGTACTTGAAAAGGAGTTAAAAAGCAATTTTAGCAATCAGAGACTTGCTAATCTCAGTTAAGCATATTGCAGGGCTGAGGGACATATTTTGGAAGGGAAATAATGAGAGATTTGGAGGAAAGTGGAAAATTGAATAAAAGAGGTTTGAAATTTATTTACTAAGAAAAAAGTATGTGTTAGATCTTATACCCTGGTGTTCTGAGAGGATGTAATAGGGCGGCACATAAAGTGCTCTACTGGAAGCCAAATGGGGACATTTACTTCCAGATAATGAAAACAGCAGAGCACTGTGAACACCTGGACCATTTACTGAAACAGAGTGGTTGGGATGTGTAATGTGATGAAAACATGAAACAGAGAAATGCAAGTGAAAATCTGTCAGCTGAGACACAGCCCTTGAAGGGCAGGTTGTGTCGATGGAATGAGCAGGCACTGCAGAGGCTGCAACTGCATCCCTGTACGTGCTGGAACATGATTCCCAAGAAAGATCTATATGAACCAAACAAGAATTAAAGGGTTTCTCAACAGACAGGAAATTAGGAAGTCTTTAGAAAGAAATCTGGCTTGTTTAATTCTGAAACTCAAGAGACGTGTCTGATCTTGAGAGGAGGATAAATGTCAGTGAGGGTCAAACCAGAGTACTGAGCAATGCTTATTTTGAATAAAGTCTGCACCATCCACCTTTCAGAGTCCATAGGAGGGTGCAGTTTATAGCTTCCCTGTGGTGAGTTTTCCCTCTGGAAGATTGCCATGCTCCCATGTCCATGGGCCAGGCCTCTTGCATAGAGGAAAGACGGAAAATGCATCTGGAAAATTTTTCATCCATAGTCCATCAGTCTGGAAGCACAAGTATCTTCAGAATAGCAAAATCCAATCCTCCAATATGTGTTTGCTTATTTCATCCAGTTGATTGAGATGGTCCCTAATTGAGATTGCATATCTGCTGGGACAGCAATACCAGAAAGTGGAGAGATATTTTCCTGACACAAAGGTACGGGGCATTTGCAGAAGGGTGTAGGGTGCAGCAGAGCAGGCTGGCACAATCATAGATCATGTGCAGGGCAAGTGTTCATTTAATTGCAGGCAAAGAGATGCAAAAGCTAGTTGAACCAGAACAGCACTAAGATTTTTGTAAGATGATTTACAAAGTAGAACCAGAGGGTCTGTTTTTTGCTGGTATGAGCACAAACCAACTGAGTGATCTTAGTGCAGGTTGCTCTATCACAATGGTGCCATGATGCCACTAAAAGGAACGGGCAAGGCATGTCTAGGTGCTGCCGAATATCTTAAAGGTGCATTTGGCTGCATTTGACTTGAGTGATTCATTCCACTGGGGTTACAGCTCTTGATCTGAAGACATCAGGGAGAAGGTCTGCCACCTGGTACTTTGTTTCTCAGTTAATCAGCCTTACACTTAAAATCACAAGCTTAACACTTTGTTTAAATTATCTTGACTTCAGTGCCTTTCACACCTTTAATGCCACATTAAAAATTTATTTAGTACCTTCAATGAAAATATCATTCACAATCACCTCTGTATTTATTATTTTACTGTGGGTGGAAGGAGCTCTTAAAGCCTCTCACACAGGCCTGTTCTCAACAATCGAGAAACCTTTTGGATTTGTCAGCACCTTCCTATATCTGACAAAACAATAACACAGCTGAGCCATGGTCTTTTTAGCCATAATGGTATGCAGCCAGTTACCATCTCCTCGGAGCGGAAGTGCAGGAACCAACAGTCAGGAGCTTCATTGGATGTGGCAAAGAAAGAGTTAACACGTTCAATCATCAGGAGACAGCTGCAAGGGATAAACAATCAGGGAACAAACTATGCATAAGGCAGGAGATGAGTGCATAGGGGAAGTGGGAGCAGCTCTAGAGCTTATTTATAGGCTGAACCTATCAACCTAAACTATACCTAGTGAGGTAATAGTGCAGCTGTGGGTACAGTTGATTTGTTTGTTAGAGAAGTTTTTGCTGGAGCTGTTGTTCCAGCCAGGCCTTCCATGTATATGTACTTGATTTTTTTTTATCCCCCTGAAGGAATGACTGCATCTGCTTTCCTATTTTATGGGATGGGTTTCATTGTTCCACTTGTCTTTGGGTTGGATACTCCTTCTGAGGTATAAAAGAAGTCTACTTTGGAATTATGGTATGTTTTTGGGATGGTGCTCACACAAGTGATTTACATTTATCCTTGTGTGGTACAAGAGTAGCAAAATGGTGACCAGATTTGTAAGAGAAAAAGGGGCAAACTCTCACTGCTTTCTGAAGTTTGTGGCTTTTCAACTTTTCCTTTACTTTAAACAACCTGTGGAAACTAACTTTTGTTTTGTCATCTCTTAATTTTTTTAATATATGAATGTAATTACAGAAAGGGCTAGGATGTGAAAATCAGACGGAGAAAGCAAAATATGATGAGTGAGAGGTGGTGGGAAGAGCTTCTCCAGCATCCGTTCCCGATGATGGACTCCCCAGTGCCCCCAAAGAGGAGCTGCTTTTGAAGCCTCCCAACTCTCTCAGAGAGCCAAGCCAATTGTAGGATTTTGTGTTATTGTCTGTGGGTTGGCTGTGTTTGTGTTGAGTACAGCAATTCCCTTTAAAAGCCTGGCAGAAGCCCCAGTCCTACTCCATTAAAAGTCACTCCCAAATCAATGCTTGAAAATAGATGAAAGAATAAATAAAATTTAAAAAAACTTTCTGAAAGAGCTCTCAAGCATTGCAGAGAGGGGGAAAAAAAGTCAGACTTTGCCTGATGCTGAGGAGAGCATTCAATATCCAGGCAGGGTCTGACCCTGCACTCAGAGGGGTCAGCTTGGAAAGCAAAATGCAGTGGTTCAGTGTGTGCATTGATGTGCTTTAATGTGAGATTTCCAGTCAAGGGCATATGGTTCTTAAAGGCTCCATTTATCAGAGGCAAAATATTGCATTAAGGATGAAATATGAAAAGCTGGTGGCCTTGAGTAGCTATAGGTTTGTATAAAACTTTTTTAAAGAGGTAAACCAGAAATATTTAAAGGATTCCTCCATTGTTGAATTTTTGGATGCTTGGGGAACTTAGTGACTTCACTGTAACTCTTCTCAGGAGGCAATTGAGCCTGCTGCACCAGCTGCCAGGTCCTGGTTGAATGCTCTTCTCCTGCTCTCCCTTGTTACTGAAAGGGGGCAGGCTCATTGATTAGATTAGGATTACAGGTGAGTTATATTGGAGGATCCCCTTGTAGGGGTTCTGACTTTGTCTAGCTTGGTCTAAAACTGCTTTCTGCAGAAACAAAGATGAGGGGGGAAACTGGTGGTGGGACCTGTTAGAAGCATAAAATGGAAGTGGAAGTAAGCAGGAGGTGAGGGGGCAGAGAAATTTACAGGCTGTTGGCAAACAGACCAAGGAGAGAAAGAGAAATCCCAAAGGCACATGGTGGTCATTAGTTGCCTCTTCTTCACTAAGACAAAGATGTAACTGGTGCATTGTGCTGCTTTTGGCTTGGGTAGAGTCAATTTTCTTCACAGTAACTACTATGGGAACAAGTTTTAGATTTGTGCTGAACTTAACTTTTATTGATAATATAGAGATATTTTTGCTGTTGCTGAACAGCACTGGCACAGCATGAAGGCCTTTTCTGCTTCCTGTACTGCCATGCTGGTGAGGGAACTGGGGGTGCATGAGAAGTTGTGAGGAGACACATCCTGGACAGCTGATTCTATCTGACCATGGGGATATTTCACACCATATGACATTGTGCTCAGTGTATAAAGTGGAGGGAAGAAGCAGGGAGGATGTTTGGAGTGATGGTGCTTATCTTCCCATGTCACCATTGTGTGTGATGGAGCCCTGCTGTCCTGGAGGTGGCTGAACACCTAACTGCCCACA
>JAOXXN010000395.1:107255550-107275368 GCA_026770055.1 Myrmophylax atrothorax
TCCCTATGTTTTTTTTGCCTAGAAATCTTGTCCGTGACTGACATCAATTAGCATAGCTTTTCTCCCTCCTATTAACCTCTGCCAAGGAATTTGAGGTATCATATGAAAATAGAAATATAACATTCTGCAATTTTTGGAAGCTGAATTTCCCTTCTCTCAAGTTTTTCCTGATTTCCATTACTATTACAATTCTCAATTAACATGATCATTCTACCTCTGGTTAACTTCTTCCACTTATATAATTTTTCAAAATGGAAGTGTAAAATTCATGTGTGCTAAAAAATAGGTATTGTACAAACAGGTTATTAGTGCCAGAATGACCAGACAAATGCAGCATTGTGTATCAACTAGATGCAAAAACAAAACAAAACAAAACAAAAACCAAACCAACAGAAATAAATATATTAGTATGAGTTATTAGCTTTCCAAAGTATGTCCCATTTGCCACACATACTAGCCATTTCAGATTGAGCTTTGTCATGCGTTTATTTTATGGAAAGACAAATTAAATCATGAGATGTTAAAGCAACAGTCAGGATTAGCTAATAAGTTGACCTGATGGGAGAACACAAGTATACCTCATATTCTGCCCATGACAGAAGGGCATGGTCAAATGTTACATTCTGCATGCATATACTATTAGCCATCTACTGTACTTCAATACAGCATTGACAAATGACTTAATTATTCTACCTCTCCCTTCTACTTTTGTATGGGTTTCTTTCTTTTTCTCCTATAAAGTTGTATCACAGACCTTCCTCCCAGTCCAAAATGTAACATTGGCTTTAGAAGTTCCTCAAATATGTCCTATCCCATCTTGTAGAACTATGCAGTTATTTTTCTCATGTGACTTCTGTCTGTCTGTCTATCTATCTATCTATCTATCTATCTATCTATCTATCTATCTATCTATCTATCTATCTATCTTAATTGGAAGGTGTTTGTGTCCTGTAATACACTTATTTTAGGCCACCTTCATTCTAATGTCATTGTTAATATGTCTCCTTGACTGACAGCAAAGTGTCTCAGGAGACACTGTGAGCTGTAGTCTCTTAAGAGTTCTCCTCCCTTGCCATCTCAAATGTCATTTCTGAAGCATTTATCACAAGACACTGTCATTGGACAAATAAAGGGGCTGCATGATAGTAGCTCTGATATACATAGCCTCTTTGCATCAATAGCAGGTCCTGCTGTTGGCTACTTGAGGCAACGAAAAAGTTCAGATCTGTCAATAGATGCAGAGGGAAGGACATAGGACAGTATACGAAAGGGCACTGCACATGCTCGTTGGGAACAAGAGAGCTGTCCGTGAGGAGTAAGTGCAGATTGCAGCAGAGATAAAGCTCCTTGGGAAATGATAACATTTGCTGAAAGGGCAAGAGAGGGGTCTGCTTGCAGAACTTGCACACTGTTAGATGTGCACCAGTACAGGTCATGCATGATAACAATTGTGTTCTGCCTGCTTCCTTTACAGGCATCGTAAAAATTTTTACAGTATTTTTCCCAATTGTATCAGGTTTTATTTGGTTGGGGTTTTTAACAGCAAAATTTTCTTGTCAAAGTAACTTTGAACTTTAAAGAAAAAATGATTTTCTGCTTCTGTATAGTTCTTGGTTTTATCCAGTAGACTTTTCCTAAAATAAACAGTAGCAGAGAGTGAAAGGGGAAGGGAAAGGACTTCCTTCCCAAACAAATAAGAGAATAAGTAATTTTCAGTAGGTTTTAAAAGACACTGAAAGATGTTGAGAGGCACAAATAATTCTCCCATGCCTCATTCCCAACACTAATTAATGGAAGTTACACCTCTACACCTGTAAGACCTGTCTTGATTTTCACTGAAAGCTAGCTCCAAAGTCACACAGTCAGCTTTAATTTTTGCAGATTTTAGAGAGATTTTAAGCATGCCACATTAAAAATGCAGGGAGACGCTATTTATCCTAAACCAGTATATGGTCTGGATTTTCCCATGATATGACAGAGAGAGAAAATGGGCAAAGCAGAGATGATGGCATGAAGAAATACCACAGCCCAAGATAACGTTTAGGTTACTTTGAGCATATGGTCATCATCATGGAGTCCTGAGTGTTACTTTCATTTGGTACAAGCTGCATTGTCTGTTGTCTCAAAGAATGGTACTTTTCCTTCCTTACACACAAACACATGTTACATACAGGTACTGTTTATTCACAGAATAAAAGGAAGAGAATAAAAAAGGATGAAAAGTAGTAAATCTGAGGTGAGTACAGCTGGTGAGTACTGATTAATTCAGTCTTTTTGTCTAATGCAATTGTGTGGGTTTGGAACAAATTCTTAAGCCAAAATACTAATATGTGGAAGCATCCTTAAGCAAAACCCTATAAAATCAGAGGGCTTTTCCCTCCTCCTTAATTTTTACAGAATGCTTATGTGCAGCTCCATTAGAAATTATGTCCTGTCATTTTGGTTAAAAATTTCAGGCTCAGCACTGCCCTTTTAGAGAACTCAAGTTTCAAAGAGTGCTAATGAAATATTTCTCACAGATCAAATATGTATTTTGGGAATTTTCACCTTCAATTAATAGTTTACAAGTTGTTTTGAGCTTCTTGGATGAAAAAGTGCTACAGAAAGTTTTTGTACTAATTATTTCAGTAATAAACCAAATGAGAACAGAAGCGCTTTTTTTTTTTTTCCTGCAGGGTATTTTTACCTTTCTGTCCTGACAATGTGTCTTTATTTCTTACCCTCTTTGGATTTTTTTTATTCTTCCTCTCCTGTGTACTCTATTAAATTAAGAGTTGAAGCTGTGGGAATAATAGAGCCCTTGTAAGCTCTGTCTGCACTCACTATTCATTATTTATCCAGTGACCAGGTACAATGGAAGCAGGCACAAAGCTAAATGCTATTGGACCAACTTTGATGCAGACAGTTCATTGTCTGAGAAAAAAAAGGCGTTTAAGCTTCAATGTTCTCAGTTCCATGATTTTCAACACTACCTCTTTCCCCTCCTCTTTTTTATTAACTGCTTTACTCCAATGTCCTTTAGACTGCAGTAACTGGCACTGTCTGCAAAACCCAGTACAATGATACTATTCATCCTGGCTGTGCCATTTATAGATTCCATAGCACGCTCAATCCCTATGGTAAGGATCATTCCGCCTTGTCACTTTCCTTCTTTTGAGGCGGTGGTTGCTGAAGCAAAGGCCAATATTTGGAATCCGATTAGAACATGCAAGATCTAAAATGCTGAAATCAGGAGAGCAGGGCTGGAAACGCGTGTGTGCGCATACACAGAGGGTATAATGAGGCACACAGTGTCTCACAATGCTGACATGGTCACGCTTCAGCAAGGAGAGTGCCAGATGCACTGTTCATCAGTATGTCCTGGCTGACCAGCCACTGAACAGCATCAGTGTCCTCTGCAGGGGTGCTTCTCTCCTGCCTTCTAGCTAGTAAAGCACCCCAAAGGCAACAGGAACAGTAACAAGAGGACTCTAAGGAAAATATTGATACTGACAAAGTGAACTCCAAAATTAACATGTTAATATTAGCTGATCTCTTAACCAAATCTATCTAGTTTCTAGTGTTCCCATGCCATGCTTCCTGCAAGTTTGTATGTTTTATGAAGTTCCTAGAAGCATGAAAAGTCACTCATGGGTATGGTATTGAATAACTGTTTTCAGATTTCTTTCTAATTTTTGCTTTACTGTGTAAAAATTAGAGTTTGACGTTTATTAAAAGTATGGGATTAGTTTTGATTTTTTAATTTTTATTCATTCATTCATTCATTCATTCATTCATTCATGTATTTGTTTGTTTACTTATTTATTAGAAAAAGGGGAGGGGATGAGGGTGGCAGGGGAGATATATCTGCTTAATTCTAGTCCTGTTTTATTATATCAGGACTTATGCACATTATGTGCTAACTCTTAGGAAACTCAAACAGCAGCACACACTCAAACATCACACTGTAAACTTAATCTACAAAACAGAACAACGTTAAATTACACCATTAATCTTGACATACATCAAGCTTCTGAGAGCCCCTCCTTCATAAACTTGTGGGTAATATGTATTTTTGGCCTCTGCTTACTATCACTTTACTCTTTTGCTCATACAGTCTAAGTTAGGCATTGCCTAACCACCTACGCTGTCTTCATAGAAAGATTCAGTTTATTTTTGATTAGTGAAGTCATTTTGGAATGTATTCAGGGCCAGATTATAGATGCTACCCCTAGTGTTACTCCCATAGATCTACATCTGAAATTGAACTATTTTTGCTACAAAAGATTATTGTTTCTTCACTTTCAAGGGCATTAACTGATTCTAAGATCATAGTTTTTGAAAGTAGAAGCTAGATTTTTTTTTTAAGTAACCTTATCATCAGTTAACAAATCAAGGTGTAAAAGCCTTTTTGGGGCCTTCAAGCTGTACATTTATTTTAAAATTATCTTCCTGGAGATTTACTTGTTTCCTTTTTTTTTTTAAATAGTTAATAATAAATAGAAGAGTCTTTACAGTTTAACCTATCAAATTAATTAAAACAAATCAAACCAAATCAAACCACAAATCCTCTCAAGAAGGCCAGTCTAAAATATTCTAGGGACAAGTCAGTATTTCATGTGCTAAAAGTCTGTCAGACCAGTGATATGAAATGTCTGATAATGTCTGCTTGATAAATGTGGTGAAAGCTTCAGTGTTCTCATGATTTCCAGTTAAAAATACCTTTGTTCTTAGTCCCTAACCCAGCTTGAATTCTTCTACATTGCAAACACAGAAAACAAAAGGAGCACCTGATATTTTTGAGGAGGCTTGTAAGTTATGCTGGTTTTCACAGGCGTAGAGTTAATTTTCTTCACAGTACAAGTGAGTGGCTATTTAGATTTGTGATGCAAATAGGATTGGTAGCTCAGGGGTGTTTTACATATTTTTGAGCAGTGCCTAAACAGAATCAAGGCCTTTTCTGTTTCTCACCCCGTGCCATCAGCGAGGAAGCTGTGGATGCACAAGAAATTGAGAGGGGACTTCCAGGACAGCTGACCTCAACTGACCCAACGGATATTCCATACAATATGGTGTCATGCTCAGCACATAGAGCTGGGGGAAGAAGAAGGAAGGGTGTGACATTTGGTGTGATGGAGGTTGTCTTCCCAAGTAACTTTCATGTTTGATGGAGCCTGGCTTTCCTGAAGATGGCTGAACACCTGACAGGTGGTGATTGAATTCCTTGTTTTGCTTTGCTTGTGTGCATGGCTTTTGCTTTACCTATTGAACTGTCTTTATCTCAACACACAAGTTCTCTCACTTTTACTCCTCCAGTCCTCTCCCCCATCCCACCCAGGGGGGAGTAACTGTGGGGCTGCATGTGGCTTGGTTGTCAGCTGGTGTTAAACTACTACAGCAGGGTAGCCCCAAGCACAGGATGTTAGAGAGATTCAGTTTAAGTCATCAATGGATGGATGAGCATGACATGAAATGAGGGGACAAGCTTGGTGATTCAGAATAAAAAGTAAAACTCCTTAAAAAAAGAGTGTCAAATATTTTGACTTGATAGTTCTGTGTGAATAAAAAGCCATCTGAGTATCAGACAAGACCTTGTATCTATAGAACGAAGAGAAAAAGGATGTCAGAACTACCATTGCAAGAGAAAACAAATAAGCAACATTATTTAAACTAAGATTGGAATGGCCTGAAATGACCTGAATCTGTGTTAAAATAAATATTTTTTTTTAATATTTATTTGCTAAAAGGCATTTCAGCCTTACCCTAAGGAAAAAAACCACTATTATGCAACCGTTTTGGCAGCTAGCTGAGTGTACTGCAGTGGTTTGACTTGAAATTTGTGCACATATAACACATTCATGAATAGAAGAAAGTCTTTATTTTTCATTTTTCCCCTTAAATAGGAGAGAAATCCTTGAAAGGAAAAGTATTAAGTAGCTTGCCCATGAAAGACTCAGAAGTTTCATAATTCAAAAATTGTTTGCATTTTGGTTTAATAAATATATACCACCTCTTACTTTAAATCTTGCCCCGTTTACTCAAAGGTGATATTGTTGGATATTATCTCCTTAAAAATATAAACTATGCAGTGAAGCTTTATTAGGTCAATTTAACAAAGAATTTGAAATAAGAAAGTACATTAAGAATCAAATTTACTCTCTTGCTGTAGCTAGAACATATTTTATGAACTACTTACATCTCATTTAAATGACTAGCAAATATAAGAAGTTTTGGCATCTCTGAAATTATGAACAGGTTGTACGTTTGAAAGCAAAAGAAAATAGCCTGATTAATCCAGAGCTAAATTTGTCACTGTTGAGATGGAGTTGAACAGTGTTTGCTTCATAGGATTTTTTATCATGACGGCTTTATTTCTAGCACTTAACTCATTATGTCAACCCATGTCTTCTAACTCTATTTCAGGACCTGAAGAGGTAATAGAACTCTCAATGCTCTACAAAGAAACAATTTTCACCCAAAGTTTGGCATAAGTCAAGATGTTTGGCTCTACAAGTACCCTATTATAATCCAGTTTCATCACAAAGGGAACTCCTGAAATTATTCCTTTTGAAATGTAGATTGTCAAATTAAAGATGTAATGTGCTCCTTATTACTCCAAGGGGGGCGGAAAAGGCTGAATGATTCGGGTTATGTTTTTCTAAACCTATACTAGTCCTTTAAATAGCTGTTACTTGAGTAATGTAACAGGAGATGGACAGCATGTAATACATACCTTCACTGTTTTCATGCAAAAGCACCTTTACAATAAAGGATGCTGAATAAAAACACTCCGAAGGGCTAACAGTTGCTGCTATTTAAAAGGAAAACATCCGTGTGTCTATTATTTGTACTCAGCAAGCTTTCTGTTCCCTTTTACGTTTTCTTTAGGTATGAAAGCTATTTTGCAGCAGCGCTGTTCAGCAGAGCCAAGGGAGGAAAATGTCAGTTTTCCACATGGCAAACTGCCAGTCTGATGATGCTGTGCTGAAAGCCACTGAGGGAATTCACTTTGTTGCAGAAGCAAAAGAACACAGCTTCCTAACGCACCCTGTGTACATGCTCACTTCACAACAGCTGACGAAGTAGCCAGAAAAGTTTCAGCAGCCCTCCTCAAATGCCTGTTTAGATAGTATCAGGTTTCTGCTGGTCCCCAGCAGCCCTTTAAAGTTTTTACTAACTTACAAAAAGAAACATCCATCTTTTGAGAAGCAGGAATTCAGGTCTAAACTCTGCATTACAACTGGCTTATTTTCAGCTTCAACTGAGGCACTTTTTTTTCATAAAATGCTACCTGAAGTTCTTAGGTCAGGTGTCTGTCTAATAATATTATGCGCTTTATGCCTCTAGAGAATAAAGCTGCTATACAAACATAAAATCTTGAGTGGAAAATTACTTTGCTATTATACTACTTTATTGCTATCTTAATTAAGATTACACATTTTTAGAGTGCCTGCCATTGGGGAGAGCCTGGGCTGAAAAAGAAACCCTCAACACTTTATTAGATATTCTAATGAAAATTTAAAATGCTGGATATATCTGATCTGTTATTTCAGGTGTAGAATACAAAATGTCTTGCAATTTAATGCACTATCATGTTGGATGACTTTCTGATTTAAGAAAACAATTGTTTTTGAAATATGTAAGTACTTTATTGTACTTGAAAGAACAATTCAATTTGATTTTAACAAAACAGACAAATTTAAACCAACACTTTCTATGGAAAGCCCTGGTCTGTATGTGCTGGTGTCCTTTGTCACAGAGGGTGAACTTATGGCATTTTTCTCTCTGAGGGTGACACACTTTCAAGGTAAAAAGTTAACAAAGGTGATATAGGTACTTCTTGCACTAGTTGCCTGCCCTTCCAATTCTAAGTGGATAGGCAAGTCATATAAAACACCTTAAAATGCCTTTGCATTTATCTTGCAGTTTAAGAGTGTCTTGTCCAAGAACAAGATTAATAGAGGGCAGTCAAGTCTCCCCTTGAATTTTCCTTTACTTCCCTACAAACAATAGATATTAAGCATGAAGCTGATTTCAGCACTGCTAGCTTGAAAGTTATTTTCAATATAGTTAGAGAAGTACAATTTATTATGACTTTCAGCAAAAAAAATCTGGAGAAAGTACAGAAACAACACATGGAGAGATAGCATGACCCATTGATAGATTTGAGCGGGATGTACCATACAAATGACGTCCTGAGTAACTCTCTCCCCATCCAGTTCCTATAACTTAATATAAGTTATTTTCATAGCAGTCAAAAATGTTCTGCCTCATGGTCTCTAAATATATCACTTACTTTTTAATTTTAATCCATGTAACATCAGAAAGATATGAAGTTAAGCAATGTTCCTTGCATGGAGTTATTAATGAAAAGAAAGTAAAATGTAAAAATCTGGTTACAGGAAGTAAAGAAGTTTGAAAAAAAAAATTGCATCCATGAATTCAAACTCATAAACTGCTCCAAAACTAAGTTATCAGTAATGATAAAGATATTTTTATTTCAGTCTGTTTAATTAATTGAAAATTTTATTACAAATAAAAGCTGAAAACCAGACAACAATTTATTACCTACAAAATGAATTTTGAAGTGGACATAATTCAGGTGCTGTTTTGGTTTGAGTACTTTGGCAAAATGCCAAGTATAAACCAAAGTGACAAAGCTCCCTCTTGCTGTCCCTTGTTGAGAAAAGGAAGAGAAGAAAAAAAATGGAAAGCTCAAACTTGAACTTAACTAGTTTATCTATTTACTTGAAAGAGGGAAAATTAAAAGTGTAATATAACACACCCACAAAATTTAGAAAGAACAAACAATAAGTCCGCTCTCCCTATCGAACACAAATCCCACCATTTTAGCTACAAATCACCTAAGAGAATTCAGTCCCCCAAGGGACAGACTCAAGCAGAGAGAAAACTAAGAATAAACATTCTACTTTCCTAAGATAACATAGTGGTGAGCCGGCACTGGGATGGGTCCTGGTCCTCCTGGGACAGCACAGCACGTCTTCTCAGGACCCAGCTCGAGTCAGGACCTGCTCTAAAACTAAAGCCTAAATCTAGGGCTAAAACTAAACCCAGGACAGGTGCCAACAAAAAAATCATTCCACCATATTGAGATGCTCAACATGATATTATGTGAATGTCTATTTACATGTGACTGCATACTAGTTTGTATTCAGGAAAGATCATTTACACACACATTTTTGCATGTTCATTCATGCATAAGGTTCATTGCAGCTGTTACAGCGCTAATTACAAACTCAATTTCCCTTTGTCATATAGGGCCTATTCAGAACAGTTTCATTACTATGTGACCCAGCAATGGTCATTTGGAACTTCTTTTGACTGGCATCCAACAGATATGTCCAAAAACCAGCACAGTGTTTTTATTTAAAATCAACTTTAATAACATTTCTGGTCTAATCAAGACAAAAAATGTTTTTGAAGAATCCATATCAGTGTCGCAGAATAGCACTGTGAGAAATGGTAACATTTTGAGTAAGGATACTTACAAAATGCAACTTTTTTCTCCTCTCTGTTGAGTGTGTCCCATACAGGTACAATTTCACTTCTGTTGGTTTGTTCTGTTGGCAATCAACTGAAGTGTGAAATATTAAAATGTACTATTCATTGATTTTTGCCATAATGTGATTATTTATTTGTAACAGATACATGACAGGCTGAATAGCCAACTCGTCACCTGAATTTTAGGAGAAAAGTTTTTGTTATTTAATCAAAGAGGGAATGCAATACATGCTTAACTGCCATCTAATTTGTTCTTTTACTACAAGAAAATTCTGCTGTTTAAAGCTGTTTCTTGAGATGTCAAGGTGCCTTTTTCTTCCATAAACTACAGAAGCATTTATGGGTGATCCTTGTGTGTCCCTTCCAACTCAGCATATTCTGTGATTCTGTGATCTACACTTTGTAGGTTTTCAGACCATGCTAATCATGATATCAGAAAGCTTTCAGTATTGCTTTGATCAAGTTGAGCAGTATCTATTATACATTTGTTTCCTTCATCCATGTGGGCAGTTGGATGTTTTACTTTGGATTTTACAAATATACACAGCCAGGCAACATGTGCTTCAATATCACTTTTGAAAATTATTTTGCAGCTTCCTTATTATATAATTTTAATATCAATTGAAGGCAAGATGACACAGATATGACCTTCCTCTTATACAGAATAAGATGACACAGTAAAAGTTGGTAGCCCAGGAAAGGTGACTCAGACTATTTAAAAGTGCAGGAACAGATGAACTGCTAATGTAACATGGGCAGTAGCCCTGCACTGGTACTTGAACCTCTTTGCACCTATTTTCAAATTATTTTACTAGAACTCAAATAAATATGGAAATATTCTTCATGATTTGTAAAAAAATCTCATTTTTTTCAAGAATTTTCAGGTAGCTGAAGGTAGAATTAAATCATCATATAAAAGCATTTAGTACTTACTATGCTTTTATCAGTTGTTTTAGTTAAAAAGGGCAAAAGGTCAACAAAGTCTAAACCACCAGGAGTTAAGAACTGCTGCCAGTTTATAGTTTTCTTTTCTGTATAGTTTTATAAATATTTTTCTATATTTTTTTCTTTAATTGTTATTCTGCCATTCTTATAAGACCTCTTTTTTTCTGGTCTAACCTGTTTCTTGCTAGAGTTGGACAGGGTCAAGTTCACAGGTGAATGCTGCCCCAGCTGCTCAAAGGATCCTATTCTCTGCAGTAATCACTTAATGGATACTAAAATCCAGGACAGAGTTTGATGGTTCCCAAGAGTATTGTTTCTTAGCACTTGTAAAATGCCAGAAAACTTAACTTTTGCATATGAATGTAGGTTAAAATGTCAAACACAACTTTCCAAATTATTGCCAGAAATATAAGGTTGTACTGCAGTCTAGGATCGTAAACCTGAATTCAACATGCTGGCAAAGTTAGTTTAAATTATTCTTCAAGTTTTTAGAAAGGTTTACTGAATCCAGCACAACTAATGCTTCATGTTAAATTTGGCTGCAAATTCCCCCGATAACAGTTTTCCTGGGACCTCTAATAGATATTGTCTCCCAAATGCTGTTATTTGATATTTGAAGCCTTGACTAAGTCTTCACGTACTGCTTGAATGAGGAGTACTGTGGGGTTATACAATACTCTGGGCTTTGCCTGGTCTCTTCAACCCTGCCAAAGGAAGGACCAAGGAGGGAAACTCCTTTGCACTGATTTTTCTGCTTCCTTTTTTCTGGTGAGCTTGATACCCTTTCACAAAACCAAAAGGGATGATTTAAGTTACCAGTCCTGTCTTCCCGAAAAATGCCATCCCAATAAAGTAAACAGGAATTAACTTCTGGGGAAAAAAAAAAAAAAAAGCCTGGATTTTGCCCCCTCAATCTATCAAACATCAGTTACTTAAAAGATCCAGCACCAAAGGAGATGAAGCCTTTTAAGACTGGTGATGGATCTTTCTTTTTTTAGTTTTGGCTCCGATTCCATGTCACACTGCAGAGTGAGAGACCTCTGGGGGGTGGCAGCTGTCTTTCTGCCAATTCTCATTCTCCTTGCTTCCAAAAGTGGAAATTGGGAAAGCTTCCCTCAGCTTCCCTGTAGTGAAGAACACCTTTTACACGCACAGCATGGGGGTACAAGGTTCCACAATTCCTCTGCTGAATATCAATTATGCTCACAGACATGCATATGCATACATGCACAGGCCCAAATATCTATCCTTCCCCCACCATGTAAGGACACTTTTACAAGAGTATAATGCATAAAAAATTCCAACTTTTGCTTTAATTTTAATTCTTTGGAATTAATTGTCCTCATCTTTAGGTGGCTTAAACTCTGACTTCAGTGGGATCTGATGATGTGGTTTTTTATGTCCAGTCTATTCTTCTATGACTGTTAGAGAATTTTGAGCTTTTGTTTCTTAAATTCATGTGTTATCCATTTTCTCAGTAGGGTGATAGCTACTTCTAGTTATCTTTTAGCACAGAAATGCAGGATGGAATCTGTGGATGTTGTGCATGTATAAAAACCCAACACTCTCTTTCTTCCAGCTGCCCCTCCTCCCCACCCCTATCTCACACACTGAATTATTTCAAAACACTGTTCTTGACAACACTTAAAAAGTGATTATATCTGCTGTCAATTTGGATAAATTATTAACATCAAAGCTAGCAGCAGGCTGCTTGACATTAAATTTCAAGATTTCCTCTAGCAAGGATGGGCAAGTCAGGCTATAGAAGAGTGGTTGGAAGGAAATGGGTGGAGTAGGGTTGGTTGTGGGGAATTATGATTATAAAATGAAAATTAATTTGTCAGAAAATTAGTTAAAAGTTCAGCTTCTAGTAGAGATGCTTTTTTTTTTTTTTTGTAATGTTTTCAGAATGTAGATTATCACTACAGCAAGGAGCACAGAGAGGTCGAAGATCCAAAGTCTACCCTGTGCAGAGGTACAGAGGGGTTTGGAAAAGTAATACCTTTTTCCACTCCTTTTTAACCTGTGCTTTATCTGTTACCGTAAGCTAATACACTCACCTCTTGCCTAACAGCAGCTTGCTGTTATTATGGGTTATTCAACAAGGAGTTTTCTGACTGGTTTCATAAAGCAAGAATTTATTGAATTCTAAGAGGTGAATGATGAAGATAAATTGGGATGTGTCTAAATGAAATTAAAAATTATTACTTGCACGAAATTTAGAGTGTGGCTGGCTGTACCACCAAATTTGCAGTTAACATTGTTAGGAATTAAAGGTATGTAACTGATAGAGATGGATGTCTCACTTTCTTAGTTCCAACCTGTGCTGTTTAAAATAAATATTATAATAATTGATCTCTGTGAATGATGTGCATGTGCTAAATGACGCTTGATGTATGACACCAACTTCCTGCTCCTGGCACTGATGGATGAGCCTAGTCTTCCTATAATGAAAAGATGGTCAAACTTTCAATTACACATATCACACCTCCACAGAGAAAGCATGATGAAAATAAATTCAATACCTACCGCCAACCTAGCATTAGCATAGACCCAAAAAAAGATTTAATCGAAACTCTGTGAGAGTGAAAAGCGTACCATTATATCTTCACTCCTGAATATATTACTCTCTGGCATTAAATGTGAAATGCACACCTCTTTTTATTTCGGAGCATTTGTTGTTACATTATCTCCTCTGGAATCAATTGCACCATAAGTGGGACTCATGCAGAGTCATAAAGCATCCTGGTGAAACCCATAGGAACAAAATTCAATTGCAGGAAAGAAAAATTCCTTTTTTCCTCATTCACAACTTGAGGAACAGCAACATAAAATCAACAGTGCACTATTTTGTGGTATAGGGAAATACTACTCGATAGGGATTCAATTATTTTTCTCACCATAGGTTACTAATTATTTATACATTTTCAGGGCAAATTTAGAAGATGATGCCATGTTTGTAGCTGCAGAATTTTTCCACCAGAAAAAGTGGGATTTATGAAGCATCTTTCTATAGATCTATCCTTTTCCTTCCCTTCAGCAAGCAATGAAAAACATGAAATTCAAGGAGCACAACTGAGATTTGAAATTGAGTAAGGGGTTTTTCGCAAATGACTTCAGAAATCAGCTTCTGCAAGACATTCCATGGGCATTCCACGTATTTTCCTTCTATATCTGATGCAGTTGTGGACACTATATTATCTTTCTAAATGTCTAATTCTTTTGGGGACTTTTACAGGAATTGAGTGAATTTGTGATGTAAATAATTTATTGTGCCAATCTCATATAGGTATGAAAACTGATTTTCAAGGTGGCATAATGTGCTGTAACTAGGTATCTAAATTGTCATTTCAGTCTGTTGAAATGAGGTTGATCAAGGCTTGAGAGGCATTTTATTGAAAACTATAAGCAAACACATATAATGCAGGAATTCTACTCTGTACTGCAGAAGGACAAATTTCATTTGCCCACACGTGACTAGTTAGGGAGATCTAATATGAGAGCAGAGGAGTTTTCCTGGAACAGCAGGGAAAACATTGCTATGGTAGTAAATACCTCAACTGAACTTGCATTTTAGAAATGGATAAATTCAGTCTGTGTCTTAAACTGAGTTCAATCTTGCCTGCCCTCAACTCACAGAAAAGTTCATCCCAGTTGAAACTTGTCCAAGTTTCAGATTTCAAAATTAAACTCTGTCTTCATGTCTATGTGAGATTTATAAAATAAACAAATTATTCACATCACAAATAAACTTGAACAAGTTCATTTTATTTTGAAATTGCCCTTGCTCTTAAATGTACACTGAGAATCACAAGTGGGTGAGGAAAATACCATACATTTTTATTATTAATTTCCAGTGGAGAGACATTTACTAATTCTTATCTTTTTAACAGCCTCTTTAAATTTCATGTGGCGGTATCTTCAAATCCTCCTGATGGACAAGTGTTTCTGTATTTTTCTTTATCTGCAATGCTTCTTTGAAGTCTTTCTGTTTCTTTGTTGTCACAGGACTTCACTAAATAAATAATTTAGTGGAAAAACTTGCAATTGATTTTGGAATAAAATTACATTAATTTCATTTATTTTCTGTCTTATCCCTGACACAGTTGCGCACCATTACCAGATGTCCTTTTACAGATCCAGCTGTGTGCTACCTTTGGATATTAGTATTTCCAGCTGCTTATCACAACTCACCAGCTGATGAAGGCAATTCGAGCTAACCCTTCTCAAATGATGTACTTGAAGCAGTACTCTCTCCAGGCCTTCCACAGAACTGGGCAGGAATTAGTATCTAGCAGAATGGTGGTAGGAAGAAAATGAATGTCAATAATCATCTTAAATGGCACAATTATTCAGAAATAAATCTCAGTTTGTGATGAAAAATGTTAGTCATTTGTGCTTCCTGGGCACACATTTTCTTTAAGATGCCTTCAAGATTTTCCCTGATCAGTAAATATTAATACTAAACTCAGTAATCTAGATAGACAGAAATAAGCATAACATTATTTTCTAAGATGTTTCCTCTCTACTCCCTTTTATTCCTGAATTACAAGATGAACATTTTCTAAAAGGCTTCTTGATCTGTATTGTGTAGCACTATCTCTTCTCAGACTTTACTTTCTCTATACTAATTCCTAATGAGACCCAGGGAAATTAACAAGACCCTTCTGGACTTTTACTGACATTTCTGGTTACACATATCAAGCCAAGGCATCTTTTTGAACCTATGAATAATAATTTGTTGTATTTCATTTAACAACATGAATCAAAGACTTAGTTCATTTGTAATTGATGAAAAATACCTCTACAATTTTTATTAGTAATAAATCATACAAGGCTAATTTCTATAGTCAATTACAGTCATAGTAGTAAAAAAAAAAAAAATGGATACAGCTTAAAAATCACATCTGCTCACTAGCATGACATAAGAATTCTTCATCCACAGAGAACTTACGGAGTTTATTTTCAGATGCTACTTACCAGACCCTAGATCTGACTACACTTTAGAACAAGTGCAGCATTTCAGGCAGATTGGTCTTCAAAATGATTAATAATTAAATTCTAGAAGGCATGAGGATGAGTTTGACTTGGAACTGAGTGCTTTTTTTTCTCAACAGAGTACTGTTCCTTTCTGTCTAATTTAATATATTTTACATTTTTAATGTGCTGCAAATATTTTATCTTAAAGATATTTTGTGTCTGCATCTCTCCAAACCTAAAATTTCCAAATGAAAAACATATTTATTTGAAAGATCCACACTTTGGGAACAGTATGTGATACTTTGAATGCTTTGTTCAGTCACATAATGGCTATACACTGTATATATTATTGTCATATTTAGTAAATCTGTACTTTGAAGAATTGGTAAACAATCTTAATCTGTTTGTTATTTTCAAATTATTTTCCAGGAAAAAAATATTTTGCAACAAATACATTTAGCACATTTTCAATTAATGTTTTTAAAACTGACTAATTTTAATCTTGGTAGTTAGTATTGAAAAAATGACACTGCAACAGATGTTAATACCAACAGAATGAGATCAGATTAGAAAGGGTTAATGTCCATGGAAGTGAAATTCAGATCAGATCCTGCATTTAAAAACACAAGTAGAATCCTTGAGGAATCAATTTTTACAAAGACTATGAAATCTATCTGATGGAATCAGTATTTTCAGTTTTATGGTATCTGGCATTTCTATAAAAGTTTTAACCTGTATAATGAAAAGAAAATGCAATGTATTCAAGAAATGAACCTGGCAAAATATAACTGAGACTTTCACAAAGAGTAATATCTTATGGAAATCTACTCAACAGTGATACCACTGTCAAAATGAACTGAAGGAGGCATAGAGTTACTTATTTTAAGCAAGTATTTATCACTTCAAGAATAGACAAAGCAAAGACAAAGTCCAATACAAATGTACATTTTATCTTTTAATATACTAAATCATTCCTTTATAGTGTTGCATTTCAGTGTAGTCCTATAAACACAGTGCATCAGTAAAGCATAGCTCTCTGTTTGGCACTCAGAATGAGGAGGCTGAATATTATAAAATATTTTTGGTTTATGGACATTATACATGAAGATGAAAAAATTTGCTGGCTTGGCTTTGTATTTCAATAACTGCAGGCCCAGATGATAGCAAGATGCTTTACTCTTAAACCATATAGGATATTGAGGGGAATTAATCAAAGTGGCAATATACAGGAAACAAAGAACATAGCCTTCCTGTGTTAAAGAATGAATAAAACCCCAAACAGAAGCTAACAAGGAAGATCCCTAGCATAAGCCCTGCTTCCAAATCTAATAATAATGGGATTTAACAGCCAAAAATACCCAGTCTCTCAAGCCATAAAGGCTTCCTACATATGGATTGACATGTAGGACAACACAATTGTTTAGAGGAAAAAGAGAATAGAGTTGAATGAATTAGTGCCTCCCATGCAACAACCTTTCCTGTGAAATATCTGTCTGTCTGTCCCTGTACATGTGTTCAGAGGACACATGTAGCCTGACCCTTCAGCATCAGTGTTAAACACTATGCTGTGCAAGTTCCTGTCAGAAGCTGAAATGTAACTTAGAGGACTATGCAACTTACGTTTGTAAAACAATATTCTATTATTAGATACTTTGAGATGAGAAAATGTTGTTTTCACAATTTTAGAGGTAAAGACCTGAAACGTCAAAGTTATATATGAAAAATGCAGGCTTAAATGGCTTAAATGCTAAGCCTTGCCAAGGAATTCAAATTCAAGCCTAGGATAATGTCCTAAGTACAGGACTTTGACTACAGAATCCATTTTATAATTAGCACTGAAAGTAGCTTCTGCCCAGAAAGGTGATGGATGGAGATTGTTATTATGGGGCAATCATAGCACAGTACACCGTGGCATGTCATATGGTATTATTACTTTATTTCTAAGCTTTCCTCACCTCACTCATTTGTTTCACAATCACTCTGCCATGTTAAGTGAAAGGGTTATGCAGTTTGGGTTCTTTCTTCACTGTGAGTCAGATGGGGGAGGATATTTTTGTCTCTAGCAAGATAGTAGTAAAAAAAATCATAGGATTAGAAAATGGGTACTCTCAATGTATTTTATATATATATATATATATATATGATGGATTGAAATATATATAAGGATGGATTGAAATACATATAAGTA
The DNA here is from genome assembly GCA_026770055.1 of Myrmophylax atrothorax. Classification (NCBI taxonomy): domain Eukaryota; kingdom Metazoa; phylum Chordata; class Aves; order Passeriformes; family Thamnophilidae; genus Myrmophylax; species Myrmophylax atrothorax. Next base: position 107,273,165 of record JAOXXN010000395.1, read on the forward strand.
TGTATTGACTTTTTTTCTAACTTTTGAAAGATTTTTATCTGAAACTTTAATTCTGTTTGCTAATACTCTCATTAGAATTAACCTACTTAATTGTGTTAATAGGAGAAGTGCCTCAATCTGATATGGCATGCATAGACTCAAAAGTTTTTAACAAAGCCCAGTTAAAAAAAAAAGTCAGATATTATCCCCTGAAATTGTCTGAAAATCCAACAGCAACTCAGAAAAACTCAACAGCAACAACAAAAATGTAAGTTCATTTATATAAAATGTCTCTTGATAGACATTTTCTATGTCAAAGAACTATTAATGATTTATATTTAGATTTTTTTAGATTTTTTTAAACTTTTAAACCTATATTAAATAATAAATAATAAATAATAATTCGGTTTAAAATTAATAAATAATACTTCAGTTTAAAAATCACAATAATAAATTATAAATCTTCTGCCATCCAGGCAAATAAAACAAAAAGGTTTTTTTCCTTTCTTTCTTCCTCTGCCAATCCCCATTTCTGGCCCTTCCACCTCCCTTCCCCATCCAAATACCACAAGATCCTATTAGAAGATGGACAAGTCAAGTCTTCCTCTTATTTAAGGAAAGGGAGAGCCTTACATTTAGAGAAATGGAAAGGAGGGTCACATTCTGATAGTAATTCTCCTTTGTCATATTCAGGGAAGCTCTGAAAGAGGTGTAATCCACCAAGCGAAAGGTCATAAGATCAAAACAGTGTGCAATGGGCAAACATACATTATGTGGTGGTTGGTCTCATGGGACACATACTACCCAGCTACCAGTTGCATATTTTACAGCAGAGCACCCCACTGGGATTTGCTAAATCAGTGAGCTAAACTGCTGACACCTGCAAGCCACAGCATGCAGAAACTCAGTCTGTTATGATTTACAGGATCACCGTAAATCTCACTGTCACAGAAGGGTAAAACTATCTGTGATTTAAAGAGAATGAGGTATACAGGGGAAACTTCTTAGATGTAATCCTCCTCTATGGGAGCAATATGTCCCAAGACATATCTCATTCAGGCAGAAATGCAAACCTTGATCATCACCTTTTTTGGACTCCCAATGCCATTGTTATTGTTTTAATCTTATAGATTTTTTGTTCTTCAAGGGTAGATAAACAACCATGATCTCTGACATACACTATAGCTTTTGAGAAGCATGGACTCTCACATAATCTTCCTACTATAATTTCTCAAGCAGCAAATTACAAATCCAGGTGAGCCATGCATTCCCATGATGAATTTCCTAAAATGTGATCAGAGTATACACTTCCAAACCTCTGTTTTTTAAAAGAGGGCTCCTATGTACCAAAAGAATCTGGACTGTCTTGATTGACAACATGACACTATAGAATAGGAAAATAAAAAGGAGATTTTCAGAGATCCATCACTTAAAGGTTTTATAGCTTTGGATATGTTGACACTGAATTACAATGCAGGGTAATCCTTTCAAAATGACAGAACATCTCATTGCCAGGAAAGAGTGGCTCAATGAATATGAGAAGTCTTTGGTGGCAACAGCCTCCTTAGTGACTCCATGTTAACAGGTGGTAAATGTGACTTTAGAAAAAGGGAGGATCATTGTGTTTACAGAAACATTAGTCCACCCAAATACAGTTTGGACATAAGATTACAGCAAATATCAGTTTAGGGCAAAATGAGGTTAAGACTTTTAAAGCCTTAAATAAGAGATGGAAGTAATGTTGCTATAGAGAAAAAGAAATATTTCTCACTCATTCTCCCTGGCATTACACATTGCATGTCAGACACACTCATAAGGGGATGAAGCTGTGAGAGAAAGTTTGTACAAAAGTACTTGGACTGATGCAGGAAGGATTTTTGATTTTTTTTTAATTTTCACATTTTAGAATGTAGATTTTAGGAACACAAGTAGATGTAGCAAAGTAGATTCTAGTAGGTTAATACTTGAGCAGCTTAAGTTTAATGTCTTTCTATCTCTACCCCTGCTCCAGAACAGGGAGCTAAAATTCCTTAACTGTTTAGTCTGTTGTTCAAGGTACAAGATTGAAGGGTATCAGAAGAAGACATAGACACAGGGCAGAGTGACCCAGAACACTGGGAACCCTCCAAGAGTCCTTTGTATGCTGAAGAAGAGGAAGATGAAGAGGGAGTCTCATCGACCCCAGCCCCAATGGCTGGAAATGTGTAAGTTGTGATTGGATGGAT
>JAOXXN010000395.1:107275468-107294609 GCA_026770055.1 Myrmophylax atrothorax
GCCCCAACTGCCCATCAGAGGTATAATGCAAAAGTCAAAAGCCTGCAAAAGTCTCCTAGAATGCATAAATCATTGACAATTTTAGTCTCCAACACCTGCTTTTTTCAAGTTGATAAAAAAAACCCCAGCTGATTGCTCTACACTAACCACCTATTGGTTTATGGCCATTCTCATGAAAGATGTCACCAGAGTATAAAATAAGTCTCAATAGTAGAAAATACAGAATTTTGTCAACTCACCTCCTCTTTTCCACTTCTTTGTGTCATTTAATTCTACATGACTGTGGGCAGATTGATTTCTTTATCACTGCTGGTCATAATTATGGAGCTGCTTGTATAAATATCTAGTTATGCCTGTATGCTTTGCAGTTTGCTCCAGAAAAGCTTGATGAAATGTGGCCTGATCTCTCCCAAGTGTTTGTTTTATAGCAGCCAATGATAAGCATGATATAATTATCTAGATTTCAGATATTGAGGATACTGCTTTGTTACCACCAGATTATGAAGCTTAGGCAAGAAATAGATATTAGATAAATTGTACATTTTTACAGTAGCTCAGAGGAGAATAAAAATCCCATGGCATGGTTATTCATAGGTTTAGTTTGGAAGGAAAGAAAGCAGGGATGTTTTTAAAGTTTTGATCCCTTCTTTACTAATCCCAGATCATAACCATATTGGGGAGAAAAAAAATTACTCATTTCTAATCTATTTCTGGGAGTGCTTGATGTTAACCGCAGGGAAAATTGCATGCAAGACAAAAGAATAGAAATAGTTCCTGTAGCATTTGAAGTAGTGAACAAGATTTTCTATACATTTATGTCTCTTTGAGGTGCTTGAGAAGATATGAGAATTGTTTGAAGTTTTGCCATTATTCTGGCACTTGTAAATATGCTCTAGGTCTATAGGACAATAATAGATTTTCTCTTTTCATTCTGCCTATTTTCAAATGTCTTCTAGTACCACTAGTTATCTTTACAGCAAATTCTGTATGTTCCAATTTTATTACAACTGGGAGAACAGACATGTGACACATGAATAGCCAGTAACAATCACATATACTGTTTATCCATAGGAAATTAAGCTAAAAAGCACAAGAATTAAAAATAATGGGGAATATTTGGCAGAGACAATGCATGGAGACTGAATAGAATTACACACCTCTGAGTAGGAGGAAATTTGTACTACCCACACATATTTGTCTTTTCATAGCTATGTGATCAGTTTAGTCTGTACATCTGGATATGTCTTTCAGAGGTTCAACCTCATTAAAAGCTTCTCTTTAAAAGAAGACTTTCTCTTCCTGTGGCATTATCTTTTCAGTAATAGAATTAGAATTAGAGGAGAAGCCTTCATTATTCCCAGCTGCCTTTTGCAGACTTTATCCCTACAATGTATTCTCCTGTTATCTAATTTTATTTGCAAAGAACTTGAGTGATAGGACTTCCATAATTTTGTTGGAGGGAGCATCCCATGGTCTAAATGATTACATTTAAATTGTACTAACAGACACACTTTTTTGCCCCTGTTCTGATAAAAATAAGTCCTTTGGGAATTTAATGAAGCTAAAATTGCCCATTGTTTTTAGGAGTAATTCTGAACTTCTTTTATCATGAGATGATGAGATCTCTTGTACAGTTTGCAAGACAACAGAAATGAAGAGGCCTGATTTCTACCTCTGTATTAGAATTGGCCACACTCTTATCGTATTTCCAGAAAAAATAAAAAATAGACTTTTGGTGAGTAGTTGTATGTTTTTTTTTCCTTGCACAAAATGTTTTCTCAGAAAAAGATAAACTCTCAGGAAAATGAATGTTTGTTCTTGAATGTAATGCACTTGGAACAAAACATAATGATTATTTTAACTATCTGGTGGCTGCTGAATGGGAAGCCACAAATATTCCCACAATGCTGACTCTCAACTTATGATCCAAGGATTTCCAGGAAGGTAAGAAATCATTAAAACACTTCTTCCAAAACAAAACCCCTAGAAGCCCTGGGAATCTTCTTTCACTGAGTTATCTGGGATTTAAGATATGGATGGGAGTCTCAGTCCACAAACTCCTAGAGCTGTATCACAGATCTATTCACTGATGAAGAACAAAACACTGGAAAACCTTGTGTCTTTTGACTAATGGTTGAAATCTCTTTTAAATATTTTACAAATGAAGGCTTCATTTAATAAAATAAAGGTTTAGGTTTAAAGTTCCTTAAAAAAACCCAAAGAAAGAAAGAAAGAAAACAACAACAACAACAACAACAACAAAAGTCAAGGAAAAAAATTAATATTTTTAAAAAACTTTGAAAAAATCTTGGTAATTAAAAGCTGTATCTTCTGATTGGTTCTTTTAGATTCTATGTGGCAGAACAAGTGCAGAAAAAATAGAAATTGATAAAAAACTTGAATCTAATTTTGAGACTGAAATATTGATCAAAATTGAAATAAATTTACTTCAAATTCCTCAATAGTTCTACATTTTGATCCCAGAGTAAAAACACTCATGTACTCATAATACATACATTGTTTCAGAAGAAGGAAATATTTGAAAATTTTGGGAAAGCCTTTCCATGCAATATTTCCTGTTCATTTTTTGCAAAGTCAAGAAGTTTACAGAAGAACATTTCAGAAAAGTATTTTAACATATTTACCCTTTTGAAACATTCTTCACAATTACAGATTTCATTTACAAGGATATCATGATCTGCAGAGTCCAGCATTCATTTCCTTAATAGACTCTTTTCCCCTTAGTTCAGTCAAGTATTTAATTTTTCAGTTTGTTCAACTACGCTTGTGCTTTTAACTATGTCACCCACTCCTCTCTGAATGTGACTGTATCTCCTATTCCCTACCTGCAGCCATTGGTGCCTGGAGGCCCACTCAAAAGAAACCATCCTTCTCAGCAAAATAGCAAAATTACAGTCAGGCTTTTTTTTTTTATTATTATTACTATTTTTTTTTTGCTTGTGTTATAGAAAGATTTTAGCTCCAGAAATGTGTCGTAGAGGTATGGTAGCCATTAACAAAAAAGCATGCAAGCTTGACAGAAATTCTTTTGCATGTCCTTGGCAAATATTTGCAGAAAATGGTATCACTTTATTTATACACTACTCTCAGCTGTGTTATGAGAGAAGGTTTATCTGTCAATTGAACTTAAACACCTTGTAGTGCGGGGCCTGGTAAAACAAACATAGATTTCCTTATATCACATTAAACAGTTAATTAAAAGACAAATATAATCTTTAGCTATGAATCCATGTTGATCCTGTCAACATTGTTTAAAATACGACTTCATTCATGGTAAGGGTGGTGTCTTTGGAGTTTATCAAGTCCTCTGTAAAACACACCCCCATGTATTTTCTATGAATGTCAAAAATTGCTGCTTTGGGGAAGGTGGGAATGACATTACCACACTTAGGTGAGAGGTTTAGTGAAATTTTTAATCTAGCTAGAATTACTCTATATTTAAATAAAGATCAAGGTTTTGGCTCTGAGGCAAGCTTACTGCTGACTTTGGGAACATCCTGAACTTCCAGGATGTAATATTCTGCAGGTTTAGAGTGAAATCAGAAATGATTCAGCAACTAGCCAGCAAAGTCAAGAACAACAGTAACTCCAAATGTTTTGAGAAAATAAATCCTTTCATATGCTAACCCTTCACTCACAATCCAATGTCAAAGGATGTATTCTTGATTCAATTTCAAGACTGCTAACTTTCAAAAAGTGCTTGGAAGTAATTTGTAACCACATCTCATATTCTCAGCTATCCTTCCTGTGGTGCCAAACTAATCCTAGCTCTGATCAAGCAACAAATAAAATTATCATTGTGTTCAAATCTGTTCAGTGATGACATAAATCTGAAAAGAATGTGGAGCTTAAATTTCCCGTTTACAGGAACTACTCACTATATTCAGAAACAGCTATGCTGATGGCCAAAGATCTTTTAATGTGTTCCCAAAGCTTGTTGGAAAGAGTTATTTAAAAGACTCCCAACTGTATCAAATTGTGCTGAGCTGGTTTCAGCTTGTTGCCATAACTTCCTCTTAAAGACAGAAAAGCATAACTCAGTTATTAACTCAGGGAGTTCCCTGATGTGTTGTAAGACTCAGAAATTTTGAATTGTAAGTTTCTGCTGGAGGATCCCCATGGCCTAATGCCAAATTCAGACTGGAATTAGAGAATCTTTTCTTCTTTTTGTGAGAGTAGCTTGAAGAAAAGCTTAGTGAATGATTCACTGAGAGATAAATTCAGGAGTGCTGAGCCTTGCTGGATCACCTGCTTAGGTAGTTTGGTGGTAATGTCGCTGTGATCCAAGAGCTGCTCCCCACAGATAGCACACGATTCACCACGATACTCTGCTCCCAGCTCTGGAGCAGCTCTGTTCTCACACATTATGTGTCTCATCAGACAGACCTCAACACACTGAGACCTCACTTACTGAGCTGTCTATGTTAAGTGTAGTGCCTGTTTGTATCCATGAAAAACTTTCACTGGGGGAAGATTACCTATGTAGCCAAAGAGGTAGCCAGATCTGACCTCCCCTACAAACAGCAGTACTACACAGCTTTGGCTTTCAGAGGCAACCCGATGTCTCTGCTTCACCTTCCTCCACTGCTTTCCAACAGAGCTGTCCACATCAGAGCTTGGGTCAATGATATCCAAACTCAGTACAGCTAGGATAGCATCAAAAACAGTGCTTGTCAGCACACTGTGAGCTTGGAAAAGGTCACAGCCATCCCTGTAGGAGTTTGTAACCTCATTTTGGGGAAATGTCATCAATTGGCATAGTGAATGTAGGTTCCTCAGAGTATGCTACCTGCTGAAGTCTTAAATTGTCTCCAACTCAGTTAAAATGCAATTTCAATAACTTTATAAATTGTCTAACCTTTGATCATTTTCCATAGGGGTAACAAAATGTGTACACCTGACCACAAACCACCTTCAAATCTTGTTTTCTAAAACCCATGAGGGAACATGAAAGCATCTATGTTTTAAGATAGAAGACCGAATTAACATCATTAATTCCTCTCTTAGAGAAACTGAAGCATTTAAGCAAAATTCTCACCAAATAGGGAAAAATGCTCTGATTTTATGACAAAGTGAAAGAATTATTAACCTAAATATATACAATTTCTAAAGCTACGTGCAATTGAAAATAAGCCCTTCTATTACAAAATACCTGGCAGCTCTAATAATAGGTAGTGTTATTGGCTCTACCTGCAGTAATCTATATTATATGGAAGTACAAAGGATATATTTACATACCCCCATGAAACCAGGAGGGATTTTCAATGTCTCCCATTACCATAGCAAATTGTTTTCTCAAAAGTGTCATTTCATTAGAGAAAGTAGTAAGAAAAAAATTAAAGATTACTGTAATAGTAGCCCCCATAATGTTACTTACTGGAACCATACAACAGATTATACATTATTAAAATGTACTCTAACTCTGTTCTCCATCTAGATGTGAGCTGTACATGCTACAAGCATTGCACTCATGCAATTCTGGTAGAAGACTGTAATACAGTAGGAGGTGACCCAGAAAGGAGAGCAAGCCTGTTAATAAGCTCTTTCTTTGTCATCATGTTCTGTACCTTTTCCAGTTACTGTTTTCACTGTGGAAACGTGTCAATAATGTTACTGAATAGAAAACGTCGGGAGTGGTGAGCCCTTCTGTCTGCTTACAGGAATTCATAAAGAGCATTCTGAGTCCTCTCCAACCTGAAAAAGTGTTTTTCAGGTGAGCTAGGATAATGAGACATAGAAAGTCTGACTAACTTAGTAGGAATTAGAGAAAAAAGAGGCATGAAAGAGACATCAGTTTCAGACCGTAAAAATAATTCAGAATATTCTGTTGGGGATTCCATCTTTGTGTCAAACTGTGGATGTGGTAGCCATGTAATTGTAAATTATGGATATTGCATGCAAACAATGGCATGCGTGCTTACAGTGCTTGTAATTTAGAATTATTATGGTTAATGATTCTAGTAATGTGTACTTTCAAACCAGCAGGACAGTTTAGTTTGTATCAAATCTACTCAGTATCTCTTCAGACATTTTGCTTAGCTTAATCTTAACACAGAACTTGATGTAAAGGAAACCTCTGGAAGATTCACAACTGGCTTGAATGGAAGATTTCATGGCACTTTTACAGTGCATTTAAAGGAAATGAAAGGTTCCACTAACTTCGACTCATCTGGATGGCTTGTAGTCTGTCATACTTCAATATGACAAGGCCAAGATCTCTGGTACAGGAAACAGTTGCATGTAGGATGCAAAACAAAACCAAAACATCTACTTATGAACACCTGACACACTCACAAGCAAAATTAAGTCTTCCTGAAGAATGGATTAACATTTCTAATATTTTTTGAAGTAAGGAACCAAAGCCCATAGTCAGGTATTCATGAGGCATAACTAACTTTCCAGTGCATTTTATTCAATGTCTTTAAGCAAAAAGACTTCCTTCACTTATCCATTCAATACAGACACAGTATATGGGCAACTCTAGGAGTTGGGTTACAGGTGAAGAACAGAGAAATTAGGGGCATGTATAAGAAGATAAAAACAAGCTGAAAAAGGATTTGAAGTTAATTGAGGATTTAACTGTGTTTCTTTGCAGCTCTTTAAGGACAGGACTATATTCTTATCCTTTGTAATGTCAGCAAATAATTATTGTGTCTGTCTTTTAGTTTTCTGGCTTTTTGGGTTTTTTTGGCTTGGTGATGCCAGTCAATATTTTAATGTACAACGAATACAATTAACACAATGCTATCAGTTTGATCTGATACAGTATCTATTTTTGCACTGATATATATTTATTGAAATGCTGGCTTTTATTCTGGAAGGTTGCCTGAGTATTTTCTCAGATTTACCACATTTCTTATTGATTTCATAAAAACCCAATGTCTGTGATTGCTTTGGTTTTCTTGTCTTCTGTATTTTGTTACACTCAGTTGGTGTCACTTGTGCTCTTTTGTGCCAGGTCTTGCAGATCAGCCTGTGGCTCCAGTGGTGGGATTTTCAAGAGGTATGAATTTAAGGTATGAAGAAGCAAGCATGAAAATATCTTTTATCTTGTACCACCTTCATAAGCATTCCAGGCTGTTAGGATCTCTAGATTGCAGGATAGAACAGTACATATTCACCTAATACTTTCTCTCCATATAGGAATTGCAATTTCTATTCCTTTCTGGCTCCCCCTGTAAGACTGTGGGGGAAGACTTTAGGGAATGACCCTTCTTCTCATGTCAACTGTGCCTCACTTCTGCCACTGAAACTACAATTCCCTGTCTGCAATTTTCCTGCCATCCCATCCTTAGGGGGAAAAAATAAGGTAAGCTACTACCACAAGTCCATACTTTTATTTCAAATTTCAGTGAGTAGAGTAGTCACAGGAACCTTTTCCTTCTACAGAAACTTCAGGATGTAATTAAAAGGAAAGAAAATCCTAAACCCTGAAATAAAATGAGAAACCTATTACCATGGGAGAGCATAGCATAAACATAAGCATCCGATGTAGATTTTTCACAAACAACTTGCTGTCTTGTCAAAAGGAGATGAATGAAATCTCACAAAGACTCTAAACTCCTCATGCATTTTCATAGTTGCAGCTGTAGCTTTCAAGGCTTCCATTTCAAAAAGGAAACAAGTCAGAATAGCTTACATACAAAAATATACAATGATCCTACAACCCAGGAGGAGCTCTGATTTTGAGAAATGTTATTGTATTCATCACTAGATATTAAGGTAAATAGCTGCATTTCTTATCAGGGAAATAAACCTGGCATTTCTAGTCCAAATAAAAGGTTATGCTGTTACAGAAAAATATTAGGAGGGTTTGAGGAGAAAGATGAACATTTGCTTTTACAGATAAGAGGCCATAAGTGGTGGGAACTAGTAGGTGTAAACTATCAGACTGGAACTAGAGATAGAGTAAATTAATAACTCTCCACTGATTTCAGCAAATATAGAAATTTTCAATAAAGTTATGTTAATACATTTTAGGTGTATTTTACATGCTTATATTATGAAAAAGGGTATCTATTCCAATTATAAACCACCAACATGCTGCAACAAACAAAATGCAGAACATACATCAAAGCAATTGGACAAATGAACTCAGTAAAATTTCAAAACGTAGGGCAAACCTCAGGTTGCATGATTAGAAAATCAACCAGATCATGCTGGCATTTCTTCAAGAACTGAAACACAAGAAGATTTCTTCTTAGGAAGAACTTCACTGTGACGGTGGTGAAGCACAGGAACAGGCTGCCCAGAGACGTTGTGGACTCCCCCTTGTTGGAGGTATTCAAGGCTGGGCTAGACGGGGCTCTGAGTAACCAGGCCCAGTGGAAGATTGCTTGCTCATGGCTGGGTGGTTGGAACTACATGCTCTCTTTCTACTGAAGCTATTCTATGATTCTAAGATGTAACATCATATGACTACAAATTCTGATCACCACTTAAGACTGAAAATATCACAAAATCACAGAATATGCTGAGTTGAAAGGGAATATTCCTTGTACCTCTTAGTTTCTTTTTCTTGCAAAACTTTGCAACTTGATGAATATAAGTAAACAAATCCACATAAATTTGCTAAACTAAAATCTCCTACTTTTTTTTCCTTTTAACGCCATCTACCAAAGCCCTTTGAGTCAAAACTAGTCGTAATGTGTGCACTTTGTCTCCCATGAGGTGTCAAAACTTGTGCTGTAAAAAGAAGCAATGACTCATGAAAATTACTGATTTGCATCACAGAAATTGAAATTCAGCTGCAGATACTGGTTCACAGGTCATTACAAAATTAAACAACAGCTCTTTCAGAATTTTTCAAAGTAGAATTAAAATCAACATATTTCTGATCTTAGATGAAACTTAAAATCCTTCATTTTCATCCACTTACACAAGAAAACCTGAAAAACAAATGCCAATGTATTAGGTGGGAAACAGACAAAAAGATAAATAAACTGTTGTAACCCTTTACATTAATACAATGTGGAGAATCTTAACACAGTACTAAGAAGAAAATACATGCAAAGCATCCTAAGACGTCCTATAATGATCCCAGACTAGTTCTTTCACTAAGTTTTGATGTTACAAGTAATTCCAAACAGTTTTTTATGACTGAGTAATTTCATTGAGCAACCGTTTCTATCTACCTTCAAGTTACAAAAAGTATCTACTCAGCGACTGTTCAGTTGTGCAGTGTTAGCACCCTGCTGACAGTAGGAACATTTGTTGACTTTTTTATTTTGTAAATGTGATGTGTGAGGGTGCATAAATTTCTTCAAGGAAAAAAGATTCTGCTTAATACTTCTTACTATTTCTGGAACTTCAATAAAAAAAAAAAGAAGACTAAAGGTTACATTATTGTTTTTGTAATTTCCCATATATCAGTAGATTATATGTAATAAAAAAAACCCCAACAGGTTACTTGGTGCTTTATTCTGATTTTGTGTTCAAACAAACAATCATTTTGTGTTTCAAAATAAACAATCCTTGATTTAACTTCATACAGCAGCTTCTATTACCAAAAGCAGTTGCAATAAATTGTGGTTCACACATGAAAAAGTAATTTTGCAAAACACACTTTATGCAACTGTACAGGTGAACCATTTACAGCAAGAAAAAGAGATGTTTTATTTTGGTGGGTGGGATATTAAAAACTTTAGGTAATGCCTTTTAAAAGTTATTTTTCAGTAGGGTAGGTATTAAGATAGATATTGTTTATTATCTAACGTAAGAGCTATTTTCCTTTCTCATTCATGACATACTAATTTAAAAACAGATCATTGACTAGGTTTTATTCTTGCAAGCTACTATATATCTTCCCATGGTGGCCTCCTAGTTAGAATTATATAACTGCATGAACCAGACTAAGTATATGGAAAGCAATTTCAGGCCATTAGACAATGATCTCTGAAAATGGACTAAGAACAAGCCAAGTCTTTGGGGTTTGCAGCTTCAAAAATGCAAGATCATCCACTTGTGGTTGTTTTGAGTAGCATTTAATTTCTGATTTTACTAGTAGCAGTGTTTGAATTCCAAAGATATTCATCTAATGGGCTTCAGCTGTTAGTCTTTAACTAGGGTTTCTCATGGCCATGTGTGCATCACAATTGCATTAGAGATCATTAAATAATTGAAGTAAGTAAGAGAACAAATTGAAGAATGAATTAAACAAAAATGGCATGATTTAGAGAGGTAATCTCTTCTTTCCAAGCATTCAAGAAACAAGCAAACAAAATATCAGCATGTTTCACATTTTTAACCATTCCTTTGAAGCTACATAGCTTCAAAGTTTTTTACTTGGGTTCTTTCTCTTCCCTCTTATTCCAGGATGGTGGCTTTCCATCACAATATAAAGGTGGCAATGCACCACTGTAGAACAATAGTTTCTAAAGAATTTTATTAGGATGACTGAAACTGAGGCAGTTGTGCTATTATTAGATGGTACATGATGTTTCATGGAAAGTCAGTATTTCCTCTTCCGTGAAGAGAAAAGCTTAAGAGAAGAAGATATTCCTTTGGTAGTCTGTGTTCTTATGAGCCTGAGATAGCAACCACATTACAATAACTTCAATATATATAGAATAAGACTAAACATATTTCCTTATTAGTATATTATTCTCTGTTCTTCCAGAGTCAGCTAGCAACCTTTCATTGCCTGACATCTATTACAGGGGCAAACTGTAGAGAATTGCTTTCTATTTGACACCAAGCTCTGTGTATTCTGTATATTCTTTCAATAGACAGGGATCAGAGAGAAGATATTTTCCTGATACCACAAGCTGCTTTATGAAAGTGACTGTTATTAGGGGTTCTGATTTTAATTTGTATTGGAGATGGTCAGGTCATAAATGCAAATTACAATAATTTCTTCTCTTTCTCTTTTCATTTTTGATTCCACAACCATTTTTCTCAACCTGAAAAGCACTCTTTGTGGTTGTTGTGGCAGATCTTTTGTGTGTTAGATGTTCTTTTGTAAGAAACTTACCTGTCTGGAATGGCACATCAAATTTCTATTTTAGGCAGGACTTGCTCTGGATGAAATGTGTAACACACTAAAAAATTATCTAAATGTCTAAATGTACATTCATATGTATGAATGTGTGAATGCCCGTATTAAAACATAATACAGCTTCCTGGTTACAAAGTATTTCAGGGGACTAGGTCTCCAACTTCATATAAAGCTTTTTTCAAACATTTGCAAAAACCACAATAAGTAGAAAGAATAATTAAAGACAGGAAGTAACTGATGTGAAAATAATTTGAAGTATTTATTGCTTCCATGCCTACAGCTTTTTTTATTTTTTGTTCTTTATGTCTATTCTCTGAGTTAAAATGTCATCATAATACTGGGAAAATTCCTCTTATGTATAAAATATCCTTTCACATAAGAGAAATGACATAGAAATTGTTATTGTTTGGTATATATTAATATGGATCTTTTAAGCAGAAAATAACAGCAGGATGATCGGGAGACATTTGGACTGTAACAATCTACTACTGATGTAGAACTCTTGTAATGCCACTTGATGATCACCAGCTTCTCACAAATCGCGGGAGCAAGGATAGCACAAGGCTGGGCATAGCAAGGGTAGATCTTTGACCCACTGGCCTTAGCACTATTCAAATTATTCAATAATAAGCCTAAAAGACCTTTACAAAAGGTAGTCTCTATTTTTCCATCTATAATGTAAGAATCAGGAGATGAAGGTGTAAGTCTAGTTATCCTATCTGGAATATCTTACCTGGAAGTCAGCTTTGCATTGTTCCATCCTAAGGAGGATGTGACAAGGAAAGGAACAAATCCATGTGTCCTCTCATCTCTCAATTGCTATATTGTCAAATGAAGGCCACTTGAAGTTTGTGACAGTGTAACTACCAAATCAAAAGAGATATCTGAGTTTAACATGATTAAACACACACACACAAACATGCACACAATGTAGAAGTAACCTACTTGAGATTCACAGCTTATGTTTGCCTCCTTGTGCCTCTAAAAGGTGTGTAAAATAGGCACTAACACAATGGGCTAAATGATGTGAATTATGTCATTCATATTTGATTGACTTGGGGTTTGCATCAGTCATTGTTTTCCATCTCCTCTACACCCATCAACACACTGAGACCATGGAGTTATTTGTCTCAAGGCTATTTACATTCCCATGAAGTGAGCAGCACACAAGGTTTTAGGTACATGTTGGCCAGTCTTGTGCTGATTCTTGAAGGTAGTAGGGCAAGCAAGTACAAAAATGTGAGGCACTTTGAATATTCTGTGCAGTTCTGGGTACTGCAATATAAGAGAGATATTAAGCAATTAGAGAGAGTCCAAAGGAGAACAACAAAGATGGTGAAGGGCTTTGAGGGGAAGCTGTATGAGGAGCGGCTGAGGGTGCTTGGTCTGTTCAGCCTGGTGGAGACTGAGGGGAGACCTCACTGCAGTCTACAATGTCCTCCTTAGAGGAAGAGGAGGGACAGGTACTTGTCTCTTCTCTGTGGTGACCAGTGACAGAATTTGAGGGAATAGCCTGAAGATGCCTTCGGGGAGGTTTAATTTGTATATCAGAAAAAGGCTCTTTATGTAGAGGGTGGTTGGGCACTGAACAGGCTCCCCAGGGCAGTGGTTATGGCACCAAGCCTGACAGAGTTCAGGGAGCATTTGGATGATACTCTCAGGCACATGGTGTGACTCTTAGGGATGGCCCCGTGAGGGGCCAGAAGTTGTACTTGATGATCCTTGTGGATCCCTTCCAACTCTGCATATTCTGAGATTTTGTGAATTAAAAAGGCAGAATAGTTTGGGGTTTTTTTTAAATACTTAAAATATTTACGCCAGCAAAAAAAAATACTAAAAGTTTTTGAAACTGTTGTCAGTATTCTGGTTAATTATTTTTTTGTTTTCCAAAAAACAAAGATAATTTTTTTGCTTTTTTTTTCTTATAAAACAGTAGCTTCACTATTTTTTTAATTTCTTTTTTAAGTATTAGTTCTTCATTAAAAGTTATCAAGCAATCACTGAACATTTTTTCCCTGTAAAAGCTGTGGCTTTTACTAAATAAATTTTCTTTTCTCCGGAACCAGTGTGAGTGACACTGGAAGAGGGTATTAAAATAATTTATGGGCTAAAAATACATACATTGTATGTCAATTGAAAAAAAGTGGCGTATTTTTAGTTACTTCTTAAAACTGAGTTCTTACTTTTTCAATCAGTTCCACTAGGTTGGTTTTCCAGGTAGTTTTGGCAAAGATGTGGAGATGCTATTCAGAAGAGAAGTCTGCTATTTAAAAAAAAAAAAAATATAATCTTTAAAAGAAAAATAAATAAGATGTTAAAGTTATCAGTGCTTCTTAATTTATGGGGAAAAACCTAGAGATGAAAGTTCTAGGGTACATACAGGAATTAATATTGAGCATCACCCATTATGTAGAAATCATTCAATTTAACTTACAGTGAAAAAGTCAGATAAAAGTCAGTGTTATTGCTCTTCCACAGGCTTTCAAATACAAGCATAGTAGAATTCCTTTGTAATTTATTTTTAATGAGCAATTTGACCATTAGGAAATTTTATTTGTCTATTCATCTTCTATTGTCTCTATGACTCCTTGTTACTACTTGAAAGCATAATGACAATGCAATCTATGAAAACTTGCCTGTATGGAAAAAGACCCCAACAAACCAGGAATCATACCTACAAAAATGTGATGGTCTGTTTTGATATTTTTTAATGAATCCCATATATTTCTTCTTTCTGTTTCTCATTTAATCTTTTGCTATTACATATTATTGATGTTATCTTTTCCTTGGAGTGGAGGCTGTATTTTTTATACCTTTAGACAGTAATTAACACAACAGATTATTTGTCTAAGGTTCCTAGACACAACTGTCGTGGGAAGTAATACTTGTCATTTCCTGCTGCCCCTTTGAAATACAAGAAAATTTATACATACAATTTTATTTTATTCATTTCTTCCTAGTAAAAAGTTTGATACCACTGTAAGGCTATAGTAAAGTCTATATGCCTGGTTAACACACTAAATTTAAAATAATGTAATTCAAATCATCAAAATTATCAAGAGAGTTTATGTCAGTGATATTTAAAGATTGTTGTTCTGAGGCGGTAATGTAGAATGAGATGTAACAGCCTGTATGGATTGCAAATGCAACTGAATAGAAATGTTTAATATTGTGCATAGACATAGCTATTGGATGAGTGAGTGCCTGTCATTAAAACTCAAATATATTTATTAACACTGGTGTCTGCAAGGTTGTCATCTAGATTAGACATTCTGCCAGCATTTTGTTAATAACTATATTTAATTGCTAATTTTTTAGGTTGATGGTTTTTGTTTTTGCTTAATATAGTATTGATCAGGTACTCAAAATAAATGAAATTCAAGAGGGTGGTGGTGTTGAATGTCAACAGTTCTTTCCAACATTGAAAACTATAGTCTCAATAGTTTATGCAGAACTTAAAAACTATATTTTTTCTGAGTAAAATTTTGTGATTTGTTTAAAAAAACCTGACACACTCTGTTTTTTATATGACCCTTGTTTACATGTAATCAGATACATATGCAAGTATGTACAAAATCTGTATTTACATAAGAGCTAAGGATTTGTTTAACTTAGTTTTAAATTTCTAAGGACATTTCATCACGAATAGTCATTCGTACATTATTGTGAAAACAAAGAAACATAATTGGTGTTTACAGAAAACAAATTTCAAGCAAGAAATGTTGACTTAAGACATGAAAAGTAAAACGTAAAAATGAAGTTCATATAGCTGGATTTTGCATCTCACATGAGTTGGCCAATAATAGCAGATTGAGTTTTGATGCATAATATCACCCAATGTGGCATCAGTTTTGCCTGTCTTTTGAGTTTAATAAGAATTTGCCTTCTTAGGGCTATTTTCTTTAAATTATTTTTCCACATGTCTATTGTTCTTAGATTTATGTAAAAAAAAATTTTTGCTTTGCATTTCTTTCTCCCATAGACTTTTTTTATTTTTGTTTTACAAGGATATCTAGATACATATTTCCCATTAAAATTTTTCCTCCAACCTATTTTCTCTGAAGACGTATTCCTCAGAAGAGTTGGGTGTTTTTTGGTTTTTTTTTTCCTCTTCTGTGATTCACTAGTAAGCTGAATGTCATCACAGGATTCTTTCCCCCCTGCTGCTACAATCCTCCAACAACTCCCTGGATATAAATCCATTTTAATATTGGCTCAGAGCCCTGTGATGCAGGTAGTACTTGCTTAACTAATACTAGCAGAATGATGGATTGTGCACGTGTTGCAAGTGGGTTTAACCTTCAAGAAAATAACCATTTGATTTTTACTTGGCAAGAATCTTTTTCCAGATCTTTCTTTACTTTGTCCACCATGTCCCTGGAAAGTCCATTCCAATGCTTATCAACTCTTTCTGTGAAGAAATTCTTCCTGATGTCTAGACCCTTTAAGAGATTCCTTACCTTTCTCTGGACACACTCCAGCCCCTCAATGTCTTTCTTGAAGTGAGGGGTCCACACAGTACTTGAGGTGTGGCCTTACCAGTGCCAAGTACAGAGGGACAACCACTTCCCTAGTCCTGCTGGCCATGTTGTATCTGATACAAGCTAGGGTCCTATTGGCATCCAATATTAACATCCCCTGGTGCAGCTGGAGACTGTTTGCTTTTGTCCTATTGCTTGCTACTTGGGAGAAGAGACCACCTCCCACCTGGCTACAACCTCCTTTCAGGTTGTTGTAGAGAGTAATAAGGTCTACCCTGAGCCTCCTTTTCTCCAGGCTAAACAACCCCAGCTCCCTCAGCTGCTCATCATAAGCCTTGTGGTCGAGACCCTTCAACAGCTTTGTTTCTCTTGGAGACACAAATTTTTTATCTTACCTCTTCCCTACTCAAAATTCTCTCTTTCCTCATTCCCAAAACTTTGTGGAGATTCGTCCATCTATAAACTACACCAGAACTCTTTATTCAGCCTGTCTTTGTAGCTGGGGTGAAAAGCAGACATTTCTAGAGAGAAATGAGTTTCATCCAAAGGATGATGTCTAGAATGGGTCAAGTGAACTCTGCTTACAAAATCTTTTGTCTCTTTTGATGATAAGCACATTTGGATAGTGTGCTCTAAACAAGGATGTCTCCAATGTAGATAAATCTGAATTTTCACAAAAATCCATTCCACTATATAATCCTACACTCCTTACTGAACTAGGAAACATGGGTATTACCTAATATCCTGCTTTTTGTACTTCCTAGTCTCCATAAACACTACCTACAAAGTAAGAATATGCTAGCACTCTTACTTTATGGACATTCCTTTCATAAAAGCCTTTAAAGGTCATTTTTGAGGAGATATGGAATACTGATAATAAAGATAGTCCGTTCTCACCCTGCAGGTAGATCTTATGTTTAGTAGCAATTATTTATCAACTGTAGGGACAGTAACCTTCTCTTAAAAATTGCTTCTTGGAATGTGTTTTTCTCGGAGTAGTAGAAAAATGTAACATTCAAACAGGTAATTGGAAAATAAAACATTTTTAGTCTGAACCTAGCTAGTACATCAGAAGACACAGACTAATCATTTTTATTCTTCAGAAAAAAACCTGTAATTAGGACCATTCTTTAGTAAGAGTCTTTGTAGAGAATTAGGTTGTACCAAGTCTCCTAGAAAGACCTTCTCTCCAGCCAATCATACCTCTACCTCTGTTGAGTCGGTGCCAGTGCTTGGACAGCAGGGTTTGTTAGCCTGCCAAAGGGAGGCTGCACTGAACTTTGCCCTGCCACTAAGGTAGTAGTGCCCAGGGTGTAGGTGTGGTAGGACTGTGGGAGGAAAATGGGAACACTAGGTAATTCGGCTGAAATAGCCCAGCTGTGTGCCAGGGCCTAACATATGGGGACTACAGCTTGAAACCTAAGAGATGCAAATTGCTGGGTACTCAGGCTGTGGTCTGCTGTCTATACGCATAGAATTCTAAGGCTCTGATTTTCCAAGTGACACAGTGAACTTACATAGCTTTCAAACAAGCTGCTTTCAAAATCCAGCCTAATATCAGTTCATTTGGGGCTTTTCCACAGAATCACTGAATATACTAAGTTGGAAGAGACTGACAATGATCCTCAAGTACAACTCCTACTCCTTCACAGGACCATCCCCAATAGTCACATCATGTGCCTTGAGAGTATCATCCAAATGCTTCTTGAACTCTGTCAGGCTTGGTGCTGTGACCACTTCCCTGGGGAGTCTGTTCCAGTACCCCTCCACCCTCTGGGTAAAGAACCTTTTTCTGATATCCAGCCTAAGGCTCCCCTGACACAACTTTGGGCAATTCCCTCAAATTCTGTCACTGGTCACCACTGAGAAGAGACAAGTGCCTGCCCCTCCTCTTCCTCTAAGGAGGAAGTTGTAGACTGCAATGAGGCCTCCCTTCAGTCTCCTTTTCTCCAGGCTCAGCAGACCAAGTGCCCTCAGCTGATCCTCACATGGCTTCCTCTCAAGGCCCTCCACTATCTTTGTTGCACTCCTTTGGACATTCTCTAATACATTTCTTATATTGCAGTGCCAAATACTGCATGCAGTATTCCAGGTGAGGCCACACCAGTGCAGAGCAGCCCCTTGACTGGCTGGTGATGCTTTGCCTGATGCCTCTCAGGACACAGCTGGCCCTCCTAGCTGCCAGGGCACCAGGGCACTGCTGACTCACATTCAATTTACCATTGACCAGAACGCCCAACTCCCTTTCTGTGGCACTGCTTTCCTGCATCCCATTACCCAGTCTGTGTGTACATCCAAGGTTGCTCTATCCCAGGTGCAGAATTCAACACTTCTCCTTGTTGATCTTCATAAGATTGATGATTGCCCAGTCCTCTGATTTGTTGAAGTCTCTCTGCAGGGCCTCTCTGTGTTCAAGGGAGTCAACAGCTAGTCCCAGTTTTGTGTCATCTGCAAACTTGCTTAGTATCCCTTCCAATCGTGCATCCAGGTCATTTATGAAGATGTTGAGGAGCACAGAGCCTGTGATGGAGCCCTGTGGAACTCCGCTAGTGACAGGTCGCCAGTCTGATGTTACCCCATTCACTGTTACCCTCTGTGCTTGACCCATGAGCCAATTGCTCACCCATCACATGATGTGTTTATCCAGCTGTGTGCTGGACATTTTGTCCAGAAGGATCCTGTGAGAGACAATATCAAAAGCTTTTCTGAAATCCAAGAGGATTACATCAATTGGCTTCTACTGATCAGCTAGGTGGGCTACCTTGTCAAAACCGAAATCATGTTGGATAAGTAGAACTCCCCTCTCATGAAGCTGTGCTGGCTTTGATCAACATCATTGCCTTTCAGGAGTTTTTCAATACCTCCCAGAATAATTTTCTCCATAACTTTAGCAGGCACTGAAGTGAGACTGACAGGCCTGTAGTTTCTGTGGTCCTCCTTCTTGTCCTTCTTGAAAATTGCTGCAATAGAGAGAAAGCTCCAACCACTTATATTATTCAGTTTGTCAAGAAAAGGGAGAGTTTTTCATGCTTTAGTGGTGAATGCCTATACAAAAGAAGCAAAGAAAATCTTATGGGAGTTTGTTGTGCATGATATAAGCATTTAGCAGAAACCCTGTTTACTCTAGAACTTTAATTGCCTCTACTGAATGTCAATATTCCTGTTATACACACAGAATTATTTTAGAAAGTTTTAAACTATGCTGTGCTTTTCAAGAGGATACAGTATTTTAAAATATTTATTAATATTTTTAATATTAATTTCTATGATAATTCCTAGACTACTGTGGTACTCTATGATTGGATTTGACTCCCTATGAACTTGATAAGTCTCCTGTAAAGCTACTGTGATAACTATGGTCTTAGATTACAAAAGACATGGATGTTCACAAAGTCAGAACATCTACTAAAGTTAGAAAAGAATGGAAGATCTCCCAGCAAAAGAGAGTAAAACTCAGTTGCTCTCATCCAGTTGTTCTGAATGGTTTGGAGGAAAGAGAACTTTTTACTTTCACAGTAAAACTAGATTAGACAAGGTATATCCTAAAATAGATATTTGACAATGATTGAAGAGTTCCAGTTGCACAAAAAAAGGTAGCTGCAATGTGCTACTTTTGCTTGGAATTGTACTCTGGAAGATGTTT
>JAOXXN010000395.1:107363788-107378476 GCA_026770055.1 Myrmophylax atrothorax
GACCCCTGGTTGGGTATAATTACATGTGTAGCGATAAGTGTTGGAATATATATATATACATAATTCAGTCTGGTTTCGGTTGAGTTCTTGCCGTCTTTTCAGGTTTTTTTTCTCCCCAGTCCGGGCAGTCCGGGCCTGGCAGGAGAAAGCAGGGCTAAACCCTAGACACAAATTAGCAAAGATATGCCCTTCAAAGGTCAAGTGAGTTTTGAAATGAAAAAAATCAGATTTGCCTAAAAAATGTTACTGTGTTCAACTTTTAACAGCATTTTCAGTAAGATTAGTCTGAAAACTACTTATGAATGTATGGGAAATGCTAAAGACAGTTAAGAGACATATTTTGTTTATGTAATATGGACATGCAAGTGGAAGAGTTGCATTTGTACAAACTATCTGAGGCAGGATTGCAAAGAACCCGTGTCAGTCAGTGCTGCACTTCAGGGAGTTCTGATAAGAACTGGCAGCTGCTTTGCTTGAGCATGAGGGAAACTTCTATTTACTGATAGCTTGTTACAGTCACACTTTTAAATACCTGAACAAAGCAGTATGTTTGTCAGCGCTGCAGTGAGTCAAATCATGACAATTTCCACAGACAGGATATTTGCATTTTGGATCATGGACTACACCATGTTTTGAAGTACATTTTGAAAAATTTGGGAGTGACTGGATTTGCACATCTGCCATCTGGAGTCTGTGCTCCAACTGTGCTATTAATGGCCTAGTTGAATATTATATTGAAATAGTTAAGCCTTAACCTCTGTTTGCTAAACTCTTTAAACACAACCAGAGACTTTGCAGCTGTGAGTGAAAGGGCTCTGATCAGTGATCTTCTTTTGCAAGTCTTTTAAAAACCAAGAATTGTAAACCATGGAACACTACAATGGATCTGACAGAATGACAAAGAAAGATCATACACTTTTTAGAGGAGTAGTGGCTGTAGCAGTTTTAGCAAAGGACTAGAAGGAACGTCCTATGGGCAGTGGCTGAGAACTTTGGGTTTGTCTAGTTTGGGGAAAATAGCTCTCTACAGCTGCCTGAGGAGGGTAAGTAGACAGGGAGGTGCTAATCTCTTCTGCCTGGTATTCGGTGACAGAATGTGTGGAACAGTTCAAAGTTGCACCAGAAGAGGTTCAGACTGGAAATCAGGAAACATTTCTTTACTGAGAGGATGGCCAAACACTGGAACAGGCTTCCTAGAGAGGTGGTCAATGCCCCAAGCCTGTAAGTGTTTAAGAGGCATTTGGGCAATGCCCTTAACATGTTTTGGCTTGGTCAGCCCTGAAGGGATCAGGCACGTGGGCTAAATGATCATGGTAGGTCCCTTCCATCTGAATCTTCTTTCTAGTCTAGTCTAGTCTAGTGTAAAGCACAAATGATTGGTGACAACCTTTACATTGGTAAAACTCAACACATCTTTTGAAAACTATTAGATCATGAACTTTTCTAGCAGTTGTTACCCTCTGGACAACACTCTTACTCATTCAGCTAAGTGTATTCCATGTAAGTAGAATCTGAGGTCTGAAATATCATGCAAAGAGAGGGCAGACCCCATAAAGACTATAGCATTGCTGTCAGAAGCACAAAGGAGAACTATCACAGACACTGGTGTCTCCACTACAAGTGTGAATAGCAAAATTCATTTCAGCTACAACAGAATTTTAAAAGAGGAATACAGGATATGACACGTTCTGATGCAGTTAATAACTAGTGCATTGGTATTGTCATCTCCAAAGCTCTTGTACTTACAGAGAACGTGCCTAATACACAGTTGGATGGCAACCTCCATTATTACTTTATGAGAAGCACAGAAAGTCATTCCACTTTTGTCTCCCAGAGGGAGTGTCCTAAGTTAAGTTTCTACAAATATATATCTGTGAATTCATAAATATCCTATGTCATTTTCCTTGGTCTTGCAGGCAGTCCAAGCAGGTAAGTCAGAGGCAGGCCACTAAAGCGTAAGGCAAAGGTTTGGTTGTGATCTTCTTGGCCATCAAGTCATCTCAAATTGGTAATCAGTCTCTACTGCGGGACCAACTACATCATGTAATCCCACCAACAAATTTCTATAGCTTCATTATGAATGGAGTTTAGTTTTCTTTTCCCAGCATTCTTGAAATACTTGTCCTTCACTGGAAAGTACTGGTAGTGAGCACAGCTCTGGCTTGCCACAGAAATGTCAGTGCTGCTCTAATCACAGAGTCAGGAACCAGAGAGACAGGATTGCAGCACTGAAAAGAAATTACCATCACCTGCTTGGTAAAAGTTGCTCTACTTTAAAACTTTCTTGGGCTTAGTTCAAGATGTAATTCCAGCAGTGGCAGAAAAAACAGTGACAAGTTAGAACATGTTTTAAAAGCACAGTAAAATATAGCTGGTTTGAATTTGTTTTGAATTTAGTGTATATATCAGCATAGCTCAGCTGTTCTTTATGGTTTTCATTCTCTGGTTTGTACTTTGAAATTTTAGCTGGCCCCCGTATCACAGAGGTTTGTACAGTAAAAGAACCACTTTATAATTTTTGTTTCACCTGACAGACAAGCTACCTTAAAAAAAAGTTCAGAAATGCTGAGGAAAATGTAGCAAGAGGTGATGGCAGTTCTTTAATTTGGTTTTCTGTTATTTCAAATCTATTCAGTACTCTTTGTAATACCACCACTCATAATGACTGTATTTGGAATTAACATAGGTTTCATGTGTAATTCAATGGGTATTCAGCGTAACTTAGCAACAGCTAGAGCATTTTTTCTTCTGAAAACTGGAGCATGGCTGTTGATGATTTCACTTGGTAGACTGAGAGGCACACATTACTCTGAATTTTCAACTTGCTAATTAAGGGTGTAAGATGCTTATTCATTTATAATGCAAATTTATATTGTTTATCAGAAGTTCCATGAAGAATAAATAAATCTGGCATCAAACCTCTGGAAACTTTTAGGACTGTCCAGATCATATAATGGGAATAATACTTGAACCCTAAAGGTTAAGTTCATAGGCAATTAGAGCAGGTGGAATGGAAAAAAACTGTTAAAATAGAGTGTTCACACATTTCTGCATCTCAAGGTTTTTTGTTGTGCGTGGATGTATTTTGTATTGCAAAAGAGGTAGAGGAGGCTTTTATTCTATAAATAGATTTCTCTCAGGGCTCATGCTGTGTGTGGCAATATGTTCTCACTAAATATAAAGTCAGAAGAAGTCTTACTGTATTAACCCAGTTTAAGTAATAAATCAGTCCAAGTAAATACATAAAAATTCTTTCGCTTGAAAAGTAAAAATCTATGCAGCAGAATACTCAGTTACAAAGGTTCATAAAAGGCTGGATGAGCTGGATTAGCAGGATGAGCTCACCAGTGTATAGTTCATTGATCTGTAATATTTAAGAGGTAGTATCCAGATTGTATAGAATCACAGAATGCTTTGGGTTGGAAGGATCCTCAAAGATCTTCTAGAGCCACCCGCTAGATGAGGTTGCTCAAAGCCTCATACAACCTGGCCTTGAATACTTTCAGGGATGGGACATCCACAACTCCTCTGGGAAACCTATTCCGTTATCTCACTATTCTCACAGTAAAGATTTTCTTCCTAATTTCTGATCTAAATTTACTCTTCGAGTTTGAAGCCATTCATCCTTGTCCTGTCACTACATGTCCTTGTAAAAAGTCCCTCCATTTTTCTCATAGGTATTCTTTAGGTACTGGAAGGCTGCTATAAAATCTCTCTGAGGCCCACCCTTCTCCAGGCTAAACAGCCTCCCATCTCTCATACTGTCTTCAAAGGAGAGGTGCTCTAGCCCTTTGATCATCTTCATCACTCTCCTCTGGACTTGCACCAACAGGTCCATGTCCTTCTTATGTTGGGGGCCCCTGAATTAAACACAGGACTTGACATGGCATCTTTCAAGAGCAGAATAGAGGGGCAGAATCACCTCCCTTGACCTGCTTGCCACTCCTCTTTTGATCAAGCCACAGGACTCAGTTGGCTTTCTGGCCAGCAAGTATACATTGACGGCTCATGTTTATCTTCTAATAAACAAACAACACACAGTTTGATGTTGCTAGCATTGAGGATAAACTCAATCCCACTGTCCATGACACTGACAAAGATGCTAAACAGTGCCAGTACCGACCCCTGAGAAATGCAAGTCACTGCTGTCCGCTTGGACATAAAGCTATTGACCACAACTCTTTGAGTACTGCCATCCAAATAATTCTCCATCCACCAAGTGGTCCATCCATCAAATCTGAAGGTTGTCAGTGCCAAATGCTTTGCACAAGTCCAGGTAGATGGCATCAGTTGCTCTTCTGTTATTGATCAAAGCTGCAACCCTGTCATAGAAAGACATTGGATCTATTGGACAGACTTACACTTAGTGAAACCATGTCGGATGTCACCAATCACCTGAGTATTTTCCATGTGCCTGAGCACAGTTTCCAGGAGGATCTGCTCCATGATCTTGGCAGGCACCAGGCTGAGACTGACTGGCATGTAGTTCTCCAGGTCTTCCTTTTTCCCCTTGTTGAAATGGGGGTTATGTTTCCCCTTTTCCAGTCAGTAGGAACTTTACTGGAGTGCCATGATTTCTCAAATGTGGTGGATAGTGGCTTAATAACTTCATCTACTAGTAGTCTCAGGACCCACAGATGTTATCTCCTCAGGCCCCATGAATTTGAGCACCTTCAAGTTCCTTAGTTATTCTTGAATCTGATCTTCTCCTACTGCTGGCAGTTCTTCATTATCCCAGTCCATACCTTTGCCTTCTGGGACTTAGGTGGTGTGACTGGAGCACTTGCCAATGAAGTTTGAGGTAAAGAAGTCTTTGACTACTTCAGCCTTCTCCATATTCCAGGTAACCAGAACTCCTGGTTCTTTCTGGAGAAGGTTGACATTTTCTCCAGTCTTTCTTTTACCACTGACAAACCTATGGAAGTGTTTCTTTTTGCCCTTGATGTCTCTGGCCAGATTTAATTCTAACAGGACTTTAGCTTTCCTAACTCAATCTAAATCTGTTTACTGAAGAATGCTATTTTTCTTTCATTAGTATGAGAAGAGACTTCACAGGAGAAAAAAAAGTTATTGACATGATAAACAAACAAACAAAGTTTTGAAAAACTTTTTTCTTCTGTACCGTTGAATGGATGTTATTGCATGATTTTGTGTTTAATTACTTCCTGGTTTAGAATTTTTAAGAAATTTTAAACTCTATTAGTTGAACATTGTTTTATGAGTGCTCAATGGTGGGCAGAGAAACTTTCAATACATTAGTTTGTACTTGCTATTCTAAATGCAGTCCAAAAGTTAGGACTGTGTTTTCAGAGGACTTTAAGTCCCTGAATGTATATTCTGGCTGACATTTAGGTAGGTTCATGCTTCTTGTGTCTGTGCATATCTAAATTTTCAGTATCCATAAGACAATTCAGCATTAGAAAAAACAAAAGAAGAAAAATAAACTTACATTTTTCTACACTGACTCAGTCAATTGGGAATGAACTTCAGAAGTATAAATGGGGCAACACCACATTGGAATATTTTTTATTATGTTGAGCTTGGCAGATTAATTGTCACAGGAAGAGGAGCAACAAGATAAATTGATATTCTCAAATATGTGGAATGTCAGAAGTAGCCATATTTTTATGAGCTTCACCTAATAATTAGTCATTGGGTCTTTTGATATCTGAACATACAGCTAAGATGGACTTTGAAAACACGCATGCTAGTCCAGAAGCAGAAGTGTGAGAAAACCAAATAGCAATCTGTTCTCTATTTTGTTTTATATACAGCATTCATGAAATGATGTCTCAAGAAAGACATCACTGATAATTTTGTCACTGAAGTAATTTAGAATGCATATTCAATATTTTTCCTGTTGGGCAAACATACAGAGACAATCTCAAAGCATCTCATCTTGCGCTGCAGTTCATGAAGTGTCAACATGATCCAGAGAATTTTCATTTCATTTTTCTAAATAATGTAATTGGTATTCAAGAAAAGAAAGAAAAAATGTTTATACAGAGAAAAAAATAGTGCCTTCTATGTGCTGCTAGCAAAAGTTTCCTCAATATAGACTTCAAATTGATGAATGCTTGATACATTTTTCATAGACTTGAAATGAGATTTGCAGCTGATGTTCAAGCATCACCATTTGAACTGGAAATTAAAGTTGCTATCAAAAGGACTGAGTATGAGTTATGTCTGTGAAGTAACACACAAACTCTAATAAGCACTAGGGGAGAAGGAGGTGGGTGGAAAGGACAAAAAAACAGGATTACTGCTACTTAGCTTGTACTTTTAGCGTGAAATTCCCTCCAGGATGATTAAAATAACACTTCTACAGTGAGAATACAGTAGCTGAGAAGTGTTGAACAGCCCCAAGCAAACCTCCTAGTATGAAATGGACATGTTGAGGCAACCAACACCAGCTATGCCTATTAAGTCTGTGGATTAGGTAAGAAAAATATCACGCAACATTGATGAGACACATAGGCCTGAATTATGTAATGTGGCAAGTAACCATTCATTTTTGATGTCTCGTTATACTATGCTGAATTCAGATCTGCTGGATAGAAAAGTGAAAGTATCCAAACATCATTATCTTTTTTCTCATTCACATGGGCCTTCACATCTCATTCAATTTAATGCATTTCCTACCCAGTTTTTTCAAAACATCCTTTTTGCAAGTATGTAAGTCTGTGGTATTCTTTTCAAAAACCTCACATTTTGAATGTAAAAATCAGCCAGAGGAAACAAGCAATTTTACTGTGTGACAGAGTAAAAGCTTATATATAGAGGCAGAGTACTTCCATCATTTTGCAAATAATGAGTTCGGGCACGTGAGTCCCTTGTATGAGATCCCAGCAAAATGGCTTTTTTTCATGAACAAATAAACAAATCTCATGAACAAATGCCATTTAAACAAACAGGAATGATATTTAGCATCATCAAAAATGCATCTAGCTGTCTTAAATGAATTGAGTGTAATTGCTAAGACAAACCATTACAATCTTGTCTTCCAAACTTTTATTTAAACAGATCTGTGATTAATAAAAGACATTCCAGAGGAATTTTTTTCTTTCTTCAATTTTCTCTCATTCCATACAAATAATCATCTGCTTCAATACACATCTTGTACCTTCACCAAATTCTCCAGTCTACAAAATCAAAATATAAAAGACCTTTAATCTTTCATGTGCTTATCTGGACATTTGCATTCCTTGATGCTCAAAGAGGTATTGGGTTGTCTATTTTGCTGAATATTTCATAAAACACATACACACACTTCATAATATCTGTATTTGACTCATCAAACCCACATAAAGGCAAATAATTTTTTTAATGCACAATATCCAGTACATTATCCAGTATTTTGGGCATGCTGCAAAATAGATGGCTCCTTTTTTTTTTAATAATTTGCATAATCATTTAGAAGTAATTTTCTGAGCTTAAGTACCTTTCTCTGTAGTACTTTTTTTCCACATCTGTCTTCTTTAAGTGATTTGTATTCTTTTCTTTCAAATGAAAAATCTGGAAGTTAATGAATATCAGCTCATCCTTACTCTTGTTAAACACTTCAAAATATTCCCTCAGAAATTATTCTACTTCCATTAGTGGAAACTTTGAATCCTCAAGAGAGAAAGGATTTCTGTTGCATTTGAAGATTGCTACTCTCTGACTTCACGTAGTCAAGACATGAGACTTGAAGACACAAGTGTAAGAAAAATAATAAAATAGGCAAAATGAACCCAAAGGAAAAAAAAGAAATGATTGAGCCAAATCGTGTGAGCAGGATAAAGCTTATGAACTCACTAGATGCTGGATGTAAAGAGTACCTACTGAAGTGTGGTGGTGCATCCCTCCCCCATCAGGCTACACTGTGATAACAGAAATGATCATCAGGCCTTGACCTTGACAAACAGCACCTGGGCTCAGCTCCTTTTGAGGTTATCAGAAACACCATCTTTTCCCAGGAACCAGGGTTGTCTAATGAGCTCCTGTTTTTTAGCAAACAGCCCTGAAAACTTACTGGGTTTTTTTTCCTAAATAACAAGCCATGTGTAGTAACATCTTTCTTATCAAACTTTCAGACAAAGTTACCAACCTGAATCAAGGCCAGAATGGTAAATTACTATTTCCAAAGTCAACTCTCTTTCAACCCTATAAACAGAGGTCCTAAGTGAGACCCTTTGAGCTTCTTGTACTACAGTGGGCTGTGACCAGCAATCTCCCTCTTAGTGGCATGTCTCTCAGAGCCAGTGAACTCTCAAGTTGTCTATTTTAAGAGGATTGCTGAAAAACAATGACAGACCCTAGGTTGATACCATGACTTCTCAAGGCTTAGCCCTTTACACGCTGAGATGATGCAAAGGCATCCAAAGGGATTGTGCCACTGAATTTGAGGGAGATTTTTCACAGTTATACCTTAACACCGACTCTATGTCTGTGTATATGTGACTGTGAATATGCTACGGCAAATGTGTTAGGAATGTTGCTTTCCTAGATGTTCAAGTACTTTAGATTTGTAGTACTTTAGAGGTTTAGTTCTGTAAGTGAGCTACTGTTATGATACAGTACATTCTATATGAATGCTTTGCTAAATTGTTTAACTTGAGTTATCAATCTAGTTGTCTTCAGTGATGCTAAGTTTATGTGCAGTTGGGCCTTTAGGCATAAGCTATTGATCAAGTCAGGGTTCAGTGTAGCATGAGGGTCTTCTCTGAATCTTGTGACTCAACAGGAGGGTTTTCCATATTCCATTTTATCCTTATCCTTACCCAGTCCTATCCTTTTCCTCCTGTCCATCCCCCTCCTTCCTTCTATGTGTAGATAGTTCTGGGTTTATTTCTCCTTTTATTTGATTTTTGATTTTTATTTTGTTTTCCTCCATGTGCTCTAACCCTCTAGTAAGCAATATACTTAACCTTGCCACAGAATTTTGTATTGATTTTTATTTGATATTAAACCTGCTTTTGCTGATACCTTTGCTAGTGATTAAGTGACCTTAAAACACTCATTCATGACATATTGCAGGGGTTATACTTTACAATTTGATGATTTCCTTCTATATATTATCATGCAAATGGTTTTTAGGTCTTTTTTACCTTTTTGATTCTGCTCAAACCCCTAATTTTCTTATCTTTTTTAAGAGTTTTCACTTTGCTTAGGAAATCTCCATGTTTTCTAGTAAGCAACTTAATTCTTTAGCATCTTCTTCTAACTAGTACAATTATAAGGTTTGCCTGTGTGATTGTGGTAGTTTGGGCTTTAGTTTTAGCTAGGTCTCAAGTTAGCAGGCTCAAAGAATCTACATAGATTAAGAGAGACAGGTATCACCTCACTTAAATAACCAAAAAAATATTTCATACCAGATGACACAAACCTGAGATATGAGTACAGAAGTAGGAGGTGTTCACTCAGTTCCATCATGGCTGAAGCAGAGGCAGGACATGGCACAGCTGTTCTGCTGTGCTAGGCCCTGCTCCTGCTGCTGCTACTTGCATTTTTTTTGAATTCAGGGAAGTAGAAACATTTTGTTGTTATATTTTCAGTTTCTTGCTGGGTGTCTTAGGGTGCCTATAGATCTAGAGTGATATAATCTCTTTTTGATGGGGAGTGGGAAGTTATTTCTTGTTATTTCTAACTTGTGTGAGTGTGTGTTATATTGTAGTTTATTTTTCTCTTTTCTGTATAAATATATATAGTTAGTTTAAGCAGAAACATAGTTTGAAGGGTTTTTTTCCCTTTCCTCCTTTTTCTCAGTGGAGATTCTGTATTGGGCAGTTAGCATTTTGCCAGCTCAACCCAAGACAGTGATATAAATCTGTGACAATTGCTTTTGTGGATTAGAGAAAACAATATGCACGATTGCCACTTACAGAACATTATCAGAGGAGAAAAGTTTCAAATTCTGTAAAGCTAAACTGCTACCATGGCACTGAAAAGGAACAACACTGCTATTGAACTGTACTGCATAAACAGAGTTCCCTGGACCATATTCATACTTGTTATCTCCACTATCTTTAGTTTTCATTTAAAAGTGTGTTACTGTAGAGAGAAATCCACGAAACAGCTCATATTCAGTGTAGACATCATGAGCTCTGAGGCACTGTTCATTTGGTAAGTTTTCTCATTGAATTAGTACTAATGGTAAAAGAAATTATTAGATTATTTCTGAAATGTAGTATAGAGTCAAACATTACATTGCTGAACTACCTCTCACAAGGTACTCTCCTGAGGTCTAATACAAGCATGTTTTAGTCCTGAAGTAAAATGTGAATACATTCTGAACTCAAACTGGTCAGCAGAACTGTGGACATTCCCAAAATGTTCTTACAACTAGTTAATTTCAACAAATGAATTAAACTAAGTATAAGTGGTGACAAATGCAACAAGGAGTGCAAGCAAGAAAAGAAATAATTTTAAAAGAAAAATAAAAGTGTTTTTAGAAATTTTCAGAAATGTCTGGATTATGATAAATCATCTCAAGACCTAGCATTATAAGAGCATTATCAACAGTGAGACAGTCTAATCCTTAAAACTATGGCTCCAGTATTTCAACATGTTCCAGAATTGTAGTTTTACATATGATCAGTCTTTGCTTTATAAAGAACAAGACTCATTTAGGTTCACAGATGAAAAAATTGTTGCAGTTCCTGCCTGGGAATTATGTATTCCAATTCTCTAGCCCAGTAAGCACATCAAACCCCATCAACCTGTTCCAATCATCTTGAAATCTTCCTCAAAGCTTCCTCAGATCTTTCCACAAGACCTTTTGAAGAAAATACTGAGTGGTTTTTTCTCCACTCTTCTTGGCACACAAGCAGGGGAATGAACTGGAAAAGTGGATGAAAAGCAGAAAAGAGGTGCTACCATTTGCTTGCAGAATTTAGAAATGAAACAAAATTGCTTTAAAATTTGACATTTTTCTGATTCTCTTCCTTTGCTAACAATATTTTGTTCCCAAAGTGAGCTGGAAATTCTTTGTTAGGGGAGAAAGCATATGCTTGCTTTTTCAAAAGCAATTGTTGATTGTTTCTCACCAAATACATGTGACAAAAAATTAGTCAATTTGTTCCTCCAACCAGGATTAAGATATGGTATGACATTCAGAGTATCTATTGATAGGTCCTTATTTGTTTATAATTGATCCAAAATTATTTCCAGGGTTACAGAGAACCAAGGAATCCTTCAACATATTCAAAATTGTAGAACAGCAATATTCCAGAAAAACATGCCCATACTTTTTAATTTATTCCTAACCTATATCTAGAGATTAATTGAGGAAAACATGCATTCAGACTATTTGAAATGTAAGTGTGGAAGTAAAGGAGAAGTTAATGAAGATGTAACCGGATGGGATAAATTTTCATTCAGCCTCAGCATTTGTCTTTTTTTGAGAAGATGTAACTTACATATTTCTTTCCCTTCAAAACAAGAAAAAGAGTTCCTCAGTGCTAAAGTGGGATTCTGTCCTTTTTAGCACCATTCTTTTTTTAATACCTGAGATAGAAAACCAGAGCTAGCAATGTCATGATTACTGCAGCTGCAGATTCAACATTCCCATTTCAGTAACATTCCTAAATTCACTGGCATATACATTTCTGAAAGAGTTTCAAATAGTACACTCCCTGTTTCCTAGAGACCTTAATTCTTAATCTGTTATTTAGACTAATGTACTGTCTTTTTTTCTCTCAAAAGAATATTATAAAGATTCATGGGGTTTTGATTTTTTGTTGTTGTTGTTGTTTTGATTTTTGTTAGTTTTTTGTTATTTATTTTATTTTATTTTATTTTATTTTATTTTATTTTATTTTATTTTATTTTATTTTATTTTACTATTAAGAGTCTTCTCGATTAATTTTATGCTGCTCCAGACCTCTGAATGTATACCTGGTGAAAATTTTCTTTGGGCAAATCTGTCCTTTCTGTGTTTTGTTTTGAAAACACACTCAAGCTATCACTTCCCAACCTATTCTCAGCATAATAAACTCCACTGTTACAGGGTGATACATTAACTCATTCTGTTAAAATGAGGCATGTATGGACAGATGGTTTCAGAAAGCATGTAAAACAAATGTCTTAAAAGATGGAGAAGCTTTCAAGACCAGAAAGCATTACTGTGACAGTCTTCCAGCACTGGTAACAAAAATTTATGTATTTTTTGTGTCTTCTTTGTTTTCTAATATCTCCCCCAAAGGCAAATGAACTTATTCAGTCAGAAAATAATAATTGTTTACTTAAAAACTTAACCCAAATAATTGCCAACTTTTTTCTCTGCTGTTAACTTTTCTTAGATCTTTTCTCTTTCATGAAATATAAAAAGTTTTGTTTTTCATAGGAATTTTTTCTTTTTTTGAGAAGTAAGGAGTGGTGGAGGGTTAGTTGGAGAAATTATTTTGCTTCTGAATCTTCTAATGGGGAAAATTGCTGAAAGATTAAGCTTTAAAGAATATATTTATAATTTTCCTCTTATTTCATAACAAAGCCCATTGACACGCTTATCTTGGAGATGTTTAATTGCAGTTTACTTGGTAATGACTATACTTTGCTAATACTAAGCTAATTTAAAAATATTTTTATTATGTTCAGCAGCAAATGTCATCAGTTCTGCTAAGGCTGCACAGCTGATAAATCAATGTGATCTTCCTGACATGAATAGCAAGTTTCAGAGTTTCTTCAGGAATATCCAACATGTCATAGTAATCATAAACAATCTAGAAAATCTGTTATTTCATAAGCCATTTACTGAATTATCTGTTACTCTTAGGGAGCTAGAAACTCTATGTTTATACCTGCTTAATGTGAAGTGTGACCACAAGTGAAATCTTGAATTCTGTTCTGTATTTTAACTCATGTCTAGCTATTTATCACAAAATATGAAAGAACAAATTATGTCTTGGAGAATCCACCTCCTACTTTACAGTGTTTTTCCCAAGCATATAAGCAATTTAATCTTCACATATGCTGATGACTTTCTTCATATGTAAATCTTTTGTCTCTGCCTTTCAGAGGAATTTCACTTCTGAGAAATTCTGGTGCTAAATGAAAGCATTGAGATGTAAGCTAACTAGGTTAGCTTGACTTCAGGCACTGCACAATGACTAACAAACTGCCAGCTGTTTGCTTTTTAGACCAATATTGCCTCCCTGCAAAATGTGTGATGGAGAAATTTTTCTTCATTCGTTTTTTTATGGAATACAAATGCGCTGATTCAGAAGTTTCATTGCCTATGATGCCAGCATGGTTCCTTAGATGGATCATACTGTCCCTTGTTTTGCTCATCTTGCTCTAATTATACAGTAAAAGTGAAAAAAGAAGAAATTTTTCTCATGTTTTAGCCTTCACCAAGAGACCTAGTGATTTAGTTATCTACTAGCAGCCTCCACGGGGACATGGACATCTCCTTTAGCAACCATACCAGTTGAATCAGTCCTTTGTTCACCCTTCAACCTGTAGAGCCTCCTGCTGGTTGGTAGATAAACACATCAGACAACATACTATAAAGTAACTCACCCTTCTCACCACCACCCACCTCCCCTGAAAAAAAAAAATAAAAGGAAAACAAAAGAAATAAAAAAAAAGCACGTAATGGCAGTGAGTGAAAAGTTTGTGTAACATTTATTTACTATGGTGCCCAAATGAAACAAAATTCTTCCCCCTTCTCTTTAAAAGATAATTCCCTCAATATTTTTTAATTTATGTCTTCTCATATTTGAGTCATCATCACTAAAAGCTCCAATCCAGACTTGACATGGAAGAACTTCCCAAAGGCCAGCTGAGATATTCTGACTAAATGACATACACTTATATTTGCCTTTGCAACTTCTATTCTCATGGTTGCTCTCTGTAACTTCCTCACTTTCACACTTGGTTGTATTTGTATCTGGCATTCTGCCTGAACGACCTTTTAAAAGTCCAGCAAGTGAAAAATATAGTAGTCCACTAGCTGGAGAGCACACTTCCACTGCACCTTCATACTAGCTCAGTGCTGTTTGTCACACAATGGTGCTTAACCTTTAAAACTCTGGGATATGGTAGGGGGATTTCTTCTTGCCTTCTTTGGTTAGTTTCTAACTGATATTAGGCAGAGGCCAGCTGTGAACTGCTGAATGAATAGCACAGTGATATAGTAAAGACAGTTCAAAGAGGCTGAGGTCCCTTTGTCAGTTATACTACTTTACTCAGAAGGATATGATCTCCCCTGCAACTCCATGAACTAATGACAATTCTAACAAGCATTCTCAGTAAGGCATCAGTCTCTTAATTTTTACTTCCACTCCAGGGTAATTGTGACTGAGGCTAGTGACCTCCCCAGCATGTTGCAAAGTGTAGCGATCGATTTACAGTAACTGGAATGGAAAAAGTCCTGTCAGAAGTGGACTTGTGAAGAAGATGAAGAAGCTAACCCAAATGCCTTAAAAACAGAGGTTTTTACTATTGTATGAATGCACAAAATGAATTCCTTTGTTCTTTTTTTGCTAAGTCACTCTTCTCCTTCCAAAAATTCCCTGAGGTAACTGTTATCTCATCCCTTAGGAAGGTATGTAGTGTTCTGGAAGAAAGTTTCAAGAAGTTTTCTCATTGGTTCTTATTTACCCTTTTCTACAGGATTGTTAACCCTGTATTCCTATTGGCCCTCCCCTCCCTTCCTCTTCTTTCCCCTCCCCTTCATTCCCCTCCCCTCCCCTCTTCTCCACTCCT
>JAOXXN010000395.1:107378709-107397219 GCA_026770055.1 Myrmophylax atrothorax
ATTCCCCTCCCCACCCCTCTTCTCCACTCCTCTCCTCCATTCCCTCTTTTGACTAAAATGCACGTATTTATTTTCAGCTCTGCTCCCAGACTGTATCTTTCTCTGCTAACTCAAGCTTTCTGAAATAGCAGCTTCAGAAATTGCTTTTTGAAGGCTGAAATCAGTCCAACTGTTTGCTTGTCCACACTATTTTTTAAATTATTATTATTTTGTGACCCAAATGACTTTGACACAAAAAAAATGCTAATGCTTTTCTGTGTTCTCCCGTCACTGGGAGAAAAGCCAAGATCAGATGCCCTGTTTTATCTTTTCATACATTGGATAGCACTACTCTCTGCTTGTGAGAAGGTCTTTCGTAGTGAACTGTAGACCTGTAAGACCATTTTTAGTTTATTGATACCTCTGAAATATAAGAAAACCTCATGATATATTTTGATGTCTACTCAGATTAACTTTGATGTGCATTTTTGACAGTGTACTGAGCTATATCTCTAACACAGAGGAACTGCCAGACTGTCAAATTATTATTGCAGGAAGGAAAGTTTAAAGGTGTTTGAAATATTTTATTCTGAAGAGGAGGAAAGTTATAGAGGTGGTTTTATCACTGTTGTTTAGCATCTTAATATAAGCTATAACTTAAAAATGACTGAATCTCAAGGAAACTTTTTGTTTATTAAATAAAATTATATAAATTGTGGAAATGAGTCTCCCCCTTCAGTGGCATGGAAATCGCCTCTATTACTGGACAAGTATGCTAGGAATGTTGCTTCTGTATATTAAACACAGAAAAGAAATAATGAGGGCATTTATGGAGAGAAATGTCATGCTAAAAGCATTAGACAGCTCTTCAGTTTTTATGTAGAGCATAAGCTTAGTCGATAATATCACCCAGAGACACAAATTACACTATGTGACACCTGGACTCTTTAGATCTAGTACAACCAATTACTCTGAAGAAGTGCACTGAGTCTTGCACACAGATTTCCTGCTTCAAGCTTTTGAAGACTGGAGATGAACACATAAATGTACAGTTAAACCTTTCATGTTTCTTTCCAGAGTGCCTGTTTTAGACTATCAAGTTGCTGAAGTAAACAAAGTAATTTAAAACTGCAGAAGCAGGTTTTTTGAACAGGTGCAACTTGGCCAAGCCTTATTAACTGGGATGCAATTTTGGTTTGCCTATTGCTTGCATGAGGAGTAAATCCTTAAAGTCACTAACATCAACATGCATTCAGAATAAGTCCAACAGGTTCCACAGCCTTTAGAAGAAGGAATTACCACTGAAGACATGCTCTCATGAGGTCCCATTACCTCCAGGAGTGACATGTCCAGTTTGGGACAACCTGTTAAAGCCAATATTCTGTGTATGTTTTACTGCATTGTGTCTCTCCCACTGTTTGCCTTCAATTTCTTGTTTCTAAAACAGTATGAATATCTACTCCTTTCATGATTGACTAGCATTGCTGATAAAATACATTGTGTTTGATTTTCTTTAAAAAATCCTTTCTACCCATGCCCTTTAATGGAGAACACTAAGTCTTGCACTGAATCTTTAACCTCTAGTTAAACACACTGTTTAATGGATCTAAGTGAAGTGGTCTGCCAAAAATTCAGAAAACATTGATTTTTTTTTTTACTTCTAAAAATATTTTAAGATTTTGAAATATGTACCATCAAATTGAAATGGTCTGTTTGAACTATTTTACGATTTTCTGAATTTCCAAGGTGAGTATATTATCACAAAGGGAAAAATATACTCAGCAAAGCATTCAGTTTGTGTATTAGTGCGTGTGCTGGAAACAGTGACATTTATCTAAAAGATCTGAACATAGCCTATGAGGGTGTCCTGGTTTCAGCTGGGATACAGTTAATTTTCTTCTCAGTAGCTGGTATAGTGCTGTGGTTTGAATTTAGTATGAGAATAATCCTGATAACACACTGATGTTTTAGTTGTTGCTAAGCAGTGCTTACTCTGAGTCAAGGACTCTTCAGTTTCTCATGGTCTGCCAGAGAGCAGATGTGCCAGAAGCCAGGAGGGAGCATGGCCAGGCCAGCTGACCAGAACTGGCCAGAGGGATATTCCACACCATAGAACATCATGCTCAGTATATAAACTGGGGGAGGTGCCCATAATGGGGCCGACCATTGCTGGGGGACAGACTGGGCATTGGCCAGCAGATGGTGAGCAACTGTATTGTGTATCACTTTCATTTCTTGGTTTTATTCCTCCCTCTCTCTCTCGCCTTCTTTTTCATCAACATAGTCATTAATATTAATTATAATTATTACTTTTATAGTAATTACAATTATACTTATAATCATTATTGCTTTTAGTTTTATTTTATTTTGCTTTGTTTCAATTATGAATTGTTTTTATATCAATCCCTGAGGTTTACTTTTTTCTTTTGATTCTTCTCCCCTCCAATAGAGCTTTGGGGGAAAATGAGTGGCCTGTTGCATGGTACTTAGTTGCTTGGTGGCATTAGACTGCAACAGCAGTGAAGACCTCTACTTAATTTTTTTTCCTTATTCTGAAAATATTTTTACAAGTATTTAACAGGCTTTCAAAATAGAACTATTCTAGGCACAGCAGCCTTTATTGTGCAAAAGGCATAAGAAGCAAACTCTAAATAATGTTGCTCAGACTACAAGTCAGATTTGTAGTGTGTTCTTCTTCTAAAAAAGCCATTTTTCAGTTATTATACTAAACACGGTAGCGTCACTCAGATAAATCGAAATATTTTGAATAATCACCATATAATACTAGAGTACTTTATTTTAAGAATTGTCCTGCTCCCAGTTCCTGGAAAAACAATGCCTCATTGACAGATCAGTTTGGGTGTGTCCACATTAGGGGAAGCTGAACCAAAAATTTGCAGCTACTATGATTAAATTTATGCACACCTGTGATTTTTTGAGCCATGTACTTATCCCTTGCATGTACTCTCTCTGTTTTGGCTACTATGATGCAATTAGCTTACAACAGTAGCTAAAGAGAAATTTCAAGAGAGATTTCAGATGGAAACGGATACATTGATTTTGTGGAAATCTTCAGCAAATCTGTAGAAATCATTTCTCTTTTTAAGATGAAGGTTAGGCTAGAGCACCTTTCCACATTTAGCATGACAAAGTTTGAAGCAATGTTCCAAGGTGTCTGAAATGGTTTCAGCAAAGCAATGACTCCTGTTTTTCCACAAAGAAGCCTGACATCTCACAGAGTTGCTGAATCAATGTTTGCAAGTATTTTCATTTCCTTAAGGTGTTCATTTGCATAGCTTTAAAGAATGGCTTTTATTGGGCAGAAGGCTGATTCTGACCTTGGAGCTGCAGATCTTGAGTCCAAATTACTATAGACTGAAGAAGCACATTCTTGATAACTCAGTGCCTTCTGCACACTTAGAACTTTGCCTGCTTCCTTGCACATGTGCAACCATTCCTTGTATGCAGTCAAGTTCAATCCTGCCAACAGCTCTTCACTGATAGATTACTTTCAAGATAATGGGGTATTTTTCCAGCTATAACATCTATTTTATCTCTTTCAGGTGTAAACAAACCAGTGCCTGTTCTTTTGTTCTTTTAATCAAAGCAGTTTTTCCTTCTTTTCTTTTGAGTCTGGTTAAATTAACTGAAATAACCTGCTAGGTTGTTGTTATCTTTGGACTGAATCAGAGAATACAGGCATGGCACTACAGTACACTTTAATCCCATTACAGCCATGTCACTCCTAGGCCTTCCCTGTGATTAGACAACTAGATACCAATGTCTTTATAATGGATTTATTACAAGGCATTAGCTGATGAAGATTCTGCAGTGTTTGCTGCTTGCCTTTTCATTATAATGAGAAATGAAACACTGTCATAGAAATGTGTTAATTTAATAACTTCCACAACAATCTTATGAGTGGTAGCGATGCCAAGGTTAACCTGCTCCATGAGTTAGCCTTCTGGCTATTTGAAGAATTTTAGCTATTACATAAGCAAAGCTCACTGACCAAACTTTAAAATGAATGTATTTGGTTTGTATTCCCAAGAAACGTGAGTACCTGAACGTTGCTGCAGTACCTGAAATGTTAGTCAATATTTTAGGAGCAGTGAAAAGGGAAGGTGTCTTGTTAAGGCCTCTGAAAATTCTAGCTGAAGTTTTAACGTATCAGGAGGAAGTAGGGATTGGTGGCAGCTTACATCTGTGTGCTAGTCACTCCTGTCGCTACAGTCAGACTGATATTAGTAACACCCAGGGGAGTGTGAACTTTCTTCAGCACTTTCATTGATTTTGAACATGAATGTCTCATGTCCCATGTAAGATGTCAGAGCACTCCAGAAACTACCTTAAACAATCAACCAGTCAGCTTCAAAATTGTTTAATTAACTGTAAAATATTTAATATAATAAAAATAATTGTGATCTTGATTGCTGTGGTGTGTATCAGGGGACGAATGAGCTAGAAGTGGACAGTGGGTAAAATCCTCCAGATGTGGTGGTGGCTATTCAGTGGCGTGTTGTTCTTAAGACCGGTGGACAGATGTATATCACAGTAGAACCATTACTCATTTTTAACTCTTGTTGGCAGATGGAGAAGAGCCAAAGACTGAGTATGCCTCTGAGATTTTATTACCTAATATTTCCTCTTGCCTGATCCCTGTCAGGCAGCTGTGAGATTCCCTGGATGGCTGATATGTGTGAGCTTGAATGGTTGTGGTCATGACCACAGACATTCTATGCATAAAGGCTTTTATACTCTAATCATGTCTCTTGAGTGTTCTTAACAGGCATTCAAAACAAAAAGGATGATTTAATGTATATTAACATCTGAACCTAATTAGCTAAGCTAATGAAAAAGGTAAACAAACATGATGTCAAAGAATTCATCCCTTCTCTTGATCTACAAAGCTCTGAGATTTGGTGAAACACTGAGATTTCCCCCATGACTTAAAAGTGACTGATAAGTAGGCAGATTATTTTAAACTGAGGCATATTGATTCAAAGTGTCGCATCTTTGTGCCATATTTTGCAGACGTAGCTGCTTTTCTGTTTACTTTGCTGCAAGTATTTTGTCAGCATCCACTGCAGTAAAAAATTGACTTCTCTGGTGCCCCTGGCCAGTTTCACAATTTACAATTTCTAGGAAATTGTACCACTCCAAGAAGGACCTAATAATAATTTTTTTTTAAGGCTCCTCATCTTCGGTACATAAATTCCAATAGATAACATCCCAACTACTTGTTTTGATAATATAGAAATCCTATAGTGTCAACAATTCAGATAAAATCAAGTGAAAAATACGTAGTGCGTTTACGCACATATTAGTGTATAAATACAGTGTCTTAAAATTAATACTAACATTTAATCTAAATGTCAAATGAAATGAAGCAGGGTGATACATTTGAAATGAAATGTTTTGTCATTATTAGACTGAAACAAGAAAGGTGAAATGATTCATTTTGACACTTTCACATAGAAAATTTCTTCAAAATTGAAATGTTCCTGTAGAGCAACTCAATTTCAACAAAACTGCGCTTTTGGAGTTGTATAGTGTTCTGCTGAAATGTTTTTGAGCAGCTATAGATGGAGCCTATTTATATATATCTGTGTTTGTAAACTTATCTTTCAGCCAGATGAAGGCTACCAGGCATGTTAAATCCACCAGTCACTTTGGAAACTAGTCATGAATTATGCAACTTCATCTGAAGCCAGAGTCACATTGTGACAAGACAGGGTCAAACCACAGCATGAAATATTTTGATATGTGCCCTCCACTAACAAGACTCCCACACAGAGCTAGCACAAACATGTCTCTCCACCTAGAATGATATCAGTATTAGGAATTTTTCCTCCAGGACGTATTTGTGCATCCAATGTGCATGAGCATATAATTCAAATGGAGTATTTGGGAATTTTGGCATTTCTTAGCAGCTTTACTAGAACATTTAACTGGAAAAAAAAAACACAAAAGACTTCTGTTTCATGATTTATTACCAATGTAATTTCATAACATGGATGATCACTGATAGTGGTTCTCATTGTGGGCACTTAGTTTGTATTGCAACACAAAAAGAATATAATTTTAAGAACATAATTTTAAGAATATAACCCCCCCACCCCTAAGATACAAAAGGATACAAGGATGCCTTTATGTCCTAAGCCAGGCAAAAATCACACCTGTAAGCTACAAAAGCAAGCATGAACAGCATGTGTGGATCAAATAAATAAAACCCTGCCCATATTAAAGGTGATCAACCTTAGCAGCTGGAGAAGCCCCAGCCCAGATGTGACTTGAAACAACCATCCATCACCCCGTGGCACCAAGGTGGCTGCTGACATGGGACATGCACCCAGCTGGCCAAGGGACAGAGCAGAGCATGATGCTGTGGTCCTGAGTATGGCCCCTGCTGGGTCTGCAAGTCAGGGAACCTGCGCTGCCCGACAGGGAGAGCTGTTGATGTTACAGGCTGCCCTTCAGAGGGTGTGCGTGGCTGTGCATGTGTGCATGGGAGCATGTGTGTGTGGCCAGTACCACCCAGGTTTAGTTAAAGATTGGCTTTAGAAATTCATAAGTGTTTGTTAGTGGTTTGTAATGTTTAGCATTGTGGTTTATCTGTTGAATTACATTGATCCTGAATGTGCACTGTACTGATTGCTTGTTGAGTACATGCCATTAATAATTCAAAAAAACTGCTTTGGTTTAAATTACATAAGCAGTTTTTGCCTATGACAGATATAAACTGAATAGTTCAGATCTAGGCAGTGGTTTTGACACAAAGTTTAAAATTTCCTGTACTTTCATTTATCCTCAAAACCACGAATCCTTGATGAAGCTCTTCTGTTTAACTGAATTACTGTGTGGCTGTATTGCTGAAGAGCTGATTCCTTGATTAAGTCTGGAAGTTATATTCTGCAGCTTGCATGTGTTGTTTCCATACTCATTGAAATCTTAAAATTGTGGTTTATAGTCACATTTTATTTATAAGGGATCCTGAGACAAACCAACCTTACCTTTTGTTTAAACAGCACTGTTTAATAAACATGCTGTTATTTTTCTTCACTTAGAAGTTTTTTATTTTTATTTCATAAATTTATTAGTTCTGTTCATTCTCTAGCTGAGCTTCTTGTCAATTAAAAAAAAAAAGGTGACTTTTTTTTCCTAATCAAGTGGGGTTTTTTTTGTTTTGGTGGGTTTTTTTGGTTTTTTTAATAAAGGTAAGTCTTGATACGAAGTTTCTTTTTGTTATTTTTGTATTTTGTCAGGGATTATTGAAACTCTCCTAGTAAGATTTAATATTTGTACACTGCAGCTGACATAGCTGACATAACATGAAGTTCAAATGGATGGTATAAAACTCACAGATTAATTTATTTTATTTAACTTTAATTTTGGTTTTGAAGATGAAAAAGCCCCAGCTGAAAGTAAGACAGTATCAGCTTATTTTTTATGGCATTTTATGGTCAAATAAATACCCTCTAGCTTCCCTTACTATTCACCAACAACTGTCAACATCAAAATAATGTCACAATGAGGGTGAATCAAATTCTATGAATAAATAATGAAATCTATTTTCATTTTCAATTCTGTATCACTATAAAATAGAGACAACAAGAACAACAACAAAATCCAACAGCAATTCCTTTAAAGAATAATAATAAAAATATTTAGATTCAGGAAGGAAAAAAGCACATCAGGAAGTACTCAATAGTACTCGTTGAAGACAGATGGGAATTTATAGCTATTTTGTGCACTAATGAAGCAATGAGTGATTATAGAACTTATTTGTGTTTTCACAAAGGCACAAGTAAAATGCCAGATAGACTGAGTCAGCAATGGCACTCTGCTGTGACTGTTTATAACAGCGTGAATTTTACAATGGTGTAGGAATAAGGGACTATGCTGTGTTGATATACTGCCAATTGAAAATGTGTCCTTGAAGGCTGCTGATGGACCTCAAAGTACTTTTTTCCACAGAAAACCATGGAAACAAGGAGCAGTAGGTAGAAAAGGCATAACTGGGGAGAAACAAATGGACTAGAGATACTGCTTTGTTTTCATTTGTCTTGGCATTGGCCAGAACAATATGGTATAACATTTAGTGCAATGTATACAAACAGAATAAAAATGCTGTAGGTTTGTAATAACTTGTATTTCTTCCAATAGACTGTAAATAATTGCTAGATGATTCAACTACATAAGCAGTTTTATCAAGGTTTAGTGGTATTGGACTTTTCCAAAATATTTCAGAATATTTCCATTGATTTTGAGATTCTACAGTGCAAGTCTATCACCCTACCAATCCAGTAATGTAAAATACACCTTTCTTTGTAAAGCCATGGAAATGAGCATGAAATGCATGCTTCAAGTGTGTCTATAGCTGTTTGATGCCTGTTCATATTAACTTAAATATTGTTTTTCTAAAATGACAAAGAAAGAAAGAATGAAACCTTTGGGGCATTTTTGCTGAGAGGAACTCCTTAGAAAAATATCATAAGGATAACTATGGATGATTCAGAAAGTTTCTCAGTTCCAAATCATAAAAGAATCAGAAAATTTCAATACTAAATTAGAAAGCAATATGAAAGCTCCTTGAAACTAATCATTTCAATAGTGTCAATTTTTCAGAATTTCTATGTTTAGTGCTTTCTCTTAAAAAAAAAAAAAAAAGAGAGAGAAAAAAAGAAAGAAAGAAAGAAAACATTTTGAAGTGATACGTCTTTCTGAGCCGGAACTAGTTCATATGAATGTTTCATATCAGAATATATCTGCGAATTTAAAAGATGTCTTCCAGTGAATTTTTTGAAATAGGAGTTTTATGAAAGCCACCTCTTTGCATGGAAACTTCCTGATTTTACTGAATT
Organism: Myrmophylax atrothorax; assembly: GCA_026770055.1. Lineage (NCBI taxonomy): Eukaryota > Metazoa > Chordata > Aves > Passeriformes > Thamnophilidae > Myrmophylax > Myrmophylax atrothorax. The sequence goes on from JAOXXN010000395.1 coordinate 107,387,553, forward strand.
GGGTTACCACTGTGACAATGCAGAATTTGTTTACAGCAGTCATGGTCTTGTTGTTCTAAATATACATACACTGCAGGTGTATGGATCATCTTTTCTCCAGATTAGATGTTAACTATCAAGGTCTTCTGGGATAAAGTCTAAAGATTTAATCATAAGGACAAGCTTTTTGAGCTAGCACAGGGCCAAACTGCATGAGCTTGAGTCTCTGTGCAGGAAGATGTGAGGTTCAAATTAGGACAACACCACATAACTTTATTTGGTGAGGAATTGGCATGGATGTATCGCAATAGGTGAAAGAAGAAGAAATAAGGAGTATGAGGGCTTGATATGACCAAGTAAAAGAAAGATTTTGCTAAATTACAATAATACTTTTTGCTTTATTTTTTATTGTTTAATGTGCATTAAACCCCAAAAGTGTAACATGTTGTCTCCTAATTATATTGAGTTTTCATATTAAATACTAGAAGACTTGGTTTAAAACTGTGTTAGTGCAGATAAGTACCTTTAAAGAAAATCTACAAAGACAGAAAAACAAGCCTTGGATTAGCTACCCCTGGGGAATCTCAAATTCCTTGGAAAGGGGGTTAGCTTCCAAACACATAGAAACAACTCCAGCTGTTAGCAAAAACGGTTAAAAGAAAACACAGTCCCGGCTAGTTATCCTTGCATCTAGTGTACAGCAGTGAGAAAAGAAAATCAATGCCTTAGTGTAACATTTTCTGTGAAATGTTATCAAATTTCTTAATGAATTTTTTACATTATGTATCACTAGAAAGCTCGGATCCTTAAAAGACAAGTATACTAAAAAAAAAAAAAATAAGTGATTTGATCTATGTCTGAGAGTCAATAATACGTTGTAATGACATCAGGTATGAAGGTATGTGAAACATAATACAACTTTGGGAATTTCTTAAACCTCAGGGAATTGACTAAACATTTATAAGTGAAAGAAGAAACTGATACAAATTAATAGGATAATAGTGCAAAACAATTTGCTTTTGTTTTGGTATTGGCAACATTTCACCATTAAATTTGGAGAAATTAAATTATGTACGAAAGATGAAGTGTGAACCTTCTGAAAAGAAGATAAATGAATTTATGGTTCCCTGATGCAGCTGCTTCAATTCAGTGTAACACTCACTGTTAAATTTTGTGCTGCTTGAACAAAACTTAATGAAATTACTTTCCACGATTTGAGTAGTCTATATAACCCTATATGAAACCCTATATGAAACCTTATATATTTTTGCAAATGTCATGTTTCTGTTAAGTAATTAAAAGGAGTTGTTTACTTGTTGAACAAATCTGATAAGTTTCTAATATCTGCTATAGTAACCCTTAAAATGTTGTCCAGCTATTGCAATGGAAACTAAAGACACACGTGGAGGAAGGCCATGAAAATTCCAAGCTTAGCAGTTCTGTGAAAGACAGGAGAATTCAACCATGAAGGTATCACTTTTATCCAAATTACAGTAAGAGCAGGAGAATGGAGAACAGAAGCAACCTAGACAAAAACCCTGAAGACAGTAAATAAAGAATATGTAAATTAATTATAAAATAACACAGTCCATTTTGTACATTTTACTTTAAAAAAGCTGTGTAGATAGCATTAGATAATAATGCTAAAAGAAAAAGATTGTTTAGTGAGAGGGAAGGTTTAGTATTGTTATCTTGCACCTGGAAAACTGCTCTAGGTTCACTGTATGAAATTTATTCTAGTAATGGTTCATTACAATTATGGAAGATTCTATAGAATTAAACTGTTCTTGTTATTAAATTCTCATCATTAAATAAATCCTGGTCTGGGTTTTAATGAACTTAAAACCAAAAAGTTTTTCATATTTTTTATTTTTTAATATTTTTAATTTAATTTAATTTTTTACTATTATTTTTATATTTTTATATTATTTTTAATAATTTTTATTGCAAAACTATTAAATGTTGAACATGTCACACTTGTTTCCTATGTTCCTACAAAATCCCCGAGCATGATTCAGACAATGAGATTCTCATTACTTAGCAGCTGCATTTGAACAATATTCCATTCTTCTGTATTATAACCTGATACCCTATTTTCAATAAACAATGCTGATCAGAAAAAAAATTAAATACATGGTCCATATTCTGTTTTGTTTTGGAAAATGGCAGTCTTGATCTAGACAAAGTAGCTATAGTTTTACACCATAAGAAAGGAGATGAGAGCAGCCTTACAAATCTGCAGCATCTGCTTCTAAGACTGTTCACCCAGAGAACCCTTGTTAATACTGGTCACTGTCATGTTTCCAAATTTGTAAGCACTGAGTGTCTTTCATTCCTTCCTCTCTTCATTTCTACATATTTTCCTTCCTTCCCTCCGTCTTTCTTTCCCACTTCCTTCTTTCCTGTTCTTTCTTTCCATCTCTCCCTCTCCTCCCTAAAAAATTCCTGGGTTATTCCATATGAAAACAATCATGGCATGATGATCTAATATTTTATTCTCTCTGCAGCATTACGTATTTGTGACTGCTGTTGTTCTTTCTAAACTTGTAGTAGTATGTATTTAATCTCTATGGTAGTCCATTACAGTTAATTTCCAGACATGTATTAATAATAATGACAGTAATCAATGATGATGGTGTTAATAATAGTACTACTAATACAAATACTAATACTTACATTAACACCAATACTAATAGATGACATTTAAATATTACTTAGATTTTTCTACCATTATCATGCTATGACAAAGTCCACCATATTTAGTAGTCATGTTATCAAGGATACTTGGTGCAGTGCTCCTGATTAAATGCTTTAAGAAACACAAACCCAAAACATAGCCTAGAAATATACCTCTTCTTCTATTTAAAACACTGTCAGTTTTAACATTATGTGTTGCCTGTAAAAAAATTAAGGTAATTTAAAATTGTTGTGGAAAGGCACATATTAAAGCCCTGGATTATACTTATACAGTATATGATTGATCACCCTGTGCCTTCAAGTGCCCTAATGACAGAGAGAGGTCTCCAAAATGGTCAACTATTAACTTTTTTTTTCTAGTGAAAGAGCTATTTTCCATGAGAAACTTGGTGATTGAATGAGATTCACGTCTCCACATTGATAAAATTTGGAAACATCCTTCATGGATGAATCCGTATGAGATGACTAATACCAGAGACAGGGACTAATGTTAAAGTTATTTCTTCCTGCTGGTTCTTATGGTAATATTTGCGGTATGGTATCAATTTTTCTTCTATTTTCTCTCCTTTTCAACAGACATTCTTCTTCTTAAGTGTTTATGTTAATAATACATAACATACAATCACTCCAGTCTAGCAATTATCAAACTAAAAAAAATGTTGCTTTACAGCAAACTGTACATAGATAATGTAGAAGGGATTAATATCTCTAGTATTGTTCATTTGTTACAATGGAAATACTGTTCCTCTATGGAGCCACCAGTAAACAGTGTATTAGTGATGCAGCCAATGACAGAAAAAACCTTGGCAAACAGTGTGGTAAAATTAAGATGTATATTGTTAGAGATCTGCAGTTTCAGCATAAACACATAGAAATATATTTCTTTCCCTTGTCTTTGTATGCTAAAAATATCCAGTTCTAGTGCAGCTTAAATGGACATAAAATTTACTGGTCAGTCATTAGAATACTTATGTAAATGCATTTTAAATTGAAAGAGACATCAGCCAAAAAATAAGAAACTTTACCATTTTTGTTATCCATGTAAGTAGTGGTGCATCTTCAGTGTTACATATACTTTTGGGGTTTGTTTTGTTTTGTTTGTTCCCAGAGTTACTGTTCGTCTGTCTTCATGCTATCTGAAAAAGCCGTTCTGTATTTGTCATCAACTTTTATTTTCCTTGTATATAACCACAGGATTAGGAGGGAAAAAGTAATCTGGAACACTGTAAAGAGTTCATCTAATGTTGCACTATGAGAATATTTGTAACTGTTCTTATGTCTGAATTTTCTGCTTAATATTCTGAACAGTCAAACTATTTTTTCCTATCTAGAAACTGTAAGTGTCAGGGAAGATATGGAAATATTTTCAGTGTAAAAATAACTTCTTGTCTTGATTTTCAGTCTTTTATAACTTATTTATTCATACAAATGCTGGGAGACCAGTGTTTGGCCCATTCAGCCAGTTTCAGTCCAGCAGAGTTGTCAAATACATATCTATACATGTTTTCCCTGAAAACCACCATCATGAACACCAGCAAAGCTACTTCATTGTTGTCATTCAATTCTCCTGCAGGACACTTTTGCAGAGATGACCCAAACAAAACTCGGCAAACATTGTGGTGTTGGCAGGGGTGACAACTGCTTATTATAGTCTTCTGAGCACCTCATGTTTTTCTCTGCATCGCATTGCCTCTTGCTCAAGTTTCAAACTAGCCTGTAAAGCAATGCCATCTTAAGTACTGAAGGAACCTGGCTGAGAGTAAATGGGGATCTGAATGAGCTGATTGATACACTTAAGTGTATCTGCTCCCCACATACTTACCATTATGGTTTGTTTTTCTGGTTTGTTTTGTTTTCTTTGTCTTAGAGAAGCCATGGCCTGCAAGTGGCTCTATAAACATCAGTGGCAACACTGATAAAATGTAGTGACAAATTGATATACATTTGAGAGAGGTAAGATTTTATTTTCTTCTGTAATTACAAAAATCCTATAATTACAAATAACATGATTTCTATTTCTTCTCAATCATTTACTTTATTAATAACTAGAATAGAATATAAATTATTTGTAGACATAGCTTTATGGAATCATGTGGCATTATGTCTATGGCTACCCTGGACTCTAGTCATGGGAAAAATAAATGGAAGTTTTATATGCTGTGGAAACAAGATCAGTATCTTGTGTTGCGGTGGAGGCACCTTTGTGAATCACGTTAACTTATTTCTTATATTTCCAAAAATTAACTTAAAACAAATCACATGAATGAAATTCAATGGTCCTCCATGCAAACACCCACAAAAGATGTGCTGAAAAAGAAAACCTCTAATGTTTCTAGTGCAAACTTCACGAAGGTCAACACGGTCAAATGCAAGGTCCTGTGCCTGAATCAGGACACTCACCAGTATCAGTATAGGCTGTAGGATGAATGGGTTGAGAGGAAACCTGAGGAGAAATACTTGGAGATATTGATGGGCAAACAATTGGGCATGACCATGCAATGTGTGCTTGCAGCCCAGCAAGACAGCCATATCCCAGGCTACATAAAAAAGAAGTGTGACCAGCAGGTCAAGGGATGTGATTGTGCTACTCTACTTGCCTATGGTGGAACAGCACCTGAGTACTGGATCCAGCTCTGGAAGACATGGGCCTGTTGGAGCAGGTCCAGAGGAGAGCGACAAAAGTGCTTAGTGAGCTGGAGCACCTCTCCTATGAAGGAAGACTGAGAAAGATGAGATTGTTCAGTGTGGAGAACATAAATCTCTGGGGAGAACGTGTTGGAGTCTTTCAATATGTAACAGGGACTTGTTAGAAACATTCATAGTGATTTTTAGCAAGGTCCTGTAGTGACAGGACAAGCGACAATGGCTTTAAACTGATAAAGGGTAGATTTAGATTAGATAAAAGGCAGAAATTCTTTACTGTGTGGGTGGGGAGGTACTGGAACAGGTTGCCCAGGGAAGTTGTGGATGCCCGATCCCTGAAAATGTTCAAGTCTGTATGGGGCTTTAAGCCACCCAGCCCAGTGGAAAGTGTGCCTGCTCATGACAGGGCTTAGAAGTAGGTGATCATTAGAGGTGCCTTCCAACCAAAAGCATTCTATGATTTCTTGGGGTGTCTGAATGAGTAGGTGGGTGGTGTTGTATAAATCTGTTTTTTTATGGATGAACCATGGAAACATGAACTTTAATAAATATTTAAAATTATTTTTATATGTAGGATTCCAGGCACATACTTTTTTGTGGGGGATAATATAACATTCTCACTGTGACACTGACCTGGAGGAGCTCCATAAAATCACTTAATGGTCTACATCACAGCTTCAAATTATTCAATTGATTACAATTAATGAAGGATGGTAGATCTGGAAAAGATTTCATATTGGATATGGTCATACTCATTTGTTCTCTGCACTAAATCATTATGTTATCTCAATGGCATGAATTTTTTCAATTTTAATATATTAATTTAGAGATGCCTCTTTTAAAGTTTGTTTTGATAACCTCTGTTGAAGACAGTATCCAAAATAGTTTACTCTGAGGAATAATATATAATTTAAAAAGGTATAAAAATATGCTGTTCCAGTTCCCAAATTACACAATTTAAAAATGTTATATAATGTGTAAACAGCCTTGATGAATCCATTTAGTCCCTCTTACTGTATTATGATGTCAACATTTCATTAATTTCAGGATAGCTGTAGAACGCAGGGAGACATATCAACTAACTTTTAAACATTTTACCTAGTAGAATCCTAGCCCTACTGTTAAAAAGGAATATCTTCATGCAAGGTGCTTTTCGGCAATCAACATTAATGCAAGACAAACTATCTAGACTCCTGCGGGAACCTGAAACACATTTCATCTGGCTACATCATTATGGAAATTTTGACCATTGGCTCTTAATTAGGTATTCTCATTTGCATGATGAAAGTTCACGAATTTGACTGGATACCATTCATAGCTCTGCTTTATTTAAATTACTTTGTAAGGAGAGATATGCTACACTACAATAAACAGGGAAAAACTAAAAACTTAATAAAGGCTGAAGATAACATGGCACTTATGTTGCATATTTAATATGCAAGAAAAGACTTTCTTAGGGCTAAAGCAATTTTAGCTAGAGGTAGTAGTAGCAGTTGCCACTGTGTTTAGCTAAATTAAAATCTTTCCATGGGCTAAGAAAGTCCACTGCTAGTCCTGCCAGATAAAATATGGAAAATCATCTCATGGTTGATGAGATAATGGCAGTTGTGACCAGCCTGGGGCTGTAAATCAAGAAGAGTCAAAAGGCCAAGGATCTTTTGTAACAGTGCACTTTTCAACTATGATAGATAAAGAGGGTGTTCAAATGATCACAGATATTGCAAAAAATACAGAGTCGTGTCTCATGTCATTAAAACAAAACAAAAAATCATAGTATAATCTTGTTATAATCTTGTCAGTGCTCAACTAAGAACCCATGTACACAGCAAGGGAAGCTCAGATGGCTTAAAATCCAAATTCAAAGACAAAAATTAAATATTTCTTCAAAAATAGCCCCAACCTTACACCAAACCTGGAGGATGGTGATCTGAATACAGGTTACAAGTATTATCCACACCGAGATAAATGGTCTCTGACCTTAGCTTGGGGCTAACTGTGAAGCTTGGCTGAATATTAACATATATAATGAGAAAATACATAATATCATTGACTTAATCAAAATACGATAATTAATCATTGCTGTATCTGCCTTTGGGAAAATTTTTTTCTAAATGTTAATTAGCCTACAAAAGTAACAAGTGAGCTTTTTATTCTCCTTTACCTCTTTGTTAGCCTATGAACTAAGTACCTCAAGAGAGCCTCAGCTTGTTTCATCATTTTGACTTCTTGTATTGTGCCCAGGTACCACACAACTGGGTCTCTTTCTTGAAAAGGAGCTGTTGAGCCCAGGGCTCTGTAAAGAACATAAATGAAAAAAATATTACAGAAGCCAAAACCAGAATTTATATTCTGCCTGACAAGTATGCCAAAATTATATAATTTTTGTTTTAATTCAGTTTATGGCTCAGGTGAAATCATTAATTTCTTGTTACAACTCTGATGAATTCTTGGATTTCACTTTTCACTGTTGAAATAATTGTAATAATCATCATTTAAGTTACTCAATTTGCTTCAGACCAGCCTTGTTATGATGAAGTGGTAAAAATGAAAAAAACAAAAACCCCACAACGAAACAAGCAATCAAACAAAAACTGAAAGGCAAACCAAAAAATTAAAAAGTGTTGGAAATGGGAAATGGATCTCTGGGGGTTTCGTGAAGCTTATGCTATATATTACTTTAATAAAGTGGAGATAAGAGAGAAAAAATAAAGAAAAAAATGTGGTTTGGGGTAATAAAACTGGATATTTTCTGATTTTTTTTTTTTTAAGGCAATGGAAAAATTCTGTGTGGAAAAAGAAATTTCAGGAAGTAGCTTGAAGAAAACACAAAATTACATATATCGGTTCAATCATTAAGGTAAATAGTTTGTCAGTTATTTTGTCAATTTTTTTAAGAACAGCTCTCAAGAGATTGTTAAAAGCAGAGCAAAAACTCATGTGTCTAGACATGTGGGGCTTGCAAAAATCTTAAAACTGTATAGATCTAAATATGAATCCTGTTTTCTTCCTGTTTTAACAACTCCAGGTTGCTGAGGTGCAAGTTCCAGGCATTTCTTTCCAAGCTGCAAGAATTTTTTACTCTGTATCCCCAAATCTCCTCAACTGGCTGTGTGACAAAAAGTTTCAGAAGATCTCTCACCCTGTCGTATTCAAGATCAGTCATTTCACACTGCCAGCAGGCCCTTTTCTAACACAGAACTAAAAGTGTTAGTAACACTTGCTTTTGCTAGAATTCCTTTTGAACGGGTTGCTAGGATGAGAAAATGTGTGTATAACAAGATGTGTTCCTTTTGGAGATACAGTTATCATTTAGAAAAAGGTGAAAACCGAATTAAATAAAAATAAGACCTCTCCTTCACATACATACCTGTGTATATTTATGCATACATGTAAATATATGTATATATATGTGTGTGAATATGCACACACACACACACACACACACACACACACACATATATAAACCCCACTTATTTTTGTGTGCAATGACTATGTTTTTGTAAATAAAGCCTCTAATGAAATAAAAGAAATATTGCAAGCTATTTGTCATGTGAAAAGGAGGGATAGAAATGTACCACCTGTATTATTACAAAGTTGTTAGCTATAAGCGCCCTCAAATATTGAAGTTGTATAAATCCAACACTGTCTGCCTAACACTGGACAGAACACAGATTGGATGAGTCATCAACACTCTTGTGAGGACCACACTTTAGCCAAGGGAAACTTTCTTTATCAAGATATTAGCTATAAGTGTTCCCAGAACATCAGAGCTTTATAACCCAGATCAGCCTGTCTGTGTCTCACCTAAAGAGACAACGCTGGACAGCACAGTGTTTGGAAAGGTCTTTGACACTCTGTTTATGAGACCACACTTAATAGCAAGAAAATAAATTTCTCTATATCAGCTCCCAAAATAACTTCTATTAATACAAGTATGTGACAACGCCTACATGGGTTGCTTAGTTGAGGATAACATTTAGCTGCATGATTGTATTTAATTGATGACAAAAAACCCCAAAGAAACTAGCGCAAAGCACATTCTACAGGCAACTCCAGCATTGTACCCCCTCTGACAAACTTAACTAACAACAGAAAACTACTAACCAGAAACACAACAGCTTAATACCACATTTAAACACACTCAGTAACCCAAAGCAAAAGAAAAAGGAAGAACATAGCCGCTTCCCACTAACACGTATATACCGTGTGAATTATAGCAAAGTATAACTAGTAAGGCTTAGGGAAACAGAGTAAGAATTGGTTGCTCACCCGGTGAGGGACCAAGCCCTGGAGTCACTCAGGGTGCAGCACCACAGGGCTGAGCTCTGCTGCTCCTGGTCCTTGGGAG
>JAOXXN010000395.1:107397319-107429076 GCA_026770055.1 Myrmophylax atrothorax
TTGTTCTATTCCTTGTTCAGGTTTTTGATTGTATTTGTCTGCTTCATTTGTTTTTGGTTTTGTTCTTGTCTCTCTCCCTTCCCTAGCATTCCTTCCCTCTCCCATGTCCCCTGGGGGCCCCCCACAGTGTGTATAATTGCATAAGTAGATGTAAATGTTATAAAATATAATTTCTGCTTCAATTCAGTTCAGTTTCTTTTGAGTTCTGTTCTTTTCAGTCTTTTTTCCCTCTCCGTGCTGGGAAGGTTTTGGGGGGAGGCAGTTCGGGGTTGTTTCGAAAAACTGGCCTAAACCGAGACACTGGGTCTCCACAGGGTGTCACAGGGTGTGGCGAAGAAGACCATGTCATTTCCATAACACTCCATTCTTCAGTAATCCCATCAATATGACTTGAGCACTTTCAGGAACCCACTGGAGTCACTTTGTGCCCTGGCAATGGTTTCTGGGACCCCCTCCAGGGGTTGAGGTGTTCCCCTTAAACCATCAAGAGCACTATGTAATGGGCAACAAATGTCTCCTTTTTTATCTGGAAATACACCATCAGTCATGATGTATTCTCTTAGTATTCATGGGGTTGCAGTAAGTAATCCCTTAGGAGTTCTGTTGTAATTAACATTAATTAATTTCCACCTACAATAAAGCATTACCTAAACTTGGTTAAAGTAGTGGTTATAGCTTTTGTTGCCAGCACCTTTGATTTTTTCTGGTGTCTTTCTCCTTTTCCGTCTAGTAGTCAGAAGGTAATTCTATGTATTTTTAGAGAGCAATACACAGGACTGAGATTTCCCTTCTACCACTCAGACCTAAAGTAATTTGAATGCATTATTTATCCCTTGAGTAATTTGCCACAACTAATCCTCGCAAGCAGGTCTAATGCTGGATCCTCTGGGATATTCCCCATCTCTGATTAACATTAACCGTGAATGCATGTCTTGAAAAATACACCAGTAGGGTACTGCTATGAGGCCTCTTCAATGCTGAAAACCAGGATGCCTGGTTTTCAGTACCAGTGGAGGTACCAGGTTTGTCAAATATGTGAAGCCCTGTGACATAGCTAGGGGAATGTATTGACCCCAGACTACCCAGAGAGGCAACAGAAGAGTTTGGAATGGTTTTGAACATGGACTACAAACAGTGATACCCATCTAGCACCCTTTGATCCTAGGCCTGAAACTGCTAGCATGTCTATCCATATGTTGTCTGTAAAGCATGTGGATAAATACCTCTCTTTAACCTTTAGTAATCCATATTCGTGTGGTGATAGCGTAGGTAGTGTAACTGGAGTTCTCTCTATAACTGTGTCTTAGCCAACTGTATCTATAATGGTACTTCTTTCTCACTTTCCTCTACTACACAGCTGGTCACACCATTGAATGATACAGGGCCGCTACGTTCTTTTCAGAGAGTGTTTCAAATATTCCAAAGTTCAGAGAGATTTGATGTCTCTTGAACATAACAGTAGGATTGCAACTACCATAATATAAATGCAAACAACTCAGTATTTTGGGATTCAGGAGATTGTCTTTGTTGAAGTGTTTTGTTTCTTTTTCTCTTTCAGCTGAAATGTATTTGAACTGTCACATTTTTTCAGTCACATGAATGAAAAGAAAGAATTACACAGAGCTTTGCTCTTCTGACAGTGCTCTTAGAATCTCCTTTATACTTCTTAAATACTGTTATCAGTGTGTCTTAAAAGAAACATCTTCCAGTTAGAAAGCTTAAAAGGTGCACATAATTTTTTAAAATCCAACCACTGCTCTTTTAGCAAAAACAGAAAGAGTTTATAGTACACCAGAGAACAACACAAATTTAAATGATAATAGAAACAGTAAAAGAAGTAAATGAAATATGTTGTACTTAAAATACTAAAGGTCATTTTGAAAACTAGCTAGTGAATATTACCAGCTGTTTTCCAAGCTACATCCCCAGTCAGTTTGTTGGAACAATAACATAGTCACAGTTTCAATAAGATTTTAAAGCAAATCTTTAATGGAAACCCTATTATGGTGCCATTTTAAGATGTGAGCTAATGATGGCAAGATGATTTCAATATCACTCTAAGGGGATTCCATTATGAAGCCATTACAATATGAAGCTGCAATAGCAAAATACTTTCATGAGAAATCCGTGGAGACAATGGGATAGTTCCATTACTGGTTCCAAAGTGATACGATGGCACTCCAAGGATTTCACTACAAGCCTATAGAGACCACACCAGCATGTAGAATGATGATATGCGTGATACGCTTCTTTGCAGATAGACTTGTATTTTCATTTTAAATAAAATAGAGGTTCTGTTCTGAGACATAGCAACAAAAAAGTCATCTTATGATTCATGCCTGTTTTCCCACATGCACTCCAAAACACCTTCATTTGCCCTAACAAGTACAGCCCTTCAATCTTCCTTCCTTTTCAACTCTTATCTTGTTGAAGTGAGCTTTGTTCTATTTCTTTTTGGTGATGTTTGTTTACCATATATGTATTATGTACCTCAGTTCTCACCTACTGAGGGGAACATAAGAATAATCTGAGGTCAGCGTTATCTTGCAATAGTTTCTTTAACTGTCCCCATGGGCATCAGTAGAATTGCAGGATGTGAATTTACTTGGAGAATGTCCTAAACCTACAGAGAAAATTCTGAATTAAAATGGTTGAATGGCTAACTGTCTTCATTTGTAGGAGTAAATTCCCTTATAGTTTCTTAGGAAATGTCCATGTTGTTAGAACTGCTTGGGAATGTGTTGATAGGACATTTCATCACAGCAAAAATTCTGTAAAAATATGCCAAGCTTGCAAAAAATTCCCCAGTTAAGTATACTTCTGTGACATATTAAGAATGAAATAGTTTATAGGCTTTTTATAGAAATTTCTCTGAAACTCCCCTCCATCTTCTCCCCATTCTGCTAAATTAATAAATTACAATCAAAATGGGGCAAGGGGAAGGGGTTGTGGTAGTACACATTCATCTATATTTTGTCTATATTTTTTGTTTGGTTTAATTTTCCTGAAGTAACCTATCTGAATAGACATTTCTCCAGAATCTTGAAAAGATTTTCTTCAGATTTAGTGTAAAGTTTGATTTCCAGAATGCTGAAATCATCTATGAAAGATAATTGCTATTTTTGTCTCAGGTCTATAATATATAGAGAGAGCTTCCCTTGCCAAGCAGTGCTCATCTTAAAAACCCTCTGTTGATATTAAGGTCTATAAATCTAAATAATTAAGTATTTAAAAAAACAGTGCATTTGAGATATATTTTTAGATGAGTGCTTGCCATTCAGAAGCCTGGAATTCTTAAAGAACCCTCATTCTCTTTTTCTACAATGCAAATACAAGCATATTTCATTGCTGCTGCACCAGAATGACACATTTCTAAAAATCACATAACACAGAGGGGTAGGTTAAATTACATGTCCTGTTCCTGCTACTGCTCTCTGTCTGACATCTTACTAATTAACATGTGCAGCTCAGCAGATCAAGGGCTTTTGGTTGAAGGCTTTGTTACTACAGCATATTTCTCTCTTCCCTGATTTTAACTAACTGGTTTCCTCAGATTCTCTGGAGCTCAAGCCAAGTTGAAGAGATGTGCTCTTTAGCTTCTCCTGTATTTTTTCCCGTTCTGTTCATTGCTTTTCCTAATTTTGAAATTGAATTCCTAACTTTACCTAAATTTCATAGCAGATTAATAGTCTCAAAGTTGTTGAGTTTCTCTAAGTTTCAGGAATATAGAAGGCAGGTTAGAGAACAAAAAAGTTATTAATGCCTCTCATAAGAAAAACTAAATATGAAATTACTGTTTTTTATTACTGGTGTATCCAATGACTTCTTTCAGTACTGATATTATCTAGAACAGTGGAAGACAGGGAGTCTTGACTCAAAATTCCAAATATTTCTGTTAAAATATCATGAACTCATGTTTTCTGTGATTCCAGCCTGCATACTGTATCCAAACTATTTAGAGGAAACTTGGCTAGTCTTGGAGATCTGTACTCCAACTGAGGTAGTAGTGTAGCTGTATAAAGCAAGAGGTTCTAGCAGACATGAATTTATTTGGAAAATGAAGGTCAATTGCTAGATGCTGTGAACTTCTTACTTAGAAGAAATGTTCTCCAGCATGAGAACTTGCAAAAACATCTCATTCTTATCTAAGAATATGAAGATTTAGAGAGTACTGGGATAGACTGCATTCTTTTTATGATTTCTAACCTTGTAGCAGTTCAGACAGGCATATCAAAATTGACTCTAGCTATGCTTCATTTTTCTTCCAAGAGTTCTTAACATTATTTCAACATCATTTTTCTCAATGGAATAAATTGCTAGTGATTCTCATCCCAGCTCTTTAATTTACTTTTGTTGTGTATGTTTGGAATCTGTTAAGCAAATATTTCTTGACTTTTACAGTCCTCTGAAAAGCTTGAAAGAGCTAATATTTTATGTTTGGTTTATGTGCCATGTGTAATAAGCAGAGAAACCAAGCGCTGGTTAAACTTCAATATTGGCATTTGAAGCTTGCATGACTACAGCCACAATGTTCACAGAATGCAAAAAAATGCAGACTTTAATGCACCCATATATCTCTTGCTTCCACAATTGCAGTCTCTGCAACTCACAGAGCTTGCGATGCTATACAAAAGATAGCAATTTGTCTGCAATTTGAAAATGGGGTTTTGACATGGTGTACTTATTTGACACTATAATACAATAATAGAGATGGGGTAACACGGCTGTTGCAAAATAAACTATCATTGGGAACAGTGTCTTGTCCATAATTAAAGCATGGATACTGAAAATAGTAGAATTCTGACTGACAAAATGATTTTGTGTATGGAGCTTGGCAAGGTACATTTTGAGCAAGCAGTCAAATTCTTTCAAAGAATTCTTGAAATTCAAAATCAAATGCTTCTAAAAAAAAAGATGGAGGTGCACTCATCATTCACTTTCATCTGCAAAACCTACTCAGAGAAGACTATTTATCACTTTATAAATACCTTGGTAAAATTCTTCATCTATAGCACTCATTAATTTTGCTTTTATATGCCAGCATGCAAACTCTGACAGTCAAATCTTGAGTCATCTAGCTTTTTTATGCTCAGTGTAGCCACAAGGAGTTTTAAGGTACCTGCATTTACATCCTTATTGTAGTTGCAGTGCACACTGCATAAAAATAAGTGATGTTATTTTCACTGTGTGAGATCTGGGAGAGAAGCAGTGAAGTTGTAGCTATAACAGCAGCAACAATAACAATCACCACTGACAAACTCTGGCAGCTATTTTTTATGTCAGCATTGTTTATTAAAATAAAAACCTTTATTTTTAAAAACTCTCTTCTTTGCTCTCATGCCACCTTGATATCTCTGCTTGCCTTGCTGTCTTGGTTAAGTCCCTTGGGAGTGGAACTTAAGAATGTCTAAATTTGATATGGATCCCTTGAGGAGGTGCAATCAGAGTTCATATATCTTTGATTCTTTCAATCCTCCCTTGTCACAAGGGGAGCATAAATATAAAACTGTTTGGTTATCTCTATAATCTTTTAAAATTTTATGCTTTCTCTCAAGCAAAAATTGGTAAAGGTAGTTGCACAGATGAAAAAGCATGCAATTTCAACTCAGATAGCACAGAACATAATAATCTGAACTGTGTGTGCTTCTGACATTACCCCAAATAATCCAGAGAACAGGTGATGAAATTTTGTTTAAACTAAAGCTTACTAAAACTTACTAAAACTAGGGAAATGTGTGAATAACCCTTAAAAAGAAAAACACTAGAGTAACTGAGGAAGGAGTGGGAGGACTAGATGGAAATAGAGAGTGGAAATATACCTGAATTTTCTTTTTTTTTTTTTTTGTCATCACTGCTATACAAAAGAACAACCTCTGGTGCACTGTATTATCTTCGTCTTGCTCTGTACCTCTGATATGATTCAGAGTTCTTCTTTTACAACAGGTATTGCATATCAGAGTTTAGAAGCTGTTATTAATCTTGTGTGAAAAAAAAGAGAAGACATCCAAGAATTTATTGTTAGTCTAATAAGGTCTGAAGAGTCTAACCAAATCACCTACCATTTATTATTAATGCAGTTACAATTATACTCATTCTTATAGCTAGTAATACACTGAGGATTTCTATGTACAAACATTCGAGTATCTAATCTTTTCCTCCAGTGTAAATTCATCCTTTAAATGACTCTCTAGATCTCAAAGTCAACAGCTTCAAGAGGAAGGGGTAGGATTAGATCCACAGCAAGTTATCAACATTGCAAGTCCTTTGTTGGAAAAATGTGAAAGGGATTTCTTCTTTACACTTGAATCCATGTACAGTCATTGGCTTACAAGGCTGTACTTTACCGATTAGTAACTGACTGTTGTGCTTTGCGCTTATGGTTTGGTGTCCCTGGTATCCTACAGCCTCTTTTCTTTCTTGCCTTATGTTTTGTTCTAGGTTCATAAGTAGCTGACTAAATACCTGTTATTCCTATCCTGTAACTTAAAAGGTATTACACTACAAAACTGCCCAAAGTTAAAACAAGTACAGGCAATATTCATCTTACCAATACACAGTTGGTGCCACAGCTAAAGGAGGCTAGGAAGAGTTCAAGTCCAGATCCTGGCACCCTGCAATGTTAGTAGAAGCCAATGGTTTTTACTATCAATTACAAAACTATACTGGATTTCCCCTTTCTTGTTCTACTGCCTGAGCTTCCATTGATCCATGTGACTTAGCTTAAGAAAATTTAATATAGTTCCTGAGAAAGCTAGATCCCAGATGTGAAAATCTGTATTCAGAGATTTAAAGGGAATTAAAATATAGATAAAAAGTGAATAGCAAATTTCAAAATCAAGAGTAGTATGGCATGTTTATGTCTGCTGCATGATAAGGATACTTCTATCGACCTTGAGGCAATTAAATAAAGAGGGTCACATTCACTGTTGATACAACTCCAGTAATATTAGTAAAGTTGTAAAAGGAATTTATTTGGCTTAGAAGCAGTCTCATGCAGATAACTTGGTGTTTGTGAGTCCTAAAATTCTACCACTCACAGACACTTGATAAACTTTCTACTCCATTTTCATTGACATGGTGATTGTACTTCCTCTGTGTCATGGCTTTTGAATTCTTTTGCTGTGAATGTACTCAAAGCCTAATGCTTGTGGGAAAGTGCACATAATTTCTACATGGTAGAGATTTGGCTATCCCATAGAGGAAAAAAACAGGAAAATAATATTTAAAAATATTTATAAACAATTATTCCATATTTATCATCTACAGTAATATAGAAGCATATACGGGACTGTAAAGAGGTATATATTTTTATACTCAGTTCTCTCTTCTCATTTTCTCCACATTGTGAAAATATAATCATCTTCTCAAAAAACCCTCCAAACCCAAACTGACTTAATAAATAAGAAGTACTTTCTTTTCCCATTTCTTGGGAAATGTCAGACTGCTATAAGTCTAGTGACATTGAAATTTGATGCAGGATATCTTGTAAGCATCTGAAAAGTCTACTTGATTCCAAAAATGTTTCAAATAGTTCAATATAGCCCTAAAAAACTAATATTAAATTTTAAAAATTTTAAGTAATCATTTCAACCAAAAAATGGATATGTGCCAAAAAGATGACAATGAAATTTTAAAGAAATATTATATTTTCATTTCCTAACATTGGTGAAAGAGAAGAGCATACTAGTGTGTGTCACAGACCTAAATGTCAAAAAATGATCTATCAAATGCAAAGAAATTACTCATTTTCTTGATCTCTTTAACCCTTAGGTGTTTGGACACTGGAACAAAGACTTCAAAAGGAACAGCAGAAAAGTAGTTCCAATAATTTGACACAATGAGTGACTCAATGATTGGACTGGACTGACTTCCTTGTGGCTCAAAGAATTTTTCAGATAGCATTTTCTCTGAGCACAAGTGTATGTGTGTGTTTCTGTCCTCTGTGCTTCAGTTCACATAGTATAGTCCTTTTATGTCAAAGGTGTCATTCAGAGGTTTTAGTCACCTTTTATGAAGGTGCCAGAGAGTCTGGGGAGCATCTCTGTGGCAAGCTTAACAGAATCCCCTGTAAATTGTTATACGTTATATCTCCTTTCAGTTTTTTTTCCTGAAACAAAGAATAGGAGAGGGCCTTGAATATTTTTCATGAACAGGCCATTTTTGATCTCGTGGCAGATAGCTATTTTGTAGTGTGGGGGTTTTTTCTCATCTTTAACATATTAGTAAAAATTAAGAACTTATGAGAATTTATTGCTTTCTCCCAGTAGAGTGTATATTGTAAAGCAGAACAGGGTATTGTTCAATACTGCAGTTTTTCGCATGCCATTGTATATGTGGCTAAAACATTTCTTACTATGGTGAGAATTTAACAAAAGTATGTGGATGGTAAATGAACACTGTGGTTGCAAAATATTTTTAGGTTAGGAAAACTCAGAATGAATTGTACCTGTCAAATTCAAATTATTTTTTTTACATTCACTCAATTTTTATCTATGTGATCACAAACCAGTATTTTCCCACATACACTAAACCTCTAAATTTTCAGGATTTGACAGTCAGTGCAACTCAGATCACTGCACTGCCCTCCAGGTTTAACAGCATTTTAACTATATCCTAATATTTCTTCTACTGTCTACGATGACAAGAGTGCAGCATAGCATGGCTATAGTTTCTTCACTTACAGGAGCAGAAAGAAACCACAAGTGGTAACCTGTTCCTCCAAGGACCTCCGTCATTGCAGGCATATCTCTTAAATGCCCTTTTTTTTTTTTTTTTTTGTCATGGTAATTGCAAGGTTGGATCGCAGGGTTGAGCCTGTTGCATCTAATAAAATGCTGCCCACTGAACAGCAGTAATAAACAGCATCTGGTTTTTGTCTGCATGGTAAGAAATGATCCCTCTACACAGCCCCATAGATTTCATGTGAAGGTAGCAGCCCACCTGTATGTCACCACTTACACACAATTTAAATCTTCAATGTGTAAATGACATTAAATGACATGAACTGCTTAAACTGTCTGGCAGATAAAAGCTGCTCCCTTCTCATTCACTGCACAAGTACAAATATAGAGGCCTGGTTTAACATTAACTTGCAGATTAGTCTTTGTTTCTTCAAAGTGAAGGAAAAAAAAGTGATTTTCTTGCTCTGTTGGAAAAAAAAAAAAAAGGAAAGAAAACAATGAGCAGGTGGGATGCCTTCATTAGAGAATGCCACTGCAATTAATTAATGATCAAAAAGGGCAGTGCTGCTAGCCAAGTCTATAACATGTAATTTTCTAGTATGTGAATACACTCCAAGATCCTTCCTTTGTGAACAAGAAATTGAGTTCTTAGGAGTGACATGCATCATCCTCCCAGACAATAAGCAGCATGTGGTTGCACAAGCTGAGGTCACACCAGCTTGTAATAACTGTATGTCAATTATTTTCCTTGGAAACAATGACTACCAGCAACATTAAAGTCCCAGGACTTTGTGAGAACACAGTGTGTTACCTTGTGAAGATGTCAACGATACTGCCTATTGCTACAGTGATAATGTGTCTGTCTAATGCAATAGAAACATCTTTTCATCTGCTGCATGTTTAACCTTGGTTTGATCAACGATGTTGTGTGAGTGGAAGTGCCAGGATTACTGAATCATTCCTGATTAATGGTGATGCCATAAGCAACCATGTTTTAGGCTTAAAGTATTGGTTATCATTCAGTACTGAGAGAAAGTATATTACAGAGAGAGAGCCACAGAATACAAATCTGACTCAACTAATCCTGAAATTTATTGTCATTTTTAAAAGATGTAAGATATTTAGATACTATTTATGAGGTGAGTCCAGTGCAGAAAAAAGAAATTGCTTTAAAACCAGTTTTAAGTGCTTTTCTATATATTTTTGTTGCCTGTTTATTTAAAAAACTAATTTAGCTTCCTAGCCAAAATGTTTCAAATGCTTATGTTTATGAAGAAACTGAAATGTTACTATTTCCTTCCTTAATTATTTCCACCATCAAAGTTATTTTTTATTTTCTGTCATCAGTCAAGTTAATGAAATTTGGCAACTAAAATATTGAGAGAAGGAACTGCTCTAGACCTTAAGTAATCTGAGTTCAGTTCTAATTTTAAATTTAACATTATCACAATATTGAAATGTCACTGGGAAGTTATCTAAATAGTCACTGAAAATTACCTAGCTTCTTGTCTCTCTGCTTTGGATAGTAAACTGTCTTGGTAAAAAGTCTTGGTAATGTATTCTCCAGCATTCTTTTTGCATTCAGACAGTAAAATCTTTAAAGTAACATTTGTCTCTTCACCATCCTTATATATAGAAGAAGAGAATCTCCCATCTCTCCCAGGGTAATGCAATAAATATGAGGAAGAAAGGGAAGAAAAATGGAAAATCTTGCAGGGTACGTTCAGTCTGCAAGTGTTTTTAATTCCTACCCAATCCCAGTATAATCACAAGAATTACAGTGACGTAAAACTAGTAAGAGAAGAGAATCCAGCTGATAAATTCAAGACTGAGTCTTTCATGATGTTTTCAGAGGAGCTTTCAGAGCAAACACAGCAAGCTTTGAATCTTGCCTTGGAACAGACAGTGGTAAAACAGATGTTAAAGATTAGTTCAGAGCTTCTGCAGCCACTGAACTGCAACATAATTTGATTTTGTTGCGCTTTTGATAAGAACAGCATTTGTGGAATGTGCCTGTGTAAAATAAGCACACATCTCTGTTTCTTTTTTCCATTAATGCAAGTAACCTATAGAGAATAAAACTTTTCCAGTGGCAGTTAGGCTTGTTTTTGGTAAAATTTTGTGCTAGATAGATGACTATAGATTCTTTTATATTCGTGATCAGTTTTTAATAGATTGTGTCTATGTTTTCTCTCACTCCTCCAGAGCTGTTAAGCTGAGGAATAACTACTGGGGGAAATATGTAGTATTTTACTTTTTTAAATCCATTAATATTCCTCACCACCTATCGGTCTATGTTAATGTAATTTTCAGTAGATTCATAATGTTGGTAATCCCAACATCTCCTAATCACTTTCTATTGCCTGGAATTTACATATTTTGCAACTGAACTGGAGAGATGTGCTGCCATACTTCAGGTGAATAGAAATGCAGTGGATTTTTTTTTTTTCATAAAAAGTCCAGTGAGCTATTATGCACTTTCTACAAATCAAACATACTAACTAAAATGCCATGAGAACACAGAATTCTGTATTTTTCTGGTAGCGTTCTCCACACTTGAGGGAAAAATTTCCATTCCGCTGTAGGCTGTAGCTTAGGTAAATATTCTGTAAATATTTCTGCTATCACAATGTTCATAGCAGACAAACAGAGTGAATTAAATTGGTAGTCTTTGCATCAGTAGGCTGTGTTTTGGATAAAAGATCACAAAGCAGTGAAACTTTTACAGGCCTGTGAGAGAATATTTGTTAAAAAGGAAACTAGATTCTGGTGCCCTGGTTGGTCTGCCTGTGTATCCATTAACCGTGGAAGGATACTAGGTAACATGAATGAGCACTTGCTGAGCAGAGGTGAACAGGATAAGTAGAATGGTGGGAAAACCCCTTCTTATTTCCTATCAATAGTTCAGTCCCAGGATAAGACTGGAATTTGGGGAATGATCCAAAAACTGTTTCCTGAACATAGTGTTTGATTAGCTTAAATGCTTGGTTAGAAGTAACTTAGACTAAAAACAAACAAAAAACCCAAAAACCAACCAACCAAACAAACAAAACAACAAAAAATTGAAAATTATATTAATCTCTATGTTAATTTCTATGTTATTTTGACAATACATTTTTAAGAAACAAGGACAAGGAGATTTAATCACTTTTCTTTAAAGGCTTCTGAAGTAAAAATATAGCTAGAAAGAAAATTTTTCTTCTTTATTTTCTTCCATCATAAACTATGAAACACTTTCTCTGTCTAGGATAACTTGCTCTTGAACTCTGGGCATAATCTCAAGGCATGTTAGTTTGCCAAATCCAGTAGACCTAAAATTCTACTTACAGTCTGCAAAATATTTTATTTTTCATGTAGATCCCAACCTTCAGAACTTCTATAAGAAGGCATATTCTCTTCCTTTCTCTTCCCTTTCAAGGAATACTGAATGAATTTCCAGGTAAAAGTCATTGTGTTTTACTAGCTGCCACTTTTTTTATTCTCAGTTAACACCTGATGACATCTCACAAAAAAACCCTCAAAACTAACCAACCAACCAACCAACCAACCAACCAACCAAAAAAACCCCAAACCCCAGATAAATTTTGTCCTTTATGTGTAATATTTATAAATTGTCATTTATTTAATCTCACTCTCATCGTGACGTCACTCTGATGTCATTACTGGAATTTTTCAGTAAAAACATATTATCTCTCAAATTCTAAGGATTTTTTTTCTCTGTTCTTGTATTCAAACAGGACAGAAAACAATTTAACTTAAAAGCTTTACAGTAAAGTCTCCCAAATTCATGGCAAGCAATTTTGAAACTACTTTAAAAAGATGCAAAGAACAAATAAATAAATGTTTTAGGCCGCCAAAACACACACACAAGTTTCAGATACACATCTGTTCACTGAGAGTAGAACTATTTATAGTAAAGATGGGCTATTAAGCACACAAGTATACCAACTGAATAACCTGCTATCTATTTTGAATAATGCTATCATAAATACATGACCAGAACATGGAAAATGTTCTCACTCAAATGCTTTTCTAAGTGTTATAGTACTTCATTACCTGAGAGTTAAAATATCTGAGTTTTTTTCCTAAATATAAATAAAAAATAATAAGATGGTAGTAATAGATGCTAAACTTCAGAAGTACTCACAAAGACTATTATACAACTCTGAAATGTTCAATATATAAAAGTAAATTACAAAAATAAGAAAAGCATTTTTCCATAGGAAAAATTGTTTTCCTATAAAGTTGAGGCCTTTTATTTCTCTTTCTTTCACAATTTCTTCTCTTGAGGATATATAAGTTGTCTTATCAAGGATATATGGCTTGCTAATATAAAGAACCATAAGTAAGTAATTCTAGTTCAGGAAAGATTATTATCTATTTTATGACAGTAGCTGATAGCATTCCTCAAGCAAGAAATTTAAAACATACATTAATGCTTACCATCTTTCAGCACTCAGTGGCTTAGAGGCTTCTCAAGATATGGATATTATCTCTTAGTTTAAAACTTTAAATAGTTTCAACTTCATTAATATGTTTAATTGCTGTTTGTATCTATTTAAAATCTATTTATAATTTGACATTAACTACTTCTGTTAGCTACAAGTCTCTTTCACTTCTTTGCATTAATTTTAGTGCTTTCATTATCACAAATATTACATAATCATTCCATTTCTGCACACCTCCTGTGATTGTATAGTTGTTTCCCCTATATTGGTTTATTTATTTATTTATTTATTTATTTTAAGTTGAAGTCTATTTGTTTTTACTCATGAAAAGGCATTTATTTCCTCCATAACTTTTTTGAGTGGTGGTGTTCAAGTTCTCATTATTCAACAGTTAAGATGCAGACACATATTTACATGGATATAGATTACATAGATTTACATAGATTTATACAGTCGTGCAATGATGCATAGTGTTTAAGTCTCTATTATTTTTGAATAATTTCTACATTTGGAACACTTTTTGTGTTAACACTGTTCACAATGATTCTCACACCTCTTTCCTATGCAAATTAGGCAGTTTAGAACATATCACCCAGTGCATATTTTTAGGGCTATTTTTCATCATGTATATTACTTTGAATTTATCACTCTTGAATATCATCTGCCACTTCATCACTTAGTCTCTTGGTACCATGATATTCTCTGTAGTTTTTTTACAGCCAGCTGTTTTTATTACCCTCAGTAATTTTGAATCACCAGGTTTTGTCATCTCACTAATTAGGCCCTTCTACATATTATTTTTCAGTAAGGTAAACAGCAAATGTCCAGGCAGAAATCCCTGTCGATGTGTTACCATTTCTTTACCCCTTTTTTCTGAAGTATTTTATTTATTAACCCAAAAATTCTTAAGAATGTTACTTGTGTGACTTTGCCCAAAATTTTCCAGTGTTAATATATGAAGTACCTTTAAATACCAAGATAAAATTTATATTGAATAAAAATTGACTCATGGTGATAGTATATGACAGTGGGGAATTATTAGTGTTGCTGCCTACCTAAAATCCCAAAATTTCTAAAATCCCACAGTAAGTACACAACAATTTTTCTTAGCCTGTGGAGTTTGATGAAATGCACTAATCTTGAGTGTGTGTGTCCTTGAGAATGCCATAACCAGGAGATTGCACTCTCTTCCTTCTAAGGGAAAAATTGAATTCTCAGTATTTTTATTGTTGTTTGCTTGTATGTTTGTTCTGTTGCTCTTTCTTTTTTCTGTCCTTTACACTTTTCTGTGATCTGACATTGACCCACTTACAGAAACCAAAAATCCTGTTTGAAAGGTAGAATCCAGAAGGATGACATATTTACTGTTCTGGGTTTAGGCATTTTTATAGCAATACTGCTGACAGAAGTCACACAGAATTGCTCTACTGTCTGTTCAATACCTCAAAATAGCAAAATGTGGCCCTTGTTATAAAGTAATCGTGGTTAATCTTCTATGCAGCACAAGAGGTCCTATTTCTTCACATTGTATTCTGTTAATTACTTATTGCTTTCCCTGTGTTTATTTGCATTCTAATTTATATTTAATAAGAAAAATTCTTCCATTTCCCCAAAAGACATTTAATTGAAGTGAAGGTGACCAGCAGGTGGTTTGCATAAAATTTCATTAGCCTCTTAGATTGTTTTTGACACCTTCATGAAAGAATGCTTCATTACCATGAAAATGGTCATTGGCCTCGTTTCCCAGCTAATCACAATATAGCATAACATACATATCACAATGTTATATTCTATAAGATTTATATGATTACTTCACCTAATTTTAGAGTTATAATGAAACACTTTAATAACTGCAGAATGACAAATATCTCATGGAAGTCATATCATATTATGTTATTAGGAGTATCCAGTACAATTCAGAACACAGAAGCAAAGACAATGCGTTTGTTTTACACACTTATCCTTTCTGATAAAGAAAATTGTGATTTCTTTCCAGGTTTGAGATGACATTAAGACCACTCAATACAAGAAAAAGTATTAACTTTCATTTCCTTGTTTATCTCTCATGAATATGAATGAATGAAACTATATTTTGCATACAGGTTTGTGGCTCAATAATGTTTACAATTTCCAAGAATTAAAATTTTTATAATACTTTAAAACAAGTTAAAAAAATCACAATTAAATTTTGGGTTGTATTAACTTTTCCACATTGCTAGCTTCTTTAAATATCAAATTTTAGTCTTAATTTTTTGCTATAATTTCTAGCTTGTACATTAAGCAATGGAAAATTTCAAGTCAATATCCACAGACTGGTTGCTTATTTTCACTGAATGCGTAGTTTACATCTTCTCATATAATACTCTCATTTTTCTCAATGCTGCTCTGAACATACATTTTGAAAATGGATTCAATGAGTTTCAAGTAATAAAAGTTACAAATGTAAGGAAATGCTGCAAAAGTAATGTGATTTTTACTGAAAAGCTCCTTTTGGGAGAACTTGTTTAAAGATTATTTGAATGGGGAGACTACACCTCTGTTTTAGTAACTGCCATCCACTTACAGCAAAGCAAGGGAATGCACGTTTTTACAACTTTTTCTTTTTGTAAATAATTCAAATGGAGCTTGGACCTGCAGGTAGCCACTATTAAGGCTACTGAATGTTTCAACCCTATTTAGCAAGTACTGAAGTATAAATGGCTGAAAACTGACACTGAAGTTGCATGGAGGAAAAAAAAGAGTTACAATGATATTGTGATTCTTACTCTTTTTTCTTTTTCAGCTGTATGGTTGCAAAAAGAAACACATTTACCCTTCTTTGAAAATTAGACTCTGGCCCCGGCTTGGTGGTCCAGCAGGGTTTGAAGTGAGAGTAGAAGACTACTAGCATGAAACTAATTGGAAAATTTCAGTGTTAACACTACTGTAAGTGATATTAAATTAGCTAGTTGACAATATTGCTGTCATAACAATGGTTGCAATTTCTGACTTTACAAGCAGCATCACTTTTTCTGAAATCGGAAGTTGTTATGATGGGAAATGAAATTATGTGAGTTAAATGACCATGTCTTCTGACATATGAATTACTCAATTAATGGTATAGATCTTGCTGTAATTGGTGGAAAATAAGTTTCAAAATCAAGATTTAGGCTTCCAGATTTTATGGCAGCTTAAAAAAACACATCAAATCTCAAGATTTTTAATTAAATATTTTTGCCTTTGAGATGTTTACTTACTGTAATAGTGAAGGCTAGTTAGGCAGTAGGGAATATGTATAATTAATATAAATATCAGAAATACAATTATGATCTGTTCCATATGAACTTCACAAACCATTGTTCTTGTTTTGTAATTCATCAAACAGACCTACCACCCTTTATTTTCTTTACTGATTTTTTCATGAAGAATCACAACATTGACGTGCCTGTGGTTACGAAAGGATGGCAGTTTCAAAATTCCACAGTGTGCATCATAAAGATCCAGCTACTGACTTCTGCATTTTTATTAAGACAGAATATTTAATTTAAAGCATTTCTGATGACCCGATGGGGAACCATGAATATTAAGAATTAAGTGATTTTTCTTATAAACTGATTTCAGGTAATTTAAAATTGCTATACATGATAGTTCAAATTCCATGCAAATATGAATGAACAATCACTGTTAATCTCTGGACATCCGTTTTGCATTTCAACATTTGAATAGTACTAAAATATGATATAATGCTGTGTTCTTTTTAGTGAAAGATTATTGATTTGTATTATGTGCAGTAATAATATATGCAAACTATATAGCAGAGCATGCTAAATGCATGGCATAATTTATATGATGCAGTTGTACAATGTATGGAAAAAGAATCCACATGTGAAACAATGAATCTGTATTACAAACTAGTGTGGAAGATAAAAAGCCAACTGGAGCACTTGTATGGAAATTCAAATGCCATCTGGCATTCATGCTTCTGTTGAAAGTACTAATAGATCCTGGTGGTAACTACAGCATGATAGTTAACTAACTATTAAGTCAATGAGAGAAATATTGCTGCCTCACAACCCATTTCTCCAGCCTCAGTTTTCTTGCTTCAGTCTTGCCTTGACTGAGCTTCAGGAAACACGTTCACCTTAGAGAACCTATCTTACGTAAGTTCTGCTTGAACAGCACTGCCAAAATCAAGCACAATACAACCCTTATTTAGCACTTTTCACTAGAAAAACTGGCAGTGACATCTGTTACTGCAGCTTCTGCTTTGGTGTTTCTTTGTAGAGTCTTGATAGTGAAGCTCTTAGTCAATTTAGGTACATCATATGATATGAATCAATACTGTGCCTGGAATCAAAGTGTTAGGATAATCACACAAGTACAGATACAAGGTTAAACTGTCTCAGTTCCCCTAATGTTTACTTAAAACTCTCCATTTTCACAAATATTCATTCCACAAAAATAACGAGTTAGTACAGTAGTGGATACAAATGACGGTAATGTACAGTCACAGTGATTGATTTCAAGGTGTAAATGAGTATTTGCAGTTTTTTGAAAGTAGAAATTAATCAGTTTCACTTATATTTTAAGAAAAATGTAAATTATATTTATATAACTTATTCCTAACATATTCCTAATATCCCTACAGAAATATTGTGAGGTATGGATGATATAAAGTGATTTTACTCAAACCTCTTTTCTTGAGGACCTTGCAGAATACAGTATTCCTACAGTTAGAAGAATGGGGGAAAAAAGAAGTTTCATATGTGCTTAACCAAACTGAAAAAGCCAAGGTCTCATCTCTCTTCAAAACCAGCATACAGTATCTCAAGAGTATGAGTGAAGGGAGAAATCCCTCAGTACTCTACTTCTGTATCAGGGAATTCTGATAAGAAGTTGTAGTACCATTAGTTATAATTTGACCTTAAACTTTTCCAGCATCAGTGCAGCTGTACGCAAACTACAAAGTTCTAGCTAAATGCTGCAATATAGTCTTTGATATCTTTCTGTGTCATGATTAATTTAATATATTAATTAATTAAGCATTTCCATATTTATAATTGAATGGTTATGCATGGATAATTATCACATTACTACTTAAGTACCATAAACATCTTCCCTCACTGAATAATTTTTTGTCCTTTTATTTCTTTCTAAATGCACTGTGCTTATACATAAAGTCATTAATCAAATATGAACAGTAAGATAAATATTTCTTTTATATTTAAATATGCATTTACGGAGTGAGGCCGAGTAGCCATTATTACCCAATGAATATCAGACAGTATTAGTCATAGTTGATGACTGAATACAGCTTAAATTGCTTTAAGTTTTACAGAAAAGGTTGCAACTTTAGAAGCTAGGTAAGATAACCAAATTTATAGAAGGCATGATGTATCAGATTTTCTACAACATCATTATCTTTGTTTATCTTATAATTCTTAGGCCGAATTTTTCTTTTCCTGTATTGCAGATTCACATTTTGTGACGTGGCTGCTTATATCCATATCCACTTATATCCACCCCATTTCAATCCAGGCAATTTTTCTCCACATCAATCTGCTTTCTGTGTTTGCTGCTACCCACAGTTGCATCCAGCTGTTTATGCAGTGAACTGGGGAATTGATCCAACTGTAGAAGAGCTCAAACATTTTTTTCAGAGATAATTTAAGATAAATTAGTTCATCAATCCAATCCATTCTGTGGCTGTA
Organism: Myrmophylax atrothorax; assembly: GCA_026770055.1. Lineage (NCBI taxonomy): Eukaryota > Metazoa > Chordata > Aves > Passeriformes > Thamnophilidae > Myrmophylax > Myrmophylax atrothorax. Next base: position 107,416,139 of record JAOXXN010000395.1, read on the forward strand.
TAAACACTTGCGTCAGGACTGAGCAGGGGTTCCTGGAGCCGAAAAAGCCTAGGGAATGAGGGTGGCCTGGTGAAGTTTACAGCACAGTTGCTGCTGAGGGATCACAGCCAAAACGTCCAGTACTCACATTCAACTGTACAATATCTGGAACATATAATTACCTCCTACTGACTAAATCCAGTTTTCATAATTGTCCTGTGTACATATATTTTTGTAAGAAGCTGTTCTATTACCTTTATTTACTGAAAGCTAACACTTACCTTTTTCTCCCAAATGAGAAACTGGTAGCTGCAAATCTCACAAGCCCAAGAGGTATCTGTCTTTCTTACATTTATTTATGAACCACCTTGTGCCCTGATCTTGCCTCTGGATCTGCTAGCATGGACTTCTGTGCCTGTCACTTAAATCAGTAGAGCTTCACAAAGGCCCAAAGGACCATGATAGTAAATGAAGATAAGAAAAGCTTTAAGCAAGACAGATTTAGGGAAGCAAAAATACTGCCATAGTTAGCTTCAGCACCTTTTTTATTTTCAGCCACTGAAAGTACTTCCCAATAATTAATTCTCTTTAGAATATATTCTGCTGAAACTAAAGATGATAATTTTAAAGTGCAGGTCCTCATATTATGTCCTCTGACAAAACAGCTAAATAGCAACTTTGAACACCAGATTTATGTTTCTGGAATAAACCTTTAGGAACTCCTTTTATTTATTCCATTCTAGTTTTGGAAGAAGTATAAATGCACTTGATGTGAATCCTATAGATTCATCTTTAGCTGAGTAACATCAAGCTTGTAGTCTTTACTGCTCATTGTCCATATTGTCTATCAATAGTTCAATTTCATTATGCTGTTTTTGAGCAAAAGTGAATACCAGCTTGTCAGAGTAATGCCTACTGTAAGCACTAAGGGAATTGGGCTCAGTACTTCAGTGCCATCCTAATGCAGTATCAAAGCAATAGCTCTCAAAAGCTGAATTAGAGTTGGTAGTTGAAGCACAACACATTTCCCATTCTCTCTACATTATTCCTGCAAATGATATTTTTCAGAGGCAGTACTCTCTTGAAGAAAAATACTGTACTGCTCTTGTGCCTGGGTTATGTATTTGTAAAACTACTCAAGCAGAAAGAGTTGAACATTTTAGTATCTGCCTAGTTCTACTCCATGGATACAGGAAAAAACAAAAACAAACCAAAAAACAATCCACTGAATGAAAGGTGCTACATTTCTTTCATATGTACCAGTGCAGATTTCTGAGATAATCTTCTAATAAGGAGCAAAAATGCAGCAGTTGTATTTGAAAATACTTGCACATATGGCAGTAGTGTATCAAAACTCCTCATTTGTTAACCCAAATCCTTTTCTCTGCAGTTCTTTATAGGATCAGGGTGCATGTCTGTGTTGAAAAATACTTTCCCTGCAGATATGCAGAGTGTAGTCTGAATAAGTCAGCTAGAAGGACACAGAAATATACAGACAAAAACCTGCACATTAATTGATATATTCAATAGCTACCTCTAAAATTGCAGAGTAAGTAGTGATAACAGTAAGTACATCATGCTATCTTCCAAAAACTGAACCAGAAGAGCTAAGGCTAAAAGAGTTTCACCTTATTTGTAAAAGTCAGCCATATAGAGTCAAGAGATATGACTTTTCTAATGCATTTTATATTAAATCCATATTTTATGGACTTAGAAGAAAAATTGTGGGTGAACCTAAGGTCCTCTCTGATGCTAAGCAGAGCTTTAGAACTAGCATTTATATTTAATGTAATTATTAAAGGTAGAATTTCTCCAAGACACAATCAGTGTAGACATGTTTATGGTAGATATTGTCACATTTTTATCAAACGTTTTTTGGAGTGTGTGGAGAAAGGCTGTATAACAGGGAGAGAATGTTAGTAGTCTAGCTGATTACTATCTTATGTGTAGATCTTAATATTGGTAGAACTTCTAATATGTGCTCAAAATACTGGTTGTTTTTCAGGTAACTTGGGTACTGTAACTTGCTTACCCAAGTCTTTGGAGTTTTCTAATCATGGAGCTCTTTAAATTGCTCTTTTTTGGCAGGGGAAACAATCTTGGAAACACTGATGTGTTTCTGCCTTTTGAGCAGTGCAGGCTCTATACAACAGCTCTGTAGCCATACCACAGGGACTGGTGCATTTACTCTCATTGCAGGTTGCAATGCTGAGGTCCCCAAGCTAACAATCGATATTTGAAGACCAGAGCTGGAAGATGTATGAATCTATAGATGCCTGTGATTGCTAAGAGCTAATAAGTCCAGCTAACAGGCAGATCTATTTAGCTGACCCATGCCACTGTGCTGATCCTGCCTGCACTTATGGAAAATATGTATGTTCAACACCCCAATTCTCTGTGTAGTTATATCAAGTTGCACAGAGATCTCTAATGCAGTGCTCCACCAGGCTCTGAAGACTTGCTTGTGTCTGGAATGCTCTAAATAAATGTACAAGATTAAGCTTGTGTATTGAAAGGATCATATTATTACCCAGAGATTTATTTTTTTCTGTTTAAAAAATAGGAGTTATCACCTTAGAGAATGAGACGTAAAGTCTCTCTGGGAAATAAGAGATGTATTTTATGGTATTTGGTCACTGAAGATCTCAGGCAGCTACTTACAAGACTGGCTATGGTTACATACAGATTCAGTTCTGTGAAAAGTTTTTTGAATAATTCCAAAAGGGCAGAGCTCTGATGTGTGCTTCAGCAAAGGCAGGCAGTGCTCTTGTGCAGCAAATTATTTATCATTTCCTGACTACTTTTCTGTCTAAGAAGTGGGGAATCTTCTCTGCATATGGAATGTGAAGACAGTATAAGTGTAAGTAAGGTCCAAAGGCACATTTTGATTCAAATAAGTAAATAAATAAATAAATCATTTTTATAAGGTATAAGACCTTCATGTCTGGAAAAAAATTGTTCCCCTTTAATATAAATAAACAAGACTAAAAAAGTTTTTTAAAAGTATCTGTCATTCTCTTATATATATATATATTTACACTGTATAGACAGTCACCATTTTTTACTTAGGAGCTGTTGCCTTTTTCCTAAATTTCTGTGTCCCAATGGATGTGCCAATGACACTACGATGGCTAACAGTCAACATTTCACAGACATTAGCATGAGGAATTCATTATACTACTATTTGAAAACTATGTTGACACAAAATGAAATTGTTTATTGTTGTTGTTGTTGTTATTATTATCATCATCATCATCATCATCATCATCATCACCATCATTATTATTGCTGCTGCAAGGCTTGACAAATGAGATTCAACATCTAGTATGATTTGCTTTCTGATTGCTTAGTGGACCCTTCTCCTACTACCCTTGACATTTCAAAACAATAGCTTATTCAATGTCTCTGTCTGAACTAATAATCATCCACTTCAATATATGGTTTATGGAGATTGTTGTAAAGTAGATTCAGTTTAGAGATCTGTCTGATAACCAGTACATGTTAGAGTTCATCTTCAAAAACTAATAGGGTTTTGACTTAACTGGTCTGGGACAGTACATTTTTATTTTTGTGGTGAACAGGTGTGTGATTACATCAAGTTTCATGTTCTTTATCATCACCACCACTATCTCAAATGCTTTCCATTCCATGTGGATAATTGGAAAAACAAGTAGCAAAGGGATTTTTTTTTTCAGTAGGATAAATATATGACTTGTGTGTGTCAATAAAACTAAAAAATTACTCCATAGAAGTGAATTCCTCTCTTGAAATGTGACAGAACTGTGGAGTATTTTATTATCCTGTCATGTCATTCTGGCATAAGTGAAAAAAAAAAATCAAAAACATATAGCAGAGTAGAAAAATAAATAAATCTAATTTTATCTGTTAAAAGAATTAACTGTTTTCTGAAAAAGTAGATGATACTCTTTTTGGTCTGCACAACTTAATGCCTGAGCATGGTTGTTACCTTTTCAAGTGATCCTCCGTTCTCCTTGCCCAGCACCCCACGAGCCCCAATGAAACAGGAGAGGGAGATCACATTTTATTTTCTGTTTATGCATAAATTACAGGGTAAAAGAAAATAAATGAATAAAACTTCAGATGTATCTCTTAACATAGATTTCCTTAGAGTTTACTGAATCAAAATGCTGATAATTACATACTGAAATGCATAATTCAGCTCTGTGAAATACGTTTATATTGTAAAAATGTGGTTAATAAGTATGTATAAATATATATCTAGTCCATCCGGGCATCTATCCTTCATTTTTCTTTGGAATCATGAAAGCTCTCAGAGAGACAAGATTGGATATAGGAGCAAGAATTCTGAAGAATGACTTAAAAGAACTAAAATCTAATAACTTAATTTACATATATAACAATCAAACCAAATAGTACAATATTCTTAATATTGTCCTCCCTTTCCGTGGTTTTCATTAGCAGATTTGGCCTTGCATGATTATTAGGTTCTTTGTATCTACACTATAGTTTTTGAAAACAACTCCAAAAGCATGATGATGCCAAGTTTACCATATTCATTTAGGCATTTTATCAACCAAAAATAACATTTTAAGCTCCTCCATATTGATATATACCCTATACTTAATCAGACCTAATCTGATCTCAGAGCAGATTTACAGTGAAGTATTGCTAGCAATTCAGTGGTATTAATCTTGTCCTATACTTATCATTGAATACGTCATATTCTTCATGATTTGAAAGGTCAAATTTCTGAATTTCTGGAGCTTGATTTGTAGGGGGTTTTTTGGTTTTTTTTTCAACTCAACTGTAGAATCCTGCTTCCATGCCTTAGTTGTTAGGCAATTTATAAGAAACATTTAGTTATTGCAGTTATATAATGATTTTTTGCAAATTGTTTTAAGGGATGAACGTTTAGCATCTTAGGGAACAGAGAGTGCTTTTCATGGTACAGATTTCCTTCATCTCCAGAATCTCCACTGCTCATTTACACTGCATGCCTGGTAACTTTTTCAACTTACCTGAAGGGTACTTCTGTTGAGTAGAGGCACTCCAAGGCAAAATCAATCTTCCTAATGGTGGAGAGAATTGCGCCACCTCAGTTGATATTGCAGGTTATTTAGCATAAACATATGTGTTCCCATTAAAGGCCATACACATTCAACTAAAATTAGTCACCTGTGTAAGAAGTTTTGTTTATAAATCTGAGACCAATTTCCCTAGCCTATTCTGTATGTGCCATGTGGTATAAAATTGTACAAATGTCAGTGTGCAGTCTCGTAATACATTTCTCTAAGAGCAAAATGTAAAGTCATTATGCAGTATATTTCTCAGCAGAATTATAAACGAACAGAACCTGAAAAATAAAATCAGTTCTAGGTGAAGACCTTCACTACTTATCTCTCAGTTAAAAATGCAAATATTTTTCGATAACAACAAGCCACTGTCATGGTGGTTATATTAATATACATTTAATGCAGATTATATTCATTATGTGGAAAGATATTTAACCTTTTGATTAAAAGAATCCATTTCCACTGGGTTTTATAGCTGACTATATGGTCCACGTGCACATGAATGTACTGTTGCTGTCCTTGTCTGAAAGCAGACTGCCTTTTCAGTTTTGCACAACACAGAGGGATGGAGTCAGTCAGGTTTTCAGCTTCCTTGGAGGTGCTCTTTTTCAAGCTATAGTCCTTTTCATCTGTAACAGTCAGACAGGAGAGTTTTGCATTTCAGAAAATGTTTAATCTGTATATCGGTTGTCTTTTACGTGCTAAAATCTGTGGAAATTTCAGCCTTCCTGTCAATGTACCTGAGCATCTTACAGTGCTCAGTGTTCACCCAGCTACAGCTGTGCCACCAGTGCAGGATGACTGGACTGGAGAGGGAAGGAGTAAGGCAATGGGGAAGATGATACAGACATGAAACTCTGGGCTCCCCACATCCATTCACCTGCAGACACTGCAGGGCCACTAGCATTAGGCTGCTCCTGAGTGACCTCACTGCAGCAGGAGTGCCCCAGTGTGATTATCCGTGCTTGCATAGGGAGTGTCCTCACCTACGATACTGGCAAAAAAATCATTGTACTCTCACCTTACCCCATGAGCTCTCTCTCCCCTGACCTATTGGTATGAGGCAGTCCTGGAGGCCACCTCGGGACTCTGCCTGACTCCTTGTTTAACAGCAGTGTTAGCACCGGATTACCAGCATTAGCTTTGTTAGTATATAACTGGGATTTGGGTAGCAGTGCCTGTACAGTCTGGGAGGTGCTTTCTTCTTGATTTCTATCACATCATTTTCTACTTGTATTTCTGGTGAGCAAGAGGTGATCCCCAGTGCAGTTGGGGGCTGTTTCTTGTTAAAATTTAGCACATATGGGCTGTTCAGTATCTCCCAGCAGGGAAAGGCTGGGCTTGGATGGTTACCAATGAGGACTGTACGGCATCTGCTATGGGTTTCAATGGTATCTGGCATACAGGCTATAGCGTTTGTGTATGAGGCTGGCTAGCACATTGGTCTGTGTTTGGCTAGTGTTGCCTGGCAAATTTGAAGCTCTCAGCACTTGTGGTTGCAGTGCTCAAGGGCAGTGTCATACCACAGGCTCCAGATGAAAGCACTGCACAGAAGCCAAAGCACTGGGAGAGGGATTGCAAATATTCTGGCCTCTGCTGACACTATGTATGATATTTTTAGTAGGACTCATGTGGAAGTGTTTTGGAGAGCAGAAACCTCTAGCTGCTGTGACAGCAGACACAGTGTAGAAAATGGGAATGTCTTGGCACACTCCTTGTACTGGCGAGCTTTTAATTGCATTGAAAGCTGGCCTGCTTTGTAGATAAATCAGGATCAGTACTCAAAGAAGCTGAAACATGAAGATGTAGTCATAAATGTCACAGACTTGCTTCCTGGGATAAGTGTGGATAGACCAGGAAAACTTCTACCACTGTCAGTCCCAGCTGTGAATGCACCCATGAAGCCTATGGGCCTGCACAGTCAGGAGGTTCAGGTGGAGTGGCTAATTCACTTTTGAGACACTGTTGAGTAAGTGCTAAGACCTAGACTGACTAGGCCAGCAAGAAAACTTGGCCTCTGTGCTGATAAAGGTACTACAAGAAAAGAGTGTAGGAAAATCCAGTGAAATTCCTCTTCATTGTGCAAATATTTCTGACACCTCTATTTAAATCTGGTCACGTCCTACAGAGACACCCCTATATGCTATCAGTTCTAAGACTTCACACTATTTCTGTAATCCGTACAGAACTGTATATGACAGTATTTGATATAGGTCTTGGAAAGGGGAGTCTTAAATAAAGACAGTACATGTAAGAATAAAGCTGTTAATTAAAGCTATCAAGGTTATAAAATAGCTCAAAAAAGGAAATGTTTAAATTAGGGTTGTACTTTTGTCATACACTGTGTGATAAAATTTTTACTTATATGGTCACACTAGTTTTTTGGATTTTTTTTTTTCAAAATATGTTTTCATCTCTGAATAAACAGCACCAGGCCTTTTCTACAGAAGAATCTGAGTAATATGTTGAAGGCACTTTTTTTCCCACAGTTGCAGAAAAAAACATGCAATTAAGGTCATGCAATTAAGGAATGTCATAAATCATTTGTTGAAAAGGCAACTTCAATTATGACATTTCCTAAATTTCCAGTATTAAATTAAAAGTTCTTAATGTACTCATAAAGTAGCTTTTTTTGGGCACTTATTTATAATTTTAACTTTCATTTTGTTTGCTTTACTTTATTATGTAGTCAAAATGAATTTAGTTTGCCTAATTAGAATATGTACAAGCCTATATAATCTTTAGAAATGGAGAATTTTCAGTTTAAATGTGCAGTAATTAAGAGCAAATGTGACCAGGTACTTAAAATAGTGACAGCTCTGTATTTTAAAATGTTGATATGCAGTTGTTTGGTTATAGAGAACAAGAAAGGACAGCTGGAAAGATGCCAAAAAACATACTTACTGCGAATTTTGCTTTTATCTCAAAGATCAAAGGAACGCATGATCTTCAGCAAGAATTGAGATTGAAAGTGATGAAATTATAATACAGGTGATAAGCAAAGTAATTTTTTAGCAATTTGTGGGAAGGTGGAGAGATTTTATGAGAGAGAAAATGAAGACATAAAGTAGCCCAACCACAGGGCTATATTTTGAAACATGTGGAAGGCTATATTTTGAAATATAGCCTGTCAGAGGCTATATTTTGAAATGTGGAAGGCTAACAGCCACTAGGCATATTCTTTAACTGAAACCATATTCATATAAAAAATCAGAATATGCTGTTGTATAACTGGCACAACTCGGGACATCTAATCTTACTAATGTCTCTAATTGGTACAGATGATAAAAACAAAGGAATAAAGAACACAGTTAGTATAATGAGTGAGACTGTTCAACTCTGACTCTTGGAAGCACTTACCCAAATACTTCCTCTGTGTACTCACTCAGAAATAATTAAAGCATAATAGTATGGCTTCCTTTTTAATAAAATATCTTGACCATTTCTCATATTTATTACACAGTTTAGTCAAGAGTGCTTACACATACAATAGAGGGTCACAGTTTTTGCATTTGCTCCCAGTTTGTCCTGCATGAAACTGTAATGAGAAAAAGTCATACAGGGGATCCCCAGGGAAGTGTCACAGCACCAATCCTGACAGAGTTCAAGGAGCATTTGGATGATATTCTCAGGCACATGGTGTGACTCTTGGGGTGGTCCTGTGCAGGACTAAGAGTAGTACTTGATAATCCTTGTGGCTCCCTTCCAATTGAGAACATTCTGTGATTCTGTAACATGCCTTTCCCTCATAGTATTATAGCATTGATGGTGTTAATAAAAAGACATACAACAATTCTAAAATACAGAGAGGTTTAAGATAGGAAAGCTTTCTAAAAGCAAGCCTCCCTTACCTGTGCTGAAAAAGAAGGATTAAAGTAAATCCAGGGCTCCACATCAGCAAATGGAAATGCTGCACTTCTATTGACTCAAAGAACTGCTCCTACTTATGCCAAAAGTTAATTTGTCTTCAAAGTACCATTCAAAGGTTTGATCTCCCACTGTTGAATGAAGAAATGGAGTTTAAAGATTAAATTTATTTCCCCCTTTACACTGATTTTTGTGTAGTTCAGTAATTCTGAAGGATGTGGGGTTTGCTCATAACAGCATGAGCTTCTTTACATTGCAGAACTTAATATTATATCCCTAAATTGTCAGAGACGAGTTGAATGACTGAATCTTAATAGTGGCTACTTTCCTCACAGTAAGAATACACATATTATTTATAAACTTCTCTCACCAGATAGTAATTTTGTTTGTGGTTTGTTTTAAATGAGCTATTTAAAATTCTGTAATTAATTGAGTATACACAGCAAAAATGACAGATGGTTATTATAAAGGAACTTAATGCCTCATGGAAGCAAGTCAAACCACAATCACTAACAGATGTTTTCTGTGAAGCCAGATTGTGTGTGTGTGTATGCGTGTGTACACATATTACATGTATATATATGTACATAGTAGAAATATGGATTTATATGTGTGTTTCTGTGCATGCCTGTCTGTATCCATAAATGTTACATGAACACTTTCCCAAGACAAGACAATAGTTGCACAGTTTCTTAGAGCAGTGATGACCACATTTATTCCTGTAATTATACAAAAGAATTCTATCAAGGAAAATTCCTTCAATTCTCCTTAAAATTTAGAAAAAAATTACAGATAGCACTTTTTGTGACTTTCTTATAAGTTAGAAATATATAGTTCAAGTTGTCAAGAAAAAAAAACAAAGCAAAAGTTTCAAACATTTTTAGAGTAGTAGTAAAGTTATCAAAACTGTTTTCTAAAATGCAGTTACTGGAAGATATCAGTGGAACTGATCTGGTGATCAACAGTATAGACATAAGGTAACACTAACATAGAGTCAGTGAGGAGACAGTGTCATGGGCATTCATTATTTTTCAACATTATCTAATGAAGATCAAAGCACATACTTCATAGCGTACATAAAATACACATTTAAAAATCTAATCATCATAGTCTCACAGAGCAAACTTGACTGTTAAAACACAGCTAAAGAGAGATTGGGCACTTCAGGACATTTTTTAATTTATTAGGCTGCAATCACCAATATTAATAATCTCTCATTCAAACCTGTATTCTGATCAACCCCTTCCCCTGCAGGAGGATGCCATGACAGAAGCAGTCTTCACTACATGCTTGGGACCATCTAGGTGCATTATGAACAAGTGACACAGGTATTCAGTGACTAGCTCCAGACTTTGACAGTCTCCAAAAGGCTGAGAACCTGAAGTGGTTATACACTCTGGACAAGACTCAGCTCCATATCTGTTTAACTGCAGCAAGTGTGCCAGCCTTTCTGATCACACACTCCTACTCTTTGCAGAAAAGAGTTGGGCTGAAGTCACAGTACAATCCGAGAAGGGCTTGGCAAGGAATATCAGAATTCCAGAGGTATGTAGAACCTGATTGTATTTTGCAGATGCTATGTGTTCTGAACTGATGTGATTTCCTCTGTGACTCCAGGCTCTTTCAGCTCAGCCAGGGTTCACTACTGCCTATGAAGATAATTTCATCCACATTGACATTGAATACCTATTTGTGCTGTTGGAAAGAAGAAAACTGAATTAAAAAAAACCCCAACACTTAAATTCTGACAATTCTAAATCAGAAGAACTCCCTTGAGATACAGATAGATGCAACCTGCCAGTTATCAGAGAAAAACAAAATGAAGTGGGAAGTACTTAACCAAAAATTCTTTTGACAATCACAACAACAATTAACCAAAGAACTCTTTAAAAGTAATTGTCAAATATGTGAGTTAAAAAATATATGTCTGAGTAAGAATCTTCAGGTATTTTAAATTGCATACATTTATTTCATTTACTCATTTATCACAGGAAAATGCTCATGGCTTACTTCTGAGTGTAAATGTTATTTTTCTAGTATCTTTATACTGTTACAGTGCTGTTATTATATGGTTTCCCTGCTTTTAGATATTTTTGTTTTGGACTTTGTCTGTCTTGTGATGCATAAAGTAATCAAACCCTCAAGGAACTGAGGAGGGTTAAGTATCTTTCAAGTTATTTAGTATTCTAAGATAAGCAGCTCACTTTTACAGAGCCATAGTGTATAAGAGAACAGCAAGGTTATGAAGTCAATACTTCATTCGGGATCTACAGATGCAATAATCTCATCTGCAATAAACTAACAGAAACTGTTGCCCCTCTTTAAAGAGAAATTTAATGGCAGTACTCAAAATCAAGGGCTGCAAAATCACAGAATTATTGCTATAAATCAGTGGAAGAAGTGGGGTGCTGAATAGTGAGAGCTCATTGTTCCTGAGCTTGCATAACCAGCTCCTTCTGGCTCTTAGTCTAATCATTAGACCAAACATTATGCTGTTTTCTGATGTGGATCCTGTATGGATTTCTAGCTTAGTTTTTGTCATGCAAAGGACACTGCAAGGCTTGAAGTAATCTTACTGAAATGAATAACTCATTTGAAAGTGAATGGAATAGAGACCTGTCTTGGAAATGTTTAAAGATTTCAGAAGATTACACTAAAGTACAGACAAAAAGGGTCCTCTCGATTGTACTAAGGTTTTACAAGCACGTAGGCCTTCCAGATGGAATCTATTAGAGTCAAGGAGATTTGAATCAGAGATGTAATCATTCTTCTGGAGAGCTTCTGCAGTAAACAGACTATACTGACAAGAGTAATAGTAACTCACATATGTGAATATCCATGAATAAATCTCACAGACATTCAATAACGCGACTGGATTAGAACTCAAATGCTGCCTCCAAAAGTGTTTGCAAATTCCCAGTTTTATAGGTTGTGATCATTGTGAAAACACATGTTCTCATTCTGTAGTGGACTTTGTACAGGCTTAGGCCCAATATAAAAAGCAAAGGCAAACAAAATCACATTGTAACATTGTATAGGAAAAACTGAGACTAACACTACAAAATAAGAAGCATCATCAACTAAACAATGATATTTGAAAGTGTTAAGTAATTTGTAAGTTGCTTCACGGAAATATTTAAACACACTTCTTTTAAATTTACAGGAGTGTGCTGATTTATCTCTCACTTCAGTACTTGGAGAAATCACCTGCAGAGTACACTCTAAAGATACCCTTATTGCTTTTCTCTCAACCCTGAGACCCAAGCACCGGACCACATGACAAACAGTGAAACTCAGGTAGGTTACATGGTAGGCCTGGAATCCTGCTGTCTTGACCCTCTCCAAAGATCTTTGGACTAAACTCTCCCATTTCAGAGTGAACCTCTAGCTGCAACTCCACATTTCTCTTCCATTAAGTGACCTAGGTGACATAAGGACCCAGTCATGGGATGCCTGGCACAACTTCAGAGTTTGAGAGTTGACAGGTAGATGTTTGCCCAGTGGTTTGGGTTTTTTTTCTTTGTTCATTTGGTTGGTTGTTTTTTTAAAGATGTAACTGTTGGATAACAAATTTTCCTTTAAAAATACTAATACTAATACTACTGCTACTACCAGTACTATTATTATTCCTATTAATATTAATCTGCGTTTTCTGATCCCATTCTTGTGTATGGTATTTTTTTCTCTATCAGGATAATTATTCTGTTTTTAAATAGTATACGTCATCAAGACAATGGATTTTTTTTTTAGTTTGGTTAACATTTGTTACTCTTTGATTAATAATTGTGTAAACTATATCTTACATTAAATGTACGTATGGCCAGACGACGCAAACAAAGATTTGGGAAGGGCTCTCTCCACGTGGGTGTGCCCTTCCGGCCTGCACAGTGGATTTTTTAGGTGAGGCTCAGCGTGCGCAGAACTGGCCCCACCGTTTATGTCCTAAGGTCCATTTGCCACAGCTGAGTGAGCTTGGACAGTGACAGTGAAGTCCTCAGGACTGTCACAGCACCCGGTACTAACCGGGGCTGACCCTGC
>JAOXXN010000395.1:107429176-107441344 GCA_026770055.1 Myrmophylax atrothorax
GGAAGATGGTATTTGCCCCATCATTCACTGCTTTCATAAAATTGAACAGGCAAAATGCACAAAAAAGCTAATACCTGGATTTTTTCTCTCCTCAAAATTGCATGTATGTATGGGGATTGGTGGGAAGAGCTATGTGAGTGAACTTACAGGTGTGGATGCTCTTTTAGCTCTTTACTGAAGATAAAAGTCAGAGTGGAGCTGGTCCCATATGGTTTCCAGTAAATACTCTTTTTTCATGAAAGTTCAAAAATACTTCACTGATAAGAGGTATCTTGAGCTGAGGTCAGTGACAGTCAGGTGTTTAACTGAAGACTAGTCAATTGTGTATGTGAAAGAAGTCATGTGTTTTAATGACTATTCAGACACAGTTGTGTGTGTGCAACTTTTTTTTTTTTTTTGTGAGTCCAGAAATAACAGCACTGAGTACTGGGACATGAACTTGCAGAGACTGCTAAGCGAGGGATTGGGGTTGGTCCTCAGCACAGTGTTAATACAGACGAGCATGACAGGACAGGCACTTACGCCCTGGTTGTAAGTGGTATGAAGTTTTTCCCAGACATTCAATCATAGAAAGAGGCCTTTCTTCTTACTAGAGCTTTAAAAGTGGAGTAAGCAAGACTGAGACCTTCATCCCTTGTTTTCCTTCTTAAAATTGGTTTTCTTAACATAATTTCTCCCCTTCTGACACTCACTTGGTGGTGTTAAAACCCTTTGCTTGTTTTTTGCATTCTACATTTGTGTTCTGTTTAGCATCACCTGTCTTTCCTGGCTGCCAACAGTCAGGTTCTATTTGCATCTCACTACCCTTTTACAAATTTGCCTTTCAGTGTTTGACTCCTCCAGGATCTTTTTCCGCTATGGTCTCCAGGTATTTATGTGCGTGTTGTTTCTGGGACTCTTTCCCTTGGGAGGGAAAGGAGATTGAAGGCAGCCTGAAGGTAGTGGGATAGCAGGGACATCCACTGCCATTGGTTAATCACAAGTTGAAATTGATAGAGCTGACATATGGGAGAATTGAGGGGCTTCGCTTCTCCTGTCTCATTTGGGAGCTATTGATCAAAATCAGATACATTTAAGACCTGAATGCTACTATCTGGTGAGTGAGATATTGCACTGAGGCCAGAACATACAGTGTGTTTCACAAAGGGAGTTCCCAAGCTCTGGAAGTCACAGATTCTGTAAGATTTCACAGGAAAAGTAATGTGTCAAGGAACCTGTTTCCCTTCAGATGCAAGAATAGTTTTCAGAGATACCTTTGTACTGTTATTAGATACCCTGTTTATGTTATTTGGATTAATGTTAAACCAAGCACTTTCTGTATATTTGGTTGCCTGAACAAAAAGTGTGTGATCAGTAGGAGTAAGAGCAGAAAAATGGTCTCCTCAGAAGCCCAGGACTTTGTTATGGTAATTGCTCTGTACAGCTTTTCATGCTCTTTCACTCACCCCAAATCATTTAAAGTGGAAACTTTTGAGAAAAGGTCTGCCAGCTATTCTGTGATCACTTGGTAATTACCTGGTGGTCTTGTCTTTCTTCTTGTCCTTCTCAAAATTTCGAAAGCATGACAAAAATATTGATGTAGTTACAGGAAAAAAGGTACTAATTCTGCTTTCTTCCTTCCAAGGAGGCCACATAAGATTTCCTTCCTCACCTGAATACCCATCATGATAAATTTTGTTGTTTGCTGAGAGTGTTTTATAAACTTGTGAGTCGAGATCCAGATTTTCTTGCTGACCCCCTTGCCCCTCCTCGTCACCCCTGCCTCCACCTTATTATGCATTTTAATTCAGATGACATATATATGCAGATGTTTTCTCTCTGTCTGTGAATAATTTTTGCCGTCCAGTCTTCTAAAAAACATGTGTCTGATTTAAAGATTACAATAACTGAACATAATCTCTTGCTCTGTGTTGGTACAGAAGCCTTAAATGGTTTTTGGACAGTACTGTGAAACAGATAACAATAATAAGCAGCACTTAGATGCAATTAATCACACAGTCATTTGTAAGGAAATTTGTTTTAGAGGACATGTAGATTAATCACTTTCTTCCGTTCTGGACACATGGAAGCTTTCAACAGTATTTCCATATTCAATGAGTGTGTAATGGAGGAGTTAAAATTAGTGGGGAGATAAACTGGTCTTGTGAATGAGGCATCTATTTGTTGAATACACGGAGAGGGAGGTAATGTTAGAAAATGGTTTTATGGCAGTTTTAATAATCAAAAAAAGGAAAGAAATAGTGCTGCAAAACACATAAAAGTTACACTTTAGTTCTAAATAACTGCCTACGTATAGAAACATTAGAAACTATTGATATATTTATTCATTTTATGACAGATGATGCACATGTGCTACAAGGGGGCTCCTGTGAGATGGTAATGAAATTTATATACAGAGGAAGAGTGCCTCAATCTATGCTTGCTTTTACAGCAGGACATTAGGCCAACTGTTTTGTGAATATTCCTGAAGTATCTACCACTGCTGTCCTATAAATCTCTTTCAATTATTCAGCAGCCAGTAAGGGCTTTTCAGCTTAGAATCTAGATAAATTTGGATTTGTATGACCTTGGTCATGTAGTGAACGTAATAAGAAAATATGGTAGTAGGAGAAAGGACTGAGTATTTGAAGGCTGATGAATGGAAGCAGAGGAGCAAATACATTCGCTGTCCATCCGAGCTGTGACCAGAGGGAGCTTTGTTCTTGGCTCTGTGAGGATGCTTCTTCATTATCCTGTCATGTGAGAGCAACCGCACTGTGTCTGATGACAGCAGAAAGAGAACTGCCTAAAGAAAGAGTGGATGAGTTGAGCTTCCTGGCTGTGCTCTTTTTCTGAGACATAAACCTACTCTTAAAAATGTGTCAATTAACACATGTATATTGAGGGATGCATCTCTGGTTGCTACAACTCTACTTCCCACAAGCTTAGTTCTGTGAGCTCATTAATTTCTTTTAGTGTTTGTTTTGAAAAGTGTTTTACTGTGACTGTGTTGTTTGGTTTTATTTATTATAAAAAAAGGATCAATGTCAACACCTTTTAAAAAGCAACCCAAATAAATAATGAACCAGAACACTCATTCAGCTACAACTAAGCTCTTTTCCAGTCCGACACAGAAGCTTTCTTAAAAGTCATGGTTCAGTTTATGTAATGCTGGCTGTGTGTTTAAAGACTTCACAGTCACTATCTTAGAACATGCTTCTTACTTTAGTCTGTTATTTTAAGTTTAGGAGCCAACACAATTAAGAGAAACCTTTCTACCTAACATGTGCCTACCTTGTTTGTTTTTATCCTGTTTGTAAAAAAGAAAACAAACAAAAAACGGAAACCAAACAAAAACAAAACACATAGAAAAAGGAAGAAATAAACAACTGTTCCAAATCTATGATTTGCATGAGAAATAACAATTTTCCTTTGGTGTTCATGTTTTTGCTCACAGAGGAGGAGTTATTCAGTAATTTGTCCATATTCAATGAAACCTGTGTGAAGTGGCAAAGCAAAACTGGAATGCTGGGAGTGCAGAAAACATACACAGTAAGTAGGGCAGTATTTGAAGTATTTGAGTTTGGGTGTAACTTTGTCCTGGTTAATTCTGGTAATTCAGCAATAGTGATTTGTTTTATGGGTTTTGTTTGTGTGGTGATTTGTCTTGTTTTTCCCAGTGAAGTGCCTAGAAACCTAGGGGAGATTGCCTGGGTTAGGAAAGAAAAAAAATCTTGTTCTAAAGGTAGGAGAAAACCTCTAAACTTTGGGAGTCCATTCCAGTAAATCACCTAAACACCTGCCTGAATCTGTAAGAAGTTTCAGCATAAGTTTATGGTTCAGTGAGTTCTGTTGTAGATCTTAAACTCACATTGCCACAGAAAATATTGCAGAACTTGGACTCTGTCCCTATCTGTGACTCAAGCATTTCAAGTGAACAGCATATTCCTCAGAGATACTGGAGGTAGCTTATTTTAGAAATGCAAGGTATATTGAAATAATGTCCCGTACTCAAAAGTTCAACCATCATATATTTGAACGTTTTAGAACTGTTTTTCATGGAAACTGAAAACAACTTTACTACTTTTTTTTTTCCAACTGTAAGCATTAAAATAACAAAACCTGATAAGAATTCCCATGTTTTGACAATTACATCCCAAGAAATGTTTTGTGGTTGAGGGTTTTTGTGGGGTTTTTGGAGGTTTTTTCAGTATATGCAAACAAGGGAAAAAAGAAAAAGAGGATTATTTAGGGTCTCCAGGGTAGGTACATTAATGTGGAAAATACATTTAAAGATGGGGTAATAATTCTGGATAACAACCCATCTTTCTCCTCCTGTGTTATGAACCAATGTATTTTTAGTTTCTATACTTTTATTGAGAACTGCTGGGATAGAAAAAACATCTTCCTGGTTCCCCTAACAGTTCAAAACTAGTTTTTTATGTACCCAATGGTAACTGCCAAGCTGTTGATCTCTGGTATAATGTGGTCTATGCACCTGAATTCACCTATCTGCACGACACTTCAGAGTAGTCAAAGCAGGTCTATCCCTTCATGTTGTACAAACAACAGATTTATTTTTCTCTGTGCTGGGACAATCTTAAGGAAGCTTGTCTTTTAGTTTTGTTTCGCATTCAGTCTTATTGCCACTTCTGTAGGGCAAGGGAGAAAACTAGCACAAAAGAAAGAAAGTAACAAGCAGATGTAGTTTCCATCTGTGTGCTATAAGGAAGAAACAATATTTGCTTACACCTTACTATTTGTGTTGGAGGCATTTGCGGAATCCACAAGAGATTCCTAATAGATCACATTAGATTCCATAATAGATTCCTTCTATTTGTTGTAGAAATATAAGGGAAAATACAAGTAATGGTAACAGCCAGAAGAAATGAAAGATCCAATTTATTAAACCATCTTGTATGGCCAGACTTCGTGAACGCAGATTTGGGCAGGGCTCTCCCCACCTGGGTGTGCCCTTCCAGCCTGTGCAGGGGATGTTTTAGGTGAGGCTCAGCGTGCGCAGAACTGGCCCCACCGTTTGTCCTAAGGTCCGTCTGCCACGGCCGAGCGAGCTTGGACAGTGACAGTGAAGTCCTCAGGACTGTCACAGCACCCGGTACTAACCGGGGCTGACCCTGCTGAGCATCCAAGATCTGATGGGATCAGATGGCAGGGAGGCATTGAACTGTCAGGGGATGGTCCCCACTGAGACTCGAACTCAGGTCTTTGGGATTCAGACTGCAGAGTGCTCTCCTTTATGCCACGGGACCGCACTACAATAAAATATTAATTTCAGAAATTGTGTCATTTTTTACTTATCTATCCTGATATGCTCATAGAATAAAGAGAAAGCATAAAATTTGGTGTGAAATTTGAATCCATGAATTTTGGCTTATGCTCACTTCAGAATCTTTTCATTCTTCATATACATTAAGTTGGAGACTGCCACAAAGTTTAAAAAAATAAAAATCAGAGCATATTAAATGAAAAAAAATATAAGAAATCAGAAAGAAAGAAAATTTTTCTTCAGAGAATTTGAAACCCCTTGCCAAGTTTTTATTTTCTTTCTCATTTCTAACAAGATAACATGAAATAGGAAACGCCATAATGCTCTTTTCCTACAGGCTTTTAAAGTATTCTCTAGAATTTACCCTCCAGGACAGAAAATCCTCTCTTGAATAAAAAGTATTTTAGAACTCACAAATGGTGGTTTCTCCTTTCCTTTGAATTGTTATTATATAAATTTTAAATAAGTCTCTAAATGATAAAGCTCATGTTCTGGGTTTTTAGTTAAATAACTTTTAATAAAATGACTTCAGCTAAGGTATAATAATTTAAGAAGCCTGAAAATACTTTCTGTTCCAAGGGGGTTGATATAAAAATGGAATCATTAACTATATAGCCCAGAAGACTAAAATTAATTTTGTATTATCAATAACATAATTGAGAAAAGAGATGAGAGCTCATGTTAGGAAATCTGCAATATATGTAATCATATATACATACCTATTGTCACATATTTATGTGCATTCATAAAGTATGAAGGTATGCATATATGTATATCTATGCAACTGATCTTTCTTCATGTTTTCTGCTCTTTAAAATATAATGACCAGAGACATGGGATATCTTTGAGTATCAGAAGAAGCTTTGCAGGAAAAGGAACTTTAAGACCGGACACTGGTAACATTTTAAACATGAATGCAACTTGACAAAAGATTCCATTTCCAGTGGAAATCCTTTATTTTCAGCAAAAAGATGAGGATGACATTATAAAAAGGAATAAAAAGGAGGTTCATTACCCGTTACGGCTTGTACTCCAATGGTCCTTAATTCCCACCAGTGCTAAAAGGCAATAAACATGTCACAGTGACATAGGCTTGCCAAAGTCTGAATCCCTCAAAGCAACCATATCATGCACAAAATGTTATAACAGGAACTCTATGAGAGGTCAAGAAAACACAAAGAAGTCTATGAAATGTAAGTGCAGTATCATCAGTCTGGAAAATAGAGACAACATTATTTTCACTATTGGAATGTCCCTTATACGAACTGTTCTCTCATTTGGCTCCTGGGGTTTTCCAGTTTTGACTTTTCTTACAGTACAAAATCCTTGCAACAAGATTCAGTGCTTACAGTACAAAGACAAGCAGCAGCAAGGCTCTTCTACATATCCTCCAAGTTATTTTCCTTAGCATGCCCCCAAACTGTGAAAAACTGTTGTTTTGTAGCTGGTTTTGTCATATAAGCTTTTGCATCTAGAAATAGCTGTCTGAGCAGCAGGAGAATTGGTTCTTTGGCTTGGTACCTGATTA
Source organism: Myrmophylax atrothorax (assembly GCA_026770055.1). Taxonomy (NCBI): domain Eukaryota; kingdom Metazoa; phylum Chordata; class Aves; order Passeriformes; family Thamnophilidae; genus Myrmophylax; species Myrmophylax atrothorax. The sequence goes on from JAOXXN010000395.1 coordinate 107,435,971, forward strand.
GATGCAACTCTTGAGGCAGAGTTCCTCCCTGGATGCTGCTGTGTGGGCTGAGATTTCTGAAAGAAGAGATAACCGGTTGTGATGATCTGTTCCAGAGCTGGTACATTGTGATTATAAAACAAATAGGATTGAGTGTTTATCTGAACTTCCTGGCACTGAAACTACTATAGCTGGAAACTGAAACCAGAATACAATACTGATATGACAGTAGCAATTAAATTTCTCTAAAAATACTTTTATGCTGCAATCAGGAGAAACTATTCGCCATCATGCAAAGAGATTAAAAGGGTTATATACAAGTATATATCTAACAAAATGTTTTGAAATTTTTCATCACTGGTAGTTCAGGATTTCACATTATGAACAATTAAGCTCTAATTAAAACAAACAAACAAAGAAACAAAGGGGTTGAAACGCACTTTTCCCAAATCCAAACCCTTAATCTCAAACAGACAGAGCAACCTTTCAGCCTAAATAACAAATATGTTGAAACAGTAGGGGATATAAGTCAACAGCCTGACAGATAAAGCCCAAAGTTTGGCAATGAAGGTCTTTTATTTTGAGACATTTAAGGTACACTTCATGCAAAATAAAGCACGTCTCATAAGAACAAGAACATCTGGTGGTGTATTTATTGTGTAAAGGATTTTATCTTCCGTTCTATTGCACTCTGATGGTCTTGCAAAATGATGATATTTTAAAAAACTCCACTCCCTGTTGGTCTTATTTCTGTGTGTCTATAAGCACAGTGTGCATGTTGTTAGTAGTTTGTCTTAGAAACATTAATTTAAAGATTTATGCAAAGTATCAGAGAAAACTGTGATATTCTTTGTCCTTCTTTACAAAATCCCAAGTAAATTTCTTACCTCCTGTCTTGGGTTGAGCTGGCAAAATCCCAACTGCCCAATACAGAGTCAGAATTTCCCTCCCTTTCTGAGCTGAGAAGAGGGAGAAAGGGAAAAAAAAAACCCACTCAAACTAGGTTTCTGCTTAAACTGCCTCTATATATACAGAAAAAAGTAAAACTACAATATAACACACTTACACAAGTTACAAATAACAAGAAATAACTTCCCACTCCCCTGTGAACACAAATCCCACCATTCTAACTACAAATCATTCCAGAGAAGTCAATTCCCCAGAGACAGACAAGCAGAGAAAAAAAAAACTAAGAACAAACATTTTACTTCCCTAAGATAACATGATGGTAAGCTGGTGCTCTGGGCTTGGGCCTCTCTGTCCCTCCTGGGACGGCATGGTGCATCCTTCTGAGACAACAGCTACAAAGAAACTGAACCAAGCCACTCCCACGCTGGCTCTTACTCCTTTGAGATGATGTCAAAATATAGTATGTATTGAGCAGGTGGGTTTTGGTACTGCAAAAGATGATTTCACAGAAATTAGCCAATGCAGACCTTTATTAACACGTGCACAAAACTTATATAGACTTTTGAAACCGTATCACTCCACATTGCTGACACTGTGTTACTACACAGTTGTTTACACGACAATGCTTCCTGTAATTGGCTAATTATGCACCTCTGCCAAGGTTGTCCAGGGCAGTGTCTGATCTCAACAGCTAGTCCTTAAAGCTACATCACACTTAATCACAGAGACAAGTTCAGCATATGAAATTACAACAAGTATGGAATACCATTGGCTAGAAGAAGTCAGCTGCCATCTAGCTCAGCCCAGCTCAAGTCAGCTGACAGTCCCAGGCCTGCCCTGAAACCTAAAACCTAAATTTAGGCCTACTTAGCTAAACCCATAACACCTCCTCACTCTTCAAAGCATCTGATTAGAAGCATACACTGTTTTCTCAAGTTTGAGAAACATTACTTAGAAAAAAACCCCAAAATATTTCATTTCATCCAAAATTGTTATAAATCTGTAAACTCTACTTCAACAATCTCTAATGTCTTGCAGCCAAGATGTAAGTAATGTATAATTGCAACTCCTACCCTAGTTTGGGGTGAGTAGCGAGTGGACGGAGGGAGTGAAATCTTAAAAAGCACAATGGTTACTATTAACGTAATGTTAACCTTACAGCCCACATAGCTAAACATCAGTCCCAGCCCTGCCACTAAGCTTTGCGCTTGGTCATGCTGAGGGACTTTATGTTTCACTTACCTTTGTTAGGTAGCCTAGTCAGACACCAGAACAACTAAAAATATGAGGCTGAGTGCTACAAAAACGCAAGGGAGACGGGTAGTTTCTGCCTGAGGGTGACTCAAAGTTACCTGAACTGAAATGGTATTCACAATCTACAGAGGATTAAAAGATGAACTGTGCAAAATAAGCTCTACTCCCTGTCAGAGATGGAAGCTTCACTATCTGCCTGTTTAAGCTCTTAAACCTCTATCCTATATTAGACAGCTTCTACACAACTAGTTCAGGTTTTCAGGTCAACAAGGCTCACCTTCAGTCACAGAAAAACACTCCGGCCACGGCAATCACTCTGGTACTCAGAGGTGGAAAAAAAATCACAGCTGAAAGTGTTCTTTCACTTTCACAGGGAGGTGAAACCTACAGTTCAAGGTAGTTCAAGTTCTGCTCTTAACCACTTTTCCACTGTTAATTGTGGAAGAGAATAAGGGCCATTCATGAAGTTGACCTCTGGATCTAGCTCGAAAGTAGGTCCCAAAAGGACTTGGGATGAAATCAGATGTTATTTTTCTATTTTCTTTTTTTTTTTTTCTTTTCTGGAAAACCAGTTAGCAAATTGCAGACAATATTATTATTGAAAAACTTTCAAATATATATTTAATGTTTCATGACTTGTTTCTTTTATTAAGATCTATTTCTTAAAAGGGGGTAATTTTAGATAATCTGTAATCTTTACAGTTTTAAGTTGCTCAGACTGAACCCATAAGATCTATTTAAATGTAGATCAACATTTTTTTTCTTTTTCTCACCCTACCACCCTCACAAATTCAGATAATACATATGAAAGTGGGATCTCTATTACACTTTCAATAATAAAATATTAGTTTTCTATCTAAATTTCTGACTTTTTGTTAAGGCTTTTCTTCTAAAAAGCTATCCAGCTCTCACTAAAGACTACTCCTCAAAAAAGAATCCAACATTATTAGTATGTTGTTCAAGTTATTTACTTTAGAATGTTAATTTTATACCCAGTTTGAATCTCACTAGCAGGGCTCTGCTCTTGGATTTGAAAGCAGCAAATATCTTTTGGGAATATTTGTTGAACTTTTTTTATTTGATTTGCTCCTTTTTAGACCAGACACACGTTTTATCAAGTGGTACGTTGGCTTTTAACAAAATTCTATTCCAGTTTTGGTGACTGGAAGCTTAACATAGATGTACAAAAAAAGTAAAATGCAATATAATTTTCTTTTCATGTGCAAAATCCCTCTAGATCAACCAATTGACTTATCTAACTCTACGAAAAATAAATGAAGGGCTGTAGAGTATATGTTTCACTACCTCATTCTTGCTTCTATGGATCAGACATACTGCAGAAGTCATGACATATTAAAGCCTCCTAATTGCAATTTACTATGAGTCACCATTAGCAGTTGTCTTGAGCAAAATGGCACTGACTTGTGTTATCAAAAATGTACCATGGTGTATTGTGTATTTATTCAGATGCAATAAATATTAATGCAGTGTGCATTTTGGATTTTGTAGCAAGGGTTATTCAAGGCAGCAAATCTGAAAAGGATGCTTCTTTTCATTAGTGCTTTTGGCATGTTTTATTTTATTAAATTAGCTCAGTAAAACTAATAGCATCATAAAACACATACATAGTCTATCATGTGACTGATTTAAACAACCAGTGAAAGATAAATTTTAAAGGAATCCTGTGGCAAAATGTCTGGAGAATTATAGTAAGATATCAATGATAAACCAATAGGTATTACTTTCAGATGAAAGAACTTTGATAATTTCCCTAGATGCTGTTTACAATATGTAAATATGTTGTGCATCTGACAGGAAAACTGCTCTCCACTATCCCAAATTTCCCTGTGAATCAGAATAACTTTATAATTGGCACTGAGAGGAACAGACCACTTTCAATAGCCATTAGAGACATTATACTAGACCTCTAGAGACACTAAACTTTCACAGAGCTATCCTTTGAGAATATCCACACTCTCTGAATATTGTTTATTTCAGCACCGACTTTTATGCATCCTGAGTATCTGCATATCACCTCTGCCATGTAAGTAGTTCAATGACTAGTCACACCATGCTCTTTCTCTTAATTGCTTCTCAGTCACTGAGTAAATTTCATTACAGTGAGAACTTTTCTTCTTATAGATGTGTTCATTTTTTTAAATGTCTTGGAACAATAATCATCTTCCCAATTAAAACCAAGAAATATGCTATTGCATGATTCACAGGATAACAGATGCACTATCCACACCTACATCATACAAGGTACTTCTCAAAATATGTCAAATACTGCTACATTTCTTGGACTTCTTCCCATTCAAAGATAAGACACACTTGAGACTCTCAATTTTCTTAAAAAGTAAAACATAAAGCTCCTAATAAGTAAAATAAATTGTTGTAAGCATTAGCAGCAGTGTTGAATCACCATTTATATGAGAAATAGAATCTCAAAGTAAAGAAGCTAAGTGAACAAAACATAACATTTTAATTTTCTTCTTTAGCTTCAGTGCTCACCATTATGATAGTCATCTTTTTAGTAGGAGCAAAAAACTATAGCTTTAGAAGTTGTTTTGTGGGGTTTGGTTTTGTTTATTTGCTTGGTTTTAATAGTGTTCTTACACTTTACTATTTAAAAATGCACCCACTTTTTCAGTTACTTTGAACTCTTCTTTCTACAAACCCCCTTTGGAAAATACAGAAAATTGCATTAGTGCACACTAGCTACTCTATTTTAGCACTACCCTGACCTTGTCTTAGTAGCTAGAAGCATGATACCCCTGAAAAGGCGTTGTTTACATGATTAATCTTTCTCATCTACAGGCACTTGCACCTTAGGCAGGACAGTATGGAGTTGTCATGGACAGCTCTCCAAAACAACCATCTCAACGTTCAGTGGCAGGCAAAATAATCAACCAAATGCTGTACAGCATCAGGAAGACTACTGAGAACAAGAGAGAAAGCATCTCCTGCATCTTGAGTACTGTGTGCTGTTTTGGTACCAGTATTTCACAAAGGCTGTAACAGAGTTAGTGAATGCGTAGAGAAGAGTAGATAAAAATGGCCAAAGATATGGAGAACACATGCCTGAAGAAGAGCAAAAAACATCTGTTTTTTGTGAGTGTGACCAAAGTGTACAAAATCATGAACCAGTATATGAGAAGAAGGCAGTTAAATGCCTCCCTGACACCCGATCCCGTCAGATCTCGGAAGCTAAGCAGGGTCAGCCCCGGTTAGT
>JAOXXN010000395.1:107441359-107464089 GCA_026770055.1 Myrmophylax atrothorax
GTGGGGCCAGTTCTGCGCACGCTGAGCCTCACCTAAAAAATCCACTGCGCAGGCTGGAAGGGCACACCCATGTGGGGGAGAGCCCTTCCCAAATCTTCGTTCGCGAAGTCTGGCCATACATACATACATATGAGAAGAAAGCAAAATTATTGTTCACAGAATCCTGCTATAATAACAGGCAGTCACTGAAATTAGTAGGAGTTTGTCTTAAGTAAAAACTGTCATTTTTGGAAAGTGTGATCATGGGGGAAAAAATAACCAAAGTATGTGAGGACAAAATAGGATATTACTAAAAGTCATTTAAATGAAGAAAAACAAAACAAAAACAACAAAAAAATCTTTGAATAATTTATTGAGAGGGAGGAGTGTGATAACTACAGAGCTTTAAGAATAACTGAAATTCAGAGACAATAGAAATGGCATATGCATAGTTGATTCTACTTCAAGAAAAAAGGACAAGCTGAATGATTCCCCAAGGCTTTATTAAGATCTATTATTCTGTGATTATCTAGATAATGAATTTAGCTAATACAGACCTTGTGAGTACCTCCTTCAGGTTCTTTCATTGCAAGTTCACACATGGGAAAAAAATTAGTAAATATTTGCCATCAATAACCAAAGCAAAACTTTGGCAGATGGACACGGTTTCACAGCAACAGTATATGTGCCATATTAGTTTATGAAAATTAGTATGATATAAGTCTATTTAACTCACTATAAATATTATTATTAATTTTCATTAATAAGTAGGACCTTACAGCATCTAGCTTAGCATCTAGCCAAATCTGAAGATTCAGCTTAAGTAAACAGGCAGCTGTTTTCTGTGGTCCAGCACAGGGAGGTTTGAATTCCTTCTTTTTATTCTTCAAAGAACTAGTGAGACTGTCAAGGCCATAAGGTGTATAGTTGGACACTAAAATGTTACTACATACCTATTTTTTTTCTGTAAATATGGGAAAATTAGATATAGTATTTCCTAACATGAGTTAAAGAAAGAGAAACTAAAATCACATGAAGCTTAATTATTGGACACTTAAATTCTGTATGCATATAAACACAAGACAATAGCTTTTCTCCCAATGGATTTTTTTTTGATTTTTTTTTCTGCAGGAGAAAATGCATCCTCTACATATGGCAGGCACACCTCAAGTTTCTCTGTGAAAGCTGAAATAATTTGTTGACTTTATTTTACTCTTATCATCTTTAGCACATATTTCATGTATTCTTTTCAAATATTTCAGCAATGTTAAAATATTGTTTGAATTTGCTGTGAAATTACAGTGCCTGTTTAATCTTTTGTTCAAAAATCCATCTAATTGCTGCCACATTCAGTTATGTGCAGAGGCAGAGAACATTATTCCATGGAACAGAAGTGTAGTTGCTACAAATTGTCTTCTTGTTCTAAGTATGTGACAACATGAAAAAAATGAGAGTTTTCTTTCATATGATAAATACTATTAAATTGCATATTTGAATATTGGTTTACTGCTGATGTTTGTAATAATAAGCAATCAGCTACACAATAGAAAAAAAAAAGCAAACCGAGATTTTTTAAATAATATATACTCAAACTATATTGTCTAGGTTGCTTTAATGGATATAAATGCATGTCTATATTGAATAGTTCCAGGGCTTTTTCAGACACTAGAGTGCATCAGAAGAATTTTGGCAAGTTGAGAAATAGATAGAAAAAGTACAGATTTTTTACAATCTGCAAAAACTTGCTCTAGTTCTGCAAGCATGTCAATAGCCCTACTGAAATCACACATGTGACTACTCACAGGTGTAAGTATTTGTTCAAAGAGACAGGAAATTGCTCTAGGTAAGTATTCTTCATGTAAGCAAGCATGATTAGAATTGCCTGTGTTAGGAGTCATCTGTAAACAGGAAAGAGACTTAGGATGTCTCCATTACCAATATCAGTAAACCTCCTTTAGTCTTTTCACTGCTGAAGGATCTACATACAGACAATATTGTGATTGCTCTTTTAACATAATAGAGAGCATTGCTCATTTCACAAGTGAGAACTTTGATGCTACTTTTTTTCTCCATTTTCTCTCTTTGGGCTGCCTTTAGTAGTCTAATCAAGGTAAGACCCTAGTTGGCAGTAAATGTTGATGCTTCCAGAAATTGCTTCTTCATATCTAAATATATCGCAGTGTAGTGATAGTCTAACCACATCTCTTAGCCTTTTCATGTCTTTTAAGCTTTCTGACACATGCAGCAACACATGAAAATTCATGAACAATGCCATCCTTTTAGTTTGCAAATTCAGTTAAGAATCGCACAGTAGGGCAAAATGTTGTGTTGTGTAGTAAAAGTGTTTTTTCTCACCACTGAGAAACTAGGAACTTGCATCTGTCTAGGTTATTCTGCATTATTTTTATCAGCACATATCAAAGGGTTCTTATCAAACCTGAATATCTTTACTTCACCGTCATTCATATCAATGAGAGGGAAAACATGTGAGTTTAGAAGCTGTCAGATCTCATAAACTACTTTTCTCTCTGGAGAACCTCAGGGAATAATTCCAAGACCAAATACGCCTCTTTTTAATTAGGTTAGGTCCCAGGTATTATATTTCTATCATATTTTGTCAGAACGCTGGCTTCTGTGCCTGAATTTATTTGCCACAAAAAATGTATATCTTTGTGTAGACAGAATTGTCGGTGGGGACTGCTTTATCTGCCAGATAGGAGATGGCCTTAGCTAGTCCCCTGGAAAAAGAATAATGTACTCTACAAAAGGCCATTTGCTCTTCCAAAAAGGCTTCTTAATTGGAACGGGATACTTTGTCTTTTAGAATTTCTAGATATAGAGAATCTGAAAGAAAAAAGGTGAATCTGGGAAAACTGTGATATACCTTCCTTTTGTATATTTCAAAGGCAAGAATGATAAGAAAATATTAAAACTGAATAGTTTCTTTAGTGACTTACTGTAGTTATATACCTCAGCAACAGAAATAGTGTTAGTTATGAAAGAAACAGATCTCAATGATCCTTCAGGGCCTTACTTAGTATTTTTGTAAAGATGGTTATGCTGCTGTAAATAAGATGATGAGAAAGGTCCAGCAGAGTCCTGTGACTCTGCCCTATAATCCTATTCCTGAGAGAAAATATCAAATTTCCACTATGCTCTCCAGATCTCAAAAAATTTCAGCTTACATATCTTCTGGGTCAGATACTGCAATATTAGGCAATTCTCAAGAATTTTGCTGGTATATATTTTTCCAGTTTCCTCTTGAAGCCACACATTTTTTTAACATCCATAGCATCCTTTGATGTAGAGTTCCATAGTTCTCCTATCTGTTCAGTGCATATTTCAGTGTTCCTAATGGCATACATGGATACAATATCAACTCCATCTCAGAACGTCTATAATATGAAAGGGAAATAAAAGAGGGGTTTTAACATTTTTAAAAATCTCCCAACAAGCAGCAGTTGCATAATAGATGTAGTATCCCACTCAAGGAATTTTATTTTGTCTGTCTTCCAGTCAGGAAAGTTACTAAATACTTCTGCAACTTCAAAACTGAACTTACAATCTTGAGCAAAAAATAGTAACTTCTTCAGTAGTCTGTCACTGGTACCAGATTACTCCTCTGGAAAGCCTTGACACACTAACATTGAGTAGCATATATGGAAAGGTTTGCTTGAGTCAAATCCCTTTCTTTGTATTTGTTATTTATATATAAATGTAGAGTCATTGCAGAAATGTCTGTGTTATTAAAATCAAGCAGTTGGGCACAAAGAAAATGATTAAGCTTCCAACTTCATGGAAAAACTGGACTAAGTCAAATAAGTGCAAGAAAGTAAGAAAAGATTTGCAGTCACACTAAATATGTCCATTAGCATCATATGTAAAGCAGATAGAACCATATAGGGGAAGGGACCCACAAGGACTGAGTCCCTCTCCTGTCCCATACTGATACCGAATGAACCTCATAAATGCACATTGTACAGGCTGTGGCATGACAACATGCTATGCAGATTTTTTTCTGAATGTGTATATGTGTGTGTGTATTTGATCCAATAACAAGAGTTTGGCAGGAACAAAGTTACTTTTTGAGTAATGACTCACAGATAACTAGATACTCTTAGAGGTCTTCTGGTTGTATTTACAGAGTTTTGGCCCAAAGATGACATTAGGGCCTGCCTCTTTGAGCATTGTAGGCCATAGAACTGTTTCAAGTAGTTCTCACAGAAAGGAAAATTAATAGCTAGAGGCAATGTTCTTTTTCAGAAAATGTTCTGTTTTCAGTTTAAAAGCTCGCATTACAGAGAATCCACACAGATGTTTGTAAAATATTTCAAGCATTACTATGTTTCCAATCAAACCAACACCTTTTATAATTCTAGATTTGCTCAGCATTTACTTTTTTTTTTGTCTTGTTATTTCGCTGAAAAAACCTTTCATATTGAAATAGTGTCTTCACTTAAGACTTGGAGCAGAAGAAATTTATTTTGGTTCACAAGAAGAAGGGTTTTTCTAAAAAAATTTCCACCATTAGATATTATATAGAAAGGCATTAGAAACTGTAAACATGGCACATTTGTGTTTGTGATTATAATATGTAAAAGTAAGAAGAAGAAATATTCATTTATCTCCTTCCTAAGTACTTGGTGCCTTAACATACAGTAAAACGTAATGTAAACCACCTCAGCATGGTACACTTCCGGGCTCTCATTCTACTCCCAGATGAAGGAGGTTTCATTGGGAATAGGAACCTCCTCTCCTAACTACAGGGTAACGAGTTTTAATCAAACTCACCTTCAGAAACTATTTTTTTAGAACCTGATAGGGGTAGGGCTTGCTTATCCACATTATCTCTTCATTGAAGATTTCAGATAAGAGCATAAAAATCAGCTGTAGAGCTGAAAAAATTTGATCACTCTTGGAGAAAGGTTAAGATATAAAACTTTCATTAAGATTGATTTTGGACTTTGGTGCCCTTTGAGTTAATTAATTAAAAGCAGAAACAGATGAAAGATACATATTAATATTAATACCCTATCAGAAAGAACTTCCTTCAGTCAACATAAGAGGATGAACCAAGAAGACCTTTACTAAAATATATGACTTGGCCTTCAGACCCTTTCGTAGCACTTCTTCCAACACCGCTAGCTGAGAAAAGGAGTGTCTTTCAGGCTCTTCTGTTAGAGCATCAGCAGCCTTTATTACTTCATACCCTGCTTTTGAAATGACCCTCTTGTTCATTAGGAGTGCTCTGCAGTATTGAACTTATACCAGCCACACAGTCATAGAAGCCTCAGCTTGGAATGGCATAAAAATAGATGACCTCTAGTATCAGTGATCATAATGAACACATGCATGGTCTGAAATTACTCCCATCATATTTCACTTCCTATTATATATACTGAAATTGGAACAGGCTCAAGACAGTAATGTTTATGTAATCAGCCTCAGTGAATAGGAATAGAGTGCAGAATTGAATTCAGGAAATGTTGGCAGTAATCCTCAAGCCTCACCTATCTTTGTGTGTCCTTTGTCTTTAGAGACATAGGAGATTGGATGCCTTTCATTTGCTGTAAGAGTCATTTATCTCCACTGCTGATAATAAACTGTAATTTTTCTGGCTAAGACAATTTGAATTACATTCTTTTGCATATCATCCTCAAAAACTGCATAATATGTTTTCTTCTAAGAATCCCCTTTGTTTCCATACTACTAAGGTCTGTTTGTATCTGGATAGGAAATAAAAGGCAATTAAATTAAAAATTTTTTCAGTAAATTATTTAAGTTCAGGATAAATTAAATTTGATTTGATTGTAGCCATAATTTCAAATCTGTTTATATTTATGAAATAGTAGTAGCTCTTTAGATTCACAGTAGGAGTTCTACGGTAAAGCAGAGAAAAAGAGACACAATTGTTTTATGCATTTTTCATGTTTTCCTTGTGTCACCATTACCTTTTGGGTTTTTAGCAATAAACGTTATAAATTTTCAGCAAGGAAAACATACCCAAGGAAGACAGAAAGGTTCAGCTTGAGGCATTTTCAAAGGATGTTTCATGAAGGGCCTGAGGGAACAAGAAGGATATAAACAAAATACCATGAGGACCTGAAAAACAGACAGATATATGGGACAAGTAGCTAAGTTAGAGAAAACTGTCTTCAAGTCTCTTGTGTGATAGTTCTTCTCCTCATATCACAGCATCATCTGCCCAAAGGAACACAAGGGTGGCGACATCCTACTGCCACTCCTTTAAAAGAGACAGGAGAGCACATAATATCTTTGAAACTAAAGCATCAGTGGGATAGAAAAATATTTAACCAAAGTGTAGGTCATTCAGAGAATTGGGTACTTGCTGCACAGAGGTGAAGGATTGTCAAAGAAGTGAGCTGTAATGTAGAGAATGGGGCCCTCTGTGCACCTCTGCTCAGAACTCTGCTGCTGGCTCATCTGTTCTCTGTCTCACTGTTCAGTGAAGAACAAAGCTGTAGATTATTAGTATGTATTAGCCACAGTGCAGGGGTTTTATGCCTTCTTCAAACATGATTTTGTGTGAGGAATAGTGTTTGTTTCATCTAAAAAACACAGCATTTGAATCTGGCACATTCAAGTACTTGAATTAATCCTTTCTAAACTGGATGAGAAAACGCTCCTTGATGCTTCATAAACATATACAGCACAAACCACTGCTCAAAGGAAAAGTTATTTCCTTGTCAGGCTTTTGTGGGTGTTCCAAGAGGTCAGAGTTGTTCCGTGTATGTTTGTGTATGTGTGTGTGTCTATTTACCCACTTAAAAAAAAAAAAAAGTCAGCCACGGCTGGTGTCTTTATTATAATATCAGCCTTTCTGCTAGCATTTGGAGTGGAATTCATGCTTTTTTAATGCAGCCTACTTTGAGCTTGAAGCTACATAGATACATATTTGAGCCAGAAAACTTCTTAGACATATGTAATGGTCATAAACATTCCTTTGCTCTCAGTCTCTGCATGTTCACTCTTCCTTGTATGAAGTATGATTTAATCCTCTCCTCTGTTGTGAGATTACTGGTGATTTCTCAGCTCTTCTGATTCACAAGGTCTGTCAGGCCACCTTTTGAAATAAGGATGAATCTTCTTTTGGTAACAACCCACCTTCCTCTGAAATCACATCTGCAGCCTGATGCTAGGTGGCGCTCTGCTGTCTTTATGATTTCCATAAAAGAGTCTGCTGTCATGAAAGTTTTAAACTGATATAACTATGCAGATATTAATGGAGTCACTCCTGGTTTATGCTTGTGCAAATAACAATAAACATAAAAATTAGAGAGCAGTTTATACTATTGTTTTTACTGAACACTGCTTTAAGAGGTCAACCTGAAATTATTTCATTAATATGTGACAATTTTAGCCCAGTATAACTAACTTCATTGTGAATTTAGCTCCATCTGTGGAAGTGACTCAATGAACTAAATAATCAAAACTCAAGTTCATAATTCAGTTTTACTAAGTGTACTCAGGAGTCTAACAGGAGCAGATAAATTACTATTTTAAAATAGTATAACTGTATTGAAAACTGAGGAATTTTTTACAGCTTTTTCAAGTAAAATAGGTTCCACAAAAGAGTTTTTTATTTCCTATTAGACCCATATGAGCATTAAATGGAAGGTTTATTTTTAAAATTTTATGTTGTAAAGGTTTTTGGTATCAGGAAAAATGTTATTGGTAATGACAGAGACAGAATTTCTCTGGAGCTTTCTTGCAGAGTAGTTAGTGCAAAATAAAAACTGTTTTCCTCATCTGGAAATTTAGGATTATAGAAATTACGAATAATGAAAAACAGTGATTTTTCCTCTAATATTAAATAACTATTTTATATAAAGTTTGAGTTTGATTCAAGCTTACTAAAGGAAATAAAACACCTCCAAAATAAGGGGCAAATGAGAAGAAATGAAAGAGTAGCAAAATAGACTCAATTTTCTTCTGTGAACTGACACAGATATAGAGTTGGAGATAACCACAGCAACAGCAAAAACTTATCAGAACTATTCCTTGAATTCTCTGTAACTGGGTATGAAAATCCCCAGACTGCTTTACGGTTTCAACTCAGACAATGCCCGTGAAGGTTAGAGATTTCTGGGAAAATCTGTCTCTATGGTGGAGTGGCATTAAGGAGTAATGTAACAAAGACAAGCTGGTGCTGCGTGTTCCAATTATCGAGAGCTGTTATCAGGACTTTTTGCAAAGCTCTTAGATTTCTTGATAAATAAGAGACACACAGTGCTATGTGTTATTGTTATGGTTAATGACATTGATTTCTAGGCATGACAGCCACGGAGATACAAAGACAAACTGAACTATATGCAGTAACTGCATTTTTCTAGTGCTAGCATTTTGAACTATTCCAGATTTTTTTATAGACAGAATCAAATGAAACAGCTTCTGAATTATCCTTATCTTTTAACCAAAGTGTAGCTTCCAAAAATGATGGTTACTGCTTGGAAGAGTTATTGTGATTAAAGGGAAATTTCTTTACTGCTTGGACATTTAACTGTCTTGCTTGTTCAAATCAGAATCACAGTCTGCTATGAAAATTTCTTCGACTGTCAAGAAAAAGGCAGAGAATTTCTGCCTACTGCCTGAATTAAGCATATTCTTTTTGGCTGGAATCAGTGATGTGTTGGTCAGTTTGAAACGGTCTGATCTGACCTCAGTCATGTTTAGGATAAGTTTGAATGCATGGACTTCAGTATGCCAGGCAGAAGTGATGTCTGCCAAGTAATGGCTGTTAAATAGGACACTGAAAACTTTACCAGAAAATGAATGTCAGTGTAAAGATTTCTGCTTCTCCCGTGGATTTTTTCCTTTTCTTTAGCTGTTCCTTATTCTTCCAGTTGTTTTGTTTCTGTGTATACATTAAATGCCCTGAATACTGCTTAGAATTGTTCATCTATGTGTTTGTTACTGTCTTTTGACTTCTGAAGAAAAGATATTAAGATGGCCAGTATAGAAATAAATAAAATAGGATTCTAGAAGGCTACATCCGAAAATCCTCTTATGGATTACGGATTCTTATTTCCTAAACAAAATAGCTGAGATTCTATACTTCATGCTGCTAAAAAAAGCCCCACGTCACAGCCTTGGGGAACAAAAGAAAGCTAGAATGATGTTAAGCTTGTCTTACTATTTTCTCTGGGTTGGATATTAGTTATGCTAGTATTTAAAAAACCTCAGGATACAAGTAGCTTTTTTGTCTGCCCAGTGGGATGTAGTACCATGTGGACTCTGCTGCCCCACATAACCTGGTCCTGGTTTTACTAGGGGTTGTTAACCTAGCAGGCTGTTAACATCAGGCTTACGAAAGTATTATTTTTCCTGAACTAAAATTAGCCTTCCCAAAACAAACTGGATTATTAGAGACAACATAGACCATGCAGAGGTTCTGTCTGGAAAGAAAAAAAAAAAAACAAAACAACAACCAAACCCTCAACTTTTTAAAACAAGACTTTTTTTTAGTGTAGTTTTATCAATATTTTCTTTATATCTTCTGCTCTCAATCTATTTAGGATCCAGAGACCTTTAAGTGTTCCTCAATCCCTTTTTTTAGCACAATCCATCTTCACAGTCTGATTTGAATCAACAAAATCAAACCATTGGTCCACCCAACAGACAAAAGCTTGAACAAATAAACAGACCCTATAATATAACTTGAACAAAGCAGGTGCAGTTAAACTTCAGAAAAGTAGATTACAGTGATGGAGGTTCTCCAGAAACTTTATGAAATTTTAGCTGAAATAAATAAATACGGGAACTGTCAGTGTGAGAATCCCAGTTTATTCTATCCTCTGTCCCTTTGGAGAAAAAATAAGAAAGAAAAAACTTTCTAAGAAATGAAAAATTAGCCCATAAATGGCAAAACCTTCCCCCAGCTTGAAACTTGCATTCCCTGTAGAACATGTATGTAGCACATACCAGCCATTAAAAGAGAGTAGGAAAGCAGATAGTTAAAGCTGCTTGATACCTTTTGACTAAATAGCTCTTAACATTAAACTCTGGAAATTTTGAATTAGGAGAAGATTAAAATAATTACATTTTAAAGAGTTCTTAGGCTACATATTTGTTTGTATGTGTTCAAAGACTAAGTTTTGTCCTGAAAGCACTGAAACTGATAAATCAAGTTCAGCATGAAAGATATGATACTGCTTTGATCATCTATAAAAGACTTGATCAGAACCAGAAGACTGTGATTTTTTTTTATTGGTTATGTGATGTTTTACAGATAATTGGCTAACCGAACACCTGTCATTATTGCCCCAACCATTAGTGACAAACAGGAAAAACAAGTTTAAAATAGTTCCCAACTACACACAGCTATGAAAGAATTGGGGTCTTTTGCACACTCACAAAAGCAAGAAATGCTAGAAAGTTGACAAAACCCAGAATAAAGAATTTTGCCTTCTCAGTTTACATGGTTAATTTCGTTTGGGCAGAGATGCTAACTACCTGCCTCAAAATTGTTAAGCCTTATTTCCCAGCAATTTTTTGGCTGATATGCACTACTTCAGCCATGCAGCTGTAACCTTAGTTTAATGGATCATTTAAACATACAATGTATACAGACACTTTATAATGTGAAAGTAATGCAAACCAGCAAACTATACAAATTTTTCTACACTACCACTGACTATAACAAAAATGTGTTGATTTACACCTTCTGAATAGTTGGTAACTGCTCATGTTTACAGAAACATATTGCAAGGAACCTAGACAATGAAGATCCTACCTCATAGAAAGTAAAAACTTGTCAAGCAAATATCATTATTATGTAATTCTGAAAGCTAAAAATAGTCCAACATCTTTTCCATTACATTGTGCTCCTCTGTTTTTAATTTTTCATTTGATCTCAAACCCTCCTGACAATAAATGCAAAAAGGAACAGTGCTCAGTTTATTTAACTTCACCCTTCATTTGCAATTAAGTTTCCATTAGTAGTGCCTCTTTTGTTTACTGCCACAGGCAAGCTATTTATTTTTACAGTATTTGTGCATTTCATTATTTTCTGTGAAATTAAAACCAAGGACATGAACTCTGGGTGCTCTGCTTCACCCTCAGAATGATATTCTTGATTCTTTTGCTACCAATTTCTTTGCATAATGGATTACTAATTTTGCTTATGATTTTCATTATTCACTTTTCTACTACATGTGATGTCTGAGTAGGTCTGCTTAAACAAGTAAACAAACAAATCTCAGACATCTTTTCTTCTATTTGTTCCCCTGGACATCTTCTACAATCTCATAATTGCTTCTTCCCTGGATAACTAATATGTGTAAGTGCAAAGTCACAGAAATGGGCAAACTGTGCCAATAGCTAGATTTCCAATCAAATTAAATGAAAGCTGCTGAGTTCATCCCCAAAACCCTGATGATTCAGAAATGAAGTCTTTACTTCAAATGATGTTCTTCAAGGATCTTTTCCATATGAGATCCTGAAAGAATTTAGTATCAGATGTCTCACATTTTAAAATGCTTGAAAAGAGCCTTCTAGGGCACTTTTTTAATTCTTTCAGAAGGAGAGATATTTTGAGCTTTCCAGTACAACCAGGGCTGGGAATAGGTTCATTTCCCTCACAAACTGCATAAACACACACTCAAGAAATTTCAGTACCCAGGTTTGCCACACTTCAGAATGCCAATATTGTTAATGCTACAAGTGGTTTTTGCTTTATATTGCCAGTGGTACCTACTTTGTATTTCAGAATAATAAGGAATATGAAACATCTGGTCCTTAGATCATGCATGCACAGTTACTCAAAATCTCAAAAAAAAGGAATAAAAGCACAGGGAGGGAGACATAATCTCTAATCTGAATGTTTTGCTTGAAGAAGATGATATTAAGCTCTAATTATGGCACATCTGTTCATACTGTATAGTGCAAGCCCCAATAAGAAGTCCATATAAAATCAAAAAGTTTTACTGAAATTGCATACTACTGCTGCATACTACCACTGAGTAAGATGGTAGAATCTGGTCTCTATTTTTAAAATATTTGTCTCACTAAGTGGTAAGCATTTATCAAACTACTCTGCCTAATACTCCATCTCTTTTAACCTGAAATTTACAGCATGGACACACCAATTATTCCATTTCATTTTTTTCTCAATAAAAATTCTTCCAGTTTATATATTATTGTAAATACTACTGGAAATCCATCTAAGCAGAACTATTTTATAAGTCAGCAACCTGCACAGCAGGTGTAATATTTAATAGACTTTCTTGGATTCTATGATAATAGAATATAAATAAGCTATCTTGGATTCTATGAGAATGGTCTGTAGTTTTACCCTGAATCTAAAAAAAATAAAAACACATTTTCAGATTCCAAGAGACATCTTTTATTGTTGCTATAAATACCATGCTGTTTTGTATTAAGGAAATGGTGCCCAGCTTCAAAGCACCTCAAAATGTTTGATCTCCTAAATAAATCAATGAGTCTTCTCTATTTGCCATTACACAAATGTTACACCAGACTCTTTTTTCACTTACATAGCTTTAGCAGCTAGTGTTTCTAATATTTATTTTATATTATAACCATGTAAAGTATAAAATATATGAAATCCTCACAATGAAGGAGGAAGAAATATGGTGTACAGCATGTGGAGTTAAAAGAAATATGCATATTCAAGTCTGCATTTCAGAAGTTTACTCAGAAGTTTCAGTTTATTAATCTTACCTCATACTGAGAAAAAAGGCATGTAAGGATGGGTAGGGACAAATTAGAAAGGAGATAAGTTTCTAGCATAGCTACCCTTAGTTGAATTTTTTAAAAATAATTTAACTCAATAGCATAAAGAGAGAATATAACCATCAGTTTCCATCACAACTCCCTCCCCAAAAAAACCCCAAAAAACAAAACAATAAAACTTCAGCTGATAAGAGAAGCTCCTGACCTAGTGCAGACTGCATATTAAAATACTCACCCTTAAATTTTAAGTCACTCTCATGCTACCTTAACTACCTCTTTACTCATAATTTGCCCTTTGATGTCACAGATACCTACTGTCACATACACAAACACAACATCAAATATAAATAGAAGGAGTGAGTTCAGTAAGGCCAAAGTGAAAAAGCAGGCTCTGAGATGTGTGCAAGCTAGGGAAGTATCAGGGAATGTGTTGATAGTGGAAATATCTGAAAATATTGTTAAGCAGGTAAATTTGACATTTTATTTATGTGCATTGAAAACAGGGCAGGTTGCAAATATATCTGTTTCATCATAACCAAAGTTATCCCTTTTCCTGGATTTTAATAGCATTTAATTACACTTTCAGTATATCAAATAAGAGGTAGCATTTTTGAAATGTCTTTTTCTACTGTGTTATATACCACTTGGAGCCATTATGGTCTATATGAGTTCAATAATATCCATTCTGAAACTCAGCAAATAAATATTTATAAATGATGAGGAAACATTGCCCCTTGGAGTCTATCAATAATTCATATTTAGAAGTCTTTAAATACATGATAAACCATAATGGCTCCAATGGAACAGTCAACTCTCATAAAGTTCTAGGAGGAATTATTTTTTTATTTCATATAAGCCTCCATTACAATTCTATAACAGAGGAACCATGCATTAAAATAGATCTGTAAAAGTGATAGTATAGATGGGCATGGTTAATACTAATATTCTTTGTGGTTGGAGATGAATTGCCATTTGTGGTAAGGAGCATGAGATTTTATGATTTTTACGCAGTATTACAAATGTACAAAGTGCTTAGAATTGCCTTTATTCCTAATAATAAGTATTCTTAGTTGCCTTGCAGCTGCATTTAGTCCCCAATGCACTAAATACCATTGAAAACATAGAAAAATTTAATATACATGCAAGAGTTGTGCTGTTTAAATGGAACAACATAAACATATGGCATGGAAACATTAAATGGGCATAAAAATGCTTAGACAAATAAAAAAGTCTTAGTCCTGCGCAAGAACTAAATGTGCACATTTTACTCCTCCCTGAAGTAGTTACACCTGTGCAAAGTCTACTTGTGGTCAAGGACTGAAACATGGTTCCCATGCTGCTTACAATTTTTCCAGGGAAGACAAACATAAGGTAAAGCCAAGAAAATGAGAGACTCATGAGGAGGTGAAATGACTTTCACAGATTAACGCAGCAGGTTAATAATGACAGCAATGAATTTTTAATAACCAGGGAAAATATGTGAGATCCTTACTGCCATGTATGCATGATCCCACTCTTACACTCTTCACTTAACATCATGTGGTGAATTAATGAATTTCAGCCTTTAACTCTACATTTTCCTTCTATACTATCCATTTAAGCTGACTTAGTGAAGCATGATAATATGATACTTCCTTTGCGACTCTATCCAGTGTCACTAGAGAATAATTCAGGTAAAGAGATGTCCTCATGAAGTAGATCAGGGCAGCAGTAGCACTGAATCATAACCAGAGGGAAAAAAAGAGTATTTTTATTATCAGACACTGCCTGAATTTCGTATCTGAATCTTTTTCTCTAGAAAGCTTCTAGTAGAATGAGACCTCTCAAGATCTCTCTATGTGACAGATGTAGTTGCTATTACATTTTATTTAATTAAAAAAATCAAAAACAATTAATTAAAATCTAAACTGTTGAACGTACTCAGTTTAGAAAAAGATTTAAAAAATTCTCCTCATTTACTCTAGTAACAGTCTGGGATTTCACTCTCTTTGAGAAGTTCTACATTTCAACCACTATAAAAAAAAATATTTTAGGTAGTCCCATAATGAAGTGAAGGCATAGGCTTACACTAAAGGAAACATGAACTTCTCCAAGGCTCTTCTTCCACATCAGCCAATGTGCATGCAAGAGGAAACATCAAAGGAATGAAACACTTAAAATTATTTTTCTAGTAAAGGTGACTTCTCTACTAAAAAGGTGATTTTTTCTGAAATAACAACCAAATCAGTCAGAGAACCTCAGACCCCTGAGAGCACCATTCATCCTTATTTTTCTGACCACCTCTCCTGGAATGTCGACTCCTTTGCCCCTGTACAGGAACCTTACAGTATCTCAGGCTTGAGCCTCCAGCTGAGCTATGCTATGGGCAAGCGGGGGGCACTGGTGTCCTACGTTGCTCGAGCCTTGCTCCTGCTTTTCCTGCACTGAGCTGAGACCTGCCCTCCCTCTCAGGCTTGCCTGCTGGTCACTGGGCTGGCAGCAGGTCCTGTTATTACCAAAAGCCCTGCCCTGATAGCCCTATTCATGTGCCAGAGGGTGTTTCTTTTTTTGGAGGCAGTATCAGCCCTACTTGTGCTGTGGTCACCCTTGACTCTTGCTTGTCTTCCCTCAAAGAGCTGCCCCCTGACTGGTGCCAGCCAGCCCTTACCTGCCTGCAGCTTTGTCCTACAAGGAGAGGAAGGAAAGATAATAGTGAGAGTGCTAGTGCTCACTCCAAGTACGAGAATCACAATATAAGGAAGAGGAAACAGGGAACTGCAGCTCCTGCTGTCCTTTGAGCCTTGTCCCAGGTCACTCCACTTCATCTGCCTGATAATAAGACACATGCAAATACCAGTCATTGTATATTGAGAACAGGGCCATTGGCATGATGGTTTACCCTTTACTCTCTTCCCCTAATTTTTAGAGTTGCCTTGATATTTCTCCACCAACTTTAACTAACCTTCCCTTAGGCTCACAATCATAACAAATACTGCTCCTAAAAGCAAATAAAATTGACTGTGTTCCATGGGCTTTTCAAGGCATTTCTATCTCCTAAAGATACAAATAAGGGTTTTAATAGGCATCATTTGAAGAGATATATGCTATTACAATACATCACTAATATTTCATTGATCTGGCTATCTGATAGTTCAACATCATTAAGGTCCATGTAATAAACATGCTATAAAATTATAAAATTAATTAAGCTGGCCCAAGTTTTATGGAACAGTTATATCCAGTTTTCCTTGATCTTTATAATTCTGTTTACATGGTTAAAATCTTCAAACAGAATGCTTTGAACATGAGAGAGTAATTTACACTAGACATATGAAAACTTAACTGGTGATACAATTTGCCAGCCTAAAAATACCACAATGTTACTGATCAGAGAATCTTTCCGAAAGTCTGACTCCAATAGAATCAGGTTTCTGGGTTTTGCAGTAACTCAGGAAAGAGGCAAATGAATAAAATATAGGGATGAGTCTTCTTTTAAAGCCAAGTCTGCATATAGACAGCTTTAACATCATCTCTAACAAAATAAAATGTTTGTAAGACAAAGTTGCACTGCCATATATTAGCATTACAGCTATAAATGTTCTTAAACTCAGTGTTTCCTGAAATGTTACTAACAGGGAGCAATGAAACAGTAGTTAGTATACTGTATTCATCTGTAATTTTTTTTCACATGGGTTTAGCAGAGACTTTTTGCATAAAAATTGTTCTAAAATGCAGTTCATGCCATTCAGCAATATAAATGTAATGGGAAATAAAGTAAAACAAAGACATTCAGTTTTACTTCAGATTGCTGCAACAAAATAATCCTTGTTCTATCATCTAGTGTAAATATATATAACTAACAGTGAAATCCATGTTTTGGCAAATATATGTAGATATTCCATCAGCATAGCCAGAAGCAAACAAAAGAAAAAGAAGCTTAATTAATACGTGGGCATTCTATAGTGGCTCTACAAAAGCAGTTGGGTAATTGTATTAAGCTTCTTTGTATGTCACTGCATATCTGGATTACAGGTGACAATTCTTTTAAGATAAATTCAGTAAATGAGATCATAGGTTTTGCTCAATATTACATCATAAAGCAAAATTTCAAATATCACTAACATGCTGGCTGTACAGACCATCCCTTCTTCTCAGAGAAGTTAAACTCCAGTGCTCACATTGCCATGTTTTTCACTGACATATTTAGACAATCTGTGTTTTCTTAAGCTGTAGTTCAAGTTATAACCCTCCTGAGTTTTTTGCTTCTCATTTACTAGTTCTCCTGCAACTGCTGCCAGTGTACTAATAAAATAGCTCTACTGATGCTGAACAACTGTCAATATCAGTGTAAAATATGGTTGCTCCACTCCATCTTTTATTTATCTGCTCTTAGAATTGTTTGAGCTTGAAAGCAAAATAGTCACTGAAGATCACTACTGTTTTCCAATTTCAGAGGACAGGGCTACTGAACGCTTTTCTTTCACTGGCAAAAAGCTGCATGAAGTATTTATTCTTTCTCAGTTGGTAGTGCTTCTATCTAGACAACATTCAAATTGCAAGTACTGTTAATCTTGAATTATTCGTCTTTGTGCTTCAGTTTCAGGGACAGGACAAAACACAGAGCTTAATGTAAAATTCCCAGACTCCTTGACTAGAATTATCTGATTATGTATCCCATCTATAAGTTTGACCTCTGTAATTGGCCAGCTATAGCCAGTGGAGCTGACTTGCAAAAATCACATGTTCTTTCTATGTCTCATGCACAGTTAGGTATGAAAGAGAGTCAATTTTATGCAATATTGTTCCTAATACCCTGTAATTCTTTGATGTGTCATTTTTAATGTATCTTTTTATATTTTAAAAAAAAATATTGAGATCATGTTTTGTTGGTTTGTAAAGCCAATAAGAAAACTTCCCCCTGAAATGCACACTGAGAGAGCAGTACTGAAAAGGTTAACATTCACAGTTAAAGCAATTAAATGTTTTATTTATATTTTGGGGATTAAGCAAGCAATTCAGGCATTGTAACGAATCAAGCTGACAAGTCCTATTCACATAAATGACAACATGCAGACAAAAATTAGATTAATTTCCAAAATAACAATAATTCCTTTACCCAGAATGCCATATTTATGGAAAGTGTTCAGAGCATTGCTTCCAATTATTTCCAACTCTAAAACAAATTATTCCAGAACAATCTTTTCTTTATAAAATTACCCTATTTTGATGACTCATTGCACCTTTTCATTCTTTGTATGAATGGACCTTCTTCATTATGTAGGCACAGAAGGGAAGCAATTGCAAAATAAAAGCAAGACAGAAGAGAAGGAAATAGTTTCTTTGTTAATGCAGACACACATTTATGAAAACTTTACCAAATTAATGTAGCTGCAGGGTTCGTAATAACCTGTGTGCATTTATGCCTTGCCAGATGATGCATAGGTTATTTCCCTGGAATTAAGCAGTCATGCGTATTTACCTCACAGTAATATCTTCTGACAGACATATCCTCATATATACAAATACACTTACAATCATGCATGAAAAAGTATGAGAATTAATTAAACTAAAGTTTTCAATAAGAAGAAAATAAATTAAACAAAATGGCTGTATGATATGGTAGGTCAACATAGCAATAGTTAAGAAAAAGCAGGGCAAGATCCAGCCGTTTCCTTATAAACAGCTCTTTGGTGATTGGTCTTTTATTCAGTTTTAAATGTTAAGTTGTTGGTACTAAGTTGATGATGGTCACAATGAAAATTATGAGAATCAGGTTTGTATCACTGATATCTAGTTGTTGAAGAGTTGCATCAGCTTTGCTTTCAGATCTGGCCCCTGCTGCCCAGAGTCTTTAAAACATTAGGTTACCATAATGCATAATTTATCACTACAGATTAAAGTTAGTCATGCATAGAAGACAAAAGACCAAGCAGGGTGCTTGTCTAAGGGGATCTATGCTGAATATTCATACTTACTAGCCATTGTCTCTCTAGTCCTAAATCAGAGACCCGTTTATCTACGTGATTATCCTACCAGGATACAAACTGCCAGCAGGAAAAGCCTCATAAATACTCCTGGTTCCCTATGACTTGATTTCATTCAGGAACAATTCAGGAACACAGCCAAAGCTATTCGTGTATAAGAATTTTTCAGGGACAGAGTGCTATTTTTTAGAAGACAACTGTTAGCAAAAATACTGGAGTTTATGTCATTCACTGGCTGGCTAACCTGAGTTGATTTGTTCATGCTGAATGTTTGTTTTTCTAAGCCTGCTGGATGTAGAATACCACTGAAAGATTAAGTAGAAGAGCCTAGAGCTTTATGTACAGCTTTTATTTCTTCATGACGGAAATATAACTAAATAAAGAACAAAACCTGGAATGAATAGTGGGAGCACCATTTGGCTTTGTCATCTTCCTGCAGTCTATGCTTTTTTCTTTACTTGCTCTCATATAAATTCTCACCAAGCTTGATATGCTTAGCTAAAAGAAAGAAAAAATCTCCCCATAAACCATCACATGGAAAAAATGTACAGATGCTAGTCTAAATGCTGGGCTGTGATTTCCCCTATGTGTAAATGTTTTTCCTCAAAAAGACTGCTAGAAAACTTTTTCCTACAACAAATAGGAATCTTGTATTTCACTATAGCAACTACAGGAATGATAATTATCCACTTAATGTGCTGCACATCCTGGGCTTCCTGGGAAATTTTCCGTTGTTGGGCATTCTCTCATAATAAGGTACTCTGAGTAAACAGTGTTACTCCTATTCCCTCCAGGAACCTTTTGTCCTCTATATGATTAGTTTTTATGTGATAACTCTTCCATTTTAGTTAATGTTATATTGTGCAGAGAGCTTTTTGTGTTCCTGTTACTTTCCAGGATTACAGAACCTTCCCTAAACAATTAATAAGGTTGGGCATCATTTTACATTCTCTATCGTAACAGTTTTTTATCATATAAATGTGAACGTAGTGAGACTCTATAAGCAAGGAAAAGAGAAACTGTACTGGGAAGGCTTCAGTGTAATTTCTAAATTGCCTGACCATAACCCATAGAAAAATTATGTCCTTCATCCCTACAAAACCAAAGGACAAAAGAATACCACACAGCTGACAACAGTTAAAAAAAGTATCTTGCAAAAAATGGCAACTGCAGTTGTTGAAGTACATTACTAAAAGTGACAGATTTTGGATCTGCTCTTTTTTCAAGTCCCCTGTGAGTCACACTACCATCATTTCTTCATCTGTATGAGACAAACTCTGTCCCTTCTGTGAATTATGTCAGCAATCTTCCATCAGACACATGCAATATTGCTAGGTGACACCTTGCAGCAGGTGTTCACTTCTTCCATATGGTGCTTCACACATTTACTTGAACTATCATATCTGAAGCATATTGAATTTGTTCAGCCTACAGAAGTTAGATGGATGACTTTCTTTTAAGTATGCATATTCATCTTGGCTTGACAAGTGTCCATTTGACACTGAGCGGAAATTCTTTACCTGAGAAGGCTCTAGAATACCATATTACCTGTCACCATAATCTTTGTGCTGCCAAAACTTTGCAAGAAATGTTTGCAGATTTCCACTGGCAAATTACTTTTAGGTTGAAATGTCAAAGTATAAAGTACCTGTTCTGAATCAGATAAGTGAGCACATTTTATAAACAATAGATAAGTCCATACCTCCTTTTAGGATTTAATTTCATAATTGAGAGTCTTAGGACTGTGTTACTAGCTGCTTCATTCAATAGTGCAGCAATGCTATTTTAAAATGGCCTTTACAGGAAAGCTGAATTTTGGTTTTCTTTTCTTTCTAGAACACATTGTGATGACAAGCAATGTAATTATTCTCTATTCACTTGTCTGGCACAATGCTACCTACAACAATGAATCTTTTAAATGCTTCTGTATTTACTGAAAGGGTCCAGTAACTATGTGTCTGTAAAATTTGGTATCGTGATTTAACTGAGGCTGCAAATTCTTAGACTGTTTAGTAAGACTTCTTAGTGACTTAGAAAAAAACATGGAAGGATGACAGTTCCTGTGAAGTGGGTTTCAAAATCATCAGGCTGCACCATCATTTGTAATCTGACAAATATACTCTGTGAAAGCAAGATTTTTTTTTTGTTTTGTATTGCTTGTTTTGTTTTTTAAGCTCATTATGGTATGAGAGCAAAACTAAATGAAAAATAAAAGTCTTAGTCAATTTTGTTAGCATGATGCATGTGAAAAGGCTGGTATACAGGCAGTAGTAAAGGTGTCAATCCCCCATGTACATAGTGCTTAAGATCCTCTACCTTATTTTCTAACATTTTTCTACAGTGAACAGATTCTTGGCAGTAGCACCAAAATTAATGAGGCAAACATGTCACTTCTACAAGACCTCTTCCAAAATTATGTTTTTTCTAGAACAAATTTAACTCTAAGAAGGTGGTGCTGTTTGGTAGTTACTGCTGTGTTTTTACTTGTGTAGCACTGGATATCACAAAGTAAAGTGAAAATATCCACAGAAAATAACATTTTGTTTATCAAAACTGAAATGGGGAAAAGGAGGATTCAGCCTTTTAGTTCATGAAACTCTGAGGGTCATATTCTGTGTAATTGATTAGATTTAGGGCAATTGTTCATAAAGCATTTTAGTTCTAGAGGCATTGGCTAGTGCCAGGTAAGTGGTGGCCTTATGAACAGATATGCCTTCTTGCATTTGCTTTGTTTTCAATAAAAATTAGGTCCATAAACAAGACAATCCTGCAGTCACTGGATTTTTCACCCAAAGGCACTGCTATCCAAAGAATTAGTGTGCAATTTTTTCAGGCCCTTTTGGCCTGCCCGAAGAGACTGACTCTTGTGTTAATGGCTGCAGGCATTTTCCTACCTGCCTTGTCCCACTAGTGAAGCTAAAAGGAGTCCATGACAAATGTTTGAAGGCCCCATATACATTCCATTTGTTTGTTCTTATCCAAGTAAACTGTCTAGAAGATGGTAACATTTATGTAGGGCTAGATCAAAATTCCATGCAACTCAGTTTCCTGTCCCTCATGTTGAACAGGTACACTTTATCATAATACCATTCAGCCACGCTATATCATTGAGATCTTTCTGCAAAAACTTTCTCTCTCTTTTAGATTAACTCCAAATATTTCACTATTTTTATCAGCTATGTGTGACTGTTCATCCCTTTACCTTTACTGACCACTTGTGGATCTGTTTATCTTAGTGCAGAACCTTTTCAAAGAATCACAGAATGTTTGAGGTTGGAAATGACTTCTCAAGCTCATCTTTTCCAACCTTCCTGCTCAAGCAGGGCCAGTTAGAGCTAGGATGAAGACTCTGAAACCCACCTTAAGTTCCAGAGTCCTTAAGGGTAGAAACTCCAAAATCTCCAAAGGCAATGTGTACCAGTGCTCAGTCACCCAGTAAGAAAGTGTTTCCTCATGTTCAGATGGAACCTCCTGTGTTTAAGTCTGTTTCCACTACTTCTGGTCTTGTCACAGGGCACCACGGGAAAGAACCTGGCTCTGTCCATTTTGCATCCTCTCTTCAGATATTATATACTTTGATAAGATTGCTCTGAGTCTTCTCTTTTGAAGACTGAATGATCTCATCTCTCTCAGCTTTTCCTTGTGGGATACTCCAATCCCTTAATCTTCTATGTGTTCCTTCACTGGGCTTTCTCCAATACATCCAAGACTCTCTTGTATAAAGCCCAAAACTGAACACAGCACTCAAGGTGTGGATTCTACAGTGCTGAGTAGAGGGAAAGGATCACCTCCCTTGCCTTGTTCACAACACTCCTCCCAGTGCAGCCCAGGATACCTTTATGCAGCAAGGGTTCACTGCTGACCCATGTTCAACCTGTGTCTACTAGGACCTTGGGATCCTATTCTGCCAAGCTGCTTTCTATCTGTCCTTTCCCAGAGGCAGAACTTTGCACTGCTTCATGTTGAACTTAAAAAGTTTCCTGTTGACTTACTTTTCCATCATCATCATGGCTAGGCTTCGCGAACGAAGATTTGGGAAGGGCACTACCCACGCTTGCTGCAAGCGTGCTGATG
>JAOXXN010000395.1:107505067-107516433 GCA_026770055.1 Myrmophylax atrothorax
GCCACCAGCACGCTTGCAGCAAGCGTGGGTAGTGCCCTTCCCAAATCTTTGTTCACGAAGCCTAGCCATGATGATGAGAATGAGATTTGGTAAATCAAATAGGTCCATGACTGAAAAAAGTCATTGTAGTATGTCTTTTCAAGTAAAAAAAATGGCACAGGTCTAGTAAGACAAAAAGGTAGAATAAGTGAAAATTCATGTCATATCACATCTGAAGCCAATATTTGTTGATTCTAAATTTCTTGGCATACAGACAAGAAACTAACATATCTGTAAATATCACTTTTACATCTTCAGTATAAGCCTCTATAAAGCTGTAATTTGGTGGACTTTTTTTCCCCAAAGACAATGCATGGAACTTCCGCATGTGCATCAATTAATCTTTTTCTTTCTATTAATAAAAATAAGCAATTCACAGAGTACTTAATTACCATGCACAGAACTCAGTGGAAGGCCACCAAAATGGACAGAGTGGGAGCATTTGTCATGGGAGGAGAAACTGAGGATCTGAATGTTGTTCAGCAAGGTGTGGACTCAGCAAGGAGTCCACATTACAGCAGCCTTCCCATTATCTGTGAGGAGAAGAAGCCAGCCACTTCACAGGGGTACGTAGTTGGAAAACAGGAGGAAAAACTCATAAATTGTAAGGAGAAAGTTTCAGATTTGGTATCAGGAGAAACTTTTTCACCAACAGACAATACAGTAGTGGCACAGGCAGTCCAAGGAGGCTGTAAAGTCTCTATCCTTGGAGATTTTTGAGTTCAGATTGAGCAAATCCCTGAATATCCTGTTTTGAACCCCAGAATAGTCTCACTTGATGCTGTAGCTGACCCTGCTTTGAACTGGGAGTAGAGACATTTGAGTCACTTCCAAGTTGAATTACCTTATAAAACTATAGCAAACTGCATGTATTCAATCAACAAAAAAAGTTATGATAAAACCTAAGTGCAGAACACTGAACAGTAAAATCTTTCATATCCATACAACCTATAACAGTTATAAGCTGTGAAAGATGGTGTCATCACCTTAACAAATTATCCATATTCTTTAAACCTTATAAACTCAGATCTTCATTTCTACTTCATGTGTCTACTGTACCAGTAAAAGAAATTTGGAGGAGGTTTGTCGTCTTGCGTGCCATTACAACTTGACATGAACTCTACCACCTCTACCTTGTGAAAAGGTTTGCAAGGCCCAGTTGCAATATGAATGCTTGTCTGTGTTTACTGACACTGAAAAGAATTACATTCTGATGGAAACCTGGCTCAGACAATTCTACAAACCACTGAAGGATAAACGACTACAGAGAACAAAAGTTTGGGGATTTTTTTGTTGGTCTTTTCTCCTTTCTTTTCAAGCTCCAAACGGTGTCTTTAAGAAAAATTTCACAGGCAATGAATTAATTTGGAATTCATACATAAAATAGCTCTGGAGGAAACTGCAAGATTTAATTTGAAATTGCCAACTAAACCCAAATATTTGTGCACCCATAGGACTTTATGTGCACTCATATATCTAATGCTTAATGCCTCTATACATAGATACCTGTAAAACATAAAATTGTTGATTACATTCTTAAAATGCTCGCGTTGAATCACTTGATGCATAATTTTCCACTCTATGTCCTCATTTCCCTGAAACAGAAAACATAACTTCTATCCTTTTACTACTTATTAATGTTCAATTAAGACAATGAGAAAAACTCCCATGTGCAATTCCAACAATCGACCATCAAAACTAAATTCTTCTTCAGAATCACTATGGATTGCCATACAGGTAATGAGATTATCAAAAGGTACCAATGAATTAATGAGGCCAAAGTTAATGTATATCTATCCTGCCCTTTTCACAACTTCTCCTCTACTCAGCAGTTTGTTTATTCCAAAGACAATCCCTTTAAGAAAACTGCAATAGCTGTTATATTTAAAATAAGAGATCTCCCAAATAGTTGTTTTCTTCTTCTCTGAAATATGAAAATTCCAATAATCTCATTAATGTGTCTTCTGCTGGCCAAGTGGAAGTGATTCAGTTCTACGTCTAAATTTTAGATCAAACAGGTACTTTACACTGGATACTGAATCTTTGCTGTGTTAGGGAAAATGTATCCTTTTCACAAACTGATATTCATTGAATTTGTTATCTCTTCTGGATGTCATGAGGCTGGCCTTTTGGACTATGACATAACTAAGAACAGAAAATATATTTTCCTTCTCCTGAGTTTTATGCAATAGTTTCAAGGTAACCAAAATTCCTGGGTTTTCAAATTGATGAAAATTAAAAAGGATATTTTCAGTAAAGAAATGGAAAACGCTCTAATTTCTGAATTATTTTTTGTAACATTGGTAGTATATTCTGACAGATAATGATGCCCTGTAATTGCAAAGGCATCTTGTCACTTTTTTAATAACCTGCATAAGAAATTTAAAGCTTACTGAAGAACAAAGTGATTTTCCTAGATCGCCATCTTACAAATTCCCAGTGAAATTAGGCAGAGACTTCTTCAATATTTAGTTTGAGTACTCTACAGTGTTTTAAAAAGGTCACATCATTCACTGAGTTTGGTGTATGTATGTGTAGCTGTGAGATTTCTTTGGAGTCATTTTGATTGACAGCAGGATGGAATAGACACCCATGTCCAGATACACATTTTTTGATGTTACAAGACATCATTTTTTCATAAGCAGCATCAAGAGAGAGATTTAAGGGTGAGTGAATATCTTAGGTTCAGAACAAATGCTGTAAACACTGTGATTGCAGGGTTTTTTTAATTTGTCCCTTTTGTATTCTTTTCCCATTTGACAACAAACTTTTAACAGGCAAGACTTAAAAATTCATTAAAATGGAAGGTTATATTGTGAAAATACTTTAACCACAGTGGAGTTAGTATGCACAATCAAGACACAAAATGCATTTATTCTAATGTTATGAAGACTCCTCCTGCTCTTCCCCTGCTTCACAATAAAAAAAATAGTCAGTAAGCTGTGCAAAATGCTGTGCAGACCATTAAAATCCCTATATATTCAAGAACACATTATGTATTAGAGCTATTTCATCATAAACCTAATAAAACCAGGAACGACATGTTAGGATGTTGAAAGTGACTTGTTTTAAGCATGATGACATTAGAGAGAAAGCTAATAGAAGCTTAGATTGTGATGCTGTATAATCATTAAATATAGACCTAATTTGGCTGGTAACCAAATTAACCCTGGAATATTATGTTGTGTGAAGCCCAGGGTCAAAAAAAAAAATGAAAAAAAAACCAACTTGCAAAGTGAGTGAAAAATGCAGTATAAAAATTTAGGTGAATAACAACGAAGACACAGTTGACCACTTTGGATTTCCTGTTAAAAACCTTTGCCTCTGCTGTCTTAGTCAACACCTGCTGAAAGTGCAAGCTGCTGAAGTCTGCTGCAGAACCATTATCATCTGTTCATTTTATTTCCATTGCCAATTATCCTTAATTATTGGAAACTGCTTTCAACATATAATGGCTGCTGAAATGCACGCTCATTAAACTGAAGCTCTAGCTCAAGAAATAGATTTTGATAAGCTATGTTATGCTATAGATTTGCATTTTCAAGTACTCCATCCCCAGTTAACTTTGAATCCATCTTTGCACAGCATTTTCCCAGTTACAATTATGTATTTATTTATTTTTACAGGAAAAAGAAACAAAAGACTAGAATTCCTTGCTGAAAGCTGACATAATTAGTATAAAAAGACAGACGTGATTCGAATTGCTAGTAGCTAAGCAATAAATAAGGACAAACACTGTTTCTGAAGGGATGGTTGATGTCACTTGAGCAAGGGCAATAAGAGGCTGCAATTTTGGATTTGCATCTCCACTGATAACAGAGTATTTTACAAAAAAATCTAATAAAAATAAAGGGAAATACATGTCAAGATATTCACGTATCGGTGCATATCAATGTTTTTGAGCACATAGCTCTTTTCTTTCTCATTCCCTATCAATCTCTTTTTTGTCGTGTTTTCTGTTTCATAGTTTTGAGATCTTATAAACAAAAAAGGAGTTTTTTGTGTGTGTATCTTGTTTTAAACAACGTCTCTTCCCTTACTGCAGAAATATACACACACATAACATCATAAAATCAAACACAAATGTTAAAGTGACAATTTTAATTTCCTTTAGATGTTGTAGCTGTGTTGCCAATTCTTCATCTCTTTGTTAGGCATTACAAGACTCATGACAGACACAGGTTTTAAGGTGTATTCTGATCTTTAAGGTTGATTTTTTTTAAGGTAGTCTTCCTGTTCCAGGCATTCTGTCTACTATCTAGAGGCAATATAAAAGAATAACAAGAACAAATTTCAGAATGATACAGAGAAACTAACTGCCTATATAATTTATTGGTTTTAATTTTTGATATGGATTGAAAACTCTGTTGGTAAAATTGGGTTAAGACTAGTTTTTCACATCATACCCTTGTGAAGGATATTTTCGTAAATGCTTTGATATTTAATACATTCAGACAAACTCCTTCAAAGTGTTTTTGTTTTGCTTTGTTTTGTCCTTTTTGAATTTTGTTTTGTTTTCAACAACATGTAAGATATCAAAAGAAAGCTGCTATCCTAATGCTATATCCACAGAGCACTTGGTAGGTAAAATTGAGTTACTGCTTCAGTTCTGAACTCCCCAAAAACAACCTTTATGAATCAGAACAACAACAACAACAAAAAAAACCCCAGTAATTTTTACATTTCCAAAAGGTTTATTTTCAGCATTTCTCTCCTGTACCTTGCCGATTGAATGCATAATTGTGATTGAACACCTTGAAAAAGTTGATTGACTAGCTGTTCAGGTCATTATAGTTTCCACTTTTGTAGCAGGGTGAGGGTGACCAAGCACTGGCACAGGTTGCACACAGGTTGTGGAGGCTTCCTTCTTGAAGATATTCAAAAACCATCTGAATGTGGTTCCGGGCAAGTAGCTGTAAGGGACCCTGCTTGGGCAGAAGGGTCAGACCACATGATCTCAAGAGGTCCCTTCTGGCCACAGGCACCCTGTGAGCTTAAGACATCAAAATTAGTTCTGTAGAAGAGTTTGCAATTCAAGATACTAATGCTTTTTGGTGCAAGCAGAAGGATCCAGAATATAGAAACTGGCATGTGAAACCTCCATTTGGCATTTAGTGACGGTTAATTCATTTGGGGTTTTTTGAGTCATATGGTCTGTTGCACTGTCTGTAACAGCTGTCAAAGAATCATCTTCTAATTTATCTGGTGTTGGTATTGATCTTAAACTTGCTCTTTCCATTTGATGGAAAAGTTTCTCAAAGTTGAGGGGTTGTCTACAATTAAATGCAGTTGTCAGTTATCCGCATCAGCGTAAACAACACAGAGGTAAAATGGTTATTACTTTGCCTTTTAGGATGCTTTATCTGCTTCCCATTCCTTAAGCCAAGAATATAACTTGAAAACGTCACCCAGCAGTCCTGATGAAGGTAAAACTTGGCTCTTCTGAAACAGAGGTATGTAAAAGGAATATACAAATACACAGCTAAACCACATATTCAGTAATTACTTCCAAAAACTCTACATTATATCACTGAGATGGAGTGAAATGCAGGAAATACCTTGAAACACCCAGCTACTCCAAGCATGCTAGAGCAGGCAGAACTCCAGTAACACATAACATTCCATTCTGAAATATCTTCTCTGATTTTTAGCAGCTACTTATGCAGCAAGATGATCGATAGAGACCATGTAGGTGGCAGAGACATTTAATGAGAGCCTTTACAGCAGACAGATGGAGATGGTGTAGAACAAAGGACACCAGGACTGTGTCTTGATTGTGACTGTGGATGGAAGTCTCCTCTGTATTTAAGTATATTCTATATACATACAAAATGGTTTTTTCATAATACACATGTAAGTGTAGATTACTTGCCTCAATATTTAGCCTCTAATACATTTTATCTGAGAAAAGCATTGGAAACTTCAGGTCAAATATGACCTGGGAGGTTTTGGGGATTTTTAGAGGGGAAAAGTTCATTTTCCATTTATATTTAAAGCCAGAAGTTTATGGCTGAGAAGACAAAGTTTTTCTGTCTGGCAACTGAGAAGGCACATACATTCACAATAAATAGAGGGATAGGGCTGCAGAGAAACTAGTCATAGTGATTTCTTTAGCAAACAATGAAGTCACTTGTTAGGAATTCAAAAGAGTCTTTGCAAAGATTTCCTTCTGGTGCTCAGGGAGGGGACTTGGATGCCAATGTGAAGAACAGAGACTGTCTGAAGAAATCAAATTGCTCTACTTCACCCACCTCAGCCAATTACTTCCTTGAGCATAATCATACTCTGTTGTGCAAGAGAAAAGAATAATGTCTTAATGTCCTAATAATCTCCCAATGTGAGATCTCTGCCATAGAATTTGGCTATTTCATGCCATCTGAGAACATATTAAAATTCCTTCCAAACATTTAAGATCTAAGTTATCTAATCAGAAACAAATTGCAAAAAGCAAGTTTTTCAATTAATCACAGATTTTTTCCCC
The DNA here is from genome assembly GCA_026770055.1 of Myrmophylax atrothorax. Lineage (NCBI taxonomy): Eukaryota > Metazoa > Chordata > Aves > Passeriformes > Thamnophilidae > Myrmophylax > Myrmophylax atrothorax. The sequence continues at coordinate 107,511,588 of JAOXXN010000395.1, forward strand.
TCATACATTGTCAAGATTCATTAATCATATCACAAAGCTTTGAGGTTATTTGATATGAAAATTTAGCAATCCAAATCAGTACATCTCAATTAAATAATAAAACTTCATTTAGATGCCATGTCTCATATTTCCCTTTCTCTGTAACTACAAGCCAAGCTGAGATTTTATGGGTAAAGAGTGAAGCTATGTGGTGCACTTAAAGCTACCACATGCACAGTGCCCACCCTGGTTTCTCAAGGCTCTCTGAACAGAGGACCTTGAGGCATATGGAAATGTATCACTCATGTTGGTGTTCCATAGAATATGTTCACTATAGACATCTAGTCTGACCTTAGGATAGGTATGATGTCTTCTCACCTTTAAATGAATACATTTTAGGATAGAAAGGGTGAATTTTAGAAGAAGTCAACGCTTTTTATGGAATGCTTAACAAGAAATTATTTCACCAAGGAAATAAATAATTATGATTATTCTACTTGAAATTGGCTCAGTATTGATAGGTCTTTCCTAAATGTATTGCAATAATAAGAATTAATTTAATAGAATATTCCACGTGACTTAAATTCTTCCTCTTCAGAACTGAAATTGTAGTCTATTCTACGATGACACTGAATAACCCTCTAGTTATTATTAAGTTCATGCAAATATATAGTATATATAGTATATATAGTTCTTGAAACTATTTTTTTTAACTAATGCATATGAAACATACTTTACTGCATTCTCTGACCTATGCCCCTTTCTAGTATTTGTACTAAATAAATTTAATGCATTCAATATTGGTGATCAGAATGTGTGTTGGTGCTTTTTTTCCTCTGCAGAGAGTTTTATGCTTAAAAAGACATATTGAATATGTAGAAATACTTCAAGTCTTGCAGAGTCTCTTAATGCAGTTAATCTTCTTTGTATGATGCACAAAACACAGTGGCAGAAGAGTAGGAATACAGTGTGCCATGGTGAGTCTAAGCTAAAAGAATGACTGTAGGGAGTCTCCTGCTTTCAGGTGCTTCAAGAATACCAGATTCTTTTCCACTCAAAATAACCAATGAATTGTTATGTATTTTTATTTGCATAGAGCTGTCTCAGGGCTTGCATTTCATTGTCCCAAAAGTAAGTTATCTGAGTTTACCCCGCAAGACAGGATGCTCTTGGGAAAGGTTAATGTGAATGAAGGAAATGACACCAGAAACAATTTACAGCAGAGATCAACTTGCTGTTCCTTATTTCCATTCATGCTGCTGCTGGAGCCAACTTAAGCAGTGGAGGTGGCTAGTGTTCATAATCAGAAGAAGCAAAAGTGGCAGTCAACCCTGTACTTAGCTTCTCAGCCAGAGCCAGTGTTCAAACTATAACTGTATTTTGCTCCCTTAGGCAAGGACATAGTTCACCAATAATCAGAGCCAGGGTTTTGTGCATATGTGCACACACACTGGGAATGCTAGCTATAGGCAAAGTGCATCTGAGCATTTGAGTCAATGTGTTTTACTTAGAGGTCTTCCTCCTTATAAAAGTGTGCATGAAATAAAGGCATAGGATTTCCTCATACAAACAAATATACTAAGTAAAGAAGCCTGAATTTCACCTTGCTATCCATGTAGCAGAGCAGAAGAACCTTTTACAATAAATTTACCTCCCTTGTCAACCTTTAAAAAGAAAATCCCTAAAATCTACTACTCACTTGTGAAATTGTGGAGTTGAAGATTGATTTTATTACAATCAAAATTGCTAGAGTAGAAAGTATGTGGTGCAGATTGAAGAGGAAAAAGGCAAATCAACAATTGATCCTATTCAAATGACAACAGTAGAAACAGAATCTAAGAGATAAATGTGGTATGATTAAGACAATTTATGTACAGAAAAGTAGAGCCTCAAAAAACAGAAATATAGGAAAAATTTGAGACAGAAGCTCCCTCTTGGTACTCAAATAAAAAGTCATATAATAATTCTTTCTGAGGTTTTTTACTAAAAAATTTGGAAAAAAAAGAATCTGATTGCAACTCTGCACAGCTGAAAACAAAACAAAAGCCACAAGAATATGAAATTAATCAATTCTATGAAGAATGACAAATGTGGAAATTAATTAATGAGCCTTAGAAGTTTCTACTGTAAATAAAACTGAAACTTCATTAAATATTTTTATTCAATCAAATAGCAACTGATGTTTGAAAAGTCTTTCTTCTATACAGGGAATAAAAGTCCTTTCCTTGTATAAATAAGAGATTATGGTTTATATTTATTTTAAAAGCTATAATGGAGGTAGGATAGTAGCTCCATTTTTTTGGCCAAATACAACCTATTTTAAGAATATAAGCACTACTTAAGATTAGTTTCTCTTTATATCAGTGTTTGTGTTCAAAAGTAAGCATTTAAAGGTGTTAGACCCACTGAAGTAGTGTGAGAGGTTATATTTGTTGAGCCAGTTTTTACAGGCTAGAAAAAAAGAAGAAAAATTTTTCCTGTATAAAGCTAGAAAGCACATTAAGGAACATCACAGTATTTAACTGATTATAACATTCATGTTGCTTTTCAAAAGAACATATTGAAAAATCATTATCAAAAGACTTAATTTTGATATCAGAGATGTTTTAACAGATGGCAATTTGTGCTGCAGCTCTTCTAGCAGATTTTTTGAAAGAACATGATGAAATGTCATATGTTTTCAACATTTGTTTTTTATTTGAGAACTATTTCTCACCTGATGCTGTTTGTCCTTTCAGATATTTTGATTATCTGATAGCAATACTGACTGCAGCTTGCATTTTATTTCTTTCACCAATTTGAATACTTTTCCATTTTATTCTAGTGTTTCAAGGCAGTCTGTGTTATAACCCCTTCTTGTCAAGTTAATATCATGGAACTTTTGATGTTCTTGCTATAATTAAAATTGCATTGAGATAAAAAGTATATAAATATAGGCACGGTGTTACATTTACCCTAAAATGTCCAAGAACAAAACAACATGGTGCATAACAGACAGAAGTCCTTAATTTGATAAGAGTGGTAGGATACCCATTTAGAAGCATCTCTGTAACCACCTGGCTATCTAAGTATTGTGGATTGGCCTCAACCAGCAACCAAGCACCCACGTGGTTGCTCACTCATTCCTACACATGCAGTGGTATAAGGGAGCAAACAGAAGGAACAGGAGAGAGAAAACTCACAGGTCAAAATACAGACAGAGAGAGAGATCACTTGCCAGCTGCTGTCATGGAGAAAGCAACCTGGACTAAGGAAATTTAATTTGCCAGTTAACATAAATATTATTGTTTCAGTATTAGGAAACAAACAAATAATCAAACAAAAAAAAACAAACAAAAAACCCAAATCAAATCAAAACAAAAACATTTAGGCACTTTCCTCCCCCTTACCAGACTCAACTTCACTTCATACACCTCTCCTACCCATGTTATTGCCACAGGTTACACTTGGTCCCTTCAGCTAGACAACTATCTGTGCCTTGTGGTTTCTCTCTGCTGACCTTTCCTTGCCACTTTTTTCCTATGCTCCAGCATGACTCCTTTATTGGCAACAACTCCTTCAAGTGTGTGCCTACTCTGCCATGGAGCACCCTCTCCTCCTCTGACCTTGTTCTTCTTTTGTTTCTCACCAGTTTACTCCTTCCTCACTGTTGTGTTCTTAAATATGCTGTCATAGAGGTGCTACCAGTTTTGCTGGTGGGATGGGTTGTGGTGGATCCATTTTGGAGCCATCTGGAACTGCCTGTTCTAGACAGTCTCTTACCTCCTACCAGAGAAGCCACCCATGAAGAGGATGCCATAATACAAAAACATTGCAATTTACACCTAATAAATACATTAGTATTTTTCCAATCTGAAAGGAAAGATTGTCTGATATAAACAGGTACATAATAATTATAATTATAATAGGTGTCAAAGACTGTGGTTCTTCTTTGGGTCTCTGCTGCACTGCACTGGAAAATTATATGAATATTATAGGTCATAGTATCATAGAATAACCTAGGTTAGAAAAGATGTCTAATATCATCGAGTCCAACCATTAAGCTAGCACTGCCAAGTCCACCACTAAACCTGAAAAAGGTGTAAAAATAGAATAGCTGGTCTCCTGCTTAATAAACTTCTTACATTGTAAAAGGCAGGTTGATAAAATAGTTTTTTGTAGATCTCATAAACTTTGTACCTCACATATTTATCACGAGGGCAGAGCCAGAATTTTCTGGTAGACCACAAAAAGTTATTTTACTTCATTTAGAATGCTTTATTTCACCACTTAAAAGAAAAAGGTAGTCAGATAAGCAGACTTTCCCTCCTGGCTCATCTGTATAATTTATCACATACATGCTCACTGCTACTGACTGATAAAATGAAGAGATATACTGTAATAAGCTCACTGGGAACAAAGATGGAGATGATAGTTATGTAGCACTGAAATATGAGATGAGTCATAAAAAAAAAGCAGAATTCAAACCAAGACTCTTTTCTTCATGGTGAGAGGGCAATTATGGTGAAAGAAGTAGCAAGGGATGCCTCGGAAATATGCATACTGAATTTGGATGGTCATTTTGGGTATGGAGTGACTTCTTTGGGGCAGTTCAGCATGTAAGCACAAACAGGGCACACGAACAAGAGAAGTTTAATATCCAAGAGGATGCTCCTAAGAGTCCATTTGTTAACCCAGTTCCAGAAAATACCAATGACCTCAGTATAAATTAACAGATGATCTGTCAGTATTTAATCTGACACACATGGGTTGATGAAAACTAGACTAGAGTGTTAAACCTTTTCTGACTTAAAAAAGAGAAAACCTGGCTTTGATACATTCTAATGTCTAGAAAAACATTTAAAAAGTTACCAGTAGCCCTGTGCTT
>JAOXXN010000395.1:107578420-107600369 GCA_026770055.1 Myrmophylax atrothorax
TTTTTCCCCTTTTTTTTTTTTTTTTTTTTTTTTTTTAGCCAAACTATCAGACTATGTATGTCTGACTTTCACCTTTGGTCTAAATCTGTAGGGAGGCAAGGGAAAGGGTCCCAGTTAGACCACAGCTATTTTCTATCACTTGGGTCAGATAGCTTGGGCTTACTGTGTTTGTGCTGCAGTGAATGACATGCTTCAGGCTCCAATATGCTGCTTAGTATGGCCTCCACTCTGCTAATCTTCAGGTGCAGGATCAATCTTTACTTTCATTTTTCCTTTTCTTAAGCTTTTCACTGGGTTTAGGAAATGAAAGGGATGAGTACGTTGTTGCTTAATTTATTTTGCCAGCATGACTTTTGTATTTAGATTTCCAAAGCTGACTAGGGGATTAAGCTGCACAACTGCCATTAAAATCAACCTCCTTTTAGTCTGAGAATTAAGACATGCATCTTTGAGTTTCGGAATTTAATGATGGTATAAATTTTATGTACAAATCACAGGATTCTCTAAACAAGGAACACTTAAGGCCAATATTTTCTCAAATAGTTCTACAAGAATCTTTAGCTGGACAATTGATGGAAAAATTAAAAGGGAGGCAAGGGAGTAGAAAGTGTCCTCAAATAATAAATGAATTAATTCAGTTTTCTGAATCTGAACAAGGTATACATATAGATCTGAAACAATATTTTATTAACTCTTTTCAGTGATAAGCAAAAACTGAGAATTTGTATAAGAAAAACTTGGGTTTAGGAAAGCTTTAATAAAAGGGTGACCAGAAAAGAAAAATAGTAGTAATAAAATTGTTTGTTGTGAATCAATACTTGTTTAAATTTTTTCCTGTGTTTTTTCACATTGATCATGATTACAAATGTCAGACTTGAACCTATATTTCCAGTTTCCATAAGAAAGCTGTATCAAACAAACACTGCATGATCAGACAGCACAGTAGTCTTTTGTTCATAAAGAACAAAAGAATAATTAACTACACTGATGCCTGGGATGTCTGACTTTTCATTTGGTATGTTGTTCCTATTATTTCAATAACATTTCTTATTATTTATCCTCTGGATTGCCATTGGATTTGAATACAAATACTGAGTATTCTGCTTTGTTTTTCTGGGTATCATTGATAAAATTATTTGAATTGTTGTCTTCACATATTTTCAAATTATATTAATTTTCTTTAAGTCTGCTTAGTAAAACAAAGCATTTAATTGTATTGAACTGTACATTAATTTCCTTACTCCTTCCCATTTCTTATAAAAATGTATTGTCAATGATGATGAAATAGTAAATGGGACAATAGTTCAGCCTAATAATTATCATTTAGGAATGGCAATTTATCATTTATGTATTGATATGAATCAAGCATTAACATGATCTTTCTATGAAATGCTTAGAATGTATTAAAAAGCTCTTATGAGTAAACAAAAATAATGAGACTGTTCAGGCGTTGTGATTCAATCGTGTATGTAAGGGAAAGTCAGTTTTTGAAGTGTGGCATTCACTTCAGCTTGTAGGAGTGATGTATATAATGTACAGACATGCAAAACTGAACAGCTAAAATTTTGGGGTCAGGCTTTCAGAATGGAAGTAGAGTGTAACTAATCTTTGTATCAGGGTGTTCTTTAGTGCAAAGACTTCCTAAGAGGTCAGAGTGTTTTGATAATATTGCTATTTGTTATACACTCAACAAATTAATCTAGAAGTTAGTTTCAATGAGAATGGGGACCTACTTTTAATTTGATTTAGCTGGGGTTTCATATCAATATTCTATGAGCATATTTGGACTCATTGTGCTTCATTTTTACTTTTTCTTTTTATTCCTATGCTATTGATCTTTCGTGAGGTCCTTCCAATTATTATAATATAAATTATCCCTTGTTTTCATAGAATAACATTTCTAAAATGGTCATATGGCCATCAAATGTACTAAAATTTAGACCAATGAAATTATAAATACAGCTCTTGCAATTGCTAATACAAAAAAGTATCTTAGTTCAGTCCCTGGAAATCTTACATTAATTCTGTGAAGTCTTCACCAACACTTAGATTTTCATTTTCACAAGTAGAAACTTAACTTTTGGTTTTAAATTAGGAAATATTACATTTTTCATTACACTACAGGAAATTAAATTAACAACAACAAACTCCCAATTTTATGCATTAACTTAATCATAATGCATTATCTTCATCTTAATTTTGCCTCTGATGTCAAAAATCATCTTTTTCTACACTCTAATGAGCAAAATCTTTTTGTAATAAGTATCATTAATAGAATAATGGATATTAAACTGTATTAGATTAGATTATTATAGATTACACAATGGCAAGCTAAACCAACTTGAAAAATCAAAGTCTAGAGCTGCAAATCTTTGTATATACTTTTATACCAAGATATTATTTTCTCAAAGCAATGTTGTTCATAAAAAAATAAGTCACATTTTCATAGCATTTTGAAGCAAAGCAATATAAAATAAGAGGCAAGAAGAAAACAAGGGGCCCAATATGCAAGTTCTTTTCCATTATATGTATTTACTTTGAGGTGAATTTTATCATAATTATATGAGCACAAAAATACCATTTGTAATTTCTTGATTCTAAAACTGACCCTAGATCTTGGCCCCGACAAGACTACAAGCTCCTCACTCCAATGCCATGAAACTGTAGGAAACCACTGACAATCTAAGGGAAGCAGAAACAGCTCTGGAATCAGAAGCAGAACAGTATTGTCTGAGTGCTAAATCTTCCTAGTCTATTAAAACCTCCAGGTAACTGAGCACATACCCCTAGTCTTTCAGAGCTTGTACTTGAAGAATGATGTCAAATCACCCCTGAGAGCCTGTGTCTCCCAATGCTTTCCAACACTCTTGACTTCATGCATATCTGTTCTGTTTGACACTTAGAGGGTTGGTTTTGTGGAGAAGAGTTTCATCCAGAACTTTTATTCTACTGCTGCCTTGGTGGTGTGGGAAAATTAAACAAGCAGTAGAGCCCCCTGTCATAATCAACTATTTTTAAGTTGTGTGTGAAGCTATGCATGGTGAGACTGGCATACATGACACAAACTTACTTTTACCAGGTTGTGGCCATCAACAAATTAACATTTTTATTGTAACGTTATTCAAAATATAGTAAAATGAAAAATTACATTCTAGTTCACAAATTAAAAGTAAATGTTATCAAGACAGTGGGTTTTGGAGGTTTTTTTTTAATATTTAGAAATGAAATCATTCTCAACAGTAAATTAAAATCACGTTTCCATGGGAGTTTTTGTTTTGTACTTAAAGTGCATTTTGGTTGCATGAAAGATACTGTAACAGCTTTAGCTGATGACTGTATTTCTGATATTTTCAAACTTCTAACTGCACAATAAGAATTGTATCTTAAGGTCAGAACGGAACAAAAATATCCACACAGTTCTTTTTTTCGATATTTGAAGCATTTTAAACTCTAAATCAAAAGAATTCAGAATTGTACTAAATATTTTTAGTCTTTTAGCTTGAAATTTTTATCTTGATTGAAAAAAGAAAGTAAGTGAGCAACATTTTCTGTGGATGGAAACCTACAGATTTTATCCCAGCCTGGAATTCCAAGATGTGTAATTTCTCTTCGAAACAAAAACCCATGCCTCCTCCTCTGTTCCAGTATGAGGCTGCAGCTTTCACTCTTTCACTTAAAAAAGGATTCATGGGATGGCAGCATTAGTGATATTAGTAAGATAAAAATCACCATAGCCACTCATAACATGACATACAATGCTAAACTTCAGCCCTTTTTTGTTTTCCTTATTTTCTCTTAAGATAACATGCTTACATTATTTTCTACACTTCAGTGTCTGTTATAATAAGTGATCGCTCATATTAGAAAAGTCCTGACAGATTTTTGCAGTGTTGTTGTTACAGTGTATTAAACTTGTATATAACTATTTTGAAACAGTACTGTGTTTTTTAGAGTACCTGAATATTATGCTTTGTGAAAATTACTCAGAATAAATACCAGGGTTCTGATACATAGAGTTCCCAGTTACACAGCTGCAAATCCAATTGTGCCTATATGATATGATCTATTCTTCCTAAAAAAGGTCATCTCTGATAACTCTGACTTGCTCTGGACACACAAATAAATTTTGCATCATGGAACAAAGAGTATCTACTGCTAGTACTGTGTAAATTAGTACTTTGTCAAATCTGACTTTCTGCAAGTCACAGCTGTACACCAGTCTTCCCAGGTACTCTTGTAAATAGCCTTTATTCCGTGCATCCCATTATAGCGTCTGCCCTTCTGAGGAACAGAAAGCAATACAAAACCTTTTTTTTTTCCCTCTCTCAGGAGTCCCAGCTAGCATATCAGACTGCATCTAGACTAGTACAAAAAATACCTAAGTCTAAGCTGCTTCTCTGTCCAGGAGCCACATGTCATAATCTGCCATCCTATGCCTCAACCCCTCTTTTGTCTCCCCACCTTCCTCCAAGCAGAGTGGTCTCATCCATTCTACCTCCTGGGAACAGTGTTTGTTCCTTGCTAACCTGCTAAGGCTAAAGTTGTGGTGAGGATGTACAAGTCATTACGTGGGATGAAACCCTGAAGCCCAAGTCTCAGACATACAATTCACCACTCCATATACAGTTTATCTTCCCAGAACATTTCCTGTTTGGCTAACTGCTTTCCCCTACTTTACATTAAAAGCTTTTGCTTTCAAATATTTTTTTCTATGTTTTTTCCCACCCTCAACTAAGTATCTTTGCCAAAAATCCATTCTCTTCTCCCATCATCTGTTTGTTACCTCTATCCTCTAAGTCCTAATTCTCCAGAAATCAGAAGTAAAGATAGCCTAACCTCCTTGTCAGTCTAACCTACTTGTCACTCTCCCTTGGTGTTCGTTTCATTCCTCTTCCAATCTTGTCAGAGTGTTTTGTCATCCTGAGGATATGCAGCGTCTTTGGGAGAAAAAGTATCTGCATTAACAAACTGTATCCCAAAATTAGACTAGATTATAATAGGTAACAGACTGGGGAGTCATACAAGAAAGTAATTTGGAATGACTCTTTTCTTTATTTCTGCACAACATGATTAAGACCTAAGATCGGTGACTCATTTGAATTACCCTGAGGCAATACAGCGTTATGCTCAAAATCTTGTTTACGGGCAAAGTGGAAGCATGCCTTATAGACAAATAAAGCCAAGAATTTACTGTTAGTATAACTGAAATCTGAAGACCAAAATCATTATTAGTGCAGATTTCATTGCTGCGGAAAAAGAAAAGTAACAATGCAGTTACATGCTTAACTTTCTCCAGTTTACCTGGTACTGTATCCACTCTCTCTTCCACTTGGAATCATTTTCATACAATTTCAGCACAAAATGATGGCTTGTAAAAAGCAATGGTGATACTGTATTATGGGGTTATATGGTTACAATGGTTCTATCAAACGAGTATTTCCATACTAAAGATGAACTATTTAATTTTGGGGGAGTAATAAACAATGTTAGAATAAGTTTGACTATTTATTTACAAGGAAGCCATAAAAGTATAAAATCTATGGCTAAAACATCAACTTACAGCTGTAGTAAGTGATTAAGGAATGTGGCAGTACATAAGCTAGAAGCATGAAGGTAATTAAACTGAAATCTTTTTTGTCACTGAGTAGAACAGGCAGACAGATTGCAGGACATCAGCAGGGACTCTGTGGTTATGAAGCAGTAATTTGTAGTTCAATTGCTCTTGATTTTGTCACCTCTTTTTTTTTTTTTTTCCTTTCACATCAGGATAATATATCACTAAGGAATTCTTCTGGTTTTGCCAAGGTGGCAGCAGACTTTAGTGAATTGGATATTGATGTTGGATGTCATTGTATACCAGGACTATCCTCCTCATTACCTCATGACATTCCTTCCTTTCCTGGCTGGAAAGATGGAAGGATATGGTTATCTTCTGCCTATAATATCTGGCCCAGTAAGACTTTCTAGCACAAGAATAGAGGTCTTAAATACCTATTATCTGCAATGCATACTGGTCAAGGCTGGCTGCATTCAAATGGTGGCCTTGCTGCTCTTGTCTTCAGACATGGGTGCTGTCATTATTATTGCCTCTATGGAGCCACATAAGAAAGGTGAGAAAGCTGTATACCAGCAAACCACCGCAGTCATTTCCACTTATTTTCTTTAGCTCTAACTGCAGGCATCCATCTATGAAAAATGGCCTTACACAGATTTTGCTGCCAGTAGGTAGCACACCAAATGATTGGAAAGTTTTCTATTTAACTTAGTTGAATTTGTTTCAACCCATTGATGCTTCTTAACTTCTCATAGTCTGTAACTCCTTCTAACTATATTGCTTGCATGATATAAATGGATATAATTTCTTGTAAGTTTGACCTGTCTTACATAAATGCTCACCATGCGCCTGAACTGAAAATACCTTTATTATTATCTCTTATTATCTGTGATTTCTTAAAAAAAAAAGAAAAAAGAAAAAAGAAAAAAAAATCTGCAATTTTAAAAAATAAAACCTGAAAAATAGACCATAAAATTTTAACAAAATAAAAGTATAGCTTTTGAAAAGCAAATACATTTTGAATTGAAAACTTGAAGTGATGGGGAATCTTCCAAAATTTGAAAACTTCACTTCAGTCAAGTCAACACCACCCCTTCTTATATCTCCCTTCACATGTCTCAAAGCAGTGTTCTCTAAGTTCCTTCCCCAAGTGTGCTTCTGGAATGTAGAGCCTAAATATGCTTGGAACATGAATTACAAATATGAAGGACCACTCTTTTCTTTGTGCAGAAAGAATAAAAAAAGAACAGAAAACAGTGTTGGAAACGACACCCTAACAAGTTGCAATTTACTAACTAAAACCAGGGTCAGTTTCCCTCTGGTTTGGAATATGACACTCCAAACCCCAGAAACATGTTAAGGATTTAATCCAGATTTTATTTGTCCATTCTGCAAAGTTTAAGGAGTTTTGGTAAACATCCTTGAGGAGTGTCATTAAGTATGTCATTCACAGGCATTAATGGAATGATTCACATGCTAAAGCTTGATATGGTGAGATTTTGGAGCTTCATTCATGTTGAAAGTGTCCTCACCATTTGTGAGTAGTTCCAAACCATATCTAGTCTTGTGGTATAGATTAACAGTAAAATTTTAAACATTGTGCTCTGTATTTTACACAACAAAATCATTCACTTCCAGTTGCTAAGAAGGATAAAGTCCACTACATTTTCCAGGTTTCAGGTTTCTGGGAAGTGTTTATTTTATGTCAATATAAAAGGTAGATCTTGTTCTGACTTTGTGTCAATACTTTTTCCTGTAATTTTCTAGTAACAAAACATTCCCTCCATAGATAAAAATGCTGAAAGAGCAAAACAACAGACTACGAAACCTTTAAACATTAAAATGAAAATGACATCCAAAAATACTTCTCAAACAGGTGTCTGTACTTGGGATGCAAATTGAACATTTATGAGAAATAGCATAAATTATGTTACTTTTTATTCTTTGGATATATATTGTAAGGCAGAACAATCCAGAAAGAGTGAATGCCAAGAAAACACAATGGCAAGAGTATTTCATTGTCACATTCAATGGTATACAATGCTATACAAAGTCATCACTGTATCTCTATTTTCTCAATATAAATCTGAGTGTAAAGCGTGAAAATACAATGCCATGCATCCCCTTGTCCCTTCAATAGTAACTTTTATCTCTTAGCATAGACTTATTAAGCACTGAGATAAAATGAAATCTACGCACAATCCATGTTTTAAAGTGTCTCTGGTGCCAGTACATCAAAAATGAGAATTCATCCTTGCTTTCACAATCATTTCAAAAGGCCTAAACCTTTCCAACAGCTCTCCAGCAGTAATAGCTACTTAGTCAAAACTTGCAAGCACCTGGGAAACATCATTATAATTTTTATCCATACAGTCTAATATCAGCCTTTAAGTTTTATGATAGATGGTATGCCACAAGTGATATTTGTAGTACAGTTTAAGAGCTGTTGAAGGGTTCCTCAGGTTTGAATGAGTAAGAGTTTTGTTTGTTGGTTGTTGCATTATTTAACATGTTCTGCCCTGGAGATCTTTTGTGTATGTTCACTCAATTATCTTCTCAAAGCCTCTCATTTTCTCAAGAACATCCCATGATCCAACATTCCTTGCCACTGCACAGTGCCACCAACCTTCTCTTTTCACCCAAGTGGTCCACTCAGGGTTCCAAGTACAGTCTCCAGGGAAGTCCATGCCACCAGTGTGCTATATATGGCACTGGCATAAGCAGACCCACCCTTGCATTCAGGGTAGAGACTGTGGTTCTACCCCAAAACTGAAACACATACAATAGGTTGAAAAACTTAGACTATCTGCTCCTTTCTAATATTATTTCAATACTTATCTTTATTTCTGACTTGAGTATTGAGGAAACTTCAAGATTCCTCAGGGACTGATATGAGAAATTTAGAAAGCTTCTAATTCTAGTGGAAAACCTAGAATAACTTCGTAACTTTTTGTTTTCCCTGCATGCTTTATGCAAACACAGTATTTGTCTCATAAATGGAAGAAAACTAAATAACAGATGCTAAATTTTTGATTGTATTCTAATGTTTCATACTGAGCCTTAAATATGGATATGAGGCGCCAAAGTGAAAATTTCCTTATCTGCAGTTTAAGATTTTTCCAGTGAAATTCCAATTGATTGTGATATTCATAGAAATAAAAATGTGGAGATAAACAAGGCTTATTAATTTGTTTGGTCAGTTCATCTTTCTGCAAATATATTTTTGTGCATTGTCTAGTGGATTTTGTGAGCTAGTTTAAAGTTCTTCAAAAAATAAGAATCCACTGTGATGGAAAATAATAGATTTCCAGGCAAGTAAGCCTCTCCCTAATAACTCCTTTTCCTGAGTTCAGTCCAATCTGCTACTTCTTCTCCATTAATCACTGATATTCATGCAAATATATATATATTAATAAAGAAATGAATAATACATATATATTCAAATATTTATAGACACACAAACATATATTTGGGTTTTTTCACTCATTTATACTTTCAATGCAGTTATAGACTTCAGTTGTTGCTTTGGTAATCTGTATAATTCCATTTGTTTAACTTATCTTTATAAACCAGGCAACACAGTTTCTGTTGGGTGTGTTACACTTAAGAACAAAACGTTTTTGCAGCTTAAGCTTAATGCATACTGCTTCACAATTAAGGCATGCTGAGAGAAAATCTGTGGTCTGCTACTTTAAGTCTGATAGTGAGAGATGATTTTATAAAAAAATACATGATTCTGATTGTTTCTACACTCCTTTCTTTGTAGAGAAGTCTCAGTGATACAAATCCCTGATCATTGATGAAAATCATACAGCCTTAAATGAGCCCGAAAATTTTGCTGAAAACACACATGAGAAAAACAATGAGCTTTTCTTTTCTTCTGTTTGTAACACATTTATAACATGTGTTTATAATTGACACCTTTAAAAACTATGAAGTTTGATGGTACTCTAGCTTTATTTTTATCCATAAACCATTACAGACATATTAGAGTGACAATGAATTTGAGAGGTTTGAAAAATAAATAATGTAAAAATTTAGATTCATTTTACTGTAAGAAATATGAGATCACAATAAATGTAAACAAAAATTTTTACTTTGTGTATAGCCATGTATTGACTCTGGAAGCCAGTAACCTCTGACTTGCTCATTTTCTCTTATGAGCTGAGCAAACTTTGTGTGGAAAATCCATGCATATTTATGGAGTTAAGAACCCAGCATGTTTCCTTGGAAATTCAGTGATTTCCCAGTAGTGGAAGTTGTGCTGCTCTTACGTGGAGGTGGACAGTATGAAAAAGGAATAATAATTAAATGCAATGATCCTGTTCAATGCAGAATGATGATCGAAACAGCATTAGGTATTCCAAAAGAAATATGTTTCCTGTTTATAAAAACTTATTGCTCTCCACTGTGCAATAAAACATTACACTGAAGATGTGCATTGCAAAGCTATTATTTCTTTGCAAATGTGAAGGAATTGGGTGAGTGATAAGATATTCTCACATTGGCCAGAAGAGAATAACTGCAAAAGGTTAGTTACTAATTATTAAAGTAATTTAAATATCCTTTTCCAAATTTATATAGGAAATCCCAAGAAGAATCTCTTTGGTAAAATAGTTGTTTCTTTAGCATGTTTCTTGAGAACTGCGGTGACATTCAGCTTACACTTAGTTATTTCTATTAATTTCCTTTCTAATTAATCCATATAGTCTTTTCTATTATGAATGATGAACAGTAGTTTAATAAAATTCATAGTGAAAATCTATAGTACAATATATACAGTCTAAAATACTAGGCTATAATGATGTTAGGGTTGTGTTTCATCATTCTTCTCTTTCTTTCTGTTTCTAATTAAAGTGAAGCATTTGATCTTAGACATATGGTTACAAGAAAAATGTAGGTATATGTCTTTCTTCTGGGAGAAAATCCAAGGGAAAATTGAGATACAAAGATCCTCATGTGCACAATGTTTTGTACATTTACACTACACAAAAAATATTTGGCAACTTAACTATATATTTTTAAGGGATGACAGTTGTCAAAGGCATGATGTGGCCTTGGAGTCAACATTGACTTAAATATTTTTTTCAAACAGGAATTGCTTGAAAGCTTTTCTTTAGAACATAAGATTTGTTAACATAAGAAAATTAAGATGAAAGGCTACACCTACATGAAATACTAGATGTCTAAAAAGTTTATAGATATAACAGATCAATTTGTGTGTTTGCAAAATCTCTTGGCATACACTTAGATGTAAGCATACAAGTAGGCCAGGAATGTGTCTTACTTATGTATCTTACAGTTTAAACCCAAGATATAAATAAAAATTCAAATCGAACTTACTGAGAACTCATGCTTCTCTGGTTCTTCTACATCACAGAATTGATAATTTCATATAAAAATTAATTCTATGAATATAGGTCTTTTGCCTATCAAAATACATTTTTATGATATTTCAAGTTGGGCATTTTTTGTGGTGTTTTTGTTTTGTTTTGTTTTGTTGTTTTGGTTTTTTTTTTAAATCTGGAGAGTAGTAGTAAAAATAGTACCAACTTTTTTTTCTGGTAACTTTGAAAAACTTCTTCTTTATTTTCATCTAAAACAGATTTGCACCGTTCACTTATGACAGAAATTATGAACCATGAAAAAGCATATTAAACTATTAAGGGAACTCAGATTTCATAATCCTAAACTATATCTTTACAGAAATTTTATTTGAATAAGCTTAATTTAATTAAAAATGCAACATGCCACAAGTCATGTGCTAAATGGAAAACATTATAAATATATCTAATAAACAATAAATACAATATATAAAATCATTAACACTGTAGCTATGTATGATAAATTTAAAAATAGTATTTTTTTTCTTGTTTTCACATTTTATTTGAGTTTATGGAGAAGAATATATCCACTCACAATGGATACAGTGTTGGGGAAAGTGGCATAAATAAACAGAATGGACAGCAAAGGTTTGCAATATTGATGGCAGTAACAGCTACTAAGGTGATATAATTAGTGAAAGTCTGTTTCCAGCTGGCAAGGTATTTACGAAAGTCAGCGAGAAACAACTGACGCATTTGTATTTTAACTGAAGGATCTTTAGCATCAAAATGATATAAAAACTACCAGCACCACAGATAAAATAATATATTATAGGAAGGAGAGAGCAAAATAAGTTCAAGAAGCAGTCACGACTTGTAGTATCTACAGTTTCAACAAGAACATTGTTAGGAAAGGTTTTTAAATTAGCAATTCAATAGAATTGAGAGCTGAAAAAAACACCCAACCCAACAATAAGATAAGATCACCGATTTTGGAGAGTGAAAATGGACCTGAATATGGAATGTAAAGCTATTTTTTTGTCTGCTAAAGACTACCTGCTGATAGTCCCTGGATTCTGACAAAAACAAATCAAACTGTCAGACAACTGTCAGACGACTTAGTCCAATATTCATTGAAGCTATTTTTCATTTGATTTTGGAAACAATAGAGGTCATTTTGAAGATCTCATCAAACAATAACGCATAGAATTAAAAGCAATGTGGATTATTTTCAGGGTGGACCAACATTTTCTTATTCAAATGAGAAATATTGAAAAGTATTGTAGTGCTAATAAAGTCCACTAGACAAAGGTGAGCTAACTATGAGAAGGCTTGTAAACTCTTCAGTCTGTACATAGACACTATAGATAAACTCACATCTGAAAGAACTGGGAGAATGAAATCCAGGTCTGACTTAAGGTTATCTTGATTAAGCAGTTAAATGAGGTCTACCAGTAAAAACCCCATAATTTTAAAAAGTGATTTGCCCTTTTAGTGAATACAAAAATTTCTTAGAGAATTTGTAGTTTATGTGTTGCATTATTATATTTATTGTAATCAGATTAGTATTTTTAGAAGTACCACAGTGGAGTTGTATCCATTGAGACATTGCAGACTTCTGTTAAGCATCATAGTCATAAGAGAAAGGGATTACATTTTGATGACAAAAAAGATATATATAGATAGTGTACATTTCATGTTCAATTTAGATTATCTCTTCAAAGCTAAATTTGAACTTCTGTGTCCAACATTAAAACACCAGGGGAAAGCACATAAGAGAATTCAGGCTTTTTTTTCCAATCAGGCAATCTGTCATCACTGTAAGCACTGCTGTCTGCTTTGCGGTTTTCCACTGCCAGTCTCGTGCTCAGCTGCCATCTGCCAGTCCTCTCTAATTGCTATCCAGCTTATACCCTAGTCATTCACTTTTCTTTCAGGTAACTAGCAGGAAAATTTGCTGATGTTTGTGAAATTGCCGGGTTTGAAAACACCTCATAAAGAGAAACTGAGGTCTATTGAATTTAGGCTTCTGGAATAATGGTGAGGTGTTTTTTGTGTTTCATAGTATGAGAAAAAGGGTTATAAGGTTATTCAATTTCAAGGCACTTTAACATTTTTAGATGCTTATTGTGTGAAGGACACACTTGAGCTCCCGACTCTTGCTCTGTGTATGTGTGTTGTACTTGCTTCCCTTAACAGACAACTAGGTGTTCCTAATATATGAGGAAACCCTCAGAAGACAGCAATATACACATGGCTACTTGCCTTATCCAGAAAAAACAGTCACAGTATGAATTTTTATAAGGAATCAGTTTGTGGGTTTAAAAGTTCCTTTGTTGCTGCAATTCCATTTTGAGAGAACATCCCTTAAGGAGATATTATTACTTGGCAAAAGAATGAGGAAGATCCTGGATTTGCTTCATTTATCCCAAAAGGCAGATACAGATTTGACAGCTCACCTGCCAGATATTCTGAATTTCAGAATCTATGCCTAGATTGTATAGCAGGATTTTCTATTTCAATTGTGCTTATGATTTTGACAATATGGAGTCAATTAAAACAATTTTCTGGTCACTTGTTTCTAATGCTCATACACAGCAATTGCAAAAGAGAGTCTATTTTATTTATTTTGTAATATTTGAAATTGATTTTGAATAGTTTATAGCAAAATGCACATGTTTCATATTTCTCCCATGTGAGAGGCACACAAATATATTTGTACACACTTGATCAGGACTGTGTTCCAGATAATAAACCACATTTCAGTTAGACAATCCAAGAGTTCTAAACTAAGAATTGAACTTTCTGCATAACTAGCTCTTCAATTTCTACGCATGGGTGGTATGAGCTTATATGCAATTATTTTGCTTTAAATCAGAATCAAATTAAACTTACACTTCCCAGTACAAATTGTCTTTGCTAATATACCCTTCAATCCTTTCAACTAGAAGTTAAAGAGCTAGTTGCAGAGCTCAGCACCCCAGTATCTAGTGAGGAAGACCTTTACCATCTCTATCATGATAAAGCCAACAGTCCATGGTAAATCATACACCTTTCTTGCTTTCAGTTATCAGAATTAAATATTTTCTTGTCTTTTAAACACAAGCTATTCATGATTTTGCAGATTAAATGACTGGGGAGCTAGATACTAAGAACTAAGTGAAATTTTTACTTGTGCAGCAAAGCCAGTTTTTCTCTTGATAGATTTTTTTTGCAGAATGATAAAAAAAGTGCAGGTTTTTTGCAAGACAGGATCTGGAAATATATAGGCATTCACTTCTTCTGTGCTGTTTACAGAGCGGGAGTCAGATGTATTTGGTATTCTGAGATGTACCTTGAGATGTACACTCACTTAAACACTCAGAAAAGCTTGACTCAGTTTCACTCTTACTAGCTTAGGTCAACACATATTTTCACCTAACTTTTCATCAAAACTCCAGCTCTTTCCTCTTACCAGAGTTCACTAGGTTAAAAACTCCAGTCTTACTTTCTTATCATTTAACTACGAAATGTAAATTGATCATCAGTGCACTCAACCATCACTTGGGATATTCTTTCAGCAGCTCTTAATCTCTGCTATATTGTGAGTCCATTGTTTAGTTATAAAATGTATACAGTAAAAGAATTGTGTAAGCTTTTGGAAGACGCAAAGCCGCAATAATATCCATGCATAAGACAAGACTGCAATCGAACTCAAGTTCTTTAATTTTTTAACAAAAATAAAAACTTTTGTAGCACCTACTTCCACTAACCATAGTTTCAGCCATTCAGCATATTTTTTCAAATCTTTCTTTGTATTAATTTCCATTTTTCTCCAAGTCTACAGAATCCTATATTTTGTTGTCCACTTTCCTACTTGCAATCACGATTCCAAAGGATACCCCATAATCTTCTCTATCAAATGGCTTGTCCTTTTGCAAGATGTTACTGCAGGAATTGAAGCAAAAACATATAAAGCAGCTAACAAGAATTAAGTAAATACTTTTTACTGGATTTGAAAATTAACAGCTACAAATAGGATGGAAAGCTTTGGAAATATCTATAGCCCCTCACTGTCAGAGAGATGTACTCAATCTGCTTAGAGCTATCTGTAAAAGATTGCTTAGACAGACCCTTTGAAATATTTGTCAGGGCAGAATTTAACAGATAAAGTTTTTTTGTTTTCTGAGATGATGGGCTTTAAAAACTTTAATTATAAATTTATTGCTTGTCTTTTTCATCATGAAACTAATCTTTTATTTCCATGCAAGACACAGCAAAGGAAACAGTAACAGACAAGGCTACTAAACAAAGCCCTTGCTGTCTGGTAAAAACTTGCTGCTAACTGAAATAGGACACAAGCATTTAAATACATCCTGGATTAGTTCCTTTGGGCTCCTACTAAACTCTTTGGAATGACCAATCTTTTAAAATTGTGGGTACTATGGTAACTAGATATTTCAAGGCATCACGGAGACAGACTGCTCTTCTCCTTAGATGCCAGTTTATTTGAGTCTCCTGTGAAAAAGCACAGAAGAGGTTTTTTGTTATATTCTGAAATCAACTACTTATAAAATGTGACTCATACAAGTGTTGGATGATGCTGGTGTTTTTAACACACTATTTTTAAAACTAAAAAATCAGAACTGAAGTGAAAAAAATAGAAAGAATAGAATTTTCTGGGGTAAATAAAAAATAAAAGATAAAAAAAAATTATTAAAAAGCTGTCACTATCTTTAGTGTAAAAGAAAAAAAACCAAGATGCTTTGACATAAGTTTCTGTCATCCATCTAAAATTAACAGATTTCATATATGGTAAGTCTTCTTAGTCCAGATGTGTAGTTTGGGTACCTGCTCACCTCTATCCTTGTCACCAATCAAGAAAATATTTTTAAACTCATAGTGTCTTGTTCTGTAGTAGATTTAATTTAGATAATTGTTTTTTCTTGCCTTCTCCTAATTACTGTGCCAATGAAAATTTTACTTTTCCTATGAGAATGAGATTCTGTTGATGTAATGGCATTTGTTTCAAATAAATAAAAAAGTGAAATGAAATGAAAAAAAAAAAAATAGATCCTTGCCTTTTCTTTGCATTTCTCACATTAGGTTGTTTGTGCTGAAGTTTTGCCTTTTTTTTACATCAGCTATCACAGCACTAGTACCCAGAAGCTTTCAGTATCACATCTGTAAAATTAACATTTTTAAAAATAAATAGCCCTTTGAAAACTGACACTGATAGTTTTGTACAACTCCATCAGTGCTGCTTTGAGAAATATTTTCTATTATTTTTTTATTACATACAGTTATCCTTAACTTGAGACTCAGGGGCACAAACAGTCTGACTGAACAAATAACATTTACCTGACAACTTTGCTTGCCTGAACCTCACTCCTACCAAGTCCTCTATTCCTTTATCTCCAAGCAGTCATAAGCCTTCTCTGTTTTTTTATTCCTCCCATGCATCTTTGAATGAATAATTTCTCTAAGTGCTACCTTAATTTCCAAATATATTTTAAAACAAAGTTTAATTTAATTTTCCTAATAATATTTACTAAGTATCATTCAAGTTTTTATTTTTTGGTGATATGCTTATTTTCAGAAAGAATTAAATTCATGTTTTTCAGACTACTGAATGTTTTTCTCCTCTAAGTCTGGAAGTCTCATGAACTTCTCTGGTAGATACCCAAATCTAACTGATCAAGTAGATGCCTTTGAAACCTAACTTTTGTTGATGAGATCACTTCTGTTTTACCAGCTTCTCAGTATCTTTGTCATAGATATTCTCATCATGTCTAATAATTCCTAAATAATTACTGCATATGTACGATCTCAGTCAAAGCCTGAACATAGGTAAAAAGTCCTTCATCCTGCTCAAGCTTTCCCCTTCCATCACTAGTATAGGGATTTTCCTGTAATAGTCTTTTTGGTCTTTGAAAGTGTGACTGCAAATTCATATAAAATCTATTTTGTTGAATTGTGTAATTTTTCAAGTAAAAAAACCAATCAAAGCTGCACCATCTTCAGAACTACTATCGCTGACATACCTTGGACTTGTATACACAGTGCCACTATGCCTGATTTTACATAGTTTGAACCCACAACTTTTATCGTCACATTCTGATTGCAATAAAGCACGAGTTGTCTAAATGTGATGGAAATCTCAAATATGGTCAGGTGGTGGAGCTAAAAGTAAATATTAAATGATTGCCCAATTTTTTGATTGAAGTTCCTTATGATCCTAGTGTTTTTCACTAGTTCTGTTTCCAGTTCTTCATACTCAGCTGATATTCCCTGCTGGTTTTGTTTCAATTCTTATAGTGGGATTCTACATATTACTTACACCCATAACACTGGGGGGAAGCAAAAAAAGCTCACCCTTTCCAATCTCTTTTCATTCTTATTAATAAGATTACTCATTTTTGTCCTGGTATTATCCAGTATCCATACAAATCTAATGAATCCCTGCATTTGCATGCAGAGTCAGGACATCCATTATCTCAATATGTAGTATTTTTATTCTTGGTTGGTCTTTTTAATCATGCATGATGTTTTAGATTTCAAGAATTATGGTTCACTTTCCACTCAACAGTCAACAATATGGAGAAATAATCTATGTTAAATATAATGTCATGTAAAAAAATGTATCTTTATCACTATTTTCTCTGACTCCCATCCCCCATTCCCTTCATTCCTAGTACACTGGAAAAATATTTTCCCAGTATATGATATTGCGAGTCTATCTATTCAAGATACTTCACCTTCTGAAGTACGCACTGAATTATTTGCGCTGCTGCATGTTCCAAAAGACAACCATAGAAAAAATATTTCTTAGGTGGATGAGTCACAGCACTTTTGTCTTATAGCACAACTCATCTCCAAAGCACTTAATTTGGAGAAAAAATATAAAACAACTATTTATTAATAGAGAAAATGTATGGTTTATTCTTGAAGAGTGTTCTTGAACAATGCAAGTCCTGGCGTCACCCGGAGTAAATGTATCCTTATTCATGAATATAAGGCTGTTATTGACCTTGGCCTGCCAGTTTTCTGCCAAAAATCAGATTGTTTTGTTCTTCTCTTCTATGGCTCCCTGGTATGACTTTAAAGAGTCTTTCATGACTTTCTTTTGCTACTTCAAGTCTTTTGCAAGCCCTTTCTAATCTTACCTTTACTTCATGTTGTATAGCAAGTATAGTGTTGTTGCCAATCCCCAGGACTCATTAGCACTCTTCTAGTATTCTGGAACCTTCTGGTTTTAAGTCAATTTGTTTAATTAGCAATAGAAAAAAAAAAAAGTTGTGAAATAAACATTTTCCAGATGTTGAATTAAACTAGGCTTCTTCCATGTTCTGACTTTGCAACTGTTTGTTTCTTTCTGCAGGGGAGTATGTTCAAATTTATTGGTAGCAAGGTGCTACAAAGATTAATGCAATGAAAGAGCTGTAGTCAATTTACATTTCCTGAAGAATGAAGAAGGCAAAAGAAGAAGAGTAATGTCTATATGAGCTTTTGACTTATATTTTTAAGCATAAAATTAATATTCATTTAAAATTGTTCGTTTTATGCACTATTTTTTCACCTCCTGACCAATTAAAATTAAAATGTTGGTTTGTAAGATTTTGGGGATCAGGCTTTTTTTAACACTGAGTTTTTTTGGGGATTATGAAAAGTCCAACCAAAGATAAATGGTTTCACAAAAGCAGCACAATAAAATGAAAAAATCAGACTCAAAAAAGTTTAAATTTCCCTTTCTCAGTACCTGAAGCCACTTATCCAAAAAAGTCAGTGTCAGACATATGGCTGTTAGGTTTCTGGAAAGCAACATTAAACTCAAGAATAATTGAATTTTCTTCTGGGTTGATCATCAGATAAACAAATCTGCAAGTTAAAGAATGGCATCAGTAGGGCATAAAAAGAAAATATCTTCTGAAAAACAAGATTTTTTTACCCTCTTCCTGGTGTTTTTTTGTCTTTTATAAGGACAGAAAACGACATCAAGCACAGCAGGAGACTACTCAGAAATCAATTTTTGCTGCATTATCTGAGAGCTGATGACCTTGATACAGCTAAAAAATGTGTAGAAACTCAAAAGCTGGAAAAAATCCACATTAACTCCAAGTCTTCTGTTCCTTTTGTATTTTAATGCCACCCTGACACACAAACTCATCAGATCTCAGAAGCTAAGCAGGGTCAGGCCCGGGTAGCACTTGGATGGGAGACTTCCTGGGAATACCGGATGCAGTAGGTTCTAGTCCTGAGGACTTCACTGTCACTGTCCAAGCCCGCTCAGCCGTGGCAGATGAACCTTAGAACTTAAACGGTGGGGCCAGTTCTGCGCACGCTGTGCCTCACCTAAAAAATCCACTGCGCAGGCTCAAAGGGCACACCCATGTGGAGAGAGCCCTTCCCAAATCTTTGTTCGTGAAGCCTCACCATATGCTACAATTGTTAATATGCAATTAAAACAGCAATAATATTTGTAGCATAAAAGACACTGTATTTTAAAAATTTATTCTTCATATTATTATTACGAGACAGTCTTCATTTACTTTAAGTAAAGGAGAACAAATCCTTTAATAGTTTCATGGCAGCCAAATCTTTGGTAGTTTTCACTGAGAGAAGCCTATGTTTTTTCTACAGTATACATGAACTAATCACAATCATGAAATAATTACAAAACTATGAAAAAATACTCATCAGTATTTTAATTGCTGAGAGACAGATAGCTAGAACTTGGATCTATTTAGTGGCTTTAATATCTCTGAGTATCAAGTTTTATGACCTCTAACTGTAAATAAAAGGAAAGGTGAACTCTGACTCGTCTTCTAGATTAGGATTAATTTTGTCTTTCCACTCGTGGTGGAAAGTCTGAGCAGTTTAATTCAGATGTTGCCACAAATCTTCAAAACAAATGCTAAAATACATGTGTTTGTACTGAATTGTCCTCCTACCAGCTACATAAAAGACTTTAGAAGAGTTTGGTTTATATGCTACTTTGTTAATCCACTGAGAATCAATATTCATCAATTGATATTGATTCTAAAAATCTGGGACAGAATCCAAATGTCCTGATGCCTTAAGCACAAGACCAGTGAATGCTGTGTAATTACCATTTTAGGACCAACTAAAACAAAAAAATAGAAAAGGCATTTTATGTGTGGTACAACAGAAAAATAGGATCCATTTCTTTCACTTAAACTATTCTGAAAGTAGGAGAGAGAGAACCTTTATTATCTGACATGTTATCAGAAATAAGACATCCAGAAAATGATCCTGAAACAATCTTTTGAAGATTACTTCCCTTTTTTGAAGAGATCCCTTGAAGGTAAAGAAATATGATATTAGGTTACTAAATAGATGATATAATTATAGGTTATTAGATGCATTTCTTCCCTTGTGATTTACTCTACCTGGATGTCTCCTAAAACAAAAAAGGAAGAGGACAGTCTCTTTGTAAAACAGGTAATGCTGGAGCCAGCTATGCTCTCATTTTATGTGGAATAACTAGGATGGAGAAGTTGTTGAGCAAAGGAAATTTTACTCCTCATTCTGAGGCAGACAGAAAAGGAAGTGAAGGTTGAATAGAGAAGGGGAAAGACAGCAGCCTCTCTCTGCTAGTCCTATTAATGCAGTCCTGTTTGTTACCAGAGGAAAAAGGGTGATGACAATAACAGGAAGAGAAACTTCTTTCTAGCATAACTCAGTAGACATATCAGTTAAAGATATAAATTCTCAAAATGGTTCTTCAGCTCAAATCTCCTGTGCTATGATTAAGCCTCCTCACCATCAAATTATGCAGAAGTCAATTGATAACATCATGTTTGATGCTTATCTGTCTACATTAGTCTGACAACAGCATTCTTGGCATTATATATTTCTGCCTCCCAGATACAGCCTCCTATGGAGCATGTCAGCCCAAGCAGATACTTAACCTGGGAAACTAACTAAACCACAGATTTAGTAAGTGGATGATTATTGTTTCAGATTTAGGCAAGACACCTAATGGCTAAACTTTAAATTCTGAAGTATGTATTTTATATATAAAAACATAGAAGATCATTGCACTCTACTGACATGCATGAATCAGAATTATTAAGGAGATAAGTCAAAGCTGGTTTTATTAAAGAAGGTGAGTGGTTGATAGCCTTAAAAAAGTCCAAGTACACTATCCCTTGACCATTTCTCATTCCCCAAAAGCTTTATATTACAATAATGTATTTCAAAAATAAACCTTAAATTTAGTGTCAGTGATCAAGGCTAGTACAGAAATTTTATTGTTTTAACTTTTTTTACAGCTTCTACAGAAAGGTTGTGCTGGTTTTCAAATTTTGCATGATGTCTACTAGAAGCTTGAATTCTTGTAGGGCTAACATGTTTCAATTTTGAGGAGAATGTTCACCCATAGTCAAAACAAAAGAACACATTCAGAATTCCACTGCCTTAAGAGCTAGATGTTGTCATGGGAATGTCCACAACTGTCTGAAAGTGATTTATTTTAGTTAGCAATAGTGCTACCTTGCTGCAAGGATCTGGTGCTTGTGTCATGAATATTTCTCTTTGTTTTCCCCACTACTATTTTTTAAAATTTTCTAATGGATATCTAGCAGGCATCAAGGAACGCTGTCTCAAAGTCCCATCGTTTTTACAGTAGAAATTCTCATAAACCGAGAGATTCAGTATTTTAACAAAAGTATTGGCTATGACTGAAGATGCACATTATGCTCTGTACCCAATGCAATACCCCACAGAGTAAATTACATCAGTAGCCCAGAGAGTAAGGCTGGATTCTTTGCTCATCTTAAAGGCTAAAAATATTAACTTTTAATGGGTAAATCAGGGGATAGAAAGTGTTGCAGAGTGAGGAAGAGGTAATGATCATTGTTCACCCTTGTATGTTCTAGTTCTAAATGATTAATTACTCAGTTTTACAAATTCAACTTCTCATTTTGCTGACTCTCCATGTGCTGCTGAGCAGTTCTTGAACACAGTATTGACATTCCTTGCACTCTGTTTACACTGCTAGTACTGTATATTTACATTCAGCCATTGCCATACAAGCTCTGATAAAGATTAGGAGTAGTAATGAATAGCA
>JAOXXN010000395.1:107600469-107610596 GCA_026770055.1 Myrmophylax atrothorax
CATGGTGGAGGGTGTTATTAAATGCTTGTTGTAGGCACAGGCATGGTTGTAATGTTAAGAAGTTTACTTTGCAGCTATGTGATTTCAAGTTCAATCCCATTTTGTGATGACTTGGACAATCAATGTCTGTATTGGAATGGCCTGGAGTGTACCGATTCATCTCTATATGTAATTGTTCATATCAGTCCTAACAACAACAAGAAAATATTTTTGCTTTTTGCTCTAGTAATGTAAGAAAGATAATTGGTTTCCAACAAACATTTTATATCTATAGTGCCAAAAGTTCAGTTGCAATTGAAAAAATCATCATAAAGAAGTGGCTGTTTTCTTTTTTAATTGTAATGACCACAGGCAATTGTTTTCTCTGAGTCAAAGAGGTTAAGAGATTTTGGCTAATTTGTCCAAACTGTGAAAGTTTGCTTTATATTTGGTTCCTCCATCTCCCTTAAAACACTGGTTTTGAGAAGCCAGTTCTATATAATAAGGAATACAAAAAGAAATAGTATGTTTAAAAATTCCCTGTTTTAGAAAGGCTACAAGAATTTGCGATCACTTCTTAAAAGTCTGGAAAGTACAGCGAAGGACAAGAATTTAAAGCAGAGGAGCTACAGGGCATGCCAGGAGGCATCAGAGAAAACTGAAAAAAAAAACCGAACAAAAAACCCACAGGA
This sequence comes from Myrmophylax atrothorax, assembly GCA_026770055.1. NCBI lineage: Eukaryota > Metazoa > Chordata > Aves > Passeriformes > Thamnophilidae > Myrmophylax > Myrmophylax atrothorax. Next base: position 107,601,141 of record JAOXXN010000395.1, read on the forward strand.
GTGGGATGGAAAATGAGGTAAAAATCAGTGGCATGATAAGAATGATGAGAAAGTGAAAGAGGGTAACCAGAGAGGATGAAGAGCAGAATGAGAGTGAAAATAAATAAGAGATAAAGTAGAGGAAGAAACAGAGGAGAGGAGAAGGAAACCTGAATGAGAAAAAGAAGAGAGAAGAGATTAAGAAAAAAATCAATACCACAAGGCTGGAGGGAAGAACATACTGAGATACTACAGTGATATAAAAGCTGTAGAAGTGCTTGTACAGTCTATATAAGAAATTAAGAGATGGAAAGTGAGACAGTCTCAAGGGAAAAGAATGAAAGATCAGAAGAGAAAGGAAAAAGAAGCAATCAAGGCAGGAGAAATTACACTAGGTTGCAAAGGCCAAGAAGATGAACTAGAGGACAGTGGCAGAGTCAGTCAATTCTGAACTATCTTATTTTTTGTCAATGATTCCCACCTAAATCTCTGTGAGTAACTGATTTTGTGTTTGTTACGAAACTGGAAAATGGAGAGGAATGAATCAGTTTCAACTGAATTTGGTTAAAATAATAAATTTATCAATAGAGGAGTAAAAATGAACCTGTAGGCAAACGAGATGTTCTGGGTTTTTTTCCCCAAATTCTTCACATTTTATTCAGTGACTGCTTCCTGTGATTATCTAAACTGCACCTTGGAATGTAGCACCTGATGATTTATCCCATCTCAGATATAACCTGCAACATCCTAATCACAATTTTTTTCTCTCTGACTCAGCAAGTCTTTACAGGAAGCAGAAAACATCCCCATTCAGCACATCCTGATTTTTTTAATCTGTGTAGTATTATAGCACATGTCAATTCTGTGAGTTCTTGCACCTCCCAATCATTTTCTGAAAGATATTTGGCAAAATCAACTTGCATTTACAAATCCTCTCTAGGCAAATGACCAAATATTTACCAAAATTTAAGAATCATAGCACAAAAAGCATTAGAAAATACTGACATTTAAAGGAATGACATCATGTAGGACCATATTAATATGTAAAATATATAAGAATCATCTGTCATGGATTTATTTATTCTAGAAGCAATCTTATCTCAAAGATAGTGAGTCAGGTATCATTTTTTTTATCAGTTGACTTGTGCCCTAGGAATATAATATAGATTGTCAAAGTGTCAAGCTATTTGATTTCATGACAAATGAAGAGCAAGACAATAGAGATAAACTAAAAAAAGAACATTTATTTGCACATATTTGTCTTGTTTTCTAGTGAAACAGAAGAAAATGCAAATGGACTGTAGCTTAATGTTGCTGGAGCCCCATGAATTATGCAAAACAAAAAAAGATAAGCATATTGGGAATCATGTTTTTAGCTGTGCAGTTCACATCTTCACTAGAACCACCCAATAGAAATATTGTCCCACAATTCATCACTACCTGTTTTGTATTCCTTATGTCGAGACTGGTATACCAAGTCCACTGTTGTGGAGAATTCACACTTGTAATGTTTATTCTTCTTTATCCTAAAGGAATGTCTGGGGCAACTGATGCAGAGATTATTCTGTGATGTCCTTCAAGTTGCCCTCTAACACTCTCCCACGTCTGTGCTCCTAGATATGAATTAGGTAAATTGACTTTTCTGTTTGAGCTCTATAGCACAAGCATAACTGCTTGGCATTTGCTTTGTAAATAGATAAGATATTACATTTTATTTTCTGAATCAGACTTTTTTCTCTATAAAATATTGGAATCACACAGAATTTTCCAGGCAATGGTTAAGACAGAGTTGACTGCACTGCGATTCTTGTATGCAACATAATGTTGGTCTGATTAAAATATTTCCAAGATGAAGATTGTGAAAAACAGCTATGGTCAGTGCTGTCAAGTTTGTAAAGAAAGAATTGAAAACAGCCCTGTATATTTTCATGTCAAGTTTCAAAAACCACTTGCTTTCATTAGACACAGGACTGAGAGAAGGAATTTTCAAGCCAAAAGTCTTACAAATAATGAATATGCAAATGCATATGCTCAGTGAAGTATAGCACAGATGTAAAAAAAATAGGATGCAATAAGAAAAAGAGAAAGGAGGGCAGGTGATGTCATGGGGAAAGTGCACTGCATGTAGATGAATTAAAGGTAAAGCCCAATGTCTATTACATTGATGAAAAAACTGACTAACAACATTGTCAGTTCCTTAAAAAGCTAGGAATGATTGGTGAACACAGAGAGGGGAGTCAGCAGCAGGAGCAGTTATTCCACTCAAAACAAATTAGAAGCAATTTTGTACCAATAACCTACTCATTTCTAGGTCAGGACTCCAACTGAAATAACTATTTTTCATCATACAAAAAAAAGAGGAATAGAAAGTACATGAGCTAGTAGATGGGCTAGTAGATTGAAACTCACTGGATATTCTAGAAGGAAATAAAAATAGAATGTCTGTTACAATCACAATATAGAGGCAATAATAAGAAAAGTAGTGGTAATGCAAATCCGTTGTCCAAAAAAACCCAAACACCCAACCAACAAAACCCCCCCCACAATGAAATACATATAAATGTTAAAATTATCTGAAACAAATTTTAAAAAGTAAATGAAAGTAAATTAAAAATGGGCAAAGTAAAAAGGGTTGTAAAGATTTACATGGTCAATAAATAAGATGACCTGGCAATAAATATGGAAAATATCTGCAAATGAAAGGAAAATTTAAAAAAATAAATAGATATTTTTGAGAAATAGATGATGTCCTTTTTTTTTTTCTGGGAATGCAGATGAACTGCAAGGGAGGAAAAAGTCAGAAACTGTTGAATTTTCTGGAGGAGAAAACAAAAAAACATTGTAACTAAGAAGACACCGAAGTACTGCAGGTATAAAAATAAATTTAAAATGTTGAAAGGGACTAACATATAAAGAGAAATTTTGGAACAAATGGTCTGCTAGGAATTGACTGTGCCAACTATGTTGAAAGAAAGCAGAAACCACACTTGGCTGAACACTTCCTATGAACACGAACACACTCTGTAAGAGAAAATGAGACAGTATGTAAACATGAACTGTTGTTAAAGAATAGAGAAAGCCTGCAACATGAACGTAATTTCAATTCCCATTCTCTGACTCTAGTCCTGTTGGTATGAACACCAGTTTCATTACATCCTCACATGTTAAATCAAGCCTAAAATAAATGTATGCCTGGAAAGCAAAATGATAAAATTGGGGAACAATTGTTAGGAAAATTGATGGTTTGAGTTTGATTTTTAATGTAATAGTACCTCTACATGTAAAAAGTAGCCTCTGAAAAAAGAGCATTTCTGAAGCCCAGTATTTGATGGTGCAAATCATCATACTACTGCAAGAATTGGAAAATCATTGATTCACACCCAAACTTTTCTTCTGTGTTTCTTATCTACTATGAATAAATTTAACTTACAGTAAAATCCTGAATGTACACAGATTATCCACTTGGGAAATTCCTGAATGTTTTCTATAGCTTCAACCCCTTAAGAGAAGCATAAAGTGCAGCATGAAATTTCAGACATTTAATTTTTTCCCCAAGATATAGCAGGCATTTTTTCAATGAATTTAATTCTCAGGAAAACAGTGTTTGACAGCTTTGAATACTTAAGTATGTACCTTAGTGCTGAAACACTATGCTGTCTGTATTTAGAACTGAAGAAACTCATTCACATTCAGTTTTGCAATTGTTGAATTAGGAAAATTCATTCATGGATTGCCATCATCTAAGTTTGCTTCAGAGGGTACAGACATCTGGACAACATAGTGAACAATTCCATTCACTGGGAATCTTCCATACCTATGTATTAATCCTATTCAAAATTGTCCAGGTATGAAATAATACTATGAAGTTTTAGTTATGAAAATAACTAAAGAAATAACTGCAACTTTTTTAAGTCTTACTCCAGAACTCTAGGTAATATGGGGTCAGAATTACTGAAATTTGGGAAAATCTTGGTCCACAAATTATTTTCTGACAAAGTTTTGTGTGTCCGTGTCTTCTCCAAAGGGTTGGTTAAAGGTGGCTTTCTTGACCTTCAGTACATATAGCAGTCTTTAATTTACAATATATTTTTCAGTGTTTATGAAAGTGTGCTGAAAGATAAGATGCTTTTGCACTCTAGTGGATAAGAAACTGTTTTGATTTTGGTGGTTTGGTTTGGTTTTTGTGGTTTGGTTTTTTTGTTGAGTTCCTTCCCCCCCTCCCCCAACCCCCGTAAGTTATAGCCACAGTTTGAATTTTAAGCGCCATTTATCTATTCTTAAGAACTTGTATTTGGACCAGTATCCCCGAAACTGACTTACATGTTTTAATGTTATTACTTTCATACTCATTTAAAGTTAGCTTCTGTTCTTGGATGTGGCAACTATACCTAAATTCTGCTTTTCAGTTAACTACCCAGTAAATCAGTCAGAACATTGAAAGACTGTTGACTTTGACAATATTTAGACATATAGTGGTGGCAGGGGTGAGGAACAGGTTGAGTGGTTTGGGATGGTTTCCTCTTATAAATTGAAAGCTGAGAATCATTTTCATAGTGTCTGGTCCACCCATATTAATCTCCAGAACCCTAATGCTGTGGGAAGCCTGGAGATTTGTGTATTCCTGTGGGTAAGCACTTGTCCTACAGTAGACATTGAACAAAATGCAGGAGAAGATACTGTCACACTCTGCAACAACACAGCCCAACACTTAAGCTCTCTCCGCACATGAAAATCTGATAGAATTATTGATTGCAAGAAATGTTTGGACAATGTTTTCCGGCTCATGGTGTGATTCTTGGGGTTGTTCAAAGTAGGACCAGGAGCTGCACTTCGATGATTCTTGCAAAGTCATTCAAACTCAGGATATTCTGATTCCATGACTGATTCTATGATCTGGTCCTGTGTGTCTTCAGTGTGTCACCAACTCCAGATAATTGCTAACATGTGTGTGCGTGTGTGTCTGTGTGTGTGTTTATCTGTCTGTCTTTTATCAAACAGGCAGGCTTTGTCTACCTTCCTTTCTGGTTGAAATTTATTGCAAAGAGCTTTGGTTGTTCATGGTATTTGAACTGAATGTCATTGGTAAATCTCCAAGATGTTGACAAGAAATTCTGCAGACTGACATTGCTATCTTACTTTCTTGTTTTGATTTTTCTATTATCTGTGGGATATTCTGCGGGTTTCATTTCAGTCAGGCTTTGAAATATTGTTGTCCGTGTCCATTCTCTTTAAGAACTCTGTGTTTCCAGCTGAGCTGACACATTATTGTGACACTTCCTAAACTAAAGCAAAGGCCATTTATAATCCAAGTTCAGGTAGAATAAGATGATTTCATGATTTGCTACTTTCTTTTGCATTCCTACATATGTACAATTGATTGAAATTCAGATCAACTAAACTGTTTGTTGGGGTTTTTTTTCCCCTTAGGCTTAGCTTCTTCTTAGCATTTTTTAAATTTTATTTCTAATAAAGTATCATACAATGCCTTAGGACCTAAATTTGAAACTCTAGATCTGAAATTGCAAGCAACTGCAGACATAATAGGTGCTATTCAGCAATTCAGAAGAATGCCATAGGAACATCTGCTGTATTCACAGTGTGCACCCCAACCCAAGACAGAAGAAAGAGTTATTTGAGGCTCTAATAAAGTTTGAAGACTCTTACATGTTAAATTCTAAAGTTGTTCTCACCAACCACAACCTTATGTGTCTAACCTGTATCTTTTCTTGTATCACTGCTTAACTTACATTATCAATCAGCCTGGGAAAAAAGCTGTTCTTGTTCCTTCGGGTATAAAATGCTATTTTATTTTCAGGGAGTGGCATTTTTATTTGTTTCAGATTAAAGAACAGAAAAATCTCCAAATGCTTTCAGGGAGTTAAATATAACAAAACTAAGTGGAAAATATTCTGCTGCTGCAGCACTGGGTGGGTGACTTAAAAGTCAGATATATCTCCTTTCTGTTTTGTTCTTGTAGTAAAGGCCAAACACTTCAAATGAAGGAGTTCAATAGCTAAAACTGAGTGAGTAACAAACTGTGCATAATTAGAATGCACTGTTTTGAACAGCTTCTATATTTTTGACACAAGTGAATATTTATGCTATAAAAACATATTTTGTGTTGTGCAGCTCTACTGCTTGTCATACAGGTTTTCAGTATTTCACTTTACAGAATATATTTGCATTCAGAATTCATTATGCACACATCACAAACACTACACAATGGCTGAGTTTAAACAAGTCTGTTTCTGTACTTTTGGATCAGATACAACCAGCAGACTAAAGTATAATGAAAGCAGCAAACTTCAATGATAACTGAGCAGCATATTCGGAAACCTACAGACACTTCCAATTACAGGGTTTCCAAGTAGTTCTTTAACTTATACAGCTCTTTCAGGGTGCCCATGTTTTTGTAAGTTTCAATGAACAAAGCCTTGCAAAAAATGTCAGTCAGAAAGTAATAACAGGGAAATTTTCTTTTCCTCTTGTGTAGAGGCAGTCCTTTTTACAACATCAAAAATTAAAGGAAATTAAGTGAGTTCACAACCTTTCTGGTTTTTTTGTCTACAAAAATCTGCCTGACTTGAAAGGAATTTTTACCACAAAAAAAAAGTGTGTGTGTGTGTGTGTTTGTGTGTGTAATATCTAATGCGGTTTTTCAAAAGAAATTATTGAGTAGGTTTTATTTGAACTCCTATATGGGAGGAGGTGATACTGAGCAGTCCTAAACATTTTCAGAGCTCCAAAGGAACAACTAAAATCACTTGACATTTTGGGAAGGGAGAAAAGGATAAAATTAGGTTTTCTTACTCTAACAGATGGCACCATTCTTTGTCTGGTTCTTCCACTAAGAACCAGAGTGGAGCTCTGATTGAGCTGTTGAATGAGTTGAAATTGAAGGTCAGTACTTAAATTTACCTTGACTTAATTCATCCTGTTGTGTCAAGCCATCTAATTTTCCACATTTCCCTCCTTTCTGTTCTTGTAATCAGCAGTGCTTCAAGTCACAAAGCAGAGCCACTCAAAAGAGCAGGGCTAAAAAGCAGGAAGTGGCATCAAAAGAAAATAAAACTCAACATTAAATGAAATAGAATTCATTAGAATTGCAAAAAACAATCCTGTCTCTTTTTCAAATCTCAGTCTTAAATATCTGTGGAGTTATTTGAGGAAAGTGGTGAGCAGTCCATATGAAAAGGTTACTCCATGGTTATGAAGCTGAAAATCGAGCTCTACTTAACTGCTTGTCTACATCAAGGCCTGTACAGTGGTCAGGCAAGAAAAGTCAAACCAATTAGATGGTCATGTTTAAGAAGCAGCTTCTTTTTTCTAATGGACAGTTTGGCTGTAGCACACAAGGACGAATATTCAAAAATAAGTGTTTTTTGATAATAAGATGGGGGGGTTTTAATGGACACCTTGTGTTCTGGTTTGCAAAATTTATTCTGAAAAGAAATGGGATATTTGCTTGATCTTTCTTTCTTCTTCATTAACAGACTTTATGAAGTTAGTACTGGAGCTATGAACCCAGTTACTGAGCTATGCAAGCCTGGCAGTCTCAGTTTGCAGTCTTCTTCAGAAATCCATGAAGATAAATAATTACATAAAAAGATGATATTAATGAGTTTCTTTAACGTGGCAGATACTGTTGTGCTATAATATCTGAATGTCCTGTATATGGCATAGCTCACTCTGTGGGGGAAACACAACAGAATAAGATGACAGAAACAACAACTGGAAATTTGAGAAGATGATATTCTTTCAGCTCAGCAATTGTGGGAAACTATGTGACCACATTGAAAATTGCATTGTTAGTCCAGCCTGTAAAAAATCTAACTCTTCTGCTGAGTCCAAATTGAGATTTTTGTTTTGTTTTGACTAGTAGTCTGTTTTGAGAATTAGATATTAGAGGAGAAGCTTTTGTTCACTGTGGTAGCTGATATCAAAAGCACACATATGGTTCAGTAGTGCCACTTTATTTCATGGTCACATTGCTGGGAAAATAAAAAAATAAAAAAATAACAAACCCCCCCAAACACACACATAAATAATCATCCCGGACAACACTATTTGTCCCAGTCTCTACTGCTGCCAAAGAATCACACCCAAGTCAATAAAACCTATGGAGTACTATTGGAAATGGACAATTAAATTACTTTTCATTCCTTTAGAATTTAGTGCACTGAGCAAAAAACTAGCATAAAGAAATCTTGCAGCTGCATTCTGCCTCTCTTCCTCTCTGAGAGCAAGCGCAGGAAAGCTTTTAATGTAGAACAACAACAAAGGAATGTTCGTCCTACACCAATGTAGAACATGTACTTAATGAAATTATTACCTTTAAAAAAATTCTTAAGAAACGTTATTGTTACACTGTTTTATTGTTGCACAAAGGAAAAAAAAAGAACTTATATTTCAGCCATTTTGAAATATGAAAAATAAAACATTTCTGGCTAGTTAAATGAGAGGAATGATATAATTTAATTGTGAATGACAGTTAAAAGAATCCATATCTGACTTTTCATCCTGTAAATTACATTTACCTACCTGGCTTGGCAAACATAAGATAAATAATACATTTTACTTTATTTGCATATTGGCTTGCTGTGAAACTAGTGACTGATTCACAAATTGATCTTGTGTCTGTTTTTTGAGGGGACTTGTGCATAATGTCCTGCGTGCAGCATTTCAATTGTAGTGGTCATTAACATTCAAGATTGTGAAATAACCCCAGTATCTTTCTTCATGTACCAATAGATTTATACCTCAGAACATGTACTTAAGTTATTTTCAAGGTCTGTAGGAAGTGGCATTGCTAGAAGGATTTTACTAATAGCTGGAGAACAACCAGTTTATTCCAGTGATTTCACTGTTGTAAAACAGTGATGAGCAAGAAAATTTGAAACATATTCAAATTTCATTCTAATGCCCTATATGTAGAGAGTCACTGTCATTTAATTCAGTCAAGTAGAGTTAAAAAGTGCAGAGAGATAGACTGAATATAACCACGCATATAAAACCACAGGATTTGCAAGTTGTTCTTGAAGATTTCAGGCTTTTTTCACAGTTGAAGGAAAATTGATATATGAGAATTCTTTTTCTTCAAAAAAGCTGCACATAAACCAGCTTTTTAAAATTTTATTTTATATATCATTTACAGGAAAATAGTGAATCAGTGTATCTCTTTATCAGAGATACATAAGGACTAAACCACACAGGAACCTATGATAAAATCCTTTATTTATTCCCGATTTATTTTTGTGCTTTTGCATTAGTACTGTTTCTGACCATATTCTGGAAAAGGACCATTAACAAAGGCCTACTGATGAACTTTACTGGACTTCTTGCAGAATAACATTTCATATTCGTATTCATGGAAGTGATAGAAAAATATCCGCAGGATCTTCTGGGTCCCTTGAATTTGAGATTGATTTTCCAGAGAAATTAGTTTTTACAACAATGTGGAATCGTGTTTTTTTTCTG
>JAOXXN010000395.1:107610696-107622048 GCA_026770055.1 Myrmophylax atrothorax
GCTCTGGTAAGATGAAAGATACACAGAGAGACATGAAGTGCTTTAAATTTGGACATTTGAAAGACCCTTACCTTTGTGTACTGATGGGTCTCAGACTTTCAGTATAAGATACAAAATGACCCTGTCCCACATATTGATTATAAAATTGACTATAATTGAGGAAACTGAAAAAAATGTGGGTTTTGGGTTTTCTATAATTGTTGAAGCAAAAGTTTTGCTGTTTCAGTTTTACTGATTTTTTTTTCTTCCTATGGTGAAGATGGTAACAGTTACTTACATTTCTCTGAACTTGCCTGGAGATGGGAAACAGTTGTTTGTAGTAGACTACATATTTGACTGTGGTAAGGGAGATCCTACTTCAGATGGAATTCTGTGCCTTGGAGCACCAGAGGCAAAGTACTGGATTTCTTGAACTCTCTTCACCCTTACTCATAGCCTAGAGTGAGCAGCAACCAGTACCATGTTCAGAACCAGAGAAAAAATGCTGTATGTCTCATTTCTGCAGAAGCATAATACCTACCATAGCTCTCAAAGCTTTCCTTTGGTCAGTGATAGGATTTATTTCATAGCTGACAGAAAGCCCATATTGTTCTCATGAGAATGACAGTGTGCCAGCTTTGTCCTTTGGATTTCAAAAGCCTTCCTTTTAAAAAAGTCAGCGGTAGTCAGTTAGTTAGTTAGTTAGTTAGTTAGTTAATTAGTTCATTATGATTTAGAAGGAGGTGCAACAATTTATAGTAGTTTTGGGATGCCACCAGCAGTCTACCGCGGTGACATTTATGCTGTGATATTGCACTTTGCTAAAAAGTTAAAATGTGTTTAATTGTATGGACTCTAACAGTGGTTAGTTTACAGTTTAAACACCGGAATCACTAAACCAATATGGGTTTGGGGTTTTTAACATTAAATATTGGCAAGAGAGAATAGGCTATTATTAAATGTGGTTAGCAGTCTTAAAAATTGTTAATAATCTGTTTTCAACACTTTTTAGAAAGTGTGGTATGATTCTTTTTTATTCTTGGGCAATATGAGCCATTTTTGGTTACAACTGTGCTGAAATGCTCATTCTGATAGGCACATGGAGGTACTGTTACTGTATCTGGGATTTTCAAAATACCTTTTTATCCAAGCCACCTTGGCTTAATGATTCAGGAAATTCCCAGGCCAAAGAGAAACACTTACTGAGCAGAGGTCAGACATTCTTAACATATTAAAAATCTGTACCACTTCAGCAGGCTCCTTTCTGTTTCTGTCCTTCCCTCACACATACATGCATATGCTGAAATCAGCCTTTACAGGTTTCAGATTCATTTTTTGTGACCATGAATGCACACTCTGAGACAGTTCATGTTAATTTTGGTTTAATAAAATAATTTACTTTATAAACAATCATTTTGAATCAAATAAGTAGGATTCAGGCAGTCTATGTATGAAAGAATCTAGCCATTCCCATGAGAGTGCCTGCAAAATTTCTTCCTTTTTGTAGAAGACACAAAATAAGCTACTGAATTGCTTATGTCATATTCGAAAAAGGATGATCCTAATCAAAAGGTTGGAATTTTCCTCTCAGATCTAGAAGGCAGATCTCCACTCCAATATTATTCTTTTCCCCATATGCGTGGAACTTCAAAGGATTATGTTTGTAAAAAGAGAAGAATATCTTAATCAAGATCAGCCATGCATATCTTGAGAGCAGAGTTTGCATCCAAATGAGGATTGACTGAAAAGAGAAATGTTCATTACTATGACCAGAATTGTGTGCAAAATTGAGAAAGTAATTTATGCTGTCAAGTTCAAAAAGAAAATGGGCAAAGCATTTCAGAATACATGAAATGGAGCTCTTTCTTGTTGGTATAGGAGAGGACTAGGCAACTCAGTAGACAACTCAAATACCTGTGTGCTGATCTTTGCCTATAAGCACAGCCCTGAGCAAGGAATAGTGCGTATGATGAACCATGCTGAGAGATAGATGCTTCCAGGTACAAGTGTCTAAGATGTACTTGCCTCCTCATTGCTAGTCTTTAACAGAGGAAAGTCATACTGGTCTGCACTGACTGGCAGACATGATGGAAGACAGCCTAAAGATGATGAAATAAAAAATCTTTCAGTGCTCTCCTCCAGCTCCGTATTCCTTTCCTGAATGCAAATATATCCCTTTTTGTTTGTTTGTTCCTTCAAGAAAGAAAACCAGACTGCATCTGTCTTTCATAGGCATCTATTATGCAGAATTGTTTACTTGGAAATGCAAACCACTACAGTCATGTGGATATTTTTAAGTGCAACACCTCAGAAAGAACCTGTCACTGTTGCAGGAGTTATGGGAGAAATCTGACCAAATTAATTCAGGTATGTTCCAGATTAGTCACAGAGGCAGAATCACTGAGGCCATCTAACCATTTATGGCGGGAGCAGCATATGGACACAGCCTGCTGTCTTCCCTCAGAGACTGTTCAAGGAAGCAAGCCAGGAATGCAACTTATACTTCGGGAAGGGTAGAGACGATTCGTTAAAACCTGATAGTTGGTTTCTAAATAGTTCAATATATTCAAAATGAAAAAGACATGCAATTAATGTGCAATTTGGTATTGAAAGACATACTTATATATGCATGAAGATTTATTTCTGCACTAAGGTACTCAGACCACAGTCAGGTTAAAAAAAAAAAAAGGCATGTTATTTAAAGTACTAAAGTATTTCTGTCCCTTAGCTGTGTGTTTCGTTGCATTCAGTTCAACAGGTAGTTCCATACCAAGAGACCATCTGCTATTCAAAATGGTATCAATCTCTTTTTTAAAAGGATAACAAACATCACCTTTTCTATACTGGCATTCATAACATTAACAAGGACATTCTGTGTCCTTTCTGCTCAGCCACAAGGAAGAAGAAGGAATTATTCCTTCCTAAAATAATTTGCCCAGTAAAGGTTGTAGGCATGTGAGAATACCTCAATGGTGTCCAGAGACTTTTGGAAGACCAAGGTCTCTTTTCAGAGCCAAGAAGAAATGAGGTATCAACCATGGTGCCTTGGCTGTGAGTGAAGAGAGGACATACATACAGTGCAAATTTTGGTTACATAAAACTTTAGTGACAACCCATATGCAACGATGAAATAGAAAGTGACATTTAAAGGTAAAAATCATAAAAGAAAAATACTCAGAGGAAGCAGCTGTTCTCCCACTGCTGCCTCATCCTTCTTCTGCCAATCATAAACCCTTTCTTCCTCTTTTATTTCAGCAATACATTGGGTTTGTGTTAACTACATGAAATTATCTTTCTGATAACTAAACAAGGGATTAAACAAAAAAAAACACAAGCAGCTGTATGAGTTCATAATTCAAAATACAATCAATATGAGGGTCTCTTTCTATCTCTAGAAGGAAGAAAACTCTAGATGGGTGCAGAGAAGAGTTATTTTTTCTAGCTTAATAATGGATATCCTGCCTTGTACTAAATCTGTCTGCTCTGTAGATAAAGACCAACGAAATCCATGAAAGACTTGCAATAAATAATTGTCCTACACTACCTGCCACAGTTTAGCTAATGAATATTAGCACTGCACTCAATGGATTCTACAAAACACATGTAAAACAAGGCCAAGTTAATGACTTTGGCCTGATCAAAGATAGTAGATTGTTATTGTGGTTAAAGAATCATAGAATTGTTTAGGTTGGAAAAGATCTTTAAGTTCATCAAGTCCAACTGTTATTATGTTTTTAAAAATTAATAAGAAGAACTTTAAAGGTTTACAGAGAGACAGAGGTGCTCAAGGAAAAGGATTTTCTTTTCCCTTACATTAGCTCAGCGATTAGTTACCAAATATTTATGTAAGAGCCAGTGTTGTACTGCACTGCTAATAGTCTTGCGTGAAGGAGCCCTGTACTTGGGGAAGCATCAGTCTTCAAGCCATCAACTTCCTTTGGCCTTTCTGTTGTGACTGTGGAATGTGGTGACATTATTTCTATTTGTTATACAGCAGCTCAACTCTGGGACAAGTCATCAGGTCACGTTATGCATCCGACCAGTTCTTTTGTAATGCTCTGTTGAGAAGTTAAAGAAGACAGTTTGTAACTCAGTTCTGAATTCATTCTCTGGGGGAAATGCGAGCAGTTCATTTTCAGGCTGGGACTTGAGAATGGTAAAAGCAACTTAAAAATTTTATGGGCACTATGAACCACTACACTTGTATCCTCTTTCTACCTCATCACCTTCAGTTGTGCTGAGGACCTGTAGACTGCAGTGAAGAATAATATAAGGTTTGTTCTGTCTTTCAGCTGCTCCTTCAGAGTGTGAAGGAAATGCTTGTTTTTACCACAGAAGTATGATCTCAGAGTTACCATTTTCACTGGGGGTATGGAGAATGGAGTTTCCCATCCTTTTTTTTCCTAAAAGGAAGCATGGATTCATCATCATATAAATGGTGACAGTGAATATGGATGCACATTAACATGTCCCTCACATTTATCCATATATATCCATCACATATATTCCCATTTCTGTAACTCTTTAAATGTCATTGGAGTAGAGTAAAGAGCATAGATACTCACTTTCCTAAAAGTTTTTCCTATAAATTTACAGTCTCACTCCCAACTCAGAGCATGTGTTCTTATTGTGGAACTGTACTACCATTTTCATGCATAGTCAATGAAATTTGGTCAAAAAATCTTTGCCTGACACAATTCCAGTTGAAATAAAACTTGGATATGTGGGCAGCAAAGGATCTGTGGTCTGCTCTGATACCTCTTGACTGGGAGATGAAAATTCAGGGGCCACCATGAAGCACAAATATTGCACACTTAGAAAAATATTTTATATAACTAGTAAGAATGTAATCAAAATAACCCTGTGTAGTGCAAAAGACTGATGTTTCCATGCTAGTTTCCATGTTGGAATGCTTAGTGGCTATATTATTTCCCATTAAGCTTTTCTTGTCACATACTCTGTTGGTCTACTTAAAAGGAGGAATACAAGGTATTTTTTATCCTGTTGATGATCTCCAAGAACTTCTTAAAGGATGGCATTCTCTTGATGTGCATATCTAGCTTGTTATTTATTGATTTTTCTTTTCATTTGAAAATGAAACATTTCATATGGAATGAAATTGCAGTTTGACATGGTGGTGTGGTGTTTTTGTTGGTTTGGTTTTGTTTTTTGTTTTGGTTTGGTTTTTTCCCCAGTACAGTGAAACTATAAAATAAGTTCAGACTGAACAGGTTCATTTGAGCAATCAAACTGTAAAAAAAAAAAAAATCAATTATTCCTTTAGCTTTTTTAGGATCTGTTTTTAAGTAGATGGCTCAGATTTTTACCACTTACCTACTATATTTGAACTGCCTAATGTCTTTGGATTCGAAGCAATTCCTATCCCAAGACACGAGTTGAGGAGAAAAATAAAACTGTCTTGTACTTTTTCTTCTCTGAAGCCTGCCAAACAACAAATTACAAATTTCAGGGCCATATATTTTCTTTCAGTTTTGGAAAAGATAACAGACTGTGAAGTATGACATTTTCTTACATGTATCATAAGTTGGTTGCTTAAAGCACCAACAACTAGGTAAACATAAGGAAAATTCTACAAAAAACAATTAACAATTTTGAACAAGTCTAGTAAAATAATGTATAGTTTCATGTGGTGACCTGCAAAGGATAAAATGTGGAGTTGAAAATGGAATAACAAATAAATACTGTGTCTCAAAAGACAACAGAAACTTGGTGCCTCTGTTGAAAGAAAACAACCAGATGAATAATAAGAGTTGCTACAATACCATTGTTTGATAATAATTTTAATCCTCTGTCTTCCAGAAGAGTAAATCCTTAGTTCATTACCCAGTAACTAGTATTCAATATGAAAAACTGACATGAAAAAAAGAAAATGTGATTCATATTCAGGGCAGCTATAATTGTAGAAGGAGTAACAAGTACATTCATGTTCACAGAAGCAAAGAACTTGCAGGAAAATTTGATAGGTAGTGTCAGAAGTTATTTTGCTCCATTCCCATTTTAATGGGAAATTTTCTAATAAATATATTTAATAAAAATATACCACTACAGAAAAAAAAAATCTATTTCTCTGAATTAAAACCAGCCATTTCTTTTCTGAATACTCTCTGTGTCATACTCCTATTGGGAGAATGACAGTTATTCACTAAAGCGTACACTTAATGAATATATATTAAAGAAAATTGCAATCTACTGAATTTGAGGAAGAGGTGAAATTCAGTGAATAAATGATTTGTTATGAATTATTCATGGACATCTAGTAAGTATGCAATTCAACCTAATTTTAAGTAAACTCTAAAACATTTGGTTTTCAAAAAGCATGAAGTAATCAGTCAACATATTAACTGCTTTTGCTTCTCAGTTGAGGTCTATGAAGAAGTCTATGGACCAAATTCAGAGCTCTTTCCCTTTGAAGAAGGTTTATATTTATTATGTTAAAGCAATTGGAATCTCCCTGAATTTGTACCTTGAAAATTGAACTAAAATTTTGCCTTTTCTCTAATTAGTTCAATTAATTTATGCTTTGTTGCAAACACTCCTCCACCTTATATGATTTATATATTTTAAAAGGCTTTCCTTATTTGCATTTTTTAATATTAAAATGTCTTCAAATAATAAGGGTCAACATAAAAATACAAAATCAAACAGCAGCATAGTTGTCCACTTCAAAATTTTGCTGGTTGCTTTCATCAGTGCTGTAAGAGTCTATCAGGATTTTATGGAAATTTCAAAATGACTAATTATAAAGAGATTCAGATAAATAAAACAAGGAATTCTATGAATTTGAAAGCCAAATATGTCACATTGAAACTTATGATGGGTCTAAGATGATTTCCCATTGAAAATTCTCTGCAAAGAGCATAATAGCTTCTGGTAAAATGTACCTTATCTGAAGAATTTCACTGCTCACACCAGAGAATGTAGAGCCTGCCAAATATGCTACATTTATAGAGTGACCTATCTGAAAAGACACAGAAGTCTGGAAAATTTCCGTACTCAGAACTTTGGTGAAACAAAAGAAGACTTCTACAAGTGAGGCTTTGTGAAATAGGTCTATAATTTCATTTAATCTTGTGTATAAATATATGTCAGTAGGAAAACTTCATTTCTCTGGTGACATCCCTTGTTCAGTTATGCATTAATTTTCATTATAAATTCTTACCTTGTAGCTATTAGATCTGCTCAACATTACAATGCCCATATTTACCACATTTCTTTTGTCCCTTCTCCACCAGTTTCATCTGTTAGCTGGTTTATCCTGGGATGTTCTTGAAAGAAATGGGAAATCTGCCAACAACTTGATTTCCTGGTGGAACATGTTGAAATTGAAATTACATGTTTTGCTAAGTGGCAACAATATTTTCACTTTAAAACAGCAGAATGTAATTTGTTCATTTCTTAGAACAGTATAAGCAAACTTTTACTTTTTAAGGTGAACCATGTCATTTCAATTCACTGGGAAACAAAACAGTGGCATGGTATTAACTGTAGAAATGTGTCATATGCATTAGTCTATTCTGAAAACAAGGTACTCATACGACCTCTTGGAACTGGATAACTAAATAGCTTTGCCTATTTGGGATTACTGACTCCAGCTACAGTACTTATCTTGACTAATTACATATTTTCTCTCTTCTATGTCAGAATCAACTATGTAAGTGGAGGGCTTTCACAGTGATGCTCCGTACAATCAAACAGATTCATTCCAAGAAATCTAGAGGATGTATTTTTTGGAAATTAAAGGAATAAAGTGACTTCAAAGATAGCATATAGTAGATGTTAAACTGGTTTATTATGTGAAAAATGCATCATATATTTGACTTAAGCTATTCCTTCTCTCAATTCTCTGCTTTCAAAACTTACCTGGAGTATGGAACTACTGTACATAGTATCTTTCAAGGCTGTGCCCCACAGAGAAATTTTCCCATACATCTCTGACTCTAGTTTGCACTCCCTTCTTCTCAAAAAGTCCAGCAGAATCTTTTGCCTCTCTGCTTTTTCTTGTACAACCAATCCCATGTCATTGACACTATCCAGTGCCTCTTAGGTTGTTTGTTTCTGTCAAAACCTAGGTGAGTTGAGGAAGTGTTAGGGAAAAGTTGGTCTGCTGTTGTTGCCAAGTGTTCATTGTTGCCTATAATTTCCAAAGAGAACAGCCACAGTCCAATTCAATCTGCTCCCTGTGACAGAAGGCAGGGACTCACTGCTTTGAAGTATTCATTCTATGAATTAAATGATGAAGTCTTCTGATACAGGCAAAAAATCCCACAGAACCACAATTCTTCCAGCATACTGCAGTCCTGTAAAACAACCTGATTTGTACAGTGCTATCAATTGCAACACTTCAGATTTGGATGCTGCAAGACACAAGAATAAATGACAGTTGTAAAAACAAAACTCACTTTGAAAATACCTATGAGGAAGTATTATTTATGTTTTTATATTCTGTCCCAAATTAAACTGTGATTGACTCTTAACAGAATTAGACATGCTCAGTCTGTTCCCCTGTCTAGACTACTTCTTTATATTCGCTCTCTCAATTAAGTATATTTCATTTATTTCCTGAGCTCAGACGTGATTTTTTCCTGTATATTCCTTCCAGTTTAAATGCATTGTGCATGATATATAGAAAATGTGACTATCTATTGATAAATCAAGCTGAAGAAGATTTTTATCCACCCTATTAAATTTCATGGCAACCTTTGACATTTGTTTCAGATAAACATTTTTCTACTAGAACTTGCTTTCACTTCTGACATTTTAGTCAGCATGTCAAAACCCATGCTCAGTGACCCAGAAGAAGTTCAGACACAAAATAACCAAGTAGGTGGTGGCCTTGCTTTAGGAAGATCTGTTTGCTTTATGTTTTAGTCTAACTACAAAGTTAAATCATCTTCAAAGATGTACTTAGAAACATTTCAGTGGGGTATTCCTTAGAAAGTTTTACCTGTTTGGCCCTTATCCCCTTTACACAGGGTTGTGGATATTCTGAGTCACTACTATTCATTGTTAAGCCCTGTTAAAAGAGATATATTCTTATTACTTGCTGACATTCATTTTAGTACTTCTTTTGTTTGTATCATGCATAGAGATACAGATAATAAAATTAAAAGTACAAGTCTATAATTACTAGCAATCCATCCAATTGAAAGATGTCAAAATATTAATACTTTATGTAAATTTAAATGCGTTTCTTTTTATAGAGTAACTCTTACATCACAAGTGAGGGGACATGGAACAAATATATCAGCACTTCATGCAGAGAATGCTTAATGTTGAAAAGTCATGTAAGTATAAGATCACAAGGAATTTTTGAGAGTGTGGAAACTAAATAGACATAGTAAAAAACAACAACAACAACAGCAACAACAACAAAAGAAAACCTAAATCTGTTTCTGAGAACTGTTGGAGTTTTACTAGTGAAGTTCTTATTTCTATTGAGTATAATTATGTCACCAAATTCCAATATTGTTTTATTGATATTTAAAGGAAAAAAGATAATCCTAGAAGGATTTTGAGGTCTTCACACTGTAAGTGACATTAATTTGAAGGGCATATATCCCTAACAAAGAATAACACCTAAAAGGTTATTCATTCTCATAAAAGGTACGAAGAAAACATTTGAATTTTTCTGCACAGGAGAACTGTTTATGACTTTTCTAAAATAAATGTAAACTTTGTCTATATAGGACTGAAGTTCAATATCATGGCATAACTTAGCCCAGACTAGGAAAGGATTTACTGTGTCAGCAATATGTGAGTCAATTATATTTTTAAGATTATGATCCCAGTGTATTAAGAACCAACACCTGTAACATCACTGATTCTTATATTTAGGAGAGGTGCAGAAAGAGAAATAAGCAAGCATCAAGAGGAATGGAAGTAGCTATGTTGCTATGACTGAAAGGAAGTAATAATAGCTGTTGCTGATATTGATTTATATCTGCCACCAGTTAAGACAAAAGATATCTTTGGACATTGTGGATAAATTCGACCTGACTACAAAATCAAGACATGACAAAACTCATGCATTACATAGCACCTACACAATAGCTGTCAGTGTGACCACGAATTAGCTATAACTAAAACAGTTCTGACTTTTTCTCATGTTCATGAAATGATATCAGGTCAAGAACACTCATGATTTTTTAGTTTTTTAGGAATATTAAACTAGATCTGAACTATCATTACTTTTCATACACTATGTAGTTTAATTTAATGAACAGAATTTTAGATTGAAGTCAGTTGTATTCATCTGTATAAGTAAAATAAACTAGCTAGACTAAAACAAGTTTGTTTATGAAGAAGTTTTTGTAGGATTCAACTTCATATTAACATGTGAAGTGAAATCAGTTGCTTAAACACAAGTATCTTTTACTTTATGTGATGCACTGGCATTACGTCAATGTAAACCCACCAGGCACAATGCATGACTGCATGCCTCTGTAGAGGGAGCTGAAAAAAAATACTGCCCCAGCATCAAAACAATGACACAAGATGCCCTGGTTTTAAACAGCTGAATCCCAGCCCATGTGTGTAAATGAGAGAAAAGGAGGTCAGTACAGTTGTCTTCACTTGGATCTCTAGTACAATTTCATATGCTCTAGAGCACCTGATCTGGCCTCCTGAAAAGATGTTGGGTCTCAGCCATGAACTACCTAATATGACTAGTGGAGACTGTGACTCCTAAAGAACTGCTTGACTCAAAGGAGACACCTCTATGTGGCCAGTTGAATAACTTAAGGTCCCCCCAGTTTTACCTACCAAAGACTTTTCATTTTTGTGCACTCAGGCATCCAATGCTACTTGATAAGCTTTAGGGTATCTGAGAAGTCTGCTGCAGTCTGGCAGACATGATGGTACATTCAACTCATTACTCTCTGGAGTGACAGCTGGATATGGGTCATAAGAACATCCAGTACATCTCAGATGGCAGTGGATGTCTGTGTGTAAATAATTTAATCAAGAAGAAAAAATATTGAACTGTAATTATCCAAGAAAACTAATAAGACCATAAAACCATATTGCTCACAATTCTGTGCCCATGATTTTTTTTTACTTACTCTTTCTATCCAACATTATATGAATATTTGGCTTGGTGTCTATGTCATGCTGCTATAAAACATTTTGTTGCTCAAGTTTCTTTGAGTAATTAAACTCAATCTGTCTTCCTTTGGCAACAAAATAGGAGGACAAGAGCTTCTAAGTAAGAAATGATATGTGATAATCTTATGGCTACCTTTTATTGTTTGTTTCTGACTCATCAGAATAGCTCTGAGATCTTTTGCTTAGTCTTTTTGCTGAATAGCATGAGTACTATGTTGTAAGTACACAAAAGACAACTATAAGCATTGG
>JAOXXN010000395.1:107633058-107643583 GCA_026770055.1 Myrmophylax atrothorax
AACTCTTAAGTCCATCAAAGTCTTTGTTAAACTGCTGCAGGGCCTCTTGATTCAGTGGGGCAGGATCTCGGACTTCCTCATCCTCATCGATCCATCTTTTATAATACTGCTGCCATCTGATGAACTCCTCCTCATGTTGGTCTCCTCCGACAGTCTTCTATGAAGGTCTCACTATGGTATTCAGCACTGGCCATTTAGAGCTATATCTGTCATATGAATTCTTCAGAGCTGGGTGTTGTATTAGGTAATTGCTCTTTACTTTCATTTCTAGAGTTCTTTGTCAAAAATTTAAATGTAGTTAATCTTATTCCCACTGTCTGTGACATTTTTGGGGAAAATAAGACATGAGTGACTATGTCAGAAATTCTTTCAGTCACGGAAAATGGGGCAGTAAATAGTGAAGTTCTTTGGCTGTGGTAACTCCTGCTTTAGCAGTTATATTTCCTTTTTTGCATGCTCATCTGCTACAAGTCACTTGCAAGTCCTATCTTTACATGGGTCTGTTCTTTAAAGCATCATCCACATGGAGGCAAAATCAGTACATAGAAGCCCTTAACATGAATTCTTTTTTTGTTTTTAGTTAGTTTGTTTGTTTGTTTTATTGAAAAGCCAGTAAATGAAGAAATTACTGCCTTATGCTGGGAAAACACAAGAAATTTGGCCAAATGCTTATTCTGGCAGGTGGGATTTTAAATGGACTGCATCTCATCTGGCTTCTAGAGAGCCAACAATTTAAATGGAATTAGAAGCAGACCTACCTAAACCTATGTAAAAAAGACACAAGGTAAGTTAATCAGAAATATGATTTAGACCTATTTCAGGAAATAACTGTACTCAAAACCTGATGTTTAGAATGCTAAACCATGCCTTTAGTATGTTCTTGATGACTTTTATTACACTGTCACAGAGTGCAGCATAATAATAATAATATAGCAAATGAACATCAGCAACAGATGATGTGTAAATCACCTACTTTTACCAACCACCCATAATAATCCAAAATATAGTACCACTCCAATATACTACATTCTTAATGATCTGAGCCACATTCCAAATTTTCACTGTTAGACACACAGACACAAAATGATGCTGTTAACTGCAAGGCAGCAGACTGGAGGTAAAGGTTGAAGACTGATTTAAAAAAATAAAAAGAAAGTGAACATGTAAAAAGATAGAAGTGTGATGATTTATTCAAATTCAAAAAGAAAAAGGATTAAGACTCTAAATAAATTAGACACAGACAGGTACTATGACTCTAAAGTCATCAGCTTGAAATCAACTAACATATTGAGGAACCTCAGTTCCATATGAGCTGCAGTTAATGTTTTAGTTCCCTAAGTGCCTTCTGGACAAGTGCCTGATTTTGCATACAGGTGAGTTCAATGAAGATCCACAAAATAGGTGCTTGAACTAGTGGGGTATTCAGAAGCATTCTCAAACCCCTTCAAATCATAGTGCGACCTGTCACTTTAGTTTAAATCACAGCTTGAGATGAAAAAGAGGAGTCCTCCTACCTTTTCGTCTTCCTCTCTTATGTGTTAAATAACCACTCTAGCCTATTAAGCAAGGTCTGATGAATAGGAGCCTGCATTTACTGTGTGACCCAATCCCAAACCATTGAAGCTAACACTTTTCAGAAGGATGTCTAACTTTGTGGTAATACAGGAGCACTCCCCACTTCTCTCATTCCTTACTGTGCCATTAAGATAGTCAGTCAAACTATCCTGGGCTTTGGAGAAAGGAAGAGAGCAGTTCTCAGGCAGAGTGTAAACGTGATACTCCAACCCACTCAGAGGAAGAACATGACCTGAGGGTGCAAGAGTCAGGTAAACTAGGCAGTGCTGCTGCAGCTGATCCGGTTGAATCTCCTTGTCCTGGAGGAATCATAGTATTAGAATGGTTGAAGTAGGAAAAGGCCTTTGGAGGTCACCTGGTCCACCCACTCTGCTCAAGCAGGACCACCTAGAGCCCAGGAACATGCACAGAAGGCTTTTGATTATCTCCACAACATCTCTGGGCAACCTGTGACATTGTTCTATCATCCTCATAAGGATAAAAGGTTTCCTGATGTTTAGAGGAAAGCTCTTATGTTAAAGTTTGTGCCTACTTCTTCTCATCCTGCCACTGGGCACTACTGAAAAGAGGCTGACTGTCCTCTTTGTACCCTCTCTTCAGGTATTTATACACTTATTATTATATATATACTATACATGATACACTCTCCCTATATTTATAAGATTTATGTAGTCATTTAATAAAAAGTTGCCTCCTGAGCCTTCATTTCTCCAGGCTAAACAGTTCCATGTCTCAGCCATTCCCCATGGGACAGCTACTCCAGTATCTCATCATTGTTGTGTCCCCTGCATTGAACTCTCTGCTATGCCCATGTCTGTCTTGTAGAGAAGCTCAGAACTGCACGTAGTATTCCAGGTGTGGCCTCACCAGTGATGAGTAGATGGAAAGGATCTCTTTCCTTGACCATACGTTGGGGCAATGCTTTGTCTGATACATTGGCCTTGTTTGTGGCAAGGTGCCTTTTTTACTGAAATTCACCTTTTACGTCACCAGCTGTCCTCTTGCTGTAAACCTTCTACTTTTCTCATGACCTGTTTCCAAAGTGCAAGTGTGTCCAGATGTGCCAGGTTGTGTCCAGGTGCTGATGGCACCGGCAAGTTCTGCAGCATCACTGCCTTTCTGAGGGCTGGCAGCTGGTGTGTGCAGTCAGCTCTGTTACTGTGCAGCTATGGCCCTGGATCACTGTGAAAATAGCAACATTGTGAGAAGGAGCTGTCAGAAACTCCCAGGGCCTTCCCACCTACCCTGGGAGCTGATTGGGTCCTTTGCTCCTTGTTTGACTTCTCATTGCTGAGCTGGTCCTGGGTCTGCTCGGAGTTCTGGGTTGTGCCTGATATTGACACAATCAGACCTAATCTGCTCTTCTTGCCAGGGTGGCAAGAAGAGCAGATTGGGACTACCATGGGGTGAGGGCACTGACCGGTCAGCAATGCTCCCAGATCCCCAAAACTCTGGACTAGCTACTCTGCAATTCCCTCACTCCAGGTTAGGCTTTTCAAGGCCAGAGAGCTGGTGCACCACCCTCAGAGGAACTCAAGGCTTCCTGCCTTCTCTTCTCATACACGTAATGCAAAGGACAGGGATTGCTGGACATATATCACGTTTAACATACTCATACTTTTTAATGGATTTGTAATGGATTGGTCATGTTATAACATTGGAAGAGTTTCAAGTGAACAAAGTTCTTTTAGGAAGTAAAATAATGAAATTAAAGAATATTTGATCTGTTTTCATACATGTCTGATCACTATTTACTGTGATAATTGTTACTAGTCTTTGTGAGAATTATTATATTTTTAAAAATAGTATTTGCAGAGGGGAACGTTCCAAAATGTGCCCGAAATATTACTGAACATAGCAGATTGCTAGTAAGACTGAATATGACCTGCTAGCTTTATTGACATCAAACAGGTATTCAGCAACCTTTTTTAGATCTTGCTTTTCCAGTTAGATTTACTATATTTTATATGATTAGACATCTATTAATCTCTAATGTTCTGGTTCCACAAACACATTCCTTTTTTCTCTGGTTGTTTGGGGTTTTTTGGTTGGTTGGTTCGTTGTTTTGCAGGGTTTTTTTCTCTCCTTTGTTATTTCAGCATTCAGACAACACTGAAGATATTTTTATCAGGAAAGAAATTCAAGTTTATTGACAGAAATATTTTTTTTCCTAGTTAAAAGATGGCAAATCTAGACACAATCAGTAAGTGTCTCTAAGGCAGTCAGACAAAATCAGCTCTTGTGATTTTTGGCATATTAATCTGCTTTCTTTGGCTGAGTATCTAATGTATGGTCATAAAAAACTTATTTAACAAGACATAGCCATTGATATGCTTTCTTTGATTAGGAGGAAAGAAAGGACATATGACTTTTTTTTATATGCGTAGGATATAGTGAAAGCAAACACTTTTCACATCAGATTTTAATACATTTTTAATAGATCATTGAAATCAGCATTGTATGATATTATTTAATGGTGTGTAATAATTTCTAAAATAGTATGCAGTTTAATAGTGCAATGTATATGATTCTGGCCCAGCAACAGTTATTCTCTTAACATGAAACTGCCTTTTGCACCAGCAAATTTACGATTCACTGGACAGGTCCTGAACCACCAGTCAAAAGGTACAGTTTCAATATCTTCAGAGCAGTCAACATTTTACCATTCTATTTTCTAAGGATGCTCTATAATACACAGGCCTACTTATATTAACAACAGGCAAACTTCTCCTGCTTACCTTTGGCATAGCTTGATTTATATGTGTTATTTCTCTCTGCATCTCTGGGAATCCTACCAGAGTGGTGACAGGATTAATGTAACTTCTCTCCATTGAAGCAGACACAGAAATATGCAGTAGAAGAAAGAAGCAGAAAGGTTTGCACTTCAGGGTTTTTTTCTATGGCACTTTTTTACTGTTATTCCAAAGGTACTCCCCTGATGTACGTAGCTCTCATGTTTCTAATGTCCAAATGTCAAAAAATATTAGACTAATGTCACTCCCCTGGTGAATATGACAGAAATCCTAGTTGTGAAAACCAGTGTGGTTTCAGGGAATCTTTATAAAATGGAGCCAATTTGTATACATAAGGATTTAAACTTAGATTCCAAGGTATCAAATCAAAGAGAGACTTATATTTCATATTTGGCATCATCTCTTCCAACTTAATATTTAGAAAAGGTTTTCAGAATATTATTTTGTAGTTTATATCAAAGGAAAATCAGTATCTTGACAGGTTTTAGACAGAGCCTAGACATGTTCACATATTGGTTCAAGCTGTTCTTTAGCTAAAGCAAAAGACAGTTTGGATATACTAGGATTCTTATTGATCTATTAATGTCTTACTAAATCATTGCTCCCTTTTTATAACACCTGAGAAGTCCAAGACTGTTTCTGAAAAATTGGCAGGTCTCCCAAGTTGCGACTATCCAGTGAAGTATCAGAACTGGTTTTCCAAATATGTAGGGATTGTATTAGCAATT
Source organism: Myrmophylax atrothorax (assembly GCA_026770055.1). Lineage (NCBI taxonomy): Eukaryota > Metazoa > Chordata > Aves > Passeriformes > Thamnophilidae > Myrmophylax > Myrmophylax atrothorax. The sequence continues at coordinate 107,638,115 of JAOXXN010000395.1, forward strand.
TTTAAGTTAGAAGGGTGTGTTGGGTTTGCATGGCCAGGTTTTGGCAGTGGGGGGCTATAGACATGGCTTCTATGAGAAGCTGCTAGAAGCTTCCCCTGTATCTGATGGATTCAATGCCAGCTGGCTCCAAGCTGGACCCACTGCTGAGCAAGGCAGAGCCCATCAGCAATGGTGGGAGCACCTCAAGGCTTAAAAAAGTAAAAAATAGAAAAAAAATCACAACCCTGTTGAAAAACAAATTTCAGATGGAGAAAGGAATAAGAATATGTGAAAAAAAAAACCCAAACAAAACAGCCGTGCAGACACCAAAGTCAGTGAAGGAGTGGGATGAGGTTCTCCAGGTGCCAGAGCAGATTCCCCCACAGGTCATGGTTGGAGAGCAGATATTCACCTGCAGCCCATGGGTGCCAGGTGGAACCACAAAACAGATGGAGAAGGTGGATACCCAAAGGAGTTTGCAACCCCATGGAAAACCCGTGATGAAGCATATTCCTGACAGGACCCTTGGGCCTATGGAGAGAAGAGTCCATATGGGAACAAGTCTGTTGACAGGACTTATGCAGTGGACCCAGACTGGAGTAGCCTGCTCCTGAAGGACTTCACGTTGTGGAAGGGAACCATGATAAAGGAGTTCATGAAGAACTCCAGCCTGTGGGTAGACTAACATTGGAGAAGTTCATATAGAACTGTCTCCCATGGGAAGGACTCCATGCTGGAGCAGAAGAATGTGAGAAGTCTTACCCCCGGGGGAGGAAGACAAAGACATGCGCTAAACTGACTGAAGGCTCCATTCCCTGTCTAATTTTTTGAGGTCTCTGCAGGCCTCCCTGTTTTGAGGAAGTCAACAGTTTCTCCTAGACTTGTATCATCTGAATACTTGCCAGCAATACAAAACTGTGAGGTGCTGTTGACTTCCTCAAAGGCAGGAAGGCGCTACAGAGAGACCTCGACAAACTGGAAGACTGGACAATTACCAACCATGTGAAGTTCAACAAGAGAAAGTGCCAGATATTGCACCTGGGATAGGCCAACTCCAGATGTACGTACAGGCTGGGGAATGAGATGCTGCAAAGCAGTGTCACAGAAATGGACCTGGGGGTCCCTGCGCAAGTTGAATATGAGTCAGCAGTGCCCTGGCAGCCAGGAGGGCCAACCGTGTCCTGGGGGGCATCAAGCAAAGCATTGTCAGCTGGTCTAGGGAGGGATTTGTCATGCTCTGCTCTGCACTAGGGTGGCCTCGCCTTGAACATTGCACTCAGTTTTTGGCACTACAATAAAGAAATATATTAAGCTGTTAGACAGTGTCCAAAGGAGGGCAACAAATAAGGCGAAGGGCCTTGAACTGAAGCCGTATGAGGAGCAGTTGAGGAGCTCTTGGTCTATTCAGCTTGGAGAAGAAGACACTGAGGGGAGACCTCACTGAAGGTACAACCTCCTCATGAGGAGGAGAGGATCTCTTCTCTGTGGTAAACAGTGACAGAATCCAGGGTAATGGCCTGAAGTTGTGTCAGGGGAGATTTAGGTTGGATATTATGAAAAGGTTCTTCAACTGTAGGATGGTTGGACAGTGGAACAGGCTTTCCAAGGAAGTGGTTACAGCACGAAGCCTGACAGAGTTCAAGCATTTGGATTATAGTCTCAGGCGCATGGTGTGGCTCTTGGAGATGGTCCTGTACTGGGCTCAGAGTTGGACTCAAGGATCCTTGTGGGTCCCATCCAACTCAGCATATTTTGTGATTCTGTGGAAGGAGGTAGAGAAAATAAGGAGTGAAGCTGAACCCAGGAAGAAGGGAGGGGTGAAGGGAAGATGTCCGAAGACTTGATTTTATTTCTCATTATCCTACTCTATTTGATTGGTAATAAATTAAATTAATTTCCCCAAGTCAAGTCTCTTTTGCCTGTGGCAGTAATTGGTGAGTGATCTCTCCCTGCCTTTATCTTGACCCATGAGCCTTTTGTTAAATACTCTTTCCTCTTCCCCCTTCCAGGAGGGGTATGATAGGACAGCTTTGGTGGACACCTGATGTCTAGCCAGGGTCAACCCCTCACAGAAGGGCACATTCCCATTTCAGTTCAGAGATTGATTAGAAATATATATGAGAATTGCAGTTCTAGATTGTCACAGATATCTAAGTATTCTTCAAAGAGTAGCAGCATCTGTGGCAGTAAAGGGCCCCACTGCAGCATTAAAGGCAGAAAGCTATTCCAGTAGCAGTTCATTCATAAAATGTTATTGGCAATTCTGGAGTATGGATAGATGAAGTGATCACTTACATAGCTTTAGTACAAGAAGATAGCACTGCTAATTTATCAGTATAAAAAATAGTAAAGCTGACTTCATAGGCACCATTTTAGTAAAACCCGAACAAACCATACAAAAAAAAAAAAAAACAACAAACCCCCCCCCCAATCTTCTGCAAAAAAAAATTACAACAAAAAGTTTTAGCCTGTTATATATTTTAAGAGTCTTGTTTAGAGCATACTATTTCTAGCTTGGTTCAATTTTCTATATAAAAAAAATCAATTTCATTTTAGGAATAATTTAGGAAATATTTTTCAATGAGTGCTAGCTCATATTTCCAAATGTCACATTCAAAATCAAACAGTGAGGGCAAAAGGTCCATGACTACAAAATAATGGATTTTTTAATCTATATTTCCAATAACTTTTAATAGACATCTATGTTCATGGTGTTTGTTTAGAGATCGACAAAAATAATGATGTTCGTACTTCAGTAATCAAAATTATTTCTCCTAAAGATCAAAAGAATTCTGCATGTATTTCTTTTGTTCATAATGTAGTTTTATTCTTAGTTGTATGATGAAAAAAAAATTAAAATGTTAGGTATATATGTACTGCTGCCAGAAGTTTTCTGAATCTGGGGAAATGAATTGCTTATGTTAACAGTCAGGTAAAAGGAACATAAATCTAAATTTACAGTGGCTGACACCTAGGTCTTGGTGAGGGATTCAATTTATATATACTCACCATGCATTTCATTACTGTAAAGTTTCGTTATAAAAATCCTCACCAAACAAAAGACAATCCTTTCTTTCTGAGTTAGTTAATAGCCACATCTAACACCTCATTTCAAAAGCATTGGCCATGTCCATGGAAATTAGTAGTCCTAGTACAATAATTGGCTCATGCTAAAAATCCATGCTTCTTTGTGATAATGCTTCTTGCTATCAAACCATGTGATATGACAGAATGTGTGTTGTCTTGCTTCAGGTGGCCTGTTAGGATTGAAGCTGAAGGCCAAGTAACACACAGGTGTCTGTGCATTGGTCCTGTTTCTGTCTGATATGTTCCCCCATGCCTCTAGTCGAAGGACTTACCTTGTTCACCAAGTGTCCCTGAATAATATAGATACATCTAAAAATAAAATTGAAAGTAATGCATTAAACTTATCATGGCAATTCTCAGAGGTTGAACAGATGATGTCTATACACAAACTTGCCATTCCTTAAACTATGTGTAGCTTTAAGGACTTCAGGCCTTAAATGCAAACTGTAAACTGTAACAGTTAATGCATATAGAACAAAAACTGTAACATCTAATGAGTTGTTTTCATGATATGCCAAATAACATCAAAATCAAAAAAACAAACAAATATCAATGTGGTACTGTTCACATTGCAGGACTTGTGTACGTATATGAGTATGGTTTTGTGTTTTGATATTCAAACAGAGAAAAACAGGTTAGATGGATGAGACAGAAGAAATTGCTTTTTTTTACCCTTTTTTTTAAAAACCTATAGTTACCCATCCTTATTCTCCAAATAAGTCACAAGCCTGGAGTGCATCAAATGCAGGCAAGAATAAACATAAACCTCCAATGACTGAATCCTATTCATCATTCTGTTCCCAGTGAGAATATATTTGCCACGCATGCAAGATGATGGGTACCATTACTCTGGGTAAGAATGAAAACATGCCACAAGCATCATTCATCCATACAGCCCAGTGCACCTTCTATCTAGCCTGATGCCTAAACCAGTCACGTAATGTTGGGGGATTTTTTACAGAGATTCAAGTCTCTTTAGGAGAATGAGGGAATTCAATGTGAATCTTTCACAGCCTCAGAGAGCGTATTGACCACAGGACTACTGTAAAAAGAAACAATTCTTGCTATCTCAGTTCTGGAAGGTGAGACTGCCACTTGGTTTTTCACAAGGACAAGTTGACAAGTAGAATTTCCCAACATCTGGACACTGAAGAAATGCCAAAACTTTTTTTTTTTTTGGTATGGGCATATTGAACACTGTTATTGTTTGAGGGAAAACTAAACTTCTGTTCAGCACATCAAGGTCTCATTCATGTGCCCACTAAGCCTGAGGACTATCTATAGATTTGCCTAATCATTGAAAAGGGGAAAATGTAATCTTACTTTACTGCATGGGTGAACATTTTAAAAGCACTTGGCCAGCTTTCTGTTGTCTCTAAGTTATTCTTAGGGTGAGTGAAAGGACCTGATTTTTAGCCAGTCAGGCATTGGGATCAATACAATAAGCACAGAACAATGTTTCATTTATTTAGACCTAATACTCCAAGGGAAGCTGCAAAATCTGGTCCGGTTCCTCCTTAGCAATTCTTTGAGTGATGTCAATTTTTATCTTGATTATTTAGCTCTTAATTCATCAAAATTCATTTATCAGGCTTTTTTATTACATTTGGGCTTCTTACCACCAGAAAATACCTTTCTTTTCAATAGCAGATATCTTTTTATGTTACAGCTTTAATTTTATACTCTTTTCAGTCTTCTGTTGATCTTCATTCATAGACTGTTTTATCTGGAAAATTTAGAGTTAGACACAAAAAAAGCTTCTAACAGTGTATGGTGCAATGTTTATTTTAAAAATTATAGTAATCTCTGTAGTCTGTTGTGATGCTGTGGGTTTTTCAGTCTTCAACATTGACAAAACCAACATTTAAACATCCTGTAGAAGAGAGAACTGCTCTCATATATACTTCCCTGACATATTTCTCTCTTTTTTCTTGGTAGAAGTAGCACCCAATCTTAAGTCAAATTTAATGACTAAATGTCATACATGAAGCCATAACAACTTAGCCAAAGGGACTTTTTTCCGTTGAAAAATGTCAGAAATGATAGACTGTAGCCTCAATTCTGATTTCCCATTCACACCACTTGTCTCGTTCTACTGACATAAAGTTCCCTGGTTAACAGAAACATGATGAAACTTCTTTTTGTGTGTACTTTGGGAATAAAAGAATAATAAAAACAGATAGAAAGAGCTAATATCATCAGTGTTTTATCCAGGACACCAAGGAATAGTTTCAGAAGCCCTTGCTCTTTTGTTTGTTGGAAAGAAGCGTAGTAAGGTACAAAATGTTACCTGTTACACTTCCTTCCTTGGCAGCAGATCTCCCCAGGCATCAAAGAACTTGTGTTGAAAAGAGCAAATCTGAAGCTTTGCTGTTGGCCACTGGACAGCACCATGCTGCAAAT
>JAOXXN010000395.1:107691823-107702874 GCA_026770055.1 Myrmophylax atrothorax
GCAGCCACACCCCCTCAGGCTGGGTGTGAAGGTGCTAATGACTCTCTGGGCAGCTGCTGCAAATGGTCCATTGTTCTTGGGAAATGAATAGAGGGGGTAGAGTACAGAGCTTTGATCACCCCCCACAGTGATAACTGGTCCTATCTGCTGAACTAGGACACCAAGTTTGATGGTACTCAATTGGAAACTTTAAACATGGCTTTGTTTTGCCTCTCCATCATCTAAATTTTCAAAGTCTGTGCCATATTTTTAGAAATATGGATTATTAAATTGACATGGGCACTATTTGAGTACTTGCTGTTCTTCCACTTCTTTCTGCCTCCCATGGTCCTTGGACCTACTGGCCCATTTAATTCCCACCTGAAAGATTCTTAAGACTTGCAAAGGCAGTTTCTGCAGGGTTTTTGAAACCCAAGGTGAGGTAGAGAAAAGACAGTAGGAAATGTAACTTATTGGTTCAGCAACAGCAGTTTGGCCAGTCAGTATATATGTGTGGGCACATGTGTAGCTCCCAACCACTCTCCGTGTTTCAGGTTTCGTTATTGATACGTGCCATGTGAAAGGAGAAGAACTGGGCTATTGCATGGTCTGATTCAGTTAGATGTAGAACTCTACTATATACACTGCTGGAAGGAAGAATCTTTAAAGAATAAGACTGAAGTGTAGGCATCAGCACTGAATAACTCAGTGGCTCTTTTAGGAATAAATAATGAAGATACACTCAAGAATAGGTGTCAGCCAGTAAATTATTGTTGGGGTTTTGAAATATATTGGTTTCTGTACATCTTGCATGTGTAGTGCAGCCCTGCTCATCCACTGCAACACAAGTGCATGACTTTATCCTGTGCACATTTTTGAAAATGCATGTTACTCTGTAGTCTGCTATATAAAGCTGTAACATCATTTTGAGACTGGACCGACTGACAGGGCTTCCTAAGTTTATAAGACGCTGTTTTATTTTGCTTAGATTTCATGGTTTGTCACCTCTCAGAGCAATCAAAGGCAATGCCTATATAGAGCCAAGTACAGCCTCTATACTGCTGTTGGGGTTAGAGTCATCAAAGACTGCAGGACATGGTGGACAATTAGCAGCTCAATTTCTCCACTGGTGGGGTAATTATCTCATCAACTAATCAAAGCCTGCCAAAGACACTGCAATAAAACCAAAATTACCTGGGAAAAAGTTTACTCCCAGGCTCTGGATGAATGCCTTGGTATCCCAAATGATTATCATATTTTATTTTTTTTTCAGTTTGCTTTTCTGATACACTAAAACTGATGTGCTGTTTGGAGGGGAAAAAATGAATAATAATATAAAGTTCTATTCAAGATCTCCCACTGAGCTTGTCACCTTGGTCTGCTAAGCTCTCCTTGAAGTACATCAAGTAATAGCACTGGCAGTCTTAACTTTATGTCTTTCCTTTGAGATTCTTTTAAATGTCAGTTTGCTGGTTTACATTTCCTCTGCTGAGCCTGTTTGTAGCTAACTTCTTCTGTCTTCTGTTTAGAGGTTTTTGCCTTCTGCTTAGTTTTGCATCTAAATTTCACTTCTAATTTATTTCTATATAACTCTAACTCCCCAGTGCTGCCTGAGGACAGGAAAAGATGATACAGTACCATTAGTGTATTAATGTACAGTAACATTGAGCTTACGGTATCAAAGTAATCCTCATTGATTGATTGTCCTCAAAGACACAAGACAGAATAACATTTAGCAGTAGTTTGCCTCCAGCAGGAGCTTTAGCTTCTATTATGCAGCCAGGGTCCATCTCAGTATCTGCATGCTGGATGACAAGGGACATCAGAGTAGCCTTCTCATTCAAAGAAAAGTTGATTGCTTTCTTTTCTGTGTCTATGTAGGTGTTCCCCTATGACAATCCATTGATTATATTCATTACAGTAGCACAGCTTACTGCCAAAGGCTAGTTTTGTTTTGTGTTTTTTATCTCATTTATACTGTTCTTATCTATTTGTATTTGCCCTTTGTCCCTCCCTTTGTCCTTCTCTCAGCCCATAAGTAATACCTTTAATTACAGCTGCAATAAAAGACAGCAGTATAAAGCATACCTTCTATTTCTTGGTCATCCATAGATTTTGATCACAGATGCAAAATTAACCAGTTAAATAACCCCAAACAAGTCCCATTCTTTCTCCTCCTGAATAAGGTATAGAATTGAAAGAAGTGTTTATGAGAAATGTAACCTATAATTTTTATAGAAAAAGGAGACAATAGAACCTATAGAAATTTAGAGAAAGGAGATAACTTTATTCTCCGGAGCAGAACCATGTCAGGAGCAAATCCCTAGAGAAACTAGTCTCCAACAACTAGTACATCATAACAGAGACTTGCTGTACTTCAAAAAGCTGTGAGTCTGGGGTGTTGACATGGCTGTCATGGAAGCACCTTCACTTCTCAGGAAGCAGTCTCAAGGTAAAACTCAGCAAGAGGAGCAGAGCAGGTCCAGTGATAGTACCAGGGTCAGCCACAGTCCAGCGATTGCTGGGTAAGTCCTTAGGAATGAGACAGGTCTCAGGTTGAGTCAGAAAGTCAGGTCAGAACGTAAAGATCAACAAGGCACATGGAAGCATAACTACAGCATAGGACCGAAGGAAGGACCTGCATATAAATGCAGCTCCAAAGCAAAGAGGAAATGCTGGGGACCAGCAAGGCTTATCCCAGCTCACCCTGCAGAGATCTCTAGCAACTACCTGATCCCACAATAGCTAAGCTCTATTGGCATATTAATATCTCTCCACTCTTTGAACTACTCTCATTTGTGAACAACTGAATATAAACTGAGTATAGGCTGCATTATTTCATACAATTAAAGATGTATATCAAAGTGTAACGTGATATTAAGTCAAATGCATTTATCAAGATGACTGTATATAACAATCAGATTTATAATCTTGTCAATAAGATTTGTTTGCAAATCATACTTTTCTTGAAAGCATAATAATTTCTAATTATTTAATGTCAGAGTCCTTAATTTTGACTTCCACTATACTCCATAATTTTCATTATTCTTCCATTACTGATGACAATATACAGAACTCTGGGCCATCCATTTTAGCAGTCTAATGTTAGAATTATGTTGACAGTCCTCAAATATCTTTAAATTCTGATGGTTTTCCAGGGTTTTTGAAAATCAACACCAGTGTATGAAGGTAGCAGTAGGGAGAAGTCCTGTGCAAAAGTCATCTGGTTTTCTGGCAAGAATATAAGAGCTCTTAAATGAGTATATTTGCCTCATGCAAAGCATACAAGTATATGTTCCTACATCATATCCTGTGCTGAAGATGGTCAGCTTAAATAATTTTATTATTCCTTCCCTCCATCCACAGTTCTCCACTGATAAGGGATGACTTACAAGTTTCTTCCACAGGGACAAGTTCTGATGCTGACTTTCTCCTCCTGCATTTCAGTCTGCACTCCAGGAAGTTATTACTTGTTGATTATATATTCAGTCCATTGCGTGTGAGAGCCATTCCACAGGATTCCTGAAAGGATGATCATGATTAGCAGAATTAATTCTTCACTGGGATGCTATATTTTGAGAAGTTTCCTTTACCACCTTTCACTTCAAGCATGTTTACTCACTTGTCTCTGTGTGAGGGCCAGGACATTATAATTCACACACAAAAATCAGGGAATTACAGCTTCTGCGCACAACCAATACTCTCTCCAATATCCAAATCTCTCAGCATTGTTTTCACATATATTCTTTCAAGAATCACCAGAATAAAAAAGATCCTCTCCTTCCTCTTTTTCTCACAGACTATCTTGAAGCACGTTTTGTGCTTCAGTAGCCTGTAACCCTCATTTTTTCAGATCTACTGCAAAGCAAATCTGTTATTATAAAGTTCTTTCTCCTTTCAATCTTTCAGAATTTCAAGTGGCTTCTGAGACTTCACATAGCTATCGTTAGGTGTGTTAGGGCAGATCCCAGTTACATGTGTCTATCACCTCATTGTCTGAAGATGACTGCCTGCTCCATCCTAATTATATCTCATCAGATGAGTCTTCTTTAGTCTTTTCTTTGTGACAAGTGAACAGCCCTTCACAAATCTGAAAAAAAATCTGCATTGATAAAGGAGGAAGGAACTCAGTTTACTGCATTTTTCCTTTGTGTAGCCTTGTTTGGCAGTGCTCTAAAAGTTACAATCTGTTACCTCAGGCAATTTCATAATCCTGTTGTCCTGATTATTTCTTGGACAGACATTTTATCCTGTTGTTTTGCTCCTAAACACTGTCAAGACTTGTACATTTCTGCCTCATGCCTGAATTGGTGTTGGATGGTTCATTTTTTATCTTCTATAGGATTCACTCTTTATCTCCTCCCATTCAAATGATTTGTTCTCATGACTGAAATGCTGAGAGGTCATTCAGAACTGACAGGTTTCCCAAGAAAGAAAGAACACCTACTTCGAAGTCTTATTCTATCTGTAAGACTATGGGCTTACAGTGTAACTAGCTAAGAGGCAAAAGCATTTATTAAGTAACACAGTAATGACAAGAAAATAAACCAACTCTAAAATCAATAACCTAATTAACTAGTTTTAAATATGTGATGTGTTGTTATAAGTTATTATAAGTTAGTACTGGGATTCAAGTTAATCCATCTTTTCTCTTCTACTCCAGGTTTTTGGGCATAGATATAATGGAATGATTGGTCCAAGTAGTTTCCCCTGTGGTGTCCCAGTGGTCTTGAGTCCACAACACCATTCCCATCCACAAGTGTCCACAATCATTCTGGAAAAAGATTCAAACTCCTTGGTTGTTTACATGTTTTTTTTAATCTTGTTTGCCATTTCTTCCGTGTATGGGCTGACCTTTTTCCCCCATTCTTACCTCCATTTCTACATCCAAACTTCTCCAAAACAGTCCCCTAATTGCTTTTTTCCTCATTAGTTTCAATTCTGTTATTTCTATACTCAAATTTGGTGTTTCTGATATTGTTCCTCAAGTAATATTGGCCTTACAAGATATCACTAGCATGATTGTCTAGACATGTGTGGCCCTATAAGACTCGACATCCCAAAATTCTCCTACAGCTACCTTGTCCATGCTGGTGACATATCATTTACCTTTTATACCCTCTAAGGCAAATGATTTGCCTTAAGCCTTTATTGCTCTATCTAGTTCCAGCTGAGAACAACCAGTTCTCTCTTCTGTGCAGACAACGGAGAAAAAGAGCAGGATGTTTTCCACACTCTCCAATGCGCTCACACAGCATAGTTTCTCTTGAATTGATCTAATGACTCTCCTGGTTCCCTGTAGAGGCCTTGGCTAGCTGTGATGCCTGGTGCTCCACAGAGACCTCTTGCTCACAGCAGTGCTGTGCCACTGGTCCAGATTTCCAGTAACCACCATGGCCCACACAGAGATCATCCTGAAAGGTTCTGCTTTGCCATCTTAACCATCACAACTTCAGGAATAATTTGTCAGTGTCTTGCCTATATTCAGATTTTGAATACCTGTTCAAATCACTGCACATGTGAAGTCTAACAAGTGCCTCTCAATGCCTCCAAAGGAGCTGTTGTCTTCTTTGGGATTTCAGCAAGTATGCTGTGCTGCTGAACAACTTTGAACTAATTTGGTGACAGAAGTCTGAACTTCTCAACCATGTTTAAGTAGTGGAGGAGAAGTGGCTACTGGGATCAAATTGCTTTCATTTTTTTATCAGTCAGTTTATGTCACCTGTCTCAAGAGTAGTCTTATCTGAAAGCTTCTTTGTTCCTTCACTAATCTCAGCCTTTGTTTTCTTCTGTAGGAAAAGTGCCAATCTAAAGAACTCCATCTGCCATTCATGTCAGGAACCCTTACCAGCATCTCCTAAAAATTTTGTATTTACATTTTCCTTCTCATTCCCCTTGTCTGGAAAAATTATTTCCTTACCATTTTGCTCCATGAGCTTTTTTCTTCAGGAGGTGCGTCCCTCTATAGCTACTCCTGAATTACTGCCTTGATGAACCATGAAGCTTTGTTGGTCCATGGAGCTTTAAGACAAGTGAGATAAGTCAGTTATGCAATTTACTACAAGGAAACCTCACCTCATCAAAAAAAATCTGAAAATGAGAGACCTAAAATCAACAATGACAAGTTCCTTGATAATTTGTATTAATGTCTTGACAATGAAGTATTCACTTCTTTTCAGGTATCTCCAGTAGTTTTCTGATAGCATTTGATAAAAGCAAAATGTAAGCACATTCCATTAGCACCAGAAAACAGACAAGAGAAAAGAAAGTTTTTGAAGCCTAAGCCCTGGAGACAGAAGATGTCATTATAGAATCTGTGTAATAATGTCCCATCTAAATTGCACCGAACCATGATTTAATATTCTAAAATGCTGCCATTTGATGGCATGGGCTGGAGCTATCAGCTTACTTCACAGAAAATAACGTAGAGCTTTCTCAGGTGACTAAGGTATATTAGGGACACAGGTAGGAGAATATTGTTCATATATTATCTGTATGCATATCAATTTATCTATCTTTAGTAGCTGACTACCAAACCATTAGCTGAAATCTAATCAGGGGAAAACTATGATGCCTGATGACAAAGTAACTGAAAGAAATTACAGGAATTATATCAATTTCCTTCTTTGAATTACCTCAGGGAACTAATTATATTATGCCCTGGCAGCACCTGAGGTCACAGCCATCCTTCACCTACATCTTTCAAAGTGGCTTTTACTGGTATTTAGAGCAAGGAGAAACTGTTGAAACTGTTTTGAGGGTGTATTGATTCTTCTGAGTTGACCCAGTTCCTATTTGTCTCACATAATCCTAACACATAATGATTTTTTTATCTTTTAAAAATGTTAGGTTTCCTGACCTTACATATTCTATGGATTTGGACCATCAATGCTCCTTGTGGCACATAAGGTCTTCTGATTTTTCATTCCATGTCTACTCAATTGAGAATGTTACTCTGTGCAAAACTGTGTTTTTTCAACCTGACATAGAGATGCTGATAAATATTGTGTGAGCTGTATTATTTTTGCTAAGGAGTTCCTCTGCTCCTACATACATTGAATAATATTGACGATCAGCTCTAGCAGTCCTAATACAATTTTCACATTGCTGCTAGCAGAATTTAGACTCTATAAATAGATAAAATAATAAATTAATGTTGTCAGAATTAAACCTGCATAGCAGTAATCAAATTTTTAAATGGATGTTGTTGGGTGAGTGATGCTAACTTGACAGTTTGGAATTCTAAAAGAGAAGACAGTATAGGATGTTGCATAAAGCTGTAAATTGTTTAAAACCACAAAGGAACAAACCTAAATTAAACTATATGTTACTGTATAATAGCAGCATATATCTTTACACTTCTCCATAAATTGCTCATTATTTAAGTCTGAGTTCACAAACATGAACAATGAAAAATTCTCCTAATAAGATATATGATTTGTGAATCAATAACTTACAATAAATTACCCCTGTTCTGTAATGTTTGATGTCCATGGACTTCATACTGAAATTGCCGTGCCATTTTGTATCAGATGCTCAGACATGAATACATGTGGAACTGGAACCAACAGGCCTACCACGTCAATGACACCTTGTCATGTCCCCACTGTAGCAGAAAAATGTAACATGCCTCTTTGGCATTGCCCTGTGAAAGTTCAATTAGAGATATATGCAGGAACTAAAAAGAATTTGGTGGAAATTATCCAAACAAACAAAAAAAGAATATATAGAAACTGCAATAAATTTATATTCTTACTTGGTAGTAAAAAGAGAAACATGAGAAGGATGAAAAATCAGATTTTTTCCAGAATGTTTTCTTTCTCAATGTTTACACAAATCCGAATAAAAGTGATTTTTTCCTAGAGGGATGATTTCTGTGTGATCACAAATTCTCTGTGCTGATTTACAGGACAGGACCTGTCAATCCAATCAGCAAGTCACTTTTGTGTGTATGTACTGTACAAGCTCTCTGTGAAGTGCTGCCTGTGCCACAGGATTTAAGAAGCAGAGCAGCTTCAGGAGTTTTTATCTCTACATGACTGCTGGATAGGGATTTGAACAGAAAAGAAAACTGTAAGAGGAAATTAGTTTGGACAAGAAGAGCTTCTGTACATAATTCTTAATTTGAAGATGTAATGCATTTTCTAAGAAACAAAAAAAAAGATACTGGGTGATGGCTTACTCAATATGGTTATTGCTATGGGATTCAGCCCCATTTTCTAGGGATTAGAACTGACTATCCAGCATTACCTATTTAGTAGAAACAGAATTACTGAAATTCCTTTTCTTAGAGGCATAAAATGTAAAGAACAAAAGGAATCTTAGACGACTGAAGCTCTTTGTTTCCTCAATATGTAGAAGAGATGCATGGCAACTTCAACAGTGACTCTTTTTTAACTTGGTTGAAACTTGAGTTTGCCTTTGGATGGGGCTTTGGTCAGAAAAACTAAATTTGATACTGAAGAAAAGACAATAAAGGTATTGATATTTACTTTTTTACTTTTTTACTTTTTACTTGAGCGAAAATACCCTCTAAAACAACCTGTGCTGATTTAAAAGTAAACAGATGGGAGAAATGAACCCAGCTCAAGAGATCAGAAGCCAAAGTTACAATTTACAAAAAAGATTACAATAAATACAATGATTCAGAGGAAACTAGTTCTAACCCAAAAAGACAGATGTATAACCCAGCATACTGGGACACAAAGAGAACAGTGTACATTAGCCCTGTGCTGAGCGCCACGTGGTCCCCCTGAGTGCAAGGTAAAAGGAAAGGAAACTTGTTGATGAGGATGATGGTCTTCTGTTGAAATAGTGATTGCAGTCTTGCTGAGAGTATCAGTCATAGTCCTGTTGAGGTTCTGGTCCTCCTCTGGATCCTCCAAATGGTACCAGAAGTCCCAAACTCCCAATATTACATATGCTCAGGTTCAGGTGGGAATGCCCAGTACCTCCCCCAGGGTGGGAAGTTTCACAGTGGGTGATTTAAGTCTGTGAATCATAGGATATTTTTGGAATCTTTGATGGTCTAGGTGGTTGCAGCTGCCCATTATCCCACTACCTTAGCAGACATGACCCCTCAGGCTGGGTGTGCAGGTGCTAATGCCTCCCCAGTGGGGAGTTATCACAGCTGAGCCATTGATATGGAGCACTTCCCTGCCTCACAGCGTTCTTTAACACCCAGCTTATAGCCTGAGGTGTCAGGTGTGCCCTGGGCTGCTGCTGTAAACAATCCATTATTAACAGTTTATGGGAAGTGACATAGAGGTTGTAAAATACACAGTTTTGGTTACACCCATATAATCATAAACTGCTACCAGCCCCTGTAACTAGGACACAACCAAAATAAAATTTGTGCTCTGGGACAGTGTTTGAAGGTTTGGCCTCTTTCTCTTAGTTAATAAACCTCAGTATATATTTGCTTCTATATCTCAAGGAAAACTCATGGTTTCTAAACTCAGGGTAAAGAAAAGCCTCATTGCCAAATTCTGTGTCAGAAGGCAAGAAAGCTTTATATGTCATAGATTTTGGGAAAACAATTCTGTGCCATTTGTGTATCTTTGCTCTTGATTTCTTCAGCCCAGCTTGTCTGTAGCTTTTGCAGGTGTCCAGATCAGAACAGTTTCCCATCAGTACCAGAGGCTTTGATTCTATAATTTAATACTGCATGTGGTATTCTTCTCTTAAAAGTGAAAATTTCCTTTTATTTTGCTCTCTCTTCTCCAGTAATTTAAAGCATCTTTATGAGTATCAAAACTTACCACAATACTCAAATATGTTTTCTTTGACTGGTTATAAAGGTGTTAGTTTAGGATTAAAATATTTCCTTCTATTTTGTATACTGTTCATCTTACTATCCAATGAGTGATTCAGGGTCCCCAAATGTAATTAGCTACTAGTCAAATGCTAACATCATAAAAGAATGGCAGTAAAGTTGTAGGAGACAATAGAGGAAAGAAGAATCCTGTTTTTCCGCCTGGCAGGTGTCGAAGTTTAAATGTTCATGGCTGAACAACCAGGAAAGTCACACATTTTAGTCCTATTAATACAAAATTTTAATTATATTTATATTATTTTATGAAGCTTTTGTAAAAGAAAAAGCTTCCAGAACAGTAATTTAGGTGAAATTACTTGCAAAATTGAAGAACAAAAAAGAAACGGAATCTCAAGATGTCATTTAAGAGATATATAAGTCAGAATGATGCATAAATAGCTAAATAATCTCATCCATCTGGCAAGCATCATATAGATTGCATGAAATTTGGGGCACAGTTGGGTGCAGCTTCTCCGGATAAATTATATGGTTTCTTTTAATTATAGAAAGCTTAGTGTGTTGTCTATAGGAATACATTTGAAATACTGTTCCACTCACTCAGAGGAAACTGCTTAAGAAAATTATTAAATATATACTAAATATACAGATGTATTGATTTGAATACAAGCAAGTAAGTCCTATCATCTGATAAGAATACAACCTGATAACTACAGAGAATAAAAGAAATCTGCAATTTATTGATAATGGTACAATTTACCTTTATTTTTATGCAGTTATAAATTACTTTATCTAGTGTAACTAAAGGGATAGAGTAATTTAAGATTGCTATAGTAGCAATATTCTAAATTTTGCATGCTCAATGTTTTGATTTTTTTCACAATTAATATGTTTGATGTTGACCTAAAATCTCATGAGCGATAGCAAGCAAATTTTATGATGACCACAAAACATGTTCAGAACGAAGAATCTATAGCTTCTGTAAAGAAATACATCATACACTGACACAAACTGTTTGACTAAGAAAGTGATGTAAAAATACCATGCAGAAAAGCAAAAATTGCTTACATAAAGCACAGTGAGTGAGAATTAAAATTATTTTTATAGTGGCTAGATTCTGCAAAATTCCGAGGCAATAGCATCTTGTCACTATAGCTATATTTGCTTAGAGTGAAATTATAGAGTGTGTGAAAGACAAAAAAATCAAAGCCCTTAGAAAGACATAAAAGTCAGCCCTCAAGTTCTGCAAGACATCTGACAGCAGCAAGCTACAGTCTCATCCTTGTTTTGTAGATGTGCT
>JAOXXN010000395.1:107708579-107719047 GCA_026770055.1 Myrmophylax atrothorax
ACTTACTTGCATATAAACCCATTGTTAACTCAATCAGGTGCGCATGTTTTTGGAGGAGTTATCCCCCATGTGCCCTGAGCCAGAATAAACGTACCCCTTATAACCTCATTGGATTATAAGGTTTTTATTCCGCAAAACACCAGTGCCTAAACACTCGTTGAGTGAAGAACCATTTACTTATATCTAACATATACCATTCCCTGAGACAACTTCAGACCATTCCCTCGAGTCCTGTTCCTTGTCACCACAGAGAAGAGAGCAGGGTCTGCCCCTCCTCTTCCATTCACGAGAAAGTTGTAACTGAAATGAGGTGTCTCCTCAGTCTCCTCTTCTCCAGGCTAAACAGGCCAAGTGATTCCAGCTGCTCCTCATATGGCTTCCCCTCAAGGCCCTTCACCATCTTCCTTGACCTCCTTTGGATGCACTCTAATAGCTTATAAGATATTAATCTTTCTTATATTTTGGTGACCAAAACTTCACACAATATTTATATATGTGTATAAGTGATCTGGCATAGATTAAAGGTAGGTTAGAGCTCTTCTAAATTCAACAAAAGCAAAAGCAACATCAACTAATAACAGTAATAATAATAAAAAGTTCAAGGAATACAATTGTAGAAAAACCCTCATATAACTGAAAAAAACATGTTTTTAAAACACTTCTCTTTTGAATAGTGATGGATCTGAAAGTTCAGTCTTCCAACAGATAGCCAGCATGCATAAAGATTTCAAAATGGAATTTTCTGCCTCCTAGTATTCTCAGACTAAGTGTTCAGTGTAGGCACTTCAGATCATACAAGCACACCCAAGCTAGTTTTAGACTAACTAGCAAACACTGTGGCTGCTGGCACATCTCTGCTGCAGATCAAAGATGAGCTCAGGCTAAGCAATGTGTTGCTATGGCTACACTGATAGCAATATCCAACCCAGTAAGTGTAAATCTAGCATATGTCTCCTGCTATGAGATGGAGCCTTGGTGACTGCCCTGAAGCCATGCCTGAATACTTGCTCTGTAGGAATTCAATTTTGCAGAGCCATTGTGATGTGATTCAGAATCAATGGTCCCATAGGTACTTCTAGGAGTACTATTCCCTGATTTCATCAGGGCAATGTGCAGGTATATGGTAGGTCAAATATATTTGGGTTGTTTTCTCAGCAGTTTAATAAGAGAAAATGAGATTCTTCATGACTATTCTTTTTTACCATCTTGAGCCTCAGAGTATAACTGATTAATGACTCAGTATCCTGATTTTGGATGTAATAACAAAACTACACAGTGCTTTCCATGGCTCTCCACACCTGCAGGGAGAATTGAGGCTGCTGTCTGCCATTTTCCAGCCAAATAAATAAAAAGTTACTTCAGCAGGATGGGAAGAGCCCAAGGGGAAAATCCTGATTTTCTCCTTTCCTTCTTAAAGGAAAAAATAGGTTTTGCAAACTACCTCATCTGCCTCTGCTCCACCATTGCAAACTCATTTCATCCACAGCTTTTTTTTTTTTTTTAAACATTTTAACAAGGGTGACTCACCCATTTGAAAAGACACTGATTTCTGTGTAGAAAATTAAAATCAGCTGAGGGGTACAAAAACAGAAATCTTTGGACCAAGCCCTACACATGCCAGTCCTAATGCTACACTCACTATATGTGACTAATGAATTATTAAGATGCTTTGAGTACACCAAAATACTATTTTTAATCCTTTCTCTTATATAAAATTCACAAAACCATTGCTGGCAAACTGGTAAACTGAATAGTCAAGTACTAGCTTGTAGGAAGATGCTGAAATGAATTTCAAAGACAACGCTGGGCAAACACCTTAAAAAACTCAGAGACTCATAGTTGAAGTTTTAAAATACAGTTTTTCCTGTTCTGTTACCCTGCCTGGTTCTCGTTTGTGCTGGGTCGTTACACCACACCCTGCCTGTCTCCTTTGTGTCTCCAGGAGGCCTTTTGTTCTCTTCATGAGCCAGCCATTAAACAGGAGCTCTGGTGAGGGCCCCCAGGCCCTTCTCCCCTCTCTGCCCTGTTACTCCTCCTGGCTGAGGTGAGGCAGGACCAGGGCTCCAGGCAGCCCTGCCTCTGTCCTAATTTCATTAGTTAATGGACCTGAGACCCTGCCCCTTCCTCAGTTTTCACCCAATCCAGCCCAGACCCGGGGACTGCCCTCAGAGATCTGGTAATACCTTGTGGGTTGTTTGAATAAATAATTTACTCTCCTGCCTGCAACTGCCTGGACTCTTTGTCTCTGTTCTCCCGTCTCTGCCCCCCTCGGACAAAGGGGAAGGCAGAGAACCCCTCTCCCTTCCCTCCAACACTGCATAGTAGCTAGTGATTAATAGCAGTTGACAAATTTCATTATTTTTTCTTTTTTTTTATGTTAGTTTTGTTGGTTCATTTGTCAAATTTCTTTTGTAAAAGAATTGAGTCACAATGGTTTTTTTTTCTATTTCGCTTACTCAATGAAGGCATCAGTTTGCAAGCATAGATTTAAATGGGTGGAAATTACCTTGTCTAGAATACCCTCTACCTTTCTTAACGAAAAAGAAAGATAATTTACAATGTAAAATATTAGGGCATTTAACCTTCTTTCTTTTTAATTTAGCTCTATACAGACATATAGAAAAGAAGCATCAATCTGATAGTCTTTTTTAGAGTGTTAAAATAGGATAATAGCTGTCCTTCTAAAAGAAAAGAACAGAAATTAGTTGGAAGTTTCTGAAGGAGTCATTTCTTTTTCAGTCCTAGTTCCTTGAAATAAGAACAGGACAAAAAATTACCTAAAAGAGAGGAGAAGTATGCTTTTCTTGGTGCTTACTTCAGTTGCAGCTTGTCTGTTATAAAAAATTTAAATATTTTCTAGATTTTCAAAGACCTGCAAATTTGGACCAGCCAGCATGTATGGTTTGGCTTGGGGTTTATGCCGTTTTGTTTTGGGTTTGTTGGTTTGGTTTGGTTTCTGGTGTTTTGAGGGGGGGGTTATGGTGTTTGAGGGCATTTTCGTTTTGCTTCATTCTGTTTGGTTGGGTTTTGGTTGGGTTTTGTTGGGGTATTTTGGTTGGTTTTATTTTTTTCTATATGTTTTTTTTTAAAAATTTCTTTTATCTGTCATTATGGTCAAAGATTCACATCAATGTTATAACAGTTGAAATCTTGCCTGGCTAAGCATCATTAAGCACAAGGGGGAAAAACCAAAAAGATGAAATGGAGGAGATAACCTAAGAACTAGATACACAAGAGTGTCAGCAAAAATCAGTATTTTATGTTAACATTGTGCTCAGGATTAGGCTATCATTTGTAAGTAGCAATTAAATTGTAGAAATAGTTGTTTGCATTTTTTTAAAAAAAGACCTTAAATCCAAAAGGGCCTGTTATTTGAGGGATCCAGCTACCAGATTAAGAATATGTCCTGGAAGAAAGGTTACGCATTTAAGCTTTTACTTTACCCAATCCAAGTAAAAGCCTTCATTTTATCAACCATACATCATAGATAAGTCCTTCATATTTGACATCTGATGTAAATTTTCTCTGAGTGTCTTCTGTCAGAGTCTATTTTAATAAATGAATACTCTCTGACGTAGAGAATCTTGACCTCTCACACACTAATTAAGTGGCTCATATTATCTATCTGCTACCTGTTCACCAAGCTACACTATCTATGTATTTTTTTTCTAGCTCAAGAGATACTTAAGAGAAATTACAGAAATCTGTAAAGTGTAAGAGTCTGATTCTGCAGACCCATAATAAGATCATACTCTGGGAATGTAAAATACATTATTTCAATGGGACACTGAACCATTAAACTTGGTCTTCTATTTTTTAGGTTAGTAGCATTCACAACAGTGACCATTCCATATCTTGCAAAGCATTTTCTCTGTCATCTGAAGAATACACACCTTAAAAATCTTTCTGAACTCAGATGAGAATTATCATAAAACACTCTGATCTCAGTAAATCATCATTTTCCAAGAAGAAGACATAGAAATTTTTTCTGACTAGTTTTAATGGAATCTGATTTACTGATCTAGCCAAGAGATATTTTAGGATCAATTATGCAATCTCACAGCTGATGCAATGTATTCCTGCAAAATATTTGATAGACGTAATCATGTGCATTGCTGATTATATGTCTCCACCATCTCCAGCAAAAAATTTCCTTTTTATTAATTAAGGTATATTCCTGTAACTTCATGAACATATCACTTAAATTTCTAGAAGGCCCAGGTTTTCTTCTTATCAAGTGACATTTTTGAAACAAGACCAAAATTTCTTGTTACAAAACTGCAACCTAAAAATAAAAATTAAAAAAAAGTCAAATTCTATTTGTTTCAAACTTTGCAGTTTTAAAATAATATTGAGCAACAGTATGAGTTGGATTCTGATAACAATGAGCAATTTAAAATAAAATCCACTTGCATTTCGGAACTTTCTTATGGTATTCCTTAGGTGGGTCTGCAAAGAGAAAATTATTATGACAGTTGAAAGATCGGAGTAATATAGATTTTTAGGAGCAGAACACACAGAATTTTTGGGGGGAGATAAAGGCCAGTTGTAAGAGTTGGAGAAAGCAAATATGAGAAGGCAGAATGAGTGAGTGGGAGACTGATAAGCACGAGTGAACAATACTTCAGGTTAAAAAAAGGAAACTTCATATGA
The DNA here is from genome assembly GCA_026770055.1 of Myrmophylax atrothorax. NCBI lineage: Eukaryota > Metazoa > Chordata > Aves > Passeriformes > Thamnophilidae > Myrmophylax > Myrmophylax atrothorax. The sequence continues at coordinate 107,713,233 of JAOXXN010000395.1, forward strand.
AAGAAGAGATTCCCTTTGCTTTATTCACAAAGTATTAAAAGTATCATTCATTGTCATAAATTATATAGCAGAGCAAGGGGTGTAAAGTATCAAAAATCCCAAATCACTTTTCTTCCTTGAAATAAGTTAATGCTTCAGAGAAGCTCTCTATAACTCTAAAGAACTAAGAGGAAGGTCCTGCAAAACAGAAGTTATAAGTGTTACTCTTTTGTTTTCTTTGTTTTGTTTTCCCTTTCTGCAGGAATATTGACTTTTTAATGTCCTGCTTCAAGATAAAGGCATTTTGGGAAATGTAGTATAAGAACAATGGTCATTAGAAGTCTTGTGACCATAGGGCCGTAAAAGACTTGCATCTGTATGGAGTCCTAAACTTTGAGTTGTTTTGAGCTGAGTTGAGGGGGGAAGGGGATCAGACTGCATTGAGTTGTAAAGAATTTTGTAAGGAAGTTTGAGAAGCTTATAAGTGATCTGGTCAGGACCAGAGTATGCATCCAGAAAGGCCTGGGTGAACAAGGTGTAAAGGTGATATTTTTCTTTTGTGAAATAATTTGTTTGCTCCTTCCAGAAACAGTGGTAGGTATATCTATTTGTACTTCTATCCCAAGCAAAAGTAAAAATTATTTTTAGGAAATCCAAGTATTTTTGAATTATTTAAAAATTAACTTTTATATGAATATGTCCTAAAGCTGCTAAATTAAGAAAATGTGCCCTAAAGCTGCCAAATTAAATGAAGATTGGATTAAGCAGAGAATTGAAAGTTGTTAACAGCTCTAACAGCAGTAATAACGACTGCTGTGATCTGAGGGAACAACTCTTTGCCTTGGGGGAAGTAAACAAGGTAGTTCAGGTGGACAGTAGCAATCTTTAGTGATCTGAATGAGGAGTGAAGTATTTTTATATGAATTGCATTGGAGCCTTTTTTCCTCTTTTAATCCTAGAGGGTGGCTGAATATATGTTCTGACTAAAAAGCCCATCAAAAGATGAGATGTTTTTCAGAAGAAAAACTGAAATAAGGATTACCATATTAAAGAAGCAAAGTCATCTGATGTTGGAAAACAGTGGGGAATTAATGAATGTGTAAAGCAGCAATTCTAGAATGTTTCAGTAAGAACTTGCTGCTCACCCACCGAGAGCTGTAACACAATTACTTGTACTCCCAAGACAGACCTTGAAAAACTTGAGGGCATCTCTGAAATGTGTCTCATTATGTGTTGTTTTCAGACACATAAAGAAAATAATAACTGTAGTGAATCCTGGGAGGAAGTGTTTTGACTAAATGCACACAGCATGGGCAAAAGCCAGAAGGAGTGGTTGAAAGCTACTATGCAGCAGGAAAACAATGGTATATTTGCCATCATGAAAACATTGGATGTCTTGCACAACTGCTGCCATGGATGGCTATAAACTCTCCAGAACAGATAGGCAAGGAAAGTCAGGAGGTGGTATAGCCCTTTATGTTAGGGAGTGTTTTGATAGTCTAGAGCCTAATGATGGTGACTACAGGGTTGAGTGTTTATGGTTGAGAATTGGCAGAAGGCCAAACAAGGCAGGTATCATGATGGCAGTCTGTTATAAATGACTCAATCAGGATGAAGAGGCAGCCAAAATATTCTCACAGCAGCTGAGAGAAGTCTTACATTCTAGCCCTTGTTCTTGTGGGGTATTTCAGTTTACCACGTATCTGCTTGAAATGTAATACAGGAGAGAGGAAATAGTCCAGGAGGTTTCTAGAGTGTAAGGAAGAGATTTGCAAACAGAAAAGGACATGTGGGTTGGAGGCCATCTTGGGCACAGCATGATAGAGGATTGGATATCAGAGAAGCAAGGGAAGGGGGCCAGCAGAATTGTCACCTTGAAATTCCAGAGGGCAACTTTTGACCTGTTAGGAGATTGTCTGACATAGTCCCTTTTGAGGCACTCCTGAATGGCAAAGGGGTCCAGGAAAGCTGTACATTCAAGAAGGAACTTTTAAAAGTGCAGGAGCAAGCCATCTTCATGTACCAAAAGTTGAGCCAGTGGGGAAGACTACTGACTGGGTGAACAGAGAACTTTGGCTGGAATTCAGGAAAACAGAAAGAGTTTATGACCTTTGGAAGAAGCAGCAGGGAGTTTAGGAGGACTACAATGATGACATGAGGTTATTCAAGCAGTAAATTAGAAGGGCCAAAGCCTAACTAGAATTTAATCTGGCTGCCACCCTGAAAGACAATAAAAATGTTTCTATAAATACATTAACAACAAAAGGAGGGCTAAGGAATATCTCCATCTTTTATTTGGGGGGGGGAAAGCATAATGACAAAAGGATGAGGAAAAGACAGGTACTTAATGGTATCTTTTGTAAGTTTTTGGTGAACAGAACAATTGTTTTCAGAGTACTGAGCGCCTGAGCTGGAAGACAGGAACAGGGAGCAGAATGAAGCCTTGGTAATCCCAGGGGAAATGATCAGTGACCTGCAAACCACTGGGAGACACATAAGTCTATGGGGAAAGATGGAATCAACCCAAGGAAACTGAGGGAGCTGGCTGCACTCACTGAGCCATTCTCCATCCTTTATCAGCAGTCCTGGCTACCAGGGAGGTCCCAGTTGACTGGAAGTTTTCAAATGTGATGCTCATCCACAAAAAAGGTGGAAAGGAACTACAGGCCAGTTAGCCTGACCTCAGTGCTGAGGAAGTGTTGTGGGTGGGAGTGCAAGGCTTAGACAAAATATATATTAAAGAAGCCCTGCCATTCAGTCATAAGGTGCAGAAAGAACTCCCTTGCTTGCCAAACCCCTTCTCAGAGAGGAGTCTAGATACAGCTGAATCCAGTTTTAGGCTGGGATTATGTCAATTTTATATGTTTAAGGAATTACAGAGGCGTGACTGAACCACATTTGTTTCCCAGGTTTTAATGATTGGCAAAAATGGGAATATTTATATAAAATGAATTATTTATTTTTAAAAATGATCAGACAGAAGATTTTAATCAGAATTATTTACTAAACAATATAAAAAGTGAAAAATCCACTTGTAGAGCATAATATAACATAAAGTAGTGTAGTATAAGATAGGATAGTGCACTATATTGAAGCAAGTATTGATGCAGTTTTATTAAAGCTAGCAAAAAGAAATTGTTAAGTAGAGATTTGATGTAACTCGCCTATACTAATGCTAATGGGGAGATCTCTTTTTCTCAACCTTGAGGAGTATCCTTGGAAGGCATCCCTAGCCAAGGGGGGAATCTCCACACACGCACCCAAAAAGGGTTATGTCAGAGGAACCTGACTGTATGGAAGGGGACTGGACTTTTATAGTATGAAATGTTTGATTGGTAATCACAGATCTGGAAGCCAAGAGACTAGCTTATCTGTCAAATCCTGTTTCAAATCCAGGATGTGTATTTGAAGTCTGGTGAACTAGGATGGGTGTAGCACAATTTAACACCAAGACAGCATCCTGGCACCAGCATTGAACTTGCATGATAGCTTGCATGATGGCTTGCATCTTATGCAGTCTCTGTATTTTAGATCTTCTCAGTGGGGATATCCTGCCATAGGAAGGTCATAGAGCAGATCACCTTAAGTGCTGTCATGCAGCACATACAGGATAACCAGGAATCAGGCCCAGTCAGCATGGGTTTGTATAAGGTTGACCAACCTGATCTCCTCCTATGACAGTGTGACTTACTTAGTAGATGAGGGGGAGGCTGTGGATGTTTTCTGCCTGGACTTCAGTAAAGCCTTTTACACTGCTTGACAGAGCACTCTCCTGAACCAAGTGGCTGTTCACGGATCGGGTGGGCATATTCTGCACCTTCAGTCAGCGCACCTTCAGTCAGCTTGCAGATGATACCAGGTTTGGTGGGAATGCTGGTCTGCTGGAGGGCAAGAAGGCTCTGCAGAGGGATCTGGACAGCCTTGACTGATCATCCAAGGCCAATTGCATGAGGTTTAACAAGGCAAAGTGCTAGGTGCTTGGAGAAGAGTAGCTGGAAAGCTGCCTGTTGGAAAAGGATCTGGGGGTGCTGTTTGACAGATGGCTGAACGTGAGCCAGCAGTATGCCCAGGTGGCTAAGAAGGCCAATGGCAACCTGGCTTTTATCATTAATAGTGTGCCCAGCAGGAGTTGGGAAGGGATCATCCCCATAAAGCTGGCACTGATGAGGCCGCACCTTGAATCTCGTGTTTAGTTTTGGGCCCCTCACTGCAAGAAACACATTGAGATGCTGGAGCTTGTCCAGAGAAGGGAAACAAAGCTGAAGGGTCTGAAGCACAAGTATTGCAAGGAGCAGGTGAGGTAGCTGGAGTTGTTTATCCTGGAGAAAAGGAGGCTTAGGCAAAATCAATAGCGAAGCCAATTTGCTGCCGAAAGTGTAGTTGCCAGTGATGAAGGTGAAAAACAAAACAGGGATCAAAAGGTAACTTAAGTGATGAGACTGTAAAACAAAATTAGGATAATTAGCTTGTTTTAGTCAGTTTTTTGTTTCTGCAGCTTATGAAATTCAAATGTGTAGGTGATTATATCTCCTGGTGCCCATCTCCTGGGCAGTGGGACAGTCAAATTGCCATTCTATAGATTAATCTTCAGGATCTGTATTTCAGTGCAGAGTTTTCAAATAAACCCACATACATACATAGAAGTATATAGACAGAGGTTTGGGGTTTTTTTCTTTAGAAAGCTATTGGTTTTTTGTTTGTTTATTTCATCATTTTAAAACAACTAATACAGGTTAAATTGTTCTGTAGCATCTCAAGAAACAAAAAATAAGGCCTGTTTATATGAACAGCAGGAACATATTATCTGTAATTACATCATTTGGTCAATATAGCTGAAAGGCAACATTTACAAAAAAAGCCCTGCAAGGGAGGTTATGCTATACTTGTGGTGTTACATATGGGGTTAGAGAGATGACAGGGATTGCTGCAAACTTTAAATTAAGGAAAAAGGTGGCAAATGATTTTGAAACTCAGGGATAGTTTTCTCTCAATAAACACGCATGTACACCAACTTAATTTTGTTTCAATAAACACAAAGTAGTAAAAAATCTGAATTATGCCAGCAACAGTGACTGCAAGGAACTGTCAAAATTTTGTGAGGACATGTTGTCCCCTTGATGAATGTTCCCTAAACTTGATAAAAACCACCTCTTTTTACTACTGAAATAAAAACGTATGTTAAAGTGCTGAAGCTCCTATGCCTTGTTGCTTTGACTGTTCTGATGCACAGCTGTAGCATCACAAACAATTCTTATTTTCTAAAAAAAAAAATCACTCCATTGAAGGAACACAGGAGTTCTTAAACTGTACAATTTCAGATTGCTTGGCACAATTTAGCTATTCTAATAAGAAAAGTACTCTGACCTCCTGAGTCAAATGATACATCCAAATTGCAGAGAACAACAGGATAACTAAATAAGACTGGCAAGTACTTCCCTCTGAAATTTGAACTGTATTTTGTGTTTGTTTGCATTATATGATGCTTGTTTTTATTTTTAAATCTTAAGATTAAGAGGCAAGCATAGAGAAACTTTCAGCTGGATGGTTTGCCAGAAGCCAAAACAATGGTTTATTTTGATAGGAATATGTGGTGTAGCTTATTGGTTTGGCTTGGCTTGGTTTTTTTTGTTGTGTTGGGTTTTTTTTCATGAGACACTGTTTATGCCAGCATTCCTACAAATACGCAAGCCCAGAATCCTTATTCTCTTTTGTTAGAATCATGATTCTTGATTACACACAAATATTTTAAATGAGTCTCTTTATTTTTTTGAAGACACAGAGTAAAACATGAACTTCAGATTCATTTAAGAAATTACTTTTGGTTTTGTTGGGTTTC
>JAOXXN010000395.1:107739959-107754541 GCA_026770055.1 Myrmophylax atrothorax
CTTGATCTTCCAGTGTACCTACCCAATGGTTTGACTATGCACTAGAGTTTGTGGATGTTAAAAAATGTGCTTGATAGGTAAGAGTCAAACAATAGATGAGAGTTCACATCTATAAAATATTGGTCTTGACAAAACTGGTTAACATCAAATTTCTTTTTAATTGCTTAACTTTAGCTGGAAAAAAAATCATACTATAGCAATCTACCTTAACCATTGACCTCCTAAGCTTAAAAACAAGAATTTCAAACAGAAAGAGGGGAAATTTAGGTTAGATATGCATAAATTCTTTGCTGTGAAAATGGTAAGGCACTGGGACATGTTGCCCAGAGCAGTTGTGGATGTTCCATCGCTGGCACTGTTTACGGCCAGGTTGAATGAGACATTAAATAAGTTGGTCAAATGGGAGGTGTCCCTGCCTGTGGCAGGGAGGTTGGAACAAGGCAATCTTTAAGATCCCTTCCAATCAAAACCATTCGGATTTTACAATGGTATAATTCTACAAATTAAACTAAATTCCCTTTACTATTAAAGTTAACAATGTCTACCAAACCATTAAAGATCTCAGGAGATGCCATTCCTTTTTTTATGATGATCCAATCACAGTCCAATCCAGTGTGATGCTGGTAAAAACACCAAAATTCCCCATGTTCCGTTACTTCAAAGTAACGTTTTTGAAAAAGTAGTTTTTGAAGACTTACCTGTCCTGGCCTTTTTGTACTTTTTATTTCCTTCATTTTCTCTTCTCCATGCATTTATTTGACTTTACTTTGCTGGGTAGTATAGGAAAGTCAACACAAAAAACCCCAAAACCCCATTCAAAAAACAGGTTTCATAAATAAATTTGGTTTTCCTCCTGCATAAGACAGTGTCCAAAGAACAGATATGTCCTGCAAGTTACAATTGTTGCTGTCAAATAATGCTTTAATTATCATAAGGTATGGCTGAAAGATCCTCACAGGAACAGAAGGATGAGCTGTAGCCCGTTGATTGCTATTGACAACTGATGCTTCATATATCACCAGGGCCAAGCTGGGCTGAATTAGACACCATAACCCCACTTGTGACTACTGATAGCACCACACATGACTTCATGGGAAACTGCAGGACATACAGATAATACTATACTTTATCCCTCTTGAAGACACAGTCTGTTCAGTGGGAGAGCCAGTTAAGACTTGAATTAATAAAGATTTGAGGAAAATAGATCAGGCCACAGTTGTTATTCTAGAGAAAATACAGGAACTACAGACATACCTACAGAGTATACATTTCAATGAGTAATACTACTTCTGATCTCTTCCAATTTATATTGTTAGAATTCTGAAGAGGCTTATCACTGTATAAATACTTTGGAACTAATACTTTTTTAACCACATTATAGAGACTGACTATAGATAACATTACAACATTTATTTTTCGTGTTATACTCTGAAATTTCTTTGCCGGGAAACTTTTTTGGTCTATAGAACTGCAGATTCCATTGCAACATGCAGAGATGTGCCATATGTGTCTAAATAGCTTATAGATCATTTACAGAGTGTAAAGGATTAGCTGACAAGAGCTCAGTAGAAAAGAATATCTTCTCTGGGTAAGGACAAGCAAAAAGCAACAAATTTGCATCTGATAAGGACCAGAAACATGAAGAAGTCCACTGAAAAGCAATAGGAGCCAGAGACTAAAATCTTCCACTGTGCTTTTTTTTTCTTTCCTTCTTCTTTTCTTTTTTCTTTTAATTCTTTTCCTCCTTTCCTTTTTCTTTTCTTTACTTTCCCACCCTCCAGTTTTCATTTGGGTTTTTTTGTTGGTTTCTTCAAATAATGTATTTAGCTATCAAAATTATTCAAACACCAAATCTTTTGTTTCAAATAAAATAAGAAAAAAAGTGTGACTTTAGACATGCAAGTCAATCTAATCCCTGGTATAAAGCAGTTTTCATAATCACAAAAACTTTCTAAGTTCATATGAATTTATTCTCCCTCCTTCCTTCCCTGTCAAGCAGTGAAGTAATGATCCTTTCAGCTCCTACATAAAATGAGATGAATAATAATGTCATAGCTGGTTCATCTTGATAGCATCGTAAGAATAACTTCATCCCTTGGCCTCTACAGTTGTTTGGTGTCACTTGATATGTTACATTTGTGTTCCTAAGAATTTGTCAGCTGACTCATCTCTTAGTTTTTCTTAGTCTTTACCTTTTGATTTTTTTCAACTGAAAAGTATGAGAATAAAGGACAAAGTGTTCAGTGTTGCTGTATATAGTATTCTTTCATACTATCATAACAAGAACATTTTTGTTGTTAGGGAACTATGAAAAATATTTTTAGAAGTTTTCAATTGAACGAAACCCACAGTGAATTCCATTCAAAGAACATCTTACATGAATTATGTAATATCATGAGATTAGGATTACAGTTATTTTTATTAAACAAGAGTTAAAAACAATTAATCAAGACTTTATTATAGCCTCCGTGAGAAGCAAAGGCTTCGTACAGTCTTCCAAAATTTCTAGAAAGCATTGCTACAATCAGGAATGCTCTGTAATTCTAATCTCAAGTGTTAATGTTGCTTTGAGCAGCATTTTTCTCTAGTGATAATTGAATTAGGATCTTATAGGGAAAAATTATTCAAGCTGTGTCAAAGCGAGAGGTTTCTTCCCATGTCCTAGCCCGCCCATCTCACACGGTACCCCGGGTTTAGCGCCAGATACCCGGATGGTTCTCACAGAGATAAGGTCCAGGCTCCAATGGTTAAATGCATGAAACATAGAACACTTTATTGGGGGGAACAGCAACTTATATAGGGTTTGGAAGGGTACACGCGGCCGAGGGCGGCTTCGGATAGTCTAAGAGGGTTTGTTCACGTGCCGGGGGTCTTTCCCCATTGGCTGAGAGGCAGCATGCACGCGGTGTTCATGCGACAAGCATCAGCCTTTGGCACCTATAGGTCTCACTCGCCTGCCTGCTTTGGAGTTGTTTACTACCTTTTTTGCTGCCCCAAGGTCACCCTGACCTTGCCAGGCTGTCAGCATCCTAACGTGGGCCGTGCAATCCAGGGGCCTGAGGCCAAATCCCCCTACAGGATCTACTTCCAATTTTGTTGACAATGAAACTGGACAGTATTATTGAAGTCCTGAGGAGGGACAGAGGGACTGAGCTAACACCCGCTGGAGTTCATATCTAGTCTAACCCTGTGCTGTGGGGATTCTGTACTGGCGCCCTAAGCAGGGCTAACCTTTGATTTGCATGCTTTAGCAGGGAGAGAGACCAATATCAGTTGAGTAGAACTAAGACGATCATCGCAGGGGAAAATGTGTATCTGAAGTGTCACAATTGTTTGTTTTGTTTGTTTGTGTTTTTAACAAAAAACCTTACAGATTTATTAAGCAGTTTATTCCCTTATTCAAATGTCAGATAAAAAACCAACATGATCTGTGTATCTGAATATATTTATACTTCATTAAATAGAATTGGTTTATGCATATCATGCATAAACATGTTAAATTATGGCTTCTGTGTTAAGTTGGGGTATCACTTAGGCAATGGAACCTTTCTTATGTTGGTAATATAGAATCAGCTATATATCAGTTTAAAAATTGAAATCAGTATCTGCATGGTAATGCTATTTTCAATCTTTACTAACGTACTTCAATAAATTAAAATACGTTTTATCCTAGGTCTACTGAGTGTTAAGTAGAAGATGCTACTCAGCATGTTCTTAAGCAGCTCAGATATTTGCCTGAATTCCTTCCACAGATTAAAAGAAACTGTTCTGATGTGAAGCTGTAAAAATTGCATACATAGGATGCACTGTCCAAAAATCAACCAGAGACAACCTACAAAACCAAATTCAAATATTTGTAAATATTTTCCAGCAAGGATTTTTGAATTAGAATTTTTCTGGATAGCTATGATACACATTTGTGACATTAAATGAAACAATACAGTTTTTCTCTATACGATTGTATACATAACTAAGAGCAAATCCTCTCCCTGTCTAGGGTTGTCATGTGTTGAGGACTAGAAAAGTCTGCACAGCAGATAGACTGGGAAAGAGAAGGCAGGTCAGTGATTAGTATATAATTTCTGATTCTCTTCTCCATTCAAACCTTATTCAAACAATCATTTAGGAAATCTAAGTCCTTCTTTCTGTAGCTGAACTGGCTTATTTCTGCAAGTCAGGCTATATGATCTTGCTCTGCAGAATAGGAGCTATCTATTAGATTACTGAACCATGACCAATATCAGTAACTAGAATAGCCAGCAGTTAAGTTCTCTTCTTCAGTAATTTAAACTTCAGAAAATGGCCTGGAAAAATTGATGGCTTAGAATATTGACACAAAAGAAAAAAAAAATGTATGTATATGTATATATACATATATATACTAAATGTGATAGTAGTTTTCAACTGTCAAATTTCTACATATTTTGGGAGGGGGTCTGTTGAGTGCTTAGAGTTTCTAAACCACCTCAAAAGCACTGCTTGCTTTCACTTTAAAGTGACAAGGCTGTGCAATAATATCGTCTCTTGTCAGAGTACTGGGTTCTTCATGTACTTGGGTGGTAATGACCACATGCTGTTGGACAAGTTGCTGCTTGGCAGATACCAGTGCCTGTCTGACTCAGCTGCAGTCACTTCAGGGATGTATGTTAACTGTCTCTTTGTGGACATTTGTGAAGGTGGCACAGAATGGACAATTGTAATTTTGTACATGTCCAGGATCAGTGGATGATGATGAAGGATGAAGTCTAGACCCAGTCACTCTCATAATTATTGGTAAGAAGGAATTTGGGGAGTGAGATCTAGACATAAAGGAAAGGAATGAGGTAGGATTGGAAGCTGAAAAGCAGTGTGGCTTAGGTAAATATTTTGGAAGATTTGAGTGAAGTACAGAATTTAAATAAGATGTTAATGAGACATAAAGCATAGTTACCAGACATCAAGCATACATAAATATATCATTTAATGTGGGACCTCAGCATAAAATCAATGGCATGGAACAAGGAGTGGAGAGAGAGCCTGACTATATTGAAGTTAACTTTCTTCACAGCAGTCCATAGGTTGCTGCGTTTGTGTTTGTGGTAAAACAGTGTTGATAACACACCAGTGTTACGGCTATTGCCAAACAATACTTGCACGGTGTCAAGACTTTCTCTCTTCCCTACTCTGCAATATTGTCCTCCTTCCAAATGAGTAGATTGGTGCAAGAGGCTTGGGGATAGCATAGCCAGTAGCTGATCCAAATTGACCAAGGACAGAGAAGGAGGAGGAAGATGGCAGAGAAGATGTTGACAACTGTATAGGGGAGACCCACAATGGACCAGACTTTGCCCGAAGGATTGTAGCCCATGGAGAACTCACAGTCAAGGAGAGGAAAAGTGTGAGAAGGAAGGAGCAACAGTGAGAAATTGCTATGTATTGATCACAAGCCCCAGAGTCACTATTGTGCCACTTGGATCAGTGGCATGGGACATCTATAAGTGGACATCTGCATGTGCACCCTACAAATGGGCTCCTGATCAATGGATGGACTTGACCACTAAAACCATTGTGTGGGTTACCTATGAATGTGAAATATGCACTATAATTAAGCAAGAAAAGTCCTTTTGGTGACAATTTGACATCCCAGAAAGAATTGAGTCAGAATTGATGGGACTCATCTCTGAAATAGCCTCAGAGATACCTGTGCCAGGAAACACAGCACTGAGTGTACCACCCTATCTCCCACCAGCCCCCAGAAAGACTGAATGCTGTATGAGAGTGAGTGTTAACTACTAGGCAGTGAATGATGGGCGCTGGGGAATGGAAACATTGGCCTGTTACATGATAACTATTGTCACCTCAGAAACAGGGACATAGATGAGGCAGAGATGTTTAATGCTTTCTTTGCCTGTCTGCAAAACTGATGGTGCACGAAGAGGGTCCCACTGCCCTGAGCTGAAGGCCCATGCTGATCATAAACTCCCATTTGACCCTGAAGTATTTCAGGATATGGTGCTCTAGCTGGAACTCTCTATAAGCCCTGATGGGAATCATCCAAGAATGCCCTAAGAGCTGGCTGCTGTCATTTTAAGGCCTCTCTCAATGATTTTTTGAACAGCCTTGGGAGTCTGGAGAGGTCTCAGTTGACTGTAAGCTGGATAATATTGTCCCAGTTTTCAAGAAGGGCAAGAAGGATGACCCTGAATACTATAGACCTCTCAGTCTCCCTTCAGAGCATGGAAAGTTATGGAGAAGATTATTCTGGGAGATATTGAAAAACACCTGAAGGACAAAACAGTCATTGGTCACAGCCAACATGACTTCATGAAGAGAAAGTACTGTCTTTCATAGATCCTTCTGAACACAAGGTCTAGCACACAGCTGGATATACACATCATTCAATCCATGAGCAACTGGACACAGGTCAGGCACAAAGGATTATAGTGAATGATGTAATATCAAGCGGGTGACCTTTCACTAGTGGGGTTCTGCAGGGCTCCATGTTAGGCTCTGTGCTCTTCAACATCTTCATAAATGACTCAGATTCAGGACTTAAAGGAATACTAAGTTTGCCAATGAAACTAAATTGGGAGTAACTGTTGACTCTCTCAAAAGCAGAAAGGCCCTACAAAAAGACCTCAACAAATGAGAGGGGCGGGCAATAATCAGCTACATGAAGTTTAACAAAGACAGATGCTGAGTTCTGCCTCTGGAATGTATGTACAGTGCGGGGAATGAAAGGCTGGAGAACAGCACCAGAGAAAGGGACCTGGGGGTCCTGGTTGATGGCAAGTTGAATATGAGTCAGCAGTGCCCTGGCAGCCAGGAATGCCAGCTGTGTCCTTGGGGGCATCAGGCACAGCATCCCCAGCCAGTCAAGGGAGGGGATTGTCCTGCTCTGCTCTGCACTGGGGTGGCCTCACCTTGAATATTGTGTGCAGGTTTGGGCTCTGCAAATACGATATAAAGGTATTGGAGAGTGTCCAAATGAGGGTTACAAAGATGGTAAAGTGTAAGTGATAGGCTGAGATCACTTGGCTTCTTCAACCTAGTGAAGAAAAGACTGAGGGGAGACCTCATAGTTGTCTGCAATCTCCTCATGAGGGGGCAGGCACTGATCTCTTCTTTCTGGTGATTAGTGACAGGACCTGAGGGAATGGCTTGAAGTTGTGTCAAGGGAGGTTTAGTTTGGATATTAGGAAAACGTTCTCCACACAGAGGGTGGTTGGACACTGGAACAGGCTCCCCAGGGAAGAGTCACAGTGCCAAGCCTGACAGAGTTCAAGAAATGTTTGGTAAATACTCTCAGGCACATGGTGTGACTCTTGGGGTTGTCCTGTAAAGGTCCAAGAGCTGGACTTTAATGATCCTTGTGTGATCATTAAAGATATCCAACTCAGGATATCTTTTATGGCCTCACACACAATGAGATATGTAAGGTCAAAAATCAGCTTATACCAAATTGTATACCTGGTTGTCTTTTGTCATATATTCATGTAGGACTTCCAAGTAAAAATGATAATAGTAATACATAAATAATATTAAAATATCATTTAGATAGCTAAGAACATTCAGTTCTAAAGCTTTTCAATTCCCATATAATTCTTCTCACTTGTTCAGGCCATAGAAAAAAAATCTATTTGTCTTAGATACTACATAAAAGTAGATTGTGTCATTTATAACAGTCACCGCCTGCAGTTTTTGAGGATAAATTAAATTATTTAACTATTTCTTTGAGTTTCTAGTATTTACTGACTACACTGAAAGGATAAAATACTATATTGTAAGATATGTATCAGAAAATCAAAGAGCTTTATATAAGATAGCAAATAGTCTCATCCTTTTCCATGCATTATGGGGAGGTTTTGATTAACAGATTTTTTATATATTGTCCGACCACAAACAAGGAAATGCAAATGTAATATTTTCCAATTTCAAAATACATTATAATGTAATTTATCTCTAATCATGAATTCAAGATTCTACTTCATAAGACTAAAGCTAGATTTTGATCAAGGAATGTGTCCTAATTCTGGAATTGTCAATAGAATATCTCTACATATACAAGTTACACCGTCCCCTGCCCTCAGGACATATAATGTTTCAAGGAAAGAGTCTAAAAAAAAGGGCATTCTTATCAGTAATTCTTAAGATCTGTTTCTTAGTAAATGCAGTTTTCAAATCCAGATCTTCCATTCCAGAACTGTTACTCTTAAAGAGTAAATGTGATCAAGGTCTTGCAAATCTCCATTCTGGGTACACAGTTGATATATATTACTTATATTGGTTAAATCTCTTTGAAACCACCAGATTCACATGAAGGAAAATGCTACAAGCTGCCTCAAAAACTCATGCAAAGATTAATTACAGTAGCAGGGGTAAAAGTGAACTGATTTACATACTTCCAAAAGTAGGAACTGTAAAATATTCTTCAAAGTAAATGATCACTGACTTGATGAGCTGAGAGACAGAAATGTATTTGCTATGAGCTGCCTTTATCTTCAAGACTGAATATAAGAATAGTAAATTTACATAAAAATCTAAACTGTGGATCTCAACATTAACTACTAATTGAATACTCCTGATTAGAATTTTAATCCTTGAAAGCCATTACATTTTCTTCTGAAGCCATTTTTGATTGATTTCTTCGGTAAAGATGCTGAGAACTTTTTGGAAATCATTTTAACAGTGTTAAACTTGTGCCTCTTTGCACATCAGCCCCCTGGGAATGGCTAATTATGAGCATTATCTACAGTCAGGACTTTGGACTGGCTCCACATTCACATAAACCTATTTCTTCCCAGCACTGAGAAAACAGCCAGCAATGGAATGAAATACACTGATGTGGTAGGCTGGTACAGGTCAAAATGGTGAACCTGTGGAAATAAATAATATTAATTGTAAAAAGAAGTTACCTCTATTTTAGCTGCTTCAGGAAGGTAGGATCCTTCCTTCTTCTCACTTTAAAATGCAAAGGAGCATATGCTGCAGTTGATTATTTGGGATAAAGCTGAGGGAAGTTTTTTTGCCACATTTTATTATGAAACTATAATGACCTCCAAAACAAATTACCAAAAACTAGTAGGAGGCTTAAAGAATACTAGACATTTTTACAAGGGGTGTGGGGGGATGATGTTATGCTTTTACACCTGGTCCTACAGATCAAATTTTTTAATCTTTTTTGTTTGTTTGAGCTGCAGCATTTTGTTTGTTGGCTTGTTTGTTTATTTATTTTAACTGATTAGTTCATCAGACCGAGCTTACCTGTTCATGAGAAGAACACCCTTCACTCCACTCTGTACCTGACTCAATTTATCTTTTGTGCTTGAATAATTCTGATGACAATAGGGATTTGCTGGAATTTAAACCCAAATTCTGATTTGGGCAAAATGAAGAACCTTAGATGCAAGCCGTGTGAAGAGGGTCTTGGCACATTATTTCTTAGCACTACCAAGAGGAGCTTTCTTCCATGCATTCCATTTTGGCACAATTTGTTTATTTTGTTATTTTTAATGACTAGCCTGTCTTTGAACTTGTATATCTCTGGTTTTTATTGGGAGTTTGGTGCAAGATTTACAGGAAAAATGGTTTTGTTTGGTGGGATTTTCTTATCCCAGCAGCAAATTCTTTTATTCCTATCACATCAGGGGATTTTTACTGCCTCTTAAACTAGTAACACTTCTTTGAAGAGTCCCTACCATTTAAACTTTAATCTCAGAAATCTCATTTAAAGTGGTGTCTGGATGATATTGGCACTCAGACTATCTAGATGAAAACAGAAATTTTGCCCTTTTTTCCCCTCCAAGAGTATGTTTAACTTCCTGTGCTTATGTATATCCCCCAGATTAAGTAGAGCAAAGGAAATGGTGGGTCTTTCTATTGGCTTCAATACTCTTTGGAAAAACTTAGAAGTGTCTTTAAAGTAATGATTTTGGCATCTGTCCTCTATATTATTTAAAGATTTCTAAATTATTTCTGTGATTCCTCAGTGTACATGGAGTAAGTTCTTTTCATCTGTTCCATGAAAGCAAAAAGCTTCAATGTGAACATGTGCCTTCCTAAAAACACAGCAATTCTTAAACATTTTTAAGAATTTAAATGATAGAGGTTTTGTGACTTGAACTTTGCCCAGTGTCTTCAGATACAGACCATCAGATTTTCATCCTGAGGATTTTTCTTTTTCCTTCCTAATTTTTTGCTATTTAATACAGAACAAACAAGGTAAATATTACTTTAATAATAGTTATAGGGGACAGCATGGAGATGCATGTAGTTCCACCAAGAGACAATCATACCATGTAAAACAAATTTGATCTTGTACATGAAGTTCCTCTAATAAACAATGTTGAAATGTTCCAAAGCCCAGGAAAATGAGAACAGAGCCTTACTTCCTGATACCCAATTTTCAGTTACTTTCTAAGTGGTTTATTTGTAGCATATCATCTTAAAAATATAACAATCCTTCCTCTCTCAAGTTACGTGATGACACTTGCATTGCTAATGCTTTAAATTTTTCATTATAGAATAAAACTTCCTTTGCAACATAGAGGGAATGGTTTCAAAAAACTCATGTCTTTCTTCTGACTTGTATCTTCTGTGATAATAGTAGCTGAAACTGAGTATCCAATTAAAGGGATATGGTCTGAGTATGTGGTAGACAAGGGTTCTTAATCTTCACAGAGTAGTAGTCAATAAAGTGAAGGTTAAGCATATACATGTTTTATTCAACCTTCTGTCAAGAAATATCTGTCTTAACAAATATTCTGGAAATTCTGGTTTAGGTGACCAGTTCTTACTGGTTATTGTGTGAGACAGCAACAGCAGCTGTTATTAATACATGAAACTGTGAATAATGTGAATTTATTAAGTATGCTGTTGCCATAGAAATTAGAGAGTCTTTAATAATTAATGCTTGTTAAAAGTGAAAAGTATTTAACACGTGTTCGTTGTGAGCAATTTATTTTCAAGAGTTTTTTTAAAGTTTTTATAACCATTCCATTAAAAATAAAATATAACAACAAAATTTATCCACTCTGAAGAGCAGATATTACCAAAAAGTGTGTCCCACTAAAACACATACTAATTTAAAAATATCTACACCTTGATTTACAGAGATAAAGCTATTTTCTATCTCTTCTGAGTAAGAGGAAAGATCTACTTTGAAATAACAAGGTACATGTTACTAGTTAATAGAACACAGAATGGAATTTTTTTTTGACATTGCTCCATAAAGTATAGTTATAACTTTGAACTGTCATTCTCTGGATATTTTTATATTCTGTGCGTCTTCTTCCATGAGCATCCACTGGAGTTAACTGTAATGTTCTTAAGACATTTAGTATTTTTCAGAGTTGTGCTACTCAAAAGATTCATACGCATAAAAAACTGATGTCAGATGCAGACTGCTGGGTCAGTTTGCAGTATTACATTTTGAGGAAGAGAAGAGCCTTGTGCAGTTGCATGACATGCAGCAAATGCATATGAATGGTGGTGTGGATGAGAAAATCATCCCCTGATCACTTTTTTAAATCTGGAAGGTATATTAAAAATTATTTTTCTGGCTGTTTGGAATGCTCAGTCATAATTCCACGGAAGAGAAACAAGGTTGCACATTGTACAAGGGTATAAAATACCCTTTGTTCTGCAGACAATAGAACATAAGGCAAATTCCTATTTTGGATTATGCAGGACATGTGACTGCAACTGCATTAAAATCCTTCCTTTTTTACTGTATCCATCCACACCTTTTGCCAAAAGAGGTTAAGCATTCCAAGAGTGAACAACAAATTTGACATGTACCTTTCAGTTTTCAGGGCATTACAGCAGTTTTTGCTCAGGCAACTCCTGGAACAGTGTGGCCTTAGCAGCCCCATTTCTGTGCATGGCCACTTTCACTGCCTCAGCCTGCTAGGTGAACCCCTTCTGCCTTCACCTAGCACTTAACCTCACACAGCATACTCTGCCACATTCACCTCCATAGTTCCTAAAACAAAAGGGCTGGAGATCCAAAAAACATTTTGTGAAAGTGGCACCAGAGGCTTGCTCAGAACTATTTCCTTCCCTAGTCACCTGTTCCAGGTGGCTTGCAGAGACATGACAAGAGAAGAATGAGGCCTTTCATCTGTCCTGATATAGCTCTCTCTGATTCAGATGCAAGAGACATGGAGTTGTTTTCTGTTTGGTTGGTGTGGGTTTTTTTTTACTTATAAGACTAGTAGTATTTTGAAAACAACAATAATGTTGAGAACAGCATTTATAGAAGCTTTTGGAGATTCATAATGTTTACTCTGGGAATGACCTTCACTTATCACTCAAGATCACAGGTGGCAATCCCTAGCATGTCTGATTTAACCTCCCACTCCCTCCTCTCTTTCCCCAAGAAATCTTCTAAGCTCATATTTCTATTTCATGAAGTACAAAGAAGCTCTCAAGAATTAATTCAGGTGTTTTGCTGTATGATTCTCAGCACTCTATTTTTTTGAAAATGGAGACTGTGAGTGGTACAGCTTTTGAGATAATTGCAATACCACCAGATTGGGTTATTATATTTGATTCAAAAGGAGAAAATGTTTAGTTATCCTGAACCATTTTGTTCTGCCTTGTAGGGATGATATTGTAAAGATCTGTTCAATATTTTAGGAAGTTCAGTCTGTGAAATTCCACAGCATTCACTTTAAACTTTTTCTAAGGAACCATTTCTGCTATTTTGCCCTGTATTGAAATATTTTTTTTCATTAAACTTTATGAATGACACTCTGGAAACAAGACACATTAATCAAAATGTTTCTTATAGTATCAAATCATCTATTCACTAATTATTTACAACAAACCTAAGGCTGATTTCTGAAAAAACTGCATGAGAAAACTATATTCATCTGCTCTAACTTAACCCCTGAGAATTGCTTGTACCACAGTGAAGGAACAGCAAGTAAAACAAAAAGAAGAGAAGAAATAAAGTTGAGCACTTGATTGGAAAATGATTTGTAGTATAAAACCTAGAGAAACAAGACCTTTTTCTCTTTTAGTATCCTCACTCTGTTTTCATATACAGAGAGGACAGTGGGCAGCACTATAACCCAGTACAACAGTTGTACTTATATATTGATACTAATTAAAAATAAATTGAATCACTAAATCATAGAGGTTTATGTTTATACCATGACTACACATTTGTTTCCCAAATGGTAAGGCAGGAGTAGTTCTTGCTCATGACTTTCTTCTGGCCTCAGAAACTACCTGGTTATCAACACGAAAAAAGACTTCTACTTCTGAGTTCAAACAGATTAAGCAGTCAATTCTGTGAGTCAAAGGCAATACCCTGAATTTCTTGGCTACTCTGTCTTGTATATTTAGAAACACTGCTTTAAACAAGTATTTAATGATGCCCTATAAAAACTTAAATAGAGATTTAAAATTTTACCTCATCTAAGCTGATATGCCATCATATTTTAAGTGCACAGTTTTGCTCTTCTAGCAGCTCACATCCTACAAATTGCCATGTACGAACTGCTGAAAGAGAGCTATCTCCTGTTTTGAGCTGAGCAGAATTACTCCAATTTTAGTGTGAAGCCTGCTATTTCTGTATTCTATAGGTGCTGCTGCTGACAGGTCTGTGATGAAGGGCTCACCATCTTTGTTTCAAAATCCTTTCCTGAAATTAAACTATTAATCCACAGGGAAACTTCCAAGCAATATTGTGTTGCCTCTTTATTGTCATATTATGCTACAATACAATCAGGAAGTTCACCTAAAAGTAATTTTTTTTTCTGTGCTCAAAACCTGTCATTTTCACTGGGGACCAGCTGTATTGCGGAAATATTCTCTTCAAATAGTCATTCTGCAGAAATTGTTTACATTCAAGTTGGATTTGTGGAAATAAAAAATAGTAAGAGATTTTCACTTGCTGATAGGTATCCAGTGAACCTGTGGCTTAATGTACTTGTTCCTTCCACAAGGACCTTGAAGATCATCTAGTCCAACCACTCACTGCCATGGGCAGGAACACCTTCCACTAAACCAGGTTGCTCCAAGCCCCACATAATGCGGCCTTGAATACTTCCAGGGATGGGGCATCCACGACTTCTTTGTGCAACCTGTTCCATTGCCTAACCACACCCACCATAAAATAAATACTCCTTATATCTAGTCTGAATTTACCTTCTCTCACATTAAAGCCATTCCCCCTTGTCCTGTCACTACCTGCCCCTGTAAGAAGTCCCTCTCCATCTCTCGTTGGCCCCATTTAGGTACTGAAAAGTGCTTCAAAGTCTCCTTGAAGTCTTCTTTTCTCCAGGATGAACAACCCCATCTCTCTCTCATCCTGTCTTCATAGGAGATGTGCTCCAGCCCTCCGATCATTTTTGGGGACCTCCTCTGGACTCACTCCAGGAGGTATCCTTATGTTGGGGGTCCCAGAACTGGATGCATCACACTTTCATGCAATAACAACAAAAGAATTTATTTATTTATTTATTTATTTATTTCAGTTGTTCTGTTACCTTTGAGTGCAGTCAAACAAAATTTATAGAAGTAATTACATGAAAATACATGAAACAGGTGAAATGATGTCATTTTAACTAGAAAAACTTTGTTACGATGATCAT
>JAOXXN010000395.1:107761760-107779660 GCA_026770055.1 Myrmophylax atrothorax
AATGTTAGAAAATATAATTTCTGCTTCAATTCAGTTCAGTTTCTTTTGAGTTCTGTTCTTTTCAGTTTTTTTTTCCCTCTCCGTGCTGGGAAGACTTTTTGGGGGGAGGCAGTTCAGGGGTGTTTCGTAAAACTGGCCTAAACCGTGACATGATCCCTTCTAAATCAGTTTTTTTCTGGCTGCTGTTTGCTTAACATATCTGAAAAAATGCCATGATTTGCTTCTTTCACAGCAAATTAATAGTTTCAGTGGAGGGATGAATGAAGATATTTAAAAGACAGAAGTTATAGACACGTATTCTTTTATGTAACAACTATTTAAAAAAGGAAAATCCACTTGAATATATAGGAACAGACAGCTTATTGTATATGCATATGTATGTGTGGTTTTTTCTATTTGGACGTGTCCTAGTTCAGCAGGTGGGACCAGTTTATCACTGTGTGGGGGCGATCAAGGCTATGTATTCTAGGCAAGGTGGATTTGAGTACCTACATCATTACACATCAACATCTCAGTCCTTAACATCATATATCTGCACACTGGAATCCTTTATGTGGAAAACAACAAACAAAGAGGGTTGTTGGGTTTTTTTTTAATATTGCTGGAAGGAAATTATAAAGAGTTTATGATGCTGTTAAACTGGTTTACATTTTATTTTGGAATAAATTCCAGAGCTGAGGCCTGTCTCCTGGTTTCCTCTTGGAGATAATATAGTAATTTTCTCCACAGTTTAAATTAATGTGACTTTGGAATAGAACCTCGAGTAAATCACCAGAGAAATATTATCCTCAACTGAGGTGAGCCAAATTACCTCAAGCAAGAATCTTTTGCAGAGTGGGTGAAGTTACAATTTAAATGCAATATTCTACCAGTGCTCCCAAACTGAGTAGATAGGAATTACAGAAATAACTGCTGACATTTAGATCCTTATTTAGGAATGCACTGGAGGCAGGTTGTTCCAATTCCAGATTTTGTAATTGCTGTAATTGACAGTCTTGTGATTTGTGAGAAATGTGTTTTCCTGTGAGAAGTAATGTTTAGTTGTGATAAACAACAATATGCCTGTCTGAGTTCATGGAAACCAGCACCACTTTCTAGAGCTAAGGAGACTTGTATAGCCATTGGATTCCATAATTTCAAACTGTGCTTGGAAGTCGTGGAAGTAGCTGCTGCCTGTAAGGAACAGGATAAGCTTTATCAATAGAAAAGAGAAAAGCAACTGAAGCAAAAAAAAAAAAATAAAGTAACTAAACAAACTAAAAACAACAACCACCCTCAAACTTATTTAGCAGTATTAAATGTTTTTTTGCAGTCATCTGCTTTCTGCAGAGACCATCTCTGTCCTCAAGCAAATTGTTCCTACAGAAGATCAAAGAGTTAAGTGCTGTTACCCTTAGTATATGAAAAGTGCTGTATTTTTAATGACAAAGCATTCGTTCTTAGTAGTTTTGTTTTTATATGTTGAGATTAAACTAAAGTAGCATCACCATCTGTCACCAGGCTACGTTGTGATTCCACAGCACCAGCACAGTGTCCTAGGGAGTATCCAATAGGAAAACAGGAGGAGAAAGAGGACAGAGGCAGTTAATAGAGCAAAAGTACAAGTTCAATAAAGCCAAAGTATGTTGTACTTTAAAGACAGTCTTTAAACCTAGAGAGTCCTGGTTACTGTACACTAAACCTTTATTCCCAGGCTTTGCAATAGCGGCTTGTCTGCATTAACATAAACATGTCTCTGCCTTGTTCATTGTTCATTGCAACTGATTTTTGTAAAAGGCCAAGTTCATGACAGTTTTCTCAGAATGCCATGCCTGTAAAACTTTCATTCTACTTATTTTCATTATCGCACCTAAAACTGCAATGCATGTTACTTTAGTATTATGTTTAATTATATAGAATAATTCATAGTATTCTAGGATTTTTCATGAGATTGCATAATCAAAAATAAAAAATGAAAATATCTTCAAAGCCTAATGCTAAATAGATACTGTAGTTAAAACATATTGAGCAAATTTACCCTTAGCTTAATACCATTATGTGTGCTGCAACCATAAAGGGATAAGTAACATAATACATTTTTTTCCTTTTACTCTAGAATGTATTTTAAATTTTTTTAAATGTTAATTTTACTTACATACATTGCATTTCTTTACTTTTGCACAGATGGAGGTATAAGGTTTCCAGCAATCCTTAGGATAGGGCAGAGTGGCTCGAAAGCTGCACAGTGGAAAAGAACCTGGTTGACAGCAGTGTGCCCAGGTGACCAAGAAGGCTAGTGGCATCCTGGCCTGCATAAAAAATTGTGTGACCAGTAAGACCAGCAAAACCATTGTCCCTCTGTGCTCAGCACTGGTGAGGCTGCAGCTTGAGTATTGTGTTCAGTGCTGCAAAAGGTACAAAAAGCACTGAGGTGCTGGAGCATGTCCAGAGAAGGGGAATGGAGCTGGTGAAGGGTCTAGAGAGTATGTCATACAAGGAACAGTTGAGGGAACTGGTGTTGTTTAGCCTGGAGAAAATGAGTCTCATGGGAAATGTTATTGTTCTCTTTGACAACCTGAAAAGAGGTTGCAGCATGGTGGATGTTGGCATCTTCTCCCAAGTAAGAAGTGACAGGACAAGAGGACATAGCCTCAAGCTGTGCCATGAGAGGTTCAGGTTGGCCATCAGAAAGGATTTCCTCACGGACAGAGTGGTTAAGCATTGGAACAGACTGCCCAGGTAGGTGGTGGAGTCACTGTCCTCGGAAGTATTCAAGAAATGAGTGGACTGGTAGCATTTAGTGCTGTGGATTAGTTGACATGGTGGTTGATCAAAGGTTGGGCTTGATGATCTTGGACACTGTTTCCAACTTTAATGATTCTATAGTACTTAAGACAACGTTTTAATGCAACTTGATTTCTGGTAATATTCTCCGTGTAGAATCCCCATCTGGGCTATAAAGAACAGAAAGCTTGTTCAGGGCTGAAAATAGTTACAATTAATCCTGTTTTATCATGTTCCATAGGCCTTTTTTTTTTTGTGCATTTTATCCAGGGACAGCATAACATGCTAAAATACTATATGACAGGAGGGTGTGTGAGTGAGAAGAGTCAGTCTCAGTTTGGAAAAAAGTCTTCAATTTAGTTAATGTTTAAAATAGTATGGGTACATGGTTTTGCTATTTTTTCACCTCTGTGCTTTAAGCAGTAAGTGAACTTTAAAAAAAACATCCAGTGATTGATAAAGGAAATGTTGGTGAAAGTTAGAAGCACATGAAAGATATCAGAAAGCAAACATGAAGGAAATTCTTACAGCAAGTGTTTGCTAACAGCTTTGATGTTAATAGTATTTGAAAAGAAGAAAGCTACCAGTGTTCAAATTCTTATGTTCACCCTGATTATAGTTTTCTAGCGGCCAAAAGGAGCTACATAACAAGCTTTAATAAGCTCTGTGAAGTTTGCCTTGAAATAAACGACATCTAAATTGCCATCAGCTTAGGAACCTGGAATAGAAATACCTTGTCTTCTGAAGAGATTTGAAGAACAAACCTGGAAGCATTTTCAGCTTTAGGAGTCTTAGTGGGTGCCTGGGCAGGCAGACACCAGAGGATAAAACACAAGTATAAGCTGGAAAAGGTGGAACAGAATTGCTTACCAAACAAAGCTGTTTGCACAGGTCAAACTTGGCTTAAAGATGAGGACCTGACAGGGACTCCCTGTACTCAGGTATTAAAACAAAATAATAATAGTAAAAAAAGCATAGTTTGAAGCATGTGTTGCAGTAGCTATCCTTCTGCTCATTTCAGGTAGAAGCAAGCAGGTTGTGTGTCTGAGTCAGCAGGATTTTCATCATAAGCAAGAGTCATCCTGAAGTGAAGAGCCTTTCCTTTGAACTTCTGCTATGGTGGGTTCATCTGATACTTCAAAGTTTTGGAAGACTCAGTACTGGCTGCCCCGAGACAAGGCTTAGCCAGGGAGTTTTAAATGTACTTTGACCACATCTAACTATAGCCATCCTTGAACTCTTCTGTTAGGTAAAGACTGCAACTGGAGTACCAACACTGGGCATTTTTTTTTTTTTAATATACACATTTAACAATGTATCTTTCCTGTTTGAAGATTTTTTAAAAGTCCACACCACCAGCTTAGGTTTTGAAAGCAACCTTAAAATGAAAAATGCAAAATAATATGCAAATCATGAGGAAGAAATGTGGTTGCTCCTCTGCCTTTGACTTCTTTGTTTAAAACAGATATGGGGAAATGTCCATGTGTTACGTGAAAATATCTTAATATTTTCTAGGATAATTCCTTAGGTTGTAATGAACCATCTTGTAGGAAACAAATCTTTCCATAGCTTCCTCTGCCTGACAGAAAATTCAGCAGCCTGTTACTGTAATTTCTCTGTAATTTCAGTCTTAGTTTTGCCAACCCAACACACACCAAATCACCATCAAAGAATTAAGAGATTCTTCTGTTGTGCTTCGGGTGCACTTAAGTGCAAGTGGGGTTGCTGCTTCAAGTCTTGATTCTGAACTTCCAGAAAAGCTTTTCCAAAAACTGAAATTCACTGCAATACTTCATAACTCCACTGGACTAATTCATATTGTGGATGCACAAAAAAAAAGGAATTAGTAAATGTATACTTGTTTGGCCAAAGTATCAGGTAGACACAGCAAACAAATATCAAAGTTCTGCTGATGGATCATTAATTCTCTATGCTCTTTGATATCAGAGGTTTAAAAACAAAACAGAAGGCATGATTTGAAGATGTTCTTCTCCTGAATACAATGCATCTCTGTGAATTGTAAGAAATTTAAGCAAGATGGAATGTAATGGATTCATCAGAGAAGTGATGGATTTTCCTCCTGTCTGTCACCAAAAACAAAGAAAAAACTTTCTCTTTTAAAATCATACCAGCTCTATATATGCATTAGTTAATGTCTCCTCAGGCAGATACTTGATAAAAAAATTCCTCAATATAAATAATGTAAAGTAGTAGTCCACACACACAGAAGGTAAATATAAGAAGACTGGCTTTGGAAAGATTAAAATAAGTGTTTACATTAATAATCAGTTATGCATCAATGGAAGAATATTGATAAGTTCAGCTCAGGTGTTGTCTGAGGAACTATTGTAAATCTGTCTCTGTAAGGAGCTGACTGTAGTCAGAATTAAATAGCCAAGCCAGAAATCATTTAGTAGATGTTCAAGTTCCAGCAGCTTATTCTGTATGGAAAAATAGAGAGCTGCAGTGAGCTTTTAAAGCTTTTGCAGCAGCACTTGAAGGAATACATTTAATTTTAACATTAATATACTTGAGAATTTGTTTTTAAATTCCATATGATATTAACCTGTTCTCTATTCTAAACATAAACCTTATTTTTCCTTCTATTTATCTTTTTTCATTTTTTTAATTCTTTTTAGAATCATGTGATCAAAGGAAGGTGTGAAAAATTTTAAAAGCATTTTGTTAAACCATGAGGCACAGGTGATGTCATTGACTTAATCTTAGAATTACATACTTAAAGTAGAATCTAGGTCTTCAAAATCTTGTGGAATAACTAAAGAGTATTGCTTGTATGATTTATCCATTATAATATATATATATATATATATATATAAAAATGTCTTTACCTGAAGCATATTTTCAAGTAGCCTGACTCTTATCCTTTTATTCTAGAAACATTCTGATGGTACTGCAATGCTGCCTTAAGAAGAAGTAAGAGACCTAAGTGTCTGATACAATTCAGTGCATAATGCAGGTAAAAAAAGTAGTGCCTATTTTTAAAAAAGCAAGGACTGCCTATAATTAGTTAGTGTCATCTAATAGTTGGAAATTTTCTGTTTAACTTTGTTCATATTTTTTATTGCCTTAATATAGTGAAACCTGGAGTACAACTTGCTAGTGGTTCAATAAATTTCTTCAAAAATATGGTTTCTCCTACCATCTCCTTCACAAATCAAATAAAAATAGAGGCTGTGTCTTTCAGAATATACTTCTCTTTACCACGTGCATTCTAGTTGAACAAACACCACATTTACTTATTTCTACAATGCAGGCTCTTGGTTTAATTGCACATGAGGTTTTAAAACCTATATCAGCTAATTCTAGTGTTTGACCACTTCTGCAGTGTCTGAACAGAAACCAGTTCTTCCATCAGAAACTCAACTCCAGGGAGAAGTAATCTGACCAAAGTCCGGTCCACCTTTAAATTCTAAGGACAGAAAAAACCTGCTTTTCTATACTGCCTTTTGCAATTTTCTTTATTACTTTTATCCATGTAATAATAAATATATACTTTATATATTGTGTCTCTTTCTGTCTTCCTAAATGGGAACTGCAGTTCACCTCTTACGTCCAAGCCATTTTCCCATGGGTCTTTCCATTTGGAATAGTCAGTTCTGATCATCCAAGAAGGCAAGGCAGTCTTAGCAAAGCAGACGAGGCTTTGACTGCAACAAAAATTTTCTCCTTCATTTTTATTCTGTAATTGATGATTTTTTTCTGAGTGTCATAGACCTAATCCTCTCTTCTGCCTCATCAATTTTGCATTGATGTAACACATGCTTTCGAGGGTGCAAGCCACAAGTGATTCGCCAATGGAAATGACTTTTTTTCATATCTTTTTCATCAGATCATTTGTTTGCCTCTTCCATGAAAAGTTGTTATTTCAGTGCCATACATCTAACACTCTGTTTAATTGTTTGATTGAACATGTAGAGACAAAAACAAGGAGGGCAGCAGGAGTCAAGAGACTTCCACCCATGCCCGGAACAACATGTGGATCATCAGAGAGTTAGAACGCTTTCACTATTTCCTGTTATCTGTCAGTTTTCACATTATAGGAACAACATACATCTAAAGCCTCTTTTAGGGGCTTTTTTTAGTTGTGGGATTAAATTCAGGTTGTAGCTCCCATAACCATAACCACTCTGCGGCAGGGTGTATGTGAAGAGCCTTTTGTGGATGCATCCTGGTTTGACTAAATTGCTCCTGGAAGCTATCAAAGAGCCATAAAATCCCCAGCACTGGCTTTACCTTTCCTGTGGGCATTGACCAATATGACAGTTACTTCACTTCACAGCTGCAGCTGCAGCTTTTCCCTTTCAACTCCCCAAATCACTCGACGCAGGCATGGCAAAGCCTGTCTGTTCTGAACTGTAAAGTCTCTCTCATTTCTTGCTGCTTTTTTGCCCAGGAGAGGATGTAACACTGGTACAGCCTCTGATTAGACACAGGGCTCTGGAGAGTGGCTGACTTCAGAGCAGAAATGCCGAAGCCAGAAAAACATTGATTTCTAACACATGGATCTGAAATCTAATCAAATTTCAGTAATATCAGCCTGTGACCTTTTCTCTTATTAGTGAATTTATGCACAGCTAAGTCCCTGACTCCCTTAGCACTTTGTGTGTGCCAGAGTTGCCTTCAGCATAATTATTGGAAAATTTTGAGTGCTAATTGAGCATGATTGAATTTTTATATAAATCATGTGTACAGTATGTGAGAAGGAAAGCATACTTGCGTTTCACTTAGGGGCAGGGGATTGGGTAAATAAGATTTACCGCAACACACAGAATTCTGACTTTTCATGATCTGGTTATTTCTACACAATTCCATTACCAGGAGTCTGGTGACATAGTTCCAGGTAGAACAGTGCAGGTTTCACTTAAAATCCATTAAATTTATAATTATAAGGCTTCTTACATGACTGGAATGGAAGCTCAGATAGCACTATCATTGATAAACCCTTTATTTTCAGGTGTTTAATGTAGCCAGGAAATTTTTCTTTGGTCAGAAGCTTGATTAATGTCAAAATATTAAAAATACAATTCATAAAATTAGTTTTTACAAATACTTTCCAAAAAGCTTTGGTTTTCATTTCAGAAATGATGAACACGATGCCCTATAGTAATTTGCTGAGTGTTTTGATGCTCAATCTGTACTCATAACTGTTGTTTTCCTTAAACTTTATTATCATTATTATTATCATTATTATTATCATTATCTATTAAAACCTTTTTGTTTTTGCACCTATTGGTGTAGATGCTTTAGTTTCACCATTGAATGCATATACTGGCTAAGTAAATTATAGTGTTTTAATATAAAAAATTCAATTTATTAGAGGCATTAAAAATTACATTTTCAAGATAGTCTTGAAAATTTACACAGTTCACTGGTTCTTTTAAATATCTCACACAAGAACGTAGGATTTTTAGCAAAACTAAACTTTAAAGGCTATTTTTTTAATCAGACTGCTCTCTTTATTTTAAAAAAATATACTATGTATTTTTACCATTTAAAAGTTCAAAAATAAAGCCAGCTGAAACTCAGTAACTCAAAAATCTGTTTTTCATGATCTACAATGACAGCATATGAACTTTCGTAAGAAAGGCAGATACTCCCTTCTTAAGTTGAAGAAGAGACCATGATTACAAGAGAAGTACTCTAAAACAGCACCTCAGAAATTTAGTTTATAAGAACTGCATAGTGGACTGAAAGTACATATATACTTCTAAAGAAATTATTTTAAGAGCATGTAATATGAATTTTTAAATCTTATAGAAGTTTTAATTAGCAGACTGAAAGTTATGCAGATAATTCTTTTATAAGGTCAAATTAATCATAAAGCTTTGTTCAGCTTAAGAGGGGAAATTTAATAACATCAGCAAACATCAAGAAATGTGAAGGGAGAATCTTTCCTGTTTATTCTTTTTCCTTAGTTGCCACTGAAAACTCTAGAAATACACAGCTCAGGTCAGCCTCATACCTAAGAGGCTGATTGATAGACGTCCACTGGTGATGAAGAATTGGTCATTAGAAATTCGCACAGCAATACTTTCTTTTAATACTTTTTTAATCTATTGACATTCTGCCAAGGCTAAGATTTCCGTAGCTTGTTTGTACCCCCTCATTTGCCATGCACAAATCCTACTAGAATGACATTCAGTGTTTCTGACTCCATAGGATGAAGAAAGTATAGGAGGCTAACTAAAATAAAAGGTACAGTTATTTCATGCCATATGTCTGAAGTTCTTCAGCCAGGTGTAATGGCTATAAAAGAACCAAAATGCTTTGAATAAATACATTAGCTGTCTGAAAAGGATGGATTTTATACCCAACCTATGCTGTCCTTTGCCTTTCTCACATTATACAGTCTTGCATTCTTCATAACAGCAGCAGCACAGACAAGAAACTTGCATGCCTCAGAAAAACTTCTAAGTATTTTTCCCTTCCAGTGAGGGATTTTGGCCTTTTTTTTAGTGCTCTGGTATGGCCTGGAAATAAGATGCAGTTTTTTCTTGAGCCCAATTCATGATGACACCATGCAAATTCTAGCAATGTAGTATCTTGCCAGTGACTATCACTTACAGTTCACAACATACAGTTTCCTATTCAATGGAATCAATATTTCAGTGACTTCATATGGTAAAAGGGCTAAAGTCTAACACTGTTTTGAATGGATTAGAACTCAGCATTGTTTTTATCTTACAGGGCTCCAAGGAAGAATGGTATATCATTCATTAATGCATAGATGAAAAGGAGAAGGCAAAGTAACTGTTCCTAAATGTAACTAGAGAGAGAGTGGAATGAAACGGCATCTAATAAATTTTTGGAGGTCCTCTGGAGAAAAAATGATCTTGTATAACATGATGCAAAATATCATTGAGATACAGTTGATCTGAAAGTTTTGGGGTTTGGGGAATATAGTGTTCTTAGTACCAGATAATATTGGCATGCATAGTAGTGATATTCTATAGATTTTTTAAAAATTACACTTAAAACTCATCATGGATTGTTTCAAAACACTTAAAATGTGTGGCTTTAGGCACAGCCCTTATGTATAGTGTTTCTTGCATTTAAACTATACTGCAGCTTGCTGTTGGGTCAGATTGATGTTAAATAGGTGTCATAGAACATATTTTTCATAGTGGGGTACAACTGAACACAGAATCATAAACTGCTTTCAGTCAGAAGGAACTGAAAGTTGAAAGACCATCTAGTCCAAGCCCCCTGTCACAGGCTTCCGCTAAACCAGTTTGCTCAAAGCCCCATCCTGGCCTTGAACATTTGCAAGGATGATCCATCTCTAGCTTCTCTGAGCAACCTGCTCATGCTTCAACACCCTCACCAGGAAAAAAAAAATTCTTCCTTATATCTAATCTCAATCTTTCAGTTAAAAACTGTTGTTCCTTGACCTGTTGCTACAGGCCTTGGTAAAAAAAACCCTCTCTCCATCTGTCTTACAGACCTCCTTAACAGATTGAAAGGCTGCAGTAAGCTCTCCCCAGAGCCTTCTCTTCTCCAGCCAGAACAATCCCAAACTTGTTCAACCTTTCGTCATAGGAAGTGTTCAAACCCTCTGATCTTTTCAGTGGCCTTCCTCTAGACCTGCTCTATCTTGTTTGTTCTGGGAACCCCAGGCATTCTACAATATTTATTAGAAGGCTCAGTTTTCTTAGTTTGCTTATTGGACACAGGCAATGTTTTTTGTGTCATTAAAAAAATATCAATTACTTCTACTAGCAAGTAACCAATACAGCTCACAACAAACTTCTTGCTGGACAGAAAATAAGGAACAGCAGCTGTTACCTGGGGAGACTCCACAGAACTTTGTCTTCACCGTGTCTTTTAGTACTTCTCATTTTTATGAAAAGCTACTTATGTCTATGAGTCATATCATTTGTAAGAGCTCAATCTATTACGTAAGAATCAATTTATTGTCCTTAGGTTCCAAATGACCCTGTTATATTTTAGCAAAATATTGTATCATCACAATAACTTCAGAAATGCTATGTCAGAGTCCTTGTTGTTAATTACTGTAAAGCTGTAAAAGAAACATCAACTAATATGAAAATAGTCTTATTGCCCTATCTGATTTGAGAAAAAAAAGTTCCCTAATTAGAAAGACAGACAAAACAACCTCCCAAAAATAATGTATTCTATCTCTAAAAGAAAATGATTCTTACCTTTTTTTCATTTCCATTACAGTTGAAACATTGTTTCCAATCAAGAATGCCTAAGGAGCCCAATTTCTCTTTTTATATTTTTTAATAAATATATTAAAATATGCCAAAAAATACCCCAAAATGAATAATATAATATTGTAATCTTCAAAGTTTTTGTTTATTAATTTGCAAAATATTTTTAAAAATACTTTTGTGTGTTTGTAAGTATACTTTTGACATTAACTCAGTAGGCTTTTGTAGAAAGAATTTTTTTAAAAGCCAGAGAGTGCATAAATTATGTATTTTGAAATTTCAAATATTTGGTTTATGTTCTATTATCATCAGATCATCTCTAATTTCCAGTTTAAGTAGGAAAAAAATAAAACAGAAGTACTTGATATGCTTTTTGTTCAAATAAAGTAATTTCCATTATATTTTGATATCATATTATTTAAAAGTTGCAGTGTAGTCTTTCTGCTTCAGGAAGTCTCCTTTTAAAACTATAAAAACAATCAAGGGAAACTGAAGAGACTTGAGGAGAAAAAGCTATAGTGGTATTCAGATCTTGTAAGATACTTGACAATTATAGATAAATGAAAAAAAGATAAAGCATTATTTCTCACCAGTTAACCTGTATCGTTTTCCTGGGGAAATCCAGAGACAGGCAGATGCTGAATTTGTTCAACAGCTACATGCGGCTAAACAAGAATGGGAATGGAAGATTTCTGGTCTTCTTTTCCAGAACCCTTGGGGTCTCAATATATTGAATCCATCACTCCATTAGGATAGAATTAATACTTGGTTTGTATGTTCTGTTTTTAAGCTGAAATTTGTGCAAGAGAAATTGGGGAACTAGTACTAAAAGAAAGCAGCTCATACTTTCCTTGGCACTGCCCAAATGATTAAAATGAAGCTCCCATGTAACTCGTTCAGAAAAGAAGTTGGTGCAACCGTACAGAAGCCTGGAAGATAAGGAGGGCTGTTGTGTGTGTCTCGTATGCTGATTGTTGGATAGCTGTGGCACCAACCAAGGATTATGGGTATTTAGAAGCAAGGATTGTTGGCAATGACATGCTGTGAGGAAGAACAGAATGTGGCTGGAGAAGGGGGCCATGCAAAGCTAGGGCAGCACTTTTCTGAGACAAACGTACTTGTTCTATTTTCTGGAGACAAGCACAACACAGCACTGCACAAGTGCACACTTGTTCTGAGTGTGGGCCCCAGGATCATGGATATCCTGGCCAGATCAATGCTGAAAACAGGACTGGTGATCTTTTTTCTCTCTTTCATCTTTCCTTTCTCTCTTTCATCTTTCCTTTCTGTTTCCCCTTTTTAAACTCATCTCTCTCTTTCTCTCTTCCTATTCACCTTAACCCTTTATCCAGAATTACGTACTTTCTATGTTTCTCCTCTCTGTATGTAAATCTCAACATCTGTAGCATGGATATGGAAATTGAAAGAAGATGAAGATTTCTATACTTCAGACTGTACAATTCTGTGTTGCTATGGCAGTTTGTTGGCAGTGTCCCTCTGAGAAAAAAAATATATATATGCTATATCATATCCGAAGCACTTCAATTTTTTCTCAGGAATTTCAGTTACTCTGGAATACTTTGATGTCATAATTTCTATGACAAGCTCTGCTGTGCTTTCCCAACAGAAGGAGCAGAAGGTCTGGAGAAACAAGGCTGTCTTTCCTTTTGATTACTGCGGGTGCTATATTGAAATAACTTTAATGCGAAAAACACACTGAAATGCTGTCATTTGAGTTCAGCTCTTTTGAAAACTCATAAATCCTTCAAATATCACCTTTGTACAAGAAGGGTACCATTAAGTAAATTAAGTAAATTAATAACTATTTTATAGGGTAGGGTTGCATCAACTGAATTCCTTGCAAATAAATTTTAAAAAAATACTTGGGAGCTAAAGTAGATTAATGGGTTAAATCTCTTTGCACATTATCACTCCAAAGTCAATGTTCTGTTTCCCCTATGGCAAAATCACTATCCCTAGCTTTCTTTTGTAAAAGCTGTTGGATTTTTTCTGAGCCTGGAGGAAAGTTGAAGGACTATGTGATGACTGGGCTGCATGACAGGTTCACCTCTTTTACTGTTTGAGGCCATCCACAGTTAGCACAGAAGATTATATATTGCTTTTGATGTTGTACCGTGAATTACAGATCTGCCAATAAGTTATTAAGAGATTTCTGAGATGTTTGGAGAACTTGGGGTATTTTCTGTCTCTGGTGTTGATGTTTGATCAAGCCACCATTTTCTGGCAATGTCCCTTCCATATCTATTCTCTCATGCCAGTGATCCTTTAATTATGAACCATATATCCCATTGTCTGTCCTCAATTTCTTGTTTCATGTGTGTTTTTTCACTAAGTGTAAACAGCCTTAGGGCGTGTTATTTCCTTTCTTTGCTTTCCTCAAGTGTTTTAGCCTTACTACTTGAGACAAAGATCTTATTTTCACACCCTCCTCCTCAAGTTCTGCTTGCTTAAATCATGAAACTGTACTTTTTCTTTCACAGAGGATGTGCCTCTTTTTTCTCTGCCATCAGAACCTACCCTAGTTAAACATTTATGTACTATTTGCAAAATAATTTTTTGATAACTCATTTTCTTCCAGCACTTACTCTGGTTAAATTTTTCTCATTAAGGTTTCTGAAGAAACCTTTCTGTTTGTTTTGTGATGTTTGGAAACCCAAAGATTTCTCTTTTCTCAAGGACATGCAGTCTATCAGTCTTGGCACAAATTTGTATTAGATTGTGTGTCTGAAAATATTGCACAAGATCTATTTTTTTTATTCCATTTTCTTCTCTATTTTTCACTTTCTTCTCTCAAGAGACTCTTGCATTGCCAGAGTGACATAGACAAATATATTCTTGCATTTTGTGCTTATTTAGCAGGCTACTTCACAGAAGACATTTCTGGAAATTAGTACTGTTCAGACAGCACCTCATTTAAGGATTAAAGTCTTGGAGAAGTTTACAAGGCTTTCTTTTGACTTTTCCCATTCTGAACTCTGTGTCCAAAAAAATAGGGTTATAAACAGAAATGCATAGATAACAATATCTATATATTGTGACAGTTTTCTTGGATATCTGATGTCATTACAGTGATTGAATGACAATGCTGAGTTTGTGTGCAAATACAAATGTCCTGTTTATGTAATTTTATTGTCTATAGCATCTATAAAACTAAACAACCAAGCAAAAGTATACTTTTAATCTGAATTTTTATGACATAGCCATGCATAAAACATAATTTAGAAGATTACAAAGGCAGCATTGTTCAGGTGCTTTTAATAATTCCGAGGTGATTATTTTTCTCTAGTTTTGGATCATCAGAAAATAACATTAGCAGAAAGCCATGGTGGTTTACAATATGATGAGTTAACTTTATCATATAGTCTCTCCTGGTTTATACACAGCAAGCAGTGGATTATTTCCTAATCAATTTAAAAAGCTGTTTTAAGGAACAATCCAGACCTTTTCATTCAATCAATGATGTCAATGAGTTGGTTAGAAGTGTTGCTCATCACTTCCACAAAGTCTGTGTAACAAACTGTCATTGAAAGAAGTTCCTCCTCTGGCCTTGCTGGGTGTAATACTACCTCCATTCAACTAGATTTCTGACAGGTAAGACATATATTCATGAGGTCAGAACAGATACATGATGGAGAAAAGCTCACTGCAATAGGCCATAATATGACAGGAAAGCACAACATGCTACTGTAGTCAGCACTGAATAAGGGATTATGACAGAATGACTACTTTAAAATATTGTTCCTGTCAATTCTCCCTGTAGGTGTGAGAATGAAACTCCAAAAGAAGTGAATAAGGAAAATTTTGGGGTAACATTCAAGTACTTTTCCTTCTATTAAAGGTTTGTTGTCAGAAGCTAACATATTAAACTGATAGAACTGGAATAAATTCAGTAACATTTTCTGTCAGGAGAGCTAAAAGGGAAAATCATCAGGAAGAAAAGAAAAATAGAGGGCTTAAGAGAGAAAACTGTAACTAAATAAAAAATATCGTTTGTTTTCCAATTATTTGAAATTAAATTAATGAAGCCACTTATTCTTCAACATCTCATTTTAAAGAAGTGATATCTCAGTAGAGTCATGAGTTTCTCCATCAACACATGTAAGTCAGAGATCTGCCTCAAAAGCAAAAGGAATTAACAATGACGTTGCTTGTACAGGAATTTATTTTTAGGTTATCATATTATAAATGTTTAGCTTATCTGAAACTATAACCTTTGAAAACAAAACTCATGAAAATAGGTAGAATCAGCTTATGAATATTTTCTCTTTCATCTATGATGACTTTGTCACTTTATTACTATTTAGTCCATGATGTCATACACAGCTAGCTAAGTACTTCACTATCAATCACAGTGTTAGTCAATATTGGCTAAAAGACAAGATATGTGATACATCAGCAGGGGACAATAAAAAGTTTTTGGAAAGCATCCGAAATAAACTGCCTTGTGACATCAAACTCACATTTGAAACCAAATTAAAATCTAATTTTAAAGGAGCCCCAATTAAAAAAGCTTGCTTAATTCCTTCAATTTGCAGAACTATTCCATTCCATTAGGCAGCTAATTTCTACCTGTCAGATACAGAGTAAGAGTGGTTCCTCTCTGGAGGAAACTTTCTATTTGTAGTAATTAGGTATCAGGAACCCAGGAAGATGCCTATACTTTGATAGTAGCTTGTGCTTAACTCTCAGAGTGCATCAAACCATGGGCAAATGCAATTGGAAGTGTCAGCTACAGAAACCTAAAATGAGGTTACATATTTCATAATTATATAAAAAAAATTACTTTAATTTTTGTTGGAGGATCATGAAATGTTGCCTTTATGAAAGCCATCTATATAAATCCCTTTTGTTGATCTCTTATTTTAATAAGCTTTTAGAGACAGTATCTTGACTACTATTAGAAGATAAGAGCCAGGAGAATGCAAGTAATGAACAACATCGAGGCAATAATAAAGAACATGATGCTAAAAGAACTCTGCAGACAAAATAAAATTGGTCCTCCTGCAATTCCCTTTGGATTGCATCTCCATTTACTCCTGTTTACTTCTTCCTTAAGAGACTATAACAGAACAGGTAAAAAAAATAAAACAATTTGCTGGAGGAAATTAAACACTGTACTTGTCACTTAAAACTACTTTGTGCTTGCTTAAACACTCTGCAACTTTAAATAAAAAAATATAATATGTTCATCAAAGTTCATATTCTTTTCATTGCCTGTTTTTACATAGAGATTTCTGGATGAGATGGAGTTTGGCTTGTCCATTCCTCAGTTTATAGCAGGCAGTATTTTACTCTTTTACAACTATATCTATTTCATTATAAAGGCAAAGGGGAGAAATAATTACACCGATTTATCACATTATTTTACTTTAAATGAAGACAAGTGTGAAGTTTGTAACTTAAAAAGTCCAAAATGCTATAAACTGATTTAGAGGTGTATCAGTGAATTATGGGGAAGAAAGGATTTGGAGTGGAGGAAAGATTGGCTTTATTTTATTGTCTTATCCCTGGAGTATCTTCATTTTCTAACAATGTGAGCATTAAGCTGGCTGTAAGTCCCCTTAGGATTTGAACACAAGCCTTGCAAAGTTTAAATAGGAAAATATCAGAAAATCTCAGTTAAGAAACCAAAAGCACCTTCTAACTCTTTCCATACAAGGGGAGCAAGGGTAATTTTTATATTCCTGCAGAGTTCCTTTTATTAAATTGCGTAATTATCTTCAAAATAAGCTGCTAACAGATGAATGCACACACCTAGAATTTCACAGCATATCTTCAAGAATGGCATATTTGGAAAACAGCAACCTTTTATTTTACATTTTCTGCAATGGTTACAGGTAATTTTGTTAACATTTTAAAATTTGTTGCATCAGTAGGGGGTTATGATCACAGAACATCAACATAGCATAAGTACAACCCTGTTACATAGACTTGAGGACAGAAGGGCTTTCTTAGGAGTTTATGACAGCCAGAAATAATTGTTTTGGCACAGAGGAGAATGAATTCTTAAAGGTGTACTCCAAGTTCAGAGGAAAAGTGGGGCTACCTATGCCCCTTTTACCTGAATTCTTGTCTCAGATATTGATAGAGATGATTTAAAAGGTGATACTGGCTAAGATATAAAAATAATAATTTTTATTTTATCAGATAAATTGTATTGCTTTTGTGAATGCTTAAAGATAACACTTAAGGCCTGATACATTGCATATTCCATGCAACCTATAAGGATATTCTTTATTCTAAGGAAAGCCTCAATCTTTTTTATTTTTCCTTGCTGGCGATCCTTTCTTAATATCAATATGCATGTGCCTGCAACATGTAGCTGTATTGAAAACAGCTTAATCACCATTTGCTTCCACCAAGAGACTTCTAGTAGGCAGAGGGGGGAAAAAAATATATATACACACACACATGTATATATAAGGCCTCAGGTTCCTAGACTGGAAAATATGTGGGGTTTTTTAAAAGAAATTAAGATCATATTTTCTAGTCATGGAATCCGATCTTGTGCGGATCTGGGATAGCATTCCCCAGTGAGTCTGAAGTCTTGGAGTCTGAAAAACAAGTATCATGGGAAGGGTGTATCACTAGAACAACAAAAAATTTAAAGCAAATGTGGATAAAGGCAAATGATGAGTCGAGGAAATGAACCAACAGCTCTAAAATCTTAAAATGCTTTCAAAGCCAAGTGCTTTTTAATTTTCTGAAGAAAGTGATTAGTATTATTAAAAGGTATCTAGAGAACTTCTCCAGGGACACCCCCTTGTCGCGGGGTAGAAGCTTGTGTGCCCTCATGAGGTTGAGAGCTATGCTGGCAGTGGTTTGTGCCTTCGGTAGGGTCTCACATGCCAGACAGGTCTCAGCTGAAGGGTCAGACAAAGTGTGTCCACGGGCAGGATGGGCTCGCTAGCCGTCTGGCAA
>JAOXXN010000395.1:107785286-107799291 GCA_026770055.1 Myrmophylax atrothorax
ACTAGTTCCTTTGATTATTGTTCCCTCGTTCTCAGCACACTCTTCTCAGTTTCTAAAACCTCAGGCCTGGTAGAACAATTCAGACTTTAGCATAACTACTTTTACAGCTTCATTCTCAAGTATATTGTAACATCCCTAACCATCATCAGTGTTGATAAAAAAACAGGTCCAGTAACTCTTCTGGTAAGGCTTTCTGTCTCTTGGATTAAGATGTTACACTTGACACACTCCAAGAATCTCGTGGACTGCTTATGGGTTACTCTGCTTTTCCAAAAGGGATTAGGGTGAATGAAGTCCCCTAGCAGTATGGGAGCTTGCAAGAATGGTGGTTCCAACTCTTTCTTTTTGTAACCCATGTTACAAGTACTGGAATAGACACTTCAGTTGGTCTATCAACTATGTTACAGTTTTAGAGGAATTTTTAGGAAAGTCATAATTCCTTTGAGGTATTTCAGGGGTGTTTCTCTATTGGTTTCTAATATATCAGCAACCCCTGGCTTTTCTGTTACTCAAAATTCCATTCCTTTTCCTCCTTAAGTCTACTTATAGCTCTCCTTATAAGTCTCTCTGGTTTCACGGTGAAGAGCCCTTGCTCCACTTTATCATGTGAATCCTATCAGTTCCCGGCAGATTTCACTTCTCAAAAGTCAATCCATGATCATTGAAATCAAAACAATTGAGTACAGCACCAGCCATGCAGTCAAGCATTTACCAGTTCAATTTGTTTCCTACTTCCTGAGACCTCTTCTACTGGCTGGGAAGATAGAGGAGGACACCTTCTGCACCAGCCCTAAGGCACGGTTGTTGATCAGCCTGGGACAATGCATAATATCATGCATAAATCTGCTGCTCAAATTCCCAAATACTGTGTTTCCCATCGAGCTCCTCTTGTTGCTTGATGTAGGTAACCCTTGATGGATTTAATGCATTTACTGTATTCTAATGAAATGTTCTTTATAGAATATGATGTCACTCTTCCCTAATTAATAAGAATTAAGAAAAGACCTTTCATAAGTAAATGTTCAATAACTATTGCTAAAAAACTTTCATTAAGAATACTTTCTTATTATTATACAAATTTGAAGCAGGTTGATACAACCTTGTAATAAAGACCACAGCTGACTGGCACAGGTCTGGAATATGAGTTGCAATAATTTTTATTGTTCTAACAAGTTGGTCCTGGGAGTCCTGGGCAATGTCACACATTCATTTAGTCACTCTCCCACCATTTAACTTTGCCTTGTGCTTTCTGGAAACGAATTGACCTTGGTTGTTTTAGAACTGAATGTGTCTATACAATGCTGTAACAAAGAAGAACCTCCAGTCTGAGACCCTGGAGGGCTGATTTACCCATCACTTTCAACTAGCTAATAGAAAGCTGTTGACAAAAAAAAAATAAAAAAGAAAAAAGAAAAAAATATATTTCAGTGAAGAAAAAAAATCAGAATGTCTATGAAATATGTTTTCTATTTTTTGGTAAGATTTAATACCTCACCTCCTGGATGACAACATACATTTTTACCAGGCTAGGCACTCCAGACTTTTTTTGTGCATAAGTTGAATTTTAATAGCTCCCACAGGGAGACATTGTGGAAATTGTCACACCATGTTTGATCGCTATCTCCACCTAGGTTTGACACTATGAGAGGAAGGAGACACATCTGCTGCTTTAAAGGAAGATGAATCCTTCCCATTCTATTACACACTATCATGTGTAATTATTATCAGACCATTTTGCATAGGATCTATTCTCTATAGCAACAAGGACAATTTACACTTTAAACTGTAAGATTAGATTCTGTTTTATCAGTGGTATTTTTTACTAAGGCACAAGCTAGTAGTCATAAAACTGCTAATTCTGTTTAAAAAATCAAGTGTCCTTTTTTGTTCTTTAATGTCCATCTATGGTTGTGAATTTTATAATTTAAAAACAGACTGCATAGGGAAATACATACATATCTAGGTCAACAAA
The DNA here is from genome assembly GCA_026770055.1 of Myrmophylax atrothorax. NCBI lineage: Eukaryota > Metazoa > Chordata > Aves > Passeriformes > Thamnophilidae > Myrmophylax > Myrmophylax atrothorax. The sequence continues at coordinate 107,787,259 of JAOXXN010000395.1, forward strand.
CAGATGGAATTTTTTATTAATGAAAAAAAAGAAAAAGAGCAGTTCATTTCACTTTATTCTCCTTTCAAGTTCTTTAGCTTTAAAATACAGGCAAGGAGTGTTCCTTTTTGCTTTTCCTTAATACAAGAGATTTATACTATCCCATAAAATTTGTGCTGCAAGGCATAACAGCCCTAACAGAATTGTGAATTTTAGGAAGGTCATAGAATGAATATTAAAGTTTTTTTCTCCAGTTAGATCCAAAGTAATTAGACTTTACAAGACGGAGGACCATATTAACTCAAGCAGGATATTCTTACTCATGCCTCAGATGCAGCTGGGAAAGAGACATATTTCTCATGTGACTGTTGTCTATCCCTATATTCACCTATGCATTCACTAACACTTTGCATCAGTAAAGTAAAAAGCACTTTCTTGTAAGAAGTACAGCAAAAAAAGGTTAAAAAAAGTTTTAAAAAAGCAAGAAGGTAAGTGTCAGTTCAACATAATTGAAACTCTTACAGGTAAGATATAAGTTGACTTTAGAAGTCTAGCAGAATGAAAGCTTTTCTTTTACAGTCCTCAAATAAAGCTACTCAACTTACTTAAGCACAATTATTAGTTGTAACATTGAAATTAAAAAAATGTGAGTAATTCAGACATCAAAACTGGGAAATAATAATAATTAAAAAAAGAGATCTCTACATATTTCTGTGTAGTGGTGAAAGAGCTCTGAGACCATCTGTCCTATAAAACTGTCAAAAGGGAAAAGCAACTTCTATGTAAGTCATAACCAAAGACTAACTTTAGCTGGGAGTTTGCTCTAAACAACGTGAAACATTGTGCCCCAGTTGCCTTAATTACGCTGCTGCATCTGAACACTAACTTCCCTGCATGTTGCAGAGCTCCCGTGGAGTTCTTCTGTAACTTCTTTCCTTAGAAGTTTAGCAGCTCTAAAGGATCCTGGCATTATCTCTGCTACGCTGCTAATGGCTGCCTTGGCTCCCACTGGCACCAGTGGCAGGTTGGGTGACTGGTGTCAGAACCCTGATTCAGCTGGAATTTGCAACTGGAGAGTTTATGAAATGAGCCTGACTGCCCTGCCCTACCAAGGGTCACTCAACACCCTTGTCACACTAGTCAAGTGAAAGCAAAGATTAAGCATAGGAATTTGTCTGTAATGATCCCTAACTCTTTGAAGGTGGAATTTCCTCACAGGAGACATTTTATCTCTGTGGAGCCTGATGTGTTTTGAAAAATATAGTAAACGGAAAGGATCACCTATTTTAAGGGTAGTAAACAAGGCAACAGTTCTTTGTCCTGTAAGTTTGTTTTCTGGTGAGCCATTACTTAGGAGGTTCAAAATGTCTGACAGATTAAGTTGATAGAAGTTGTATTAAACCAATTAGATTATACAGGATTTTTTAGCACTTAAGTTTCCTGACAAATGGTCTTATAACAAGAATTGGTCAGTTTATCTCCTTTTCTGTTGAACGTTCACCTTCAGTGAAAGCTTTCATGCATTTTTATTTGTCTTAAATTTATGCATAACTAGATTAGCAGTTCCTAGCAATCATTTGTTTTGCTTTTCTGCTTTCAGCCATCTCTTCTTTTTATACCACCTGCTGTATTTGCCTTCTGCTCAGAGTATGCTGATGACAGTTACCAATAATGCAGATTAAATTTACTTACCATGACAGGCAAAACACTGAGTAAAAGCAAAACAACAGAATCCCATTTTCTTTTTCTCTGTTTAAGGAATGTGTTAACAGGCCAAAACAGATTTCTAAGAGCATTAATTCATTAACAAAGCAGGTATCTTATTGGACTTAAACACAGACAGTGTGGAAAGCTGACTATAGCAGTATTATATTGCAAGGTTTTTAACAGATGTACATATGTATACATATCTGGAGATAGATATGCTTGTATATTAAGAGCAAGATATATCTACAGGTCAATTTTCATTTCTTGGAGTTCATGAACATTTTCTACTAATCAAAATATAAATATTCTTATGGAATGGAAATCAGCTTAATTCAGATATCTTATTAGGATGTTTTTACTATTTATTTCCCATCTCTAAATTATCTGTCATTACTTCTTGACTTCAAAAGAGCTAAAAGAAAACTATTTACAGCCTTTTAGGTATGGTGATCAAGCCCAGACAGAAGCTGTGTTTATTACATCTAAGACATTGTTAGATGATGGCAGAAGTTGTGAATGTATTAAATGACTGCCATTTGTACCAACACAGTATCGTCCACACCGCAGACTGTCAAAAGTCCTGTGTGAATTGCAGCAGTCTGTGCCTTTCCCATGTATTTGAATTGGAACATGCATGAATTAGTGATCATAAAGAAAAATTTATAGTGCTTCATTCTGCATTATAATAGGATTGTTCTATAATTGGCATTGTTTATAGGAAAAGATTGGGTTGTTGGGGTTTTTGTCTGAATCCAGATCAAGGTAAAATAAGCATGTTACACATCTCCCAGATTCAAGTATAAGGACCCTTTTAAATAGAAATAGGAATCATTTAGAGTATCAGAAAAGAAGACCTTCAAAAATATGAATTTCTGTAGAGACATAATTGGTATCTTAAAGAATATGTATATACTAGTGATTCATAGGTAGTCAGCTTTGCAGAATTCCAGATTAGCTGGAAATTCACTGTCTGATGCATTAGATAGATAGATAGATAGATAGATAGATAGATAGATAGATAGATAGATAGATAGAGTTAATATAAAATTGAAGCTGTTTAAAGATGTTGTTCTTCTTTCCACCTGGGGCTTCTTCCAAAGGCTTTCGTTAAACCTACAGGTTGCAATGCATAATGTTCTGTATAACAAGGGGAAGAAGATTTTTTTTCACGATGTCTACATTAGACACCTAAATTGGGAGCCTCAGTTAATTGCCAAGGCTCATTATATATGCAGAGAATAATAGTAAGCATCTCCAAAGGGCACCTCAAAGTATCTCAATTAGGAGGCATCTACCTCCATTTATTATACAGAGAATCAAGGCTTTTAGTTTCATAGATCAATTTTCTTTACTTGTGCAGAGACTGTGAATCTTACTTTGAGTAACCAGAGTTTTTCAGGAGGCAGGTTCCCAGGAAACTAGTTATTTGTCACCTGCTGCACACAAATGTCTGGGTTTCTCTCCAGCTGTCATTAACACAGAGACCTCGGCCAACACCAAGTAGGTAATTTAATGCATGATATATCATTGGTGAACAAACAATAAAATTATTCAGACTTGGATATTAGCAAAATAGGGATTTGTTGTCTTTAACTGAGGACAATAGTACAATGTACAGAGGCATTGTCATCAGTAGAAAGCATGGAATGTTGGCAGGGGAAAGTCAGCTGCAGTAAGAGGGACTACAGCAGAGTCAGGATAAAGAAAGTAAAGCAGCAGTAATGAGTAAATGTTTTCATTACTGCCATAGAGCTTTCAGAGTTTGTGAAGGAGGATTACTAGGAGCATCTGCTGCAGGAGGCTACAGCGAATGGGTTTGGGATCTCAGAAGCTGGCACTCAACAGAAGAAAAAAGAAACAAACCAAGCATTGGGAAAGAGCATCCACAGCAGAACTCCACAGCATCCAGAAGTCATTAAAACAATTGGTGTTATGCAGTAGTGGGTGTTAAAAAGTTGCAAAATTCTGATTTAAAAGAAATGGCAAAATGATTAGGATTTCATCTGGGTCAATGTAGTAATAAAGTAAGACAGCAACTGTGGTCTGGTATATAATGCTAGTTTAGAAACTCATAATTATGTACCTTGTAAGGTATTGTGAATATCTGAAGTAGCTATATGTACTCACTCTGAAGCATTTACAATAGAAAGATAGAAACGGAAAACACCAAAAATTAGTTAATACATATGAGAAAATATTTTAGGGAATACTGGCCCAGATCTGTAAAAAAAAAATAAAGAGGCATCAGGAATTTTAAAGGAAGTGCTGAATCTGACATATTTAGTGATGATATATGTCAAAAATGTCAGAAAAATTTTCATAGATAACAGAGAATGGAGTGACAGAGATGTAGGATAGAAATTGGGAAACAAAAGCACAAAGGAGAAAAACAAATGTACCTCCTGACACAAACAGATCTGTGAATCTAGGCCTGAGCAACTTGAGAGCATAGCATTACTTCATATTTTGCTCCTTAAAAACTCATTTGTGTTTGATACCAGTGGCCAAAACTTTCTGTCACAGTACCTTGGATTATATGGATAGGTCATCCTCATGCATAGTATCTTGCTATGGCACCCATTAAGGTAAAAACGGCAAGAAACCTGAGTGTTCTTCATGTCAGAATGAAATGGTATAAGTGCATATTAAATCAACATCAGAATGTATTCCCATATCTGTATTCTATATGTATTCAAAAAAATTTTTGCCTTCTCAATACATAAGGCAATTATATATTGAGAGGTGATTTTATGCAAAAATTGGTTTTTAAAACTTTACTGCATACATTGAAAATCACAATAGAACTGGACACAAGACTGGGAGTCCAAGATTTCTGAATTTAACACTTGAGATATTCTGTAAGTTCATATGCATCATACAGTTGTATATTAATAAGAAATTATGCCACTATGTCAAAGTGCATCACCTCCTCTGTCACTGAATTTTGTTTCCTTGTAAAAATACACTTGTCACTTCATCTTGCTTTGGTCATAGTTACCAGGTGTAGAGCTTTTCTAAAATTTATTGCTTTGTTGCAAACTGTTTTTATGACTATGATTTTATATCTAACTTACTTTCCTTTCAAAGCTTGTGCCAGAAATTTCAGAGACTCTCATTTTTCTCCTAATTAGTTTGAGTATTAACAACAGTTTTTGTGATAATGATTTGGTACTATGTGACATTTCCAAAGAATTCTGTTAAATGTGCAATGGATGAGGACCTGTGCTCCATGGGGTCATGTTTTGTCACCCTAAGTCTTCAAAGTCTTTTAAAGTTTGGATGATGAAAGCAATATTATAAAACTCAGTGTTTTAATTTAAAATTGATTCATGGCCAGGGAACTAAATATAGTTTTTAAAAAGCCAAGACATCAATTTGGACTTCTGGATTTCTGAGGTCAGACAAAAAAGATGAAAATCAGATAAAGAATAGACAAGATAGAGATGTTAGTATAGCACTATTATTAATATTTTTGAAAGGGCATCCAAACATGAAAGAAATCAGAGAAAAAATGTGCAACACAGCTAGCTTTTATCTTTTATTTGCTATGAGAAACAGCCCCAGAAAGAGCTTGGAAAGATTTAGGCACAATAATAGTATGCTATTAATAAAAAATACAACAGAAAGATAAAGGAAAAAACGAAGGGACAAAAAGGAACATGAAAAAAAAGAAGAAACAAAGGAGACAGAGAATGAAGCAAAGAAAAATAATTTATTGCTAAATTTCATTCCAATTCTTTTATTTTTTCCCATCCATCTTCCTTTGTTCTTTCTTTGTGGTATTTTGAGATATGAAGATTGAGTTCCTCCTTCTGAGCATTGACTAGCATTCTGTGATTGACATGTCATCTGACAAATGCTTTACAAAAAATTGAGCTATATATCATGTGTAAATTGTTCTGCAGTTGGCTTCATAAAATTGCTATGTTGCAGTTAAAAATCTTCTAGAAACCACATGTAACAGCAACATCAGACCACAGATAAGAACAGAAATGTTTTTATTTCAGACTGTTCGATTCATCTTTCATAATTCTATGAAAAAATCATTTGCAGTTTTGTTGTAATAGATGCTGGAGTAATTTTTATTTTTCTTAATACCATTCTTAGTCCCAGGGAAACATATTAGACAACATCAATTCCAAAGAGAACCAGTTGTATCTGCAGTATTAACTGCACTGAGTTGGCAGTACTGTTCCATTGCTAAAAAAGCAACCAACCAACAATCAAAATTAGAAAAAAACCCACAAAAACACAAAGCAAAACAGCAACAAGGCAAAGCCCCCACTTTCTAGCACTGGAGTCAAGAGTTTAGGCTTTTAAAACACATATCAGATTCACTATTCTCAGTAAACCAACAAATCCTTCTTATATGTTTCTGTGTTATTAAGAAAGTCATGTACTCATAGAATCAGAAAATCGTTTGGAAAAGACATTTAATATCACTCAGTCTAGCCATTAAACAGCACTGCCAAGTCCACTACTAAATCATGTCTCCAAGTGCCACATCTACATGTCTCTTAAATACCTCCTGGGATGGTAACTCAACCATTCCCATGAGCAACCTGTTCCAAAGCTTGGAAAACATTTCAGTGAAGAAATATTTTTTAATATCCAACCTAAGTCTTCACTGTTGCAACTTGAGAATGTTTCTTCCCATCACTTGTTACCTGGGAAAAGAAACAAAACAAGCCTATTTTGCATTATACTGACCAGCTCAGGATCAAAAATGTGGACATTCACATTGTCATTTCTCACAGTCTTCATTGCACTATAGCTGTTTAGAACCACATATATTCATTGGGCATTTTCAAATTGATAAAGAGAGGAAATGTGAAGCTGGGACTATAATTTACTCAGAATTCCTCCCTAAATAAAAACACTTTGAAAATCTATGACAACTTTCAATTTTAACAGACATACAGATAGTAAAAGGATGCTGTAAATCTGCTCAGAGATCCTGTGGTCACTGAAATACTTAGAAAAAAAAAATTTGGACTCAATTTTTTTCCGTTTTTTTTTTTTTTTTGAATCATCATAACATTTTTTGCCTATTGAAATTAACCTTTTTGGAAAGCATATGTGACAATTCAAAGTAAGTCTCTTACTTATGCTGCTATCTGAAACTTTGAGGTAAAAAAGGGGAAAATGAAATATGGAAAATGTAGGAATCGTTAGCTTAAATAGTTCACTTTATACTCAAAACAAGCTGGGGTCACAAAATGCTTATTTTTCTTTCTTCTCTAAGGAAAAATACTATATATTACTTTCTGATTATGAAAATTTAAACATTTTTTAAAAATTATGTTCCTTGAAAAAAAGATCTTTGCAGATCATTCTCTTTTTCTCCTTCTTTGTTTTTGACTACAGAATTCCTTTCTGAAAGTGGCCCACACAGAATGCATCTACAACTAGTAATAGTATAACTGCCTGAATGCCATCAGGTTAAACAGAAGCAAAAGAGGTTATTACTCTCTAACTGTAGTTGTATGTACACAGGCATCAGATCTCTTATATCTTACTCCCCATTAAACGGAATTGTGTGGGACTCAAAAACATTTAGCATCCTACAAATCCTTGAACTTCAGTAACATGTTTGCAAGATTATGTGAATATAGGTAGACACCAGAAATAATTTTAAATATTCTGATTATTTCCTATTATAATTAAGATTTTCTTTAAAATCTTTTTAATAGGTATTTAATTTATATTAGTGGTGGGGTGAAGAGTTTTGACTGATTTTTGATATATCCTTTTAAAAAGTTTCTCTTTGTGCTAGGAAGTAAGTAGTGTCCATACAATGGCTTGTAATTCTAGTAATATTAGTAGCCTGATATTAAGATTAAACTTTGGAAGAATCAAAATGTCTCTGCAAATTGCCACCTAAAGTCATAGAATGATAGAATATGCTGAGTTGGAATGGACTTATCAGGAGCATCCCCTCCAACTCCTGGCCCTGGATCAGGACACCCCAAGAATCACACCATGAGCCTGAGAGCATTGTACAAATGCTCCGTGCACTCCAACAGGCTTCGTGCTGTGAAGTCAGATGTGAAATTTGCAACCAATTGCATTTTCTGTAAATTTGAGACTTAATTTTACATATGAACTCTATCACACTTCAGGTTATTCAAAATATGCATTCAGATTTGCTAGTCCTATCATTTCTCCTCTGGTGTACTCTTGGAAAAGAACAGGTGACCATATTAAAATTCTGCAATCCAAGTTTTGCAGTCTGAGTGTCCCATTGTGGGTAACAATGACATTTTAGAAGGGTATTCTTTTTGCTCTTCAAAATCCTTTTGATTAGGCTGAAATTGCTAGTGCATAATTTAGCTCTAGTGAATGGTAGAGAGAGAATCTTTTGAAAAAGAGAGAGAAAGAGAAAAACACTGATTTTCACAGAAGTGCATTAAGGATTTAAGCATACATACCCAGAGTTTGATTTTGAAGTATATTGAGTGCTTTCTTCCTTTGTTGAGCATACTCAGCTTCTAGTAAAATTCTGCTGAGTCTGCAGATTGTAGCAGAAAGAGGTGATTTTTGACAGCTTTGAGAAGCTCAGGTAAATAGCATAAGGTCATAAAGAAAGTTATAATTCTTTTGCTTCCACAGCTATCTAAAATGAATAATGCTGCAAAATTTTTACAGATTACCAATATTAAATAAAAATGTGATTTATTAGGAACTTACCATGAAGAATGTTTTGGAGCAAAAAGGGGAAAAAAAAAAGTTCAAATGAAGCACAGGACCTAAAACATTTTAATTATTAAATTTCATGCAAGAACTTAAGTTCCTGTAAAAAACTGTGCTTTATTATGGAGAACCTTTCTTGGTCAGAGGCAGTATACAAATCCATTGCAAATCTCTGCACTCGATATTTCTAGATATTTTCTGAAAGTATGACAGTTGAGTACTCTGCAGAGGAAAGAGATAGAGAAAAGGGATGTTATTTCCTTGTACAGCCCTCTGAGAGCTGCCTCTGAAATTGTGGCTCAGCACAAACACAGAGTGTGTACATAAAGGCCTGTACCTTAAAATTTTACTAAATGTGTGATTCATTTGATTAGTGATGATAGATTGACCTTGATTTCCTGTTCTAATTTGTGTGACACCACTCCAGAGTTATAATGGGGAACAGCCTTTTGTTCAAAATTCATTGACTGTTGCTTCTTTTAAAGAGCTGTTGAAGCTGTCAGCTGCAATTGGCAAAGGAGAAAACAAATAATGAGTCCTTGAATTGGATATGATTCACTGCTATGGGATACTTCAAATGCTATAGATTATACATCTCAATAGTAAGCCTTAAATAGGGCTTTGCAATGTTGCCTGTGTTCTTAAACTTCAGTTTTTACTGTACTGTTTTGAGGTGTTACAAGGCCAAATTACTTTTTACGAACAGTGGTTTTCACTGACATCTCTGTTACCCCTGCATTAATGAGTTACATCACAAGAATCATAGAAAGGCTTGGATTGGAAGGGATCTTATAGATCATCCAGGTCCAGCTCCACTGCTGTGGTGAGGGACACCTTTCACTAGACCACATTATGACATGATGTGATGTATGATCAGAGGGCAAAAGCCGTGATGCATTTACAATTCTCACATCAGGTGATGCTGAAACTTGGAGAATACATATGCATTCTCACAAAGTCTAAATCACAGGGATTGAGAGTCATATTATGGTATGTGCTCCAATGTACAATATCAGCTTATGATGCCCTTGATTGCTGCATGTAACACTTCAGTTTACACAGATATACAGAAATAAGGAAAATAAAAGGCTCCAATGCAAAAGTACAACACAGAGGCCACCTAAAAACCTTTTATTTGAAGAAGTATAATAAGAGAACCTGTGGAAGAGCTAGTCTTAGTTAAAAGCTTTTTATATGATGACTGCAAGCATCCTTTCATAGATATTTTGTGTCCTAATTAGGTACAGTTTTTAGCTCCGCAGAACAAAAAGCTGCTGGTTAAAATGCTCATTGAAATAACTTGAAATATTCAATTGAGAAAAAAGGCAAGTTATATCATTATTTGTGTAGTTATAGCAAGGTGCAAACTCTATGATTTGCAGCACAAAAACTTTTCTGACAATTGTCCTATTTATCTTTCTGAAAAGAGAAAAACTATTAGTGTAGAAAATTTAGAGCATAGGTCTTAAAAATACATCTAGAAACTTATGAGGCAAAAAATTAACTGTCTTACAAAGTTATTAAAAACTTTGAATAGCTAGAAGCCTCTTTCCAAATTTGTTAAAAGACATTCAAATTTCTGTCTTTGTTCCCACCAAGCCTTGAAGGCTTAGAATTTAATTTAAAATACTAAAGTTTTATTTTCTCAGCCTCAGAGGCTCCTTAAAGCCTAAGTAATTCATAGGACAATCAAATTCCCTTGCATATGACATAACATAATTACTTTTATGAAAATTCAAAATGATGCCATGAACTGTACAAAGTCTTCTGGCCTTCAACTCTTTAACTGACTCAAGTCAACTCTTTCAGTAATTATCTGTCCCCGAAAAAGGCTTTTGGGAAAATGAATTAGTTGTAAATCACTAAAAGCATTCTCGGTATACTTTTAAATTAGCTGATTTGTAGCACTTATTAAAAGATGACTTTTCCTTTTGGCTCCTCTCTGTCTGAAATAAGTTTTATTGCACATAGACTTCTTGATATCTAGTAAGAGTTGTTTTCAATCACTTTGATATAAAATAATTGCTCTTTAATATAACAGCTCAATACATAGTCTCAATCGTGCCTAATAAAAACCCAGAAAACCAAAGCCTAAGCCACAAAGTAAAAAACCCGGAGTTCAGAACTTAACTACAGGTTTTACACACAAACTTTTTTGATTCTGGATTACACTGTATGTCCAAGAGTTTGAAATCTCTTTTTTGTCAACATATCAATGAATATAAGTCCTCCTACTTAGTGCTGACATTACCAGCCACCATTAACTTCGCCGTTTAAAAGGTGTTCATTTAGGTTTGAATGTTTTTGTTTATCAAATGAAAATTTAATTTATAGTAGAAAATAGCTATTTTTATTAATTTAACCAGCTGAGTTTTGTATAAGAAGAATATTTTCAATGTTTTGAAATACAATATTTTCCTGAATTCTGTTGGTTCAGTATTTAATATACCCCTTGGAATAGGTTGATAAAGCCTTCTGAATATATATTACTGGAGACAAGAACATCTGAGAATAAGTGTACAACAATTAAAAAGGTTTTGTTACAAAGTTTGTAACAAGCATTATATTATATTTTTCATATTAATAGTAAATCTATGCTAACGTAGCAGTCACTAAGGAGAGCTTAAGAAATGTTAGTGGTAGGAAATATAAAGTAAACATAGAGATTGATTTTATTTGACATTTTTCATTTAATTTCTTTATGACTTCACTTTCCTGATAATTTGTAGGAAAAAAGTAGAGGATGATTAGGAAACTTACACTGTTTTTGTCTTATCTTCCTGTGACTGCAGGCAATATCTGTAGCTATTACTGATACATTGTTCAGAAACACAAAGACCAATTATAAACTAAAAAATGATGGTGTGAATTATGGTATTCTCTCCAGCAGAGAAACAGTACATTCCTGTTCCTCTTCAAAGGTTAGTGGCTCCACTGAGTTAATGTAAGTTTATATTACTATATAAGAAACTCTTTCCTAATGACACTGTTTTTCTGTATAAATTTCATTGCTGTAGTGGCTCATGTATATCTATCAAACATAGAATTTATGTCACCGACCATTTGCAGCACCTGCCCAGGGCACACCCGACCCCCCAGGATGTGAGCTGGGTGTGAAAGACACCTGTGAGATAAGAGCTGTCATAACTCCCTTCCAGCAAGTCATTAGCACCTCTACACCCAGCCTGAGGTGTCATTTTGCTAATGGGCCATCAATGATTCCAAATATCCTATGACTCACAGAGTGAGATTACTCATTGTGTAACTCCCCGCCCTGAGGGAGGTACTGGGCAGTCCCACCTGGACCTGAGGGGATATAATCTTGGGCATTTGGGGACTTGTGGAACCACTTGTTGGATCCAGAGGAGGACCAGAACCTCAACAGGAGGAGAGCGACACTCTTCACCAGACTGCAACCATCAGCTGCACCGACAGGTTTTTCACTTCCTTTTACTTTGGACTTGGAGGAACCACATGGGGTTCAGTACAGGGATTAACAAACCCCTTTGTGTTTGTGCCCCAGGGTATGGGGTCATACTGCTAGGTTTTTGTGGGTTAAAACCAATTTCTCTTTGTGCCATTGCATTTATTGTAATATTGTTATTAAATTGTAACTCTGATTTATAATCCCTTTTGTGTTGGGTTCATTTCTCC
>JAOXXN010000395.1:107801911-107842852 GCA_026770055.1 Myrmophylax atrothorax
TCATCTGAACTAGTGTTGAACAATTCCAGGGGTGGGGCACCAACAACTTCTCGGGCAACCTGTTTTCATGCCTCATCTTCCTTGCAGTAAAGAACTTTTGCCTAATATCATATCTAAACCTACTCTCTTTCAGCCTGAAATCACTCTCCTTGTCTTGTCACTATATGCTCTTGTAAACAGTCTCCACCTTTTCGCATCCTTTCAGGTACTTTTTCAGACTGAAAAGTCACAACTCTTTTAAAGATAATCCAGAGAAAAGGAAAAAAGTATAGTATCTAGGAATATAGGTATCCAACTTTGGTTACAATTTCAAGTTTGAATTTTTCATTAGAGCTGTCCACGATTTTACAGTTTTATAATAGCATAATGGAGGATGTGACCCACATCATCATGTTTGTCAATGACCTCATGGCAAAGAAGGTAGAAAAATGTTTGGGGTTTTTTTGATGCAAAAATATGCCTTACAAAAAAAAAATTCATTTTGTTTTCCCTTGCTATCTCAGAGAAACAAAGGTTCATGCACATTTTAAAACTTATAATGCATTTGCTATTTAAAATGCAGTCATTATGATGACAGTATATCACAGATGGCAGATAGTAAAAGGGACAGTTTTGCCAAAGCATACACGGAAACTACATTTATGCAAACTGACAAATAAATACAGTCACAAGGTCAGTTTGTATACTCCCTGTTTACATTTGTGAACATTCATGTACACGGGAAGCACCATTACAGTCAGTGAGATAATTCATCCAGATAGCTCTCAGCATCTGCAAAAGGTTAATCATCTGATAGAAATCAGTTTATAAATGATTTGACAAAGAGAAAACACAGATTACAAAGGTACACAATGCACAGTAAATAATTTCATCAGTCTCACTTTTGAGGAAGTGGTATTTTATTAAAAATGAAACAGTTACTGCTGTGATAAATAAATAATAACAAAGGATAAAAGGGCACATTTGAAGGAGGATATAAATCCACATATCATAGTGAACCAAAAGGTCTGTCACAGAATAGAATCCATCAAAGCAAGTTCATTGATACTGGGGGGAAAATGCTATTGCCATAGATTAATCAGATTTTTATCAGTGTGCAGGAAATCCTTGAAATGCTCTTCCCTTTTTCTCTATCCCTTTACCTTCACTGAATGCTTGGGGTTGGAAGAGACCTTTGAAGATCATATAATCCCCCACTTCCCCTCAAGTATGTTTACCTAGAACAGTTTGTCCAGGATCATGTCCAGGCAGATTTCGAATATCTCCAGAGAAGGACATATTCTCTCTGGGCAGCCTGTTCCAGTGCTCTGTCACCCTCACAGTAAAGAAGTTTTTCTTATATTCAATGGAACTTCCTGTGCTTCAGTTTGTGCCCACTGCCTCTTTTCCTGTCACTGGGCACCACTGAAAAGAGCCTGTCTTGGTCCTCTTGATATCTGCCCTTAAGATATTTGTATGCATCGACAAGATCCCTGCTCAAAACTAAACAGGCCCAACTCTCTCAGCCCACTGCCTTCCCGTAACAGTAAATAAATTAGAGCCTACACATTTCCATTGAAATAACTTTCCTTCAATAAGCACTAATATATACACCTTTACCCTATCAACAAAACCTCTTAAAATTTATATAAAAATGACTTCTGAAATACATATAAGTAAAAATTAATAAATATTGTAATATACTCACATTTCAAACCAATTTTTCTAGGGCTTTTTCTCACACTTTTTGTACTTAATTTAATTGCAAAACAAAATCTTAATATATATATATATAAAGATATATAGGTATATAGATATATAAGTTTTATTTTATGAGAGAGAGAGAGTTGGAAGTTATGATCATGGGCCAACATCTGAAGTTTATGCTCAGACAGAATTTGATTTCACCTCAGACTCAGAACAAGTTATCAAATCCACTGAATCAATGTCTCACTGTTGCTTCTTGTCCTTATATTTTGCCCATGGCCACTTTTGCATTATATAGAATTTTATTCCCTTATTTTCACTGTTGCTCAGAACTTTTCATGATACTGACTCCTACTGAAATTCAGGATTGCTCCTATCTCTTCAGCTGTGGTTTGGTACAGCATTTTTATTCTGCTGGACCTCACATATTCTTGACTGAATATATAGTGAAAATACAGGCTGTGAGAATTTTCACAAAGACTGATTTAAAATATCTGAAGAAAGAAAATAACCACAGGTCTCAGATTTATATTTGGATCTGGTATCTTCAGTTTAGCTTTTCCTACAAAGCTAAAAAAATCTTTTAATTACAGTTGTTGTTAGCCTGGACTGCTGAATTTTCAGAAGTGGAGCTGTTCCCCAGGAGAACAACAAATACCCAGGGAATTCAGCAATCTCTGTATAGGAACCATGAGAACTGAGTTCTCAAGCCTTTTCATGGAAACTATAAACACGTCTGATATTCACTTGGACTTACAATGAAGCCAAGTTAAAAAAAAAAAAAGAGGGTCTTTATGAAATAAAAGCTTTCACTTTATTTCCTTGACTTCTCTGTCTCTCATCCACCCCTAAAGAACATAACTAATTATTGCTGCAGGGTAAGAAAGCAGAAAGAATGTGATAGTTGTTAAAAAATGTTTCTATTTTTAAACAGAAATAAATGAAATTACTCAGTGGCATCCTATGAGAATTTAGGTGGATATACATCAGCAATCCTCTTGCACAACTAGAAGGAGAATGATTAGATCCAATGAAAATTATGAGATTATTTTACTTATTAAATAATCTTTTGAAACTGATCATTGCACAGTAGTAAAGTGGCAGTGAGTAACAGAGCTCAAGTCTTTCCACAGCTGACAAGCCATGTAGGAGTAGATAACATTAATTTTCAAGAAACTACCAATCTATTCCTGAAAAGCCATTAAATTCTTAACCCAAATATTTGCTAAAATCAGTATAATTATATAAGTATACTGTGAATAAAGTATTTTGAGAGTGGAACTATTTTTGGACATACAAAAATCTTTTGAAATTTGAAAGGATCTTTTGAAGACTCTCTAGATCAAGATTTGTTCTTGCTTCTTGCATTGCATGCAGTCCCCTCTTTGCTGCTTTTGGCACATCTGCACTTTTATCCTAAGGTTACATTTCAATGGAATATGAAGCTTACAGGACAAACACCATCCAGATTTAAGACAGTGAACTCAAATGTTGCTGCTAGATTATGAAGGTCAATCCAGGCACCTAAATTCACCAGCATCCTGGGACAACATTCAAGCAGTTAAATTGGTCTGAGATGGGCACAGTCTACTCTTGTTTTCAAAGCCAGCCATCTGAAAGCAAATTTTGATGTAGCCACAAAATCTGCACTCATGCTTGCTTTTGAAGGTGCTGACACATCTTAAAGATGGCAGTAATCTTATGCACAATCCCCAGAAGTGTTAGCTATTCTGGGCAAGCATCTCACAGGAATAGCTCATTAGTTCTGACTTGGGAACCACTGGAAGTAGCTCTTGTAGAAAAAGCCACTCAACTGGTCTGACAAACTGATAATTAATAGGATGCTTTGTAACTTGCATTTACAAACAGAAAGGCAAAATGACTGAGCCTAATCACTAATAGGGAGATAAATTCTCTGGTGTTAGATTTGTCTTGTAAACAAACATGGAAAGGCAATATATATATCTATTAACCTCAAAATAAATCTTGTATTCAAGTTATTAAATTTACTTAGAATGTATTTTCTGTAAAATGGAAATACTTCCTTAGGGCTTTTTTTTTCTTTCCACCATGAGTATTTTGGCGTGGTATTGCTGCTTATATTGTTTACAGAGCTTTTACTTTCAGAATGCGAGTTTCTAACTAATAGTGCCAAGTACTAGCACTAGAAACCTGGATCCATATACTTACAGTGTAAAACTGGGCAATGATACCTGTGTCCAGTAAAAATATTTTGAATTTCAAGTTAGGCACAGGCAGTAAATATCCTAAATTACATCAAAAAGCACCTGGATGCTTAGACAAAACATCCAAGAAATTATACCTCTATAATAATAGCGAAAGATGAGAATCAGACTCAGGGGATTTACGCTTAAAAAAATTTAAATCAGAATATAGCTCTTGCACAGAACCAACTCTCAGCATGCACTTTCACTCTTGCCTTTTCTCTAGAAACTCTGCAGATGGAGGACATCTTTTACTTGTATTGCCCCTTGCTCCAGAAATTGTCCTCCTACTGAGTTACTTCGTCTCTTTGTGTTTCACCCCATAACCTTCCTTTTTCACTTCACCCTGCAAACGAATCCTCCCTCTACTCAGCTCAGCACACCTTTGTGCTGTGTTCACTTTGGTCTAAAGGAGAACACTTGCATCTCAGTGCTTTAGGCTTTCAGTGTGTTTGTTCTTTTACTTTTCTCTGTCACCATACAGTATATCATTTTCTCCTAGCTATCTGCATGAGAGTAACTATTGCTAGTTCTATAAAACATTTGCTCTTTATTCTATATCTCTTCCTGTAAAACATTTTTATCACAGTTTCCATAAAGGCCTTCACAAAATGGGGAGAAACAGGCTTTGTTCTATTCATTTCTTCAAAAAGAAAGTCGAGCATATGCTCACACTTGCTTTCTTTGAACGATGTGATGAGAGATTATACCTGCCATATGCACAGAGTCCTATAATGTTAATATGGAGGAAGGTCATAACCAGCTTTTCATGAATCCTGCACCCCACAGAGCACCAGGTCCATTCACAGTGGTATTCCCAGCATTAATAGACTGCAGAGATTTAGCTGGTCATGTGATTCTTCTCAAGTGATTTTTATCCACTACTGTGGAAAATGCTGAGCCTTTCTTGTTCACCTTTACTGACAATGAAGTGTTCAACTGCATCCCGGAGCATAAGTGACACAGATAATGCAAATGCAACCAGAAAACCCTGAAAAGTTCCTTTCTCTCTTATAACTCATTATCTCTAATATTGTCACTTTGTATTATTCTGCCTCTCCCCTCTGGTCATCCCTGCAAGCTGCCTAGACAGAATAGAGAATCCCCTCTAAAAGTATTTAATAAAAAGAACTTCCATGGGTTTATGTAAGAGAGATCTGGATCCTCAAACATGACAGTTATTATGGGTTGACTTGAACTTTTGCCATATGACTTATTGAAACTGATGTATTAAATTAAATCAATACACTGGATATTACTTTCTCATCTACCATTACAGCTAGGCTAAAATTATCTGATGTGGAGTAAATTCAGGTGGGAATGGGACAAATATTCATACCAGAAGGCAGCAATTCCACTTGTTAATTGATGGGCTGTTAGCATGACTTTAAACAACTCGGCAGATGGCTGGCAAGCTTTATTCAGTGGGTGAGCATATATGATGTATTGATATTTAAAAGGATATAATCCAGTTACAATTCATATAATCACACTTCTTCCTCACACTTTTTTCTATACATTCTTGTGACAATCAAGAGCTAGGATTAGTGGGAATGGAAGAGATTAAAAAGAAAATACTTTCTTCAGTCTTTCTCTTTATTTAGCCTGACAGCATTCCGAAAACAGTGAATTTCATTATTTGTCCTGTAAAGCTCTAGTTGAAGGACTATGTCTTGTTGGCCTAGGGAAGAGATGAAATACCCTTTTTCAGTGTTGCAAGTTGTTCTTCTAGTTCTTTCACACAGTAATGGGGTAGAAATAAGAAAGTGCTAGTCAGAAAATTTTAAATCCAGGAGCAAGAATCATTCTGCATTTTGTTCTGGCTTTCTTTCTGTATTGTATTTATTATACATTGAGTTGATGATTGTATTTGCATTCACTGTTTCATCTATATAAGTCTTGTACAAGGACATAGGAGTAGAATCGGAATACTTCACAGTCTTTATCCCTTCAGCTACTGTGTGCAGCGAGTATTTTATTCATTTTATAAGTAATGAAATGTAGTACAAGGAAAATAAGTGACTTCCTCAGTGTTGCAGAGAAGATTGTATCAAACCTCCTCGATCCGAAGATGTATACGTACCTGGAGTGTCTGGTTTCACTGTCATTACAAAGGGCTATAAGGTTCATAGTTTCACTCTTCTCTTGCTTCAGACCAGTCATGTGGTCCAGAGCACAACAATTCATTGATGCCAAAAGAACCCTCATCATATCTGATTCTACTGTGCTTTAATTCACACCACGGAGATGTCTAAAGTGAACTAACTTCCCTTAGGAACTCTCTGGAAGATATGCTCAAAGAGTTGTCTTCAACACTTCTCACAGCACCTCACAGTACTATAATAGAACTAGCCCAATGCAGGACCCCCTGATACATGCCTCAGAAGGATACTGGGCATAAGTACCTAATGTTTCTGACTGCCAATTAACCTCTGTGACACTGAACCACTTGATTCTCAGAGCCCTCTTTCAGACATGTACTTTTTTCCAAGATTCACAAATTCAATTAACACCTATTTATAGGTCTAGGTAATGTCACTCTTACGTGGATATTCATTGCACAGTCTGAATTAGAATGAATACCCAATGAAAACTCTTTTAAACAAACTAGATTAAAATTGCATTTGGGACAGAAGTGTGAGAATTATAATGGCTCTTCTAATCTGAGCAGTATTGATGGAGAATGGCAATGAATGATCTCCTCTGCCTTTCCACTGCTATAGGATAATGAAATATGTTATCATAGCAGGATGCTCTGCCAAAGTGCGGGTATAACAGCTGTACCTGGACTTGCACTACTGTGGGTGTTGTAGAACACTGAGACAAACCTGACTCAACAATCCCAAAGTTAAGCATTCCAAGGATGTGAAAAATAGTGTTTCCTGACAGAAACTGACACTGGTGAGGATGTGAGAGACAAAGTTCCTGATAAAGGAACCAACAAGTGGTACAACTGATAACTTATCTAAAGCTGCAGAACTAAAGGCTGCTGAGCTGGCATTGGCAGCCAAGAAACCTTTGATTGACAGTCAATCACTTTATACTTTTTTAACAGCAGAACCTTCTAACACATTCCTTCTGGAGGTGTGTTTGGAGATTCCTTCCCTCAGTGGGGCCAACCCTCAAGTTACTCCTTGAGGCCAAGTGAAAGACATTTGCCCATCATCATTGTTATTGATGAGTATTCTCAATCTCTACTTATTAATTATTAAGCTAGCTTTGAAATAATTAATATAATAAATAGGGAAATATGCTATCATTCATATATATAGTCTGTAGTAAATAATTCTGATTAATGCGATTTAATGTAAATATTATCATTAATTTAAATAAATAATGTATCTTATGATATCAAAAATGTTTATATAAAATAATATATATCAATATATATCAATATATATCTATCAATATATTTACATAAAAGAAAAAATCATGTAAGGGATCAATTACACCTATATAGTCCTTTAGACACAAGTCATTGACTAAGCCTGGCACTAGAATTGGATCCAGCCATACCTCTGAGAAGGACATTAAAAAGCAAGGAGGTCCTTTCTAAACTTCATGACTCAACAAGACTGCTTCCCTGATAAACTTTTCCTGAAGTTCCCATTCTGTCTGCAACAGTTATAAAGAGACAATCATGGACCATGCTTCCATTAGAATAGCAGGATTTTTTGGTGTTAGCTGTGAGGAGAGAGTGAATATTTTCCAAAAGTCTTAACATATGGCATACTCAATGGAAGTTACATGTTCCGTGCATATCAAAATGTCTCTTAAGCATGTTGTCAATCTCTGTGGCAAGGAATAGCTGGCAGTTAGGCACTTAAACATTTAGAAATAATACGATAGTAATAATTTCCTTAATACACAGTTTTATGACACAATTTCTCACCCAAATGAAAGTTCCATGTTTAAAAATGTCTGCACAACTGCAATAAAAATATTCAAGGTGATGAAAGACCAAAAACATGATGAGGTTATTGTAATTATGGCAGATATTGCAGGTACAAACCATCTGGCAGAACTGTTAATTTCATAGCAGCATATTCTCAGTGTGCTAACTTTGTCAAAAGCTTTAAAAGTCAGTATCCATTTATATTCTGAGCCTCCGTTTTCAAAGGTCACTCTCTAAAGTGTTCACACAAAGACAGAGTAGAAAAAAGCTGGATGTTTATTCACATATTACTTACACATAAAAGGCAATTCTGAAGTTAACTGGGAGAAAAAATGGGCAAATCTATTCAACAGTCTGTTAAGAAACATTGAGCTGTAGCTCTTGAAGATGTCTTCAAACATACTGGTAGGACAGTACTATTTTATCCTGGAATTAATAAGATTATCTTTTCCTTAATATGGACAATTACTTTTTAATTTTAAGTTTTTAATTTGACTATTGGGTAATACATACTCTATATATTTTCTTTTTGACAGTGAATGAAAATTTTTCAGAGGAGAAATGTTCTGTCATAAATTTCTAATTTGAAATACTCTAATGATTCTGAGGAAACACTCTAATTACTATCAATTAATCCCTGCCTCCCCAGAGACTGCTGTCTCTACAGACCACATAGCCGCATAGAGGAAGCCTGAATAATAGTGTAGCCAGGAACAAATTAGAAGCTACTTCTCTTTCCTTGACATAGGAGTTCTTTAAATATATCTGTATGCAAGTACATCTTATCTGAGGAATAAATATCAGATAAAAGGTACCAATTACTTTTTGTTAGAAAGGAAATTTTACTTTTGCAGAAATCTCTGCTGATAGAGTTTTATACTATACAGCCAAAGTAGAATAGATGCTTAAATATTTCCATTTGAGGACTTTATATTTGGTATATAGTTTGCATTGGGCAAGCCCACACACAAATCCAGTGACTGGTTTTTGCAGTATTTCTAGGGGGCTTTATACTGAGGTTACTAAAACCAAAGGGGATTAATTAATCCTCTTTGTGTAATTAATCTGTTTGTTTGTTTCTTCTTGAACTTACCTATTTATCTGCCTCTCGCATTCATGAACACAAATCCTTTCATATTTGACACAATGTGAATATTCCACCCTGATAGGACTTTTGAATATCCAAAAAAAGTTTATAAAAAACCTCAGTAAATACAGATATTTGCAATTTGTAAACTGAATGTTTCAAACACATAGCAACTGGTACTCTGAATGTTGAGAAGATGCAGAAAAAAATGTTCATTTTTTCAGTGCACAAGTTTCTAAATTTAAGACTTCTATCCAGCCAATATCCATATCTGAAAGGCACATATGTAGTGAAATACGTTAAGAATCAGTCAAAATAACAGTGTTTTGGGGGTTTTAATAGAAATATCATATTCTACAGTAGCCACAATAAATTCCACACTTTAACAAAATTTAAAAAGTTAATTTCAAGCTAAATGTTTCAGTTAAAACCAGAGTAAGATTTTGGAAGAAATTCATTCAAACATAATTTTTCACCTTTGCTATGATAGGTTTGTATTCATGCTTATTGAGGAAGTGTCTGAGATTCAGCTTGAAAGATTCCTGACTGGGAAAGCTTGAAAGCATGAAAAATAGAAACAAATGATATATAGCGAGCAAAGGAAGGGTTGGACATATAAAGAATGAACTGCAAGCACCATCCTTGGTGGAGTAAACCATACACAAAAAGGAAAGACAATAAGACTGGACAGAAGGAAAAGGGAAAGAACAATGTGTATGGAACAAATTTAAGGAAATAAACTCAAAAATAAAAGATCAAAATATGACAAAGTGTACTTAAAATTCTGATGATTTTTTTTTAATGGTCAAAAGCCATGTATTTTCTGATATTGGATGTATACATCTGAGCTAGCATCTTTTTTGCTAATTTTCTTGGGTCATCCACTCTTTTGCCTACATGTGGAGCTGCAGTTCAGGGCTGTTAGGACTAAAGTCCCATGCTAGTTTTATCTGTAGTTTTTACTTTGTAGTATATAGTTGTATGGTATAAAATAGCTAAAGAAATTTATTCAAAAATCTCCAGCTTGAAAATATATGGGAATTATAATTAAATAAAGTTAAAAAAAATTAAAAGTTTAAAATGCTTTTACAAGTGTTTTAGCCATATTCATTCACAGCAAAATTCTGATTTTTCAACATATATTCAGCTTAACAAAGTATTGCCTCAGGGAAGGCTTTTTCTTAAGAGGGAGTTTGAACCATTAGTTTTTGGCATGATTTATGGGATTGCAGGTCAGTTCTACTGGTCCTGCAGTGTCTTCTATTGATGAAAAGGATGCTCGGAAATAGAATTAGTTAACTCCAACTAAGAGACAGCAAGATCTCATCATGGGAAGTGTGGGAAAGCTGAAAAGATCTGCCCATGTATGTGTGAGAGTAGAATGACGGTTACCCCCAAAAAAGAGGACATAAAAAGCTAGTTAAGGTAACAGCATTAAACACTTGTTACACTTTTGATCAAAAGGCAACTGTAGCCCTCTAGTAAAGGAGGCTGATTCTCTTATTCATTTCCTGGAAGTCAAAAACAGAACAGAGCCCAAGAGAAATTTCCCAGCACAGTTTGCGCTTGCTAAAGAGCCATGAGGGTTATATATATGCCCTCATCCTGCAGACAGGAGGATAATGGGGAGAAATATGTGAATGTCTATAGACAAACCTGGCTAAGCTAACCAGCTTTGGCTCAGCGTTGGTAAGGCAGTGGTTGTTGCCACAAAAAACAGGCAGTGTTGATGAATGAAGGGACACTGAGTGAGAATGTGGCAAGTTTTTCCATAAAGAAAATTTTCTTAAAAATATATTGAAAATCACTTCCTATAATGACAGCTCTCTATCCATGACAAATGCAATTTGATTGTCCTCTAATTAGCACTAGTTTTATCATCTAGTTTAAACCCATGCAAAATGAAGTTATTACACAAAAGCCATGTAATTCAAAAGTATCTTGAGAATACCTTGTACAACACTGAACACGTTGAAAATGTTCCCCTTATTTTGGGCAGCTTAGGTATAGCAGAACAAACATCAAAAATAAAATTATGTGATGGAATTCCATAATTTTCCAGCCATCAAAGTGAAACACTTGGATAGGTTAAAAACCTAATCAACTAAGCCAGGATTTTGAGGAAGTAAGCAAAATAAACCAAACCAAAAGAAAAGACAAATGCAAGAACAAGCAAAAAAACCCCTCTCTCCCTGTGTGATGAAAAGATGGTTCATTTGAGTGTTGTGGCATCCTATGCCGCTAGTAACCAAACTAAAGATTAATCCACAAAGAAAGCAACAAATAATATGCATTTAGGAGGAAGGAATGAACTTCTGTCTTTCACACCTGCAGCATAAATTTGATGAAAGTATTTTTTTCCGGTTTACAAAGAGGACAGAGAATCCTCTGGACTATGCAATCTGAATAAGGAAGATTCGACCACAGAGAAACTGATTGAATTTTTTGACTGACAAACTAAGATGTAAATGTAATATAGAAGAACATATAAGAGGAGGTATCAATACACAGTGTGACAGAAGACATAGCAATAAATACATTGTAGGCAGCAGAGTATCAATACACAGTTGACTTTGGTTTTTTAAGATAGTAAATAGTCTTAGAAATAATTATCAAGTAACCAACTGGTCCTTTTGCCAGAATCCTTGTAAGGTTGTTCTAATAGAAAAATAAAAAAGAAATCACCAGTGTTTTGCAGAAAGTGTTTCTGGGAGCTGTAAAACACCAGCCAAATTAATTCTCTGCTGGAAAAGAACAGGAAGCTTCATATATCCTTGCTGTACATGAGAAACTACATTCGTTAAAAAGAACTTCCAGTAACTCAACAAACAGACCATAAGTTATGAAATGGAGAACGAGTATGTCCCTGACATGAGTAATATGAAACACAAGCAGAATTAATGAAAAAATGTGACAACGCTGGTTTCCATGCTGAGCTGGTTTGACTGGGCTAAAGTTATTTTTCTCCATAACAGCTAATAAGGGGCTAGGTATTGGATTTGTGCTGGAAACACTGTTGGTAACACAGGGATGTTATAGTTATTGTTGAGCTGGACTTGCACAGCGTCAAAGCATTTTCTACTTCTCACATCATTCCACCAGCTTATAGACTGGGGATGCACAAGGAGTTGGAGGGGGGACACAGCTGGCACAGATGACCCTCAATTGACCAAAGGGATATTCCATAATGTATGGCCCAGCATATAAAGTCAGGGGAAGAAGAAAGAAGGGGCCACATTCAGAATGATGGCTTTTGTCTTCCCTAGTCACTGTTGTGTGTGATGGAGCCCAATTTTCCTGGGGATGGCTGAACACCTGCCTGCCCATGAGAAGTGGTGATTGAATGCCTTGTTTTGCTTTCCTTGCATGAGTTACCTTTACTTTACCTATTAAACTGCTTTTGTTTCAATCCATGAGTTATTTTTGTTTCTTTTACCCTTCTGTTTCTCTTCTTCATCACACAGGGAGTGAGTGAGAGGCTGTGTGGGGCTTAATTGACAAATGGGGTTACATACTATATAGCTATGCAGGAAAAAGCTGAACACCTGCATGTAGTTCCTTCTGTCCTTATTTGTGACAAAGGTACCTTGTTACTTTGGGAAATTGTGGAAGAAATAATCACTTTGAAAATTGCTGCAGAACTTCAACAGAAGTTTCAACAAAAAAAGAAATAATACGGTTAGATTTATAGCGTGTGTAGGAAACCACTGAAGTACAAAGGAAGCAAAGTTATTTTGTCATGGATTGTACTTGCACATTTGATATCATATTGCTTTTTCAGAAAACTGCAGCTGGAAGCAGTTGCTGAAAATATTCTAAACGTAATACAAAATCTCTATGGAAATTCTTATGAAAAAAACATGAGCAAAGTAATTGGTTTGACTTGAGGGGTAGGTATAAAACAAGGTTGTCAATTCCACTGACCCTCTTTAATGGTTATGAAAAAATCTTAAGAAAAGCTCAGAAACTACAAAAAAAATATCATTATTACATGGAAAGAATAGCCATCATTTCTTGATAGGTGATGTTTCCCTAAGTGGACATGGCACATAAATTTCAGCAAAATACCAGCAAAAACAAAATAATCAAGTCTAAAGGTATTTAAAAATACAAAAAGAAAACAAACAAACAAACAAAAACTCTTTTAAGACAAGCAATCCAGTGCAAAGATGTGATAAATTATGCTGAGCTCTTTGAATCCAGAGCTGAATGGCACAATCAGCAGGGATGCAAATCATTATGAGACATGCAACTGTTAGCTGTTGCTCTTGGGAAAATCTGCAACATTTAAGACAAGCATATACCACCATAATATTTTGTGCAGAAGAAAAGAAACCCTTGATCTCTGACATATTTGTACAGGTATAAAGATGTGAACAGTAAAAGACCAAGTGTCAAGCAGTTTTCTGCCCTGGTCTATCATTACTCTCATACTTTTACTGTTCATCACTCCATCAAAGTTCTGGAATTGAGTCATGCTTTATATACAGGTATTAAAAAACACACTGCAGTCATTTACATCAACTATGTAAATTTTAGTTGAACAATTTAAATTTGAAAAGGAATCATGACTACAGAGATAATGTATTCAGTCTGCTTTTGCCCTTGTAGGAATACTATTTGTGCTGTACAGTTTGATTTGCAAAGTTAAACATTTATGTCATTTATTGATATAATTATTCCATGTCTTTTGAGAATTAGTGAGCACTGATCAATAGTTTGGAGGTTAATCAGTACTTTACTACTTGACTCCAGTTAAAATTAGTACAATTAAACAGAATTTATGCTAATTACTGTCCTGATTGAGCAGTGGTTATTACCATATTACCATTCACTATCAGAAAGCTAAATCTGTTCCCCAAGAAACAACTCAATAAAGCAGTTCTAGTGACATAGCATGCCTTAGTTAAACAGTCTATATTGTGATGACATATTTATACAGGAATTTTCATGTTCATACAAATTAGAAACATGGGTTTTTTTAAGACTACACAGCATACATCCAAGACATATATGAGTGCAAACCAGTGTAAAGATGGAAAAAGGTATAAATTGACCCTAAAGCAAATTTCTGTTGCATCCCTGAAGAAAAAAACATTGTATTTTCAAGATTCAGTTGAATAACATACAAAGAAACGTGTTATGACCTTGGGGGGAAAATGAGAAACTACCATTTCTTAAGGGATTTAAGCGTTTAAAAATATTATTTTTGCAAAGTTTTTCATACAGAGACTTTGTTCTAGTTCTTTTCCTCTCTTCCACTATATTCCTTCTGTCTATTTATAGGCCAAAGGGTGGATGTAGGTGTAAGGATTGAATCCATGAATGAAGAGTTATTTGTGTTACACTTTTTACTAGAAGGGGTAGCAATTCAATGCTTCTTAATACTGTGACTGTACTGTTTTTTTTTAATTAAAAATAAAACAAAAAACCCACATTAATGAAGTGCCACAAAAAGAAAAATAATTATGCCACAATTGCATTTTCTGAATTATTTATTTCATTTTGCTGCTTTCCTACCACACTCGCATTTTCTGAAGGAAATCCTATCATCTGTAATAGCTAACAGTGACAAAGGAGTAACACTTTAGGTTTTCAAGCTGGGAACAAACATTAAATAATTAATCCTTGTATGACTGTCTTTTCTCTCATGTTAGAGGAGTAAAATTATTCAATGTGTTTGTATTTGTCAGATCATCTGGTGAATACAGCTCTGCTTATCCAAATGTATTTGGATAAAGTGAGATTCATTTTTCAGTTCAGCACAAAGCCTGTACATAAGAAGATAAAAATATTATTATTCCTCCTGTGATATCTCTCTCAAAACTTATTCTGTCCTAGGAGACTTTCTCTTCCACTTTCTTCAGATCAAGACTTTTTTATCTTTCAATATTTATGAAATGTGTGTTACATAAGAATGCTGCACTGATATATGTGTGTGGTTAGGAGGAATGTTTGATTTTTTTCTTTAAACTTATTTTAAATCTTTCACATACAATGTTATCTTTTGCAATGACTAGTATTTAAGGTTCAGGTTGGACATAACTTGCCAGGCAATAAGTTACAATAGAAGTTATCTGAGTTTACAAGTTGTGATTCTTATGGGCAGACAAAGAAGGTAGATGTGTGTCCCTTGCCAGCCACCTTCATACCTTTACTTCAGAGTTAAAGAAAGCATGAAAACCAAAGAAATAAGAAATAAAACAAAATCTTACAGGCAGCTTCCCATCACCTCATCCGTGCCTTTCTTCCAGCCTTAACTTTTCTCCCAGTTTTCTCTATTTCTTACTCCTCAGTGGTGCAGCAGAATGGGAAATATGGGTTGTGGTCAGTTCATCACATGTCTGCCACTCCTTCCTCCTCAGGAGGATGACTCCTCACACTCTTCCCCTACTTCAGCGTGGAACCTCTCCCATAGGAGATGGAAACAAGGATGTTGGTTTTGATTGGATTGGGCACTCTAGGTAAACCTCTTTCAGGCTTTGCTATCACAAAGGTGAGCCAAAGAGAAGAACAGGTAATAAATAATTTGTTGCTATTTCACTGAGTGCATTTTTTTATTTTTTAAAATTGTCTTAATATTTAAATCACATTAAAATTCATTTTATACAAATCCTTTGAAGTAGGACAGAACATGAAATGTAAGATACAATTCTAAGAAAAGTCAATGTTTGGATTTATACACAAACGTTTTCTAATTTTATTCTCCATTTCCATTTTTATCCATCATGTTTCATAGATATTTTTGGTAAACTTCCAATGTTCATGCAGTGTTTTGCTTTTCACTTTTAATACATTTTATTTTCACATTTTCTAAATTATCATGCTGGCTTATCCAGAGTGATGCCTCAGGGGGTTTTTGATTTTTGATTTTTTCATTTTTATAGATTTTAGAAGTAATTGTAGGGAATGTAGATTTTAGTGTGTCAGTATTTCTAGTAGCTTAAGTTCAATGTTTATGCATGCTAACCCCAGCCCATATCAATCCCTCAAAATTCTGTTAGCTGTTTAGTCTTCTTTCCAAGGTAGAAGTGCTGCAAAACATCTTAAGGCCTGCACCAAGAGACATAAACATAGGCAGAGTGACCTCAAAGCTCAGAAGCCTGGAAGGCCTCCAAGAATCCTTACATGCTGCGAGGAGGATGAAGATGATGAAGGAAGGGTCCCAGCTCCCCCAGACTCAATTTCTGACGGGATCTGCCAGGGGGCGGGACAGAGCACAACCAAGGGATGGGTAAACAGGGATTGGATGGACACTCTTATAAAAACCATGAGACCAATGTTCAGGGTACACTTGTCTATTTGTATTCCTGTAGGTCTCTGGCCTGGAACTAAAGGACCTACCCTTTTTGTCTTATCTTATATGCTAAGTTGGCTCAGAGTTCTGTTTTCTACGATCTCTTAAGATGACAAGACTAAAGAGATAAACACACATTACATTACAAATCAATCCAAATGCAGAGAGAATCCTTGCCAAGAGACACCTCTGTATGCCTTTTGGAAATGATAAAAAAGGTAACTCAAGACTCAAAGTAGATACACCAGTTTGGAATCTCACTTCTTTTTCTCTCTGTTTAAGATACAAAGTTTGAAACCCGGCTAATGAAGCAGTGGTTAGTGTATTGTAGTGAAAAATCTCAGCTCTTCCCTCAGAAAGAATCTAAAGCAACAAAGAACACAGACCCCTCTTCTTGTGAACTCCTATTGGGAATCAAATTCAAAATGAAACTTGCATTTACTTCCCTGACACCAGCTATTGTTTCTTGATAGACATACAGAAGAGTAACTATATGATGACAAATATACCCATCATGTTCCCCATAGATACACCTAACTTGGATTTGGTCAAATAAGCGAGACTCTCAGTAAAACAGACTGTCTTTCTCAATCATGGAGAGGTGATGATTGCTCTTGGGTTGCTGGTCACCACTTTTACTTTGACAGCAACGGCAAAATGCAGACCTACAGCCACCCTACTATACTGATTTAGATAAACTGACTGGGTTTGACCTTGTCTGACAGAATTTTTAGAATTTGCCTTGCATCTGAATAAAAACAGAAGATTATTGGCTGGGCTTCCCTTTGTAAAAACAAAACAAAACAAAAAGAAATATTATATAGGAAGAGTTGCAGTTATGTATACATAGAGAGAGATGTCAATTGCTTAATTTAAGGCATATATTCATGTTGAGAAATGAGCAACATAGGCTTGTTGGATAGGAAGAATAAATGCAGGCTCTCAGAAGATTTTCATAAGTCACATAAGCTTATAATGAGCATTAGTACTTTTAGATGCTTAATTTTACCACAAGCAACATTGCTCCTCTTAAGGCACCCCAGGCAGTCTGTGGCTGCCTCAGTTCTGTGGGATCTGTCCAAGTTCCAGAGTCTCTTCAGCCTATTAAAATTTAAATTAACGATAATCTAATCCTACTCCTGAAGTAGGAAAAACATCAGTAACAGTGACACCACAGCCTAGCAGTTGAAGGCAAAACAAGACACAAAAAATGAAAGGGGAAGCAGAATATATTCAAATATAACTTATTTTTGTTCTTTTAAATGATAGCAATTTGCCAATAACTATGGCAGGTTTTTAATACCCTAATAATTGCTAAACGGTGATTGAATGCTTTGTTTATGCTGCCTAGTTAAGACATGAGTTACTTCAAGTAATTCCTGAGCCTAGTTAGACAGACAACTACACAGATAAGAGGGTCCTTTCCGGTACACCTCTCATTAACCTATTTCTCTTCCTGAAAGGAAGAGTGTCTTTGAATAGGCAAAAGCTACTAGTGGAGTAGTTACTATAGAGGGACAAAAACATCTGAGATAATTTCATCAATCACAGGCTAATAGAAAATGTTCCTGCCTCTTACTGTAACCATGATGAACTATATGCTTGCCTACAGATGTTGGGTACAGGTGGATAAGGCCTTGCTCCTCCTGCAGGACAGTTGACCAAAGTGAGATTTTCTGTCCTTACCCGTAAAAAGATTCACAAGATTAAATTAACTCTATGAACTAGCTAGCACTTCAGAAATTATCTATGTTATTCAAAAAACACACCGTAGCTATAAAACCCTCAATTCAGCTGCACAGAGAAGGAAAATTCAATTTCAGAGAGGATTTTTTGTTTCTTTTTTTCCCCCCACAACTTGAAATAAAACAAAAATATTTCAAATGTCTGTAGGAAAACGCATGAGCCTCCAGCAGCCAAAACTCTGGCAGATCTCATCAAGAAAGTCACATCGTTGAAAACCCATGTTCCTGAGTAGTCCCTCGGGCAGTAAAATATTAATTCACAAGAGACTTAAAGCATGCAGAATTTCCTATAAAGTTCTGCAAAACTGAACACGTCTGATTTGTTGAATTGACAAATGGCAAAAAGAAAAATGATGCTTTCTCCTTTAAATGACAAAAGACAACTCAAAAGTTTATTGAAGTCAAGAGAAAGACTTGAAAATATTGTCTATAATGTTCATAACATGGTTTTAGTATTTGTAAATTCCCACTGTGAGTCTTTGTTTTTTACCATATCCAGGAGGCAAAATATTAACCCAGAAATAAATTATATAAAGATGTTCTTGTATAATTTCCATTCAAATTACATGGAACTCTGATTGCCCCTGGAATATACATCTGGTGAGAAAAAAACACTCATTTATGATTTTAAGACTGCAAGTGCAACGAAGTGCAGAGTAATTCATAACAAAGCTAGATGTGGTCTTCAACTGCAAAGCTCCTATAATTTAATAAAGGAATCATTTTACCACATATCTCAAGAGAATAAAATAAAGTTTCTAATCTATACTGATGATTTAGATACAACAACTACAGCATACAGACTCAGTGGCTTTGTTCATGCTAGCATTCCTGTAGAACAGTTCTTGGCAGAGAAAATACGACACCTATTTCTTTTTTATATTTTTTTTTTCATGAGAGGATGAAGCTTGGATTTGGTGGAGAGGAAGATGCTTATTGTTAGATGGTTATTTCTTCCTCTCTTTCATCCTGCTCCCATGGAGATTAGTAATTTTATCCTGGATAGAATCACTGAAAAGGAGTTGAACCATACAATGCATAGTAGTAAATACATTTTCTTAAAAATGCACACAGAGGTAGTAAAAACTAGTTTCACTATTTTGTCAAGCCTCATGCTACACCAGGAGCATAAGTAAATATAATTCTGGTGTCCTTATCTCCATATTACACACAAGTTGAGGATTTGTCAATATTCTTCTAGGCTCTTTTGAACGTTTATCAGTCAGCATTGGCAGCTGTGACAGGATGACTGCTCAATGAATACCAAATGCAGCAACACAAAGATGTCATTCTTCAACAAGTTATTACTTTGAAATTATTAATTTTTAAGATAAGTTTTCTACATATATTTAAGTCAGACTTTCCACCATCTCTGAGTTCTAGGAGTATGCAAAATACTTTAATGCAAATTGTATCTGTAAGCAGTACATATAATATTAATCCTTCTGTGAATGTGGATCTTTGTATTGACAAGGCATCTGATTATTCCCTAATATATCAAGGTCTTAGATATACTACTGCTTATACTAATGTTTAGAATTAATAACATTTAAATATTTTTGATGGAAACTCATGCAGAATGTGATGGCATTCTCGGATTAATATATGGGTTTTTTACGTAATTATAAAAAATCCAATTTTACTTTTATTAAACAGAAAACCTACACCACACTGAAGTCATAGATTGTCAGGGTTAAAGGTGAGTAATTTCTCCAGGATTTGGAAATGCTTACTTCTCAATAACTTCAGAGCTGAACGAGGGTACAACAGGGAGAAAAACGCTTCCTCTATAGAACTACAGATGTGCATGTAGAATAGAACTGTTTCTATACCATTATACATTTTTGCATCTGAAGTGGTCTTTGTTTCTGTAATTTCTCCACTGCTGAGAGGGTGAATGACAATAACTCAAGAGCTTTAGATAAACTGCGTTTGCTTTAAAGAAAACCCTGATCACATTAAAAGGTTTTCTAATCAATCCACAGCAAATAAAAGGTAATGAGGGTAGTATGCAGTGTAGAAATTATCTGGCTTTTAAAAAAATTGAGTGTTTTAGTTGATTACAAGATACACTCTTACAACATATCTTGAAGACGCAATTCCATCAACCAGATAAAAAAGATTAATTACTTAATTGATTACATTAATTTTGGAAGATGCTGGAAATGTTTCTTACATACTTTATTTTTTTTCTTCATTGAATCTTGAAATAATGTCCTTTAATGGAAATAAATGACATAATTCAGTTCCTTTTCTTTTAAAAATGCCTGTTGATAAAAACAAGTAATTGAGTCTGAGATAAGAAATTAATAAAGGTTTCTAGAGAATGAAAGAACCTCATCTTTTAAGACATATAGAAGCAATATATGGTATAAAATGTTCTATATAGTTAATGGCATTCTTCTGCATGCACCTTCTATATTTCTCTAATTCAGCAAATGACAATCATAGTACTTCTTTTTTTTGTTTCTTTGTTTACTATTTCAAAACTGTTACTGTTGGTTTTTTTCCATCAGTATTGCTTTTCCTGCATTCTTTAGTCTCATTGCTATTTTGCTTTTTTCCATTTGCTATTGTTGCTGTTGCTTAGTTAGGTAAATGCTACTCTTACACTAATTTTTCATGAGTCTTTATGGTGTTGGAACTCTATCAAATTAATACAGGAAGAAAGAAAACACAAAAGGATGAATATACCTTTAAAGAAAATTCACTAATAATGTAAAAAAATACCCCTGCAAATAACTTTAGAGTATTTACTCAACTCTAGTCTTGTTTAATTACACCTTGAAATCTGTAAGCTTCAGAGCTTACAGAAGTCTGTTTCTTCACCTAATTAGACTTTTTCTTTTTAATCCATCCTGTATTTTATTGGTTGTTACCAGACCTCTATTGTTAAAATGAAAGAAGTTTAATTATTTCTCGATTTGCATGTGAAAACAGCATCATTAATGACACTAGATAAAGGAAACCATCCTCACTCTTTAAAGTAACAAAGGTTTTGTAACCCAGTCTCTACAAAAGTAATCCTGCATCTGCTTTGTTTTATCCTATTTAGAATCTTTGTGATTCCTAACTGATGTGCCATTGCACATACTACCAATTAACAAGAAAATCAGGGCTTGTGGAAATCTTTGATTTTGGATTAAAAACAATTAATTCCTCCAACTGTGAGCTGAGTGTTCATATTGTTTGTTGTTATAGTTATTCAGGAATCAGTTGAGTCGTTTATGCAAATATCTGTGTATCTCCAAGAGGTCAGAGGATCTTTGAATAGATAATTAATTGTGCCAAACTTCTTGTTTGAAATGGACTATTCACTATTTTCCCACTTAGTCTTTTTATCATCATAGGGCATAGGAGCCACAGTCATGGACTAGCACTTTTGTTAGAACTGCACAAGGACTTTATCTGAAGCCAGCACAGTCAAAATGTAAACTGAAGGGGCATGAGCAGACCGAGGTAACAAAGAGAACTTAAAGCTTATTAGGAAACTTCATAGACAAATAATCAGGAGTGTTATTTTCAAGCTTTTTTGTTAGAATTTGCATTGAGGGAAAGAATTCTGAAAGATGAAAAGTGGTTAGTCCTTCTACTTCCCAAGACATGGTCTCCTAAGTGTGAGAAAGTGTCTGTAAGTATTTGAAATTTAACACATGAGCAATAGAGGCAAGCAGAAGCAGAACTGGGAGCCAGTAATGAGTGAAAGGTGATAATACATAGGGTGGAACATAGCTGTGAAGAGCTTTGAAAGTGAGGAAAGAAGCTTATGCTTGATTATTGGGAAAGGGACAAGCAGCAAAAGGAGAGTGGGTGGTATCAAAGCTTAGAAAATGTTCTTCATAGCAGCATTAAGAGTGGGATGAAGCTGTACTTATCAGACAACTGAGGTGACTAAAGTCTGAATATTATCTGCATCTGATTTTGCAAGTCCTTGGGGACACCTGGCTCTTAAGGAGACTAGGGATACCTAAATTACATCTCCTGCAAGGCAATGAAGGGAGGAAATATAAAGGCTTGGGGGAAATATCACTTGGAAGTAGGAGTGAGGGTTTATTGAGGTTTTTTCCTGGTTCTTTGCTATTGTATTTTAGTTGATCCAGAGAAATTTATTTGGGATCAGTTCTGCAATAAAGAGGTTCAATTTGAAGGTTTCTTTACACAGAATCATCTTCATAAGCCAAATGACATTTTAATGGACAAGGTCATGAAATTAAGTAAAGTTTGATGAAAGCACATTTTCACCAGGAAATATTTTCAATTAAAAATAATTATCTATCTTAAAGTGAATATTTTGTAAACAATTAACTATCTGGCATGGATTATCCAAAAAAATGTGTTTGAATTATGAGAGGATGCAAACAAGACTGGGTCATGGATTAATTGATAATCAAAAAAATGCCATATTTACATACTGTTAGTAATGACTAAGCCATAAATATTTAAGAAAATATTCCTCAATCTGATTTTTGTTGGTTTGTGAGTACTGAAAAAATGGCAGAAAAAGATACTTTAAAGAATGGTAAAATTGTAATTTGTATCTGTGATGTCTTTATCTTTTTTTTCTTCATCAGGATTACTTTTTTTTCTTTCCTAATGTATTGTAAGAAAGGCATTATAGTAAGCACATAATGTTAACTGTAACCTAGCCTACAGAGAACAAATGTACAAAAAGCATACTGTAAGTAAAGTATCTCTGTACTATTTCTGCCTTTGGACAATGTGAAGGACCGTAGTTACAGACAGCATCTGTAAACCTTCTTTTAAGTGACCTCCATTTGCTTTAGGAAATTTAGCTAAGGTTATGCAATAATAATAAACATGGACTATAACATTCTGTAGATCATTTTTAGAAAGCAAGAAAGAATCTGAAGAAACTGGCAATCGTCTTCCTTTTCCTTGAAGCTTTGAATCATGAAGTTTAGTTAGCCACTGGAACTTGCTTCTCAACTATTGGTAACTACCACTTTTACAGTTTAATCCATGATGGACAGTACTTGGCTGAAAACATTGGTGATTCTGTGACTCATCTTTCAGAGAAATATAGAATCATTTAGGTTGGAAGAAAACCCTTAAGATCATGAGCTCCAACCATTAACCCAGGACTACCAAGTACATCATTAAACTATGTCCCTAAGCACCACATCTACATGTCTTAGATACCTCCAGGTATGGTGATTCAACCACCACCCTGGGCAGCCTGTTCCAATGCTTGACAACCCTAATGCCCAATCTAGACCTCCTCTGGTGCAGCTTGAGGTTATTTCCTCTTATCCAATCACTTGTTATCTGAAAGAAGAGAATGACTCCCACCTCTCTACAACCTCTTTTCAGATAGTTGTAGAGAGCAATAACATTCTTCTGAGCTTCCTTTTCTCCACACTAAACATCCCCAGTTTCCTCAGCTGCTCCTCCTAAGACTCGTGTTCCAGACTCTTCATCAGCTTTGTTACCATTCTCTGGACATGCTCCAGGACTTCAATATCTTTCTTGTAGTGAGGGGTCCAAAACTGATCCCAGGATTCGAGGTGTGGACTCATCTGTGCTGATTACAGAGTGATGATCACCTTCCTAGTCCTGCTGGCAACACTATTAATGATATAAGCCAGGATGCCAATGGCTTTCTTGGTCACCTAGGCACACTGCTGGCTTATATTCAGCCCACTGTTGCCCAGCACTGTCAGGTCATTTCCTCTGGGCAGTTTTCCAGCCACTCTGCCGTAGGCCTTAACATGGCAGAGGTTTGTTGTGACCAAAATGCAGGACTTGGAACTGTGGCTTGTTGAACTTCACACAACTGGACTTGGCCCATACATCCAGCCTGTCCATATCTCCACGTAGAGGCTTCCTCCCCTCCAACAAATCATCATTCCCATCCAGCATGGTATGGTCTGTGAACTGACTGAGGGTCCACTCGATCCCTTCATCCACATCACTGATAAAGGCATTAAACAGAACCAGCTCAATACTGAGCCTGAGGGCACACCACCTTCTAACACATGCCAGTTGGACTGAATTCTGTTCACCTCAACTTTTTGGGCCCAGACATTCAGACAGTATTTTATCCAGCAAATAGCACACTCATATAAGCTTTGAGCAGCCATTTTCTCAAGGAGAATGCTGTGGGAAACAGTGTCAAAGGCTTCTCCACAGCCCAGGTGACATCTACAGCCTTTCCCATTTATATCAAACAACATTTCCTGATACACCATTACAACTTTCGTATGGTTTATTTCACTTCCATATTCACTAGAAATTCAAAAATGTGGGGTTATGTTTTTCAGAGTGTTGCCACTGTTTTACATATACTTACATCATTCTTAGTTAAAATCTGTTGTTCAGACATCTTACTTTTCTCTTTTTTTGCATTCTCCTAGAATGGTTGTTGTTGTGTTCTCTATCTTTTGATGTCTCTGGATATTTGAACGACACTGCTACAGCAAGTGATTGACTTCCTAAAACAATTTCTCTGCCTTTTCTTTCCTGGTATCATTTTTTGATGAGGATGATTTGAAACATATGTGTCATTTCAATTGTCTGATACTTTCCTAAACACCAGTATACTCATTGCGGGAGTAAACCATCACGTTGCAACCTACCTGTAATAAGCTTAAAAATTAGTTGCCAGACTAGATGACACGCCAGATTTAGATTCAAATCTTGCATGTACTGAAAAGAAAAATGAACCCTGCCAGCACAGTAGCACTGATCAATTAATGCAAAAGATCCTGCTCTGCCCCTACCTATCTTGTCTTTAAAAATGTGTGCTAGGAGACTCAGAGCTGAATCAGGTGGTACAAGTTTAGGTTAGTGGGTTACAGCCTTTAATTACCTGTGATATCCTGGAGGACTAATGACAATCTATCACACAGATGCCTACAGAGATCATTACTTTCCCTTTTCAAAGACCAATTATCTCTACCATGATGAAATATGTCATCTAGAATACAGAAATTATTACTTTAGTTTAAAAATTAAAAATCATGAAACAAAGATTTTCTGTTTTTTTTCTCAGTCATGGTTTTATTGTGTTTCTGTGTGACTGTTTTGCATAAAGATTGGATTAACATATGTGAAAATATTAACTGGAATATGTTCATGAAGTGCTTTCATTGGGGCCTTTTCATCTCAATTACATGAGACACTGGTGCATGGGATCTTTCATATTACTGGTTGCTAAATGAAGTAGGTGAAGCCTTAGGCAACACAGTACCACAGAATTACCTAATGTGACTATATCCTAAAGCAATGCATGCCCTGCTACATCTTTTGACTAAATTGTCTCATGAATATGCAAAATGTGGTTAAATTGTGGAGAATGCAAAATTATTTACAATTCAAATACCATCACCCAAATGCATATTAAAATTAATGACTTTTGGATACATGCTAATGAATAGGAAATAATTCTGCTTAAAAAATAATAATCATACATCAATAATTGATGCATTTTTCTTTTGAAACTAAGTAGCTTCATTTCCAGTTAGAATAGAAAGAATGCCTCACTAGTTATTTGTACTAAATGGTCTTTTATCAGAACTTCTATTTATGCCTACAAATAATTTCATGTTGTTTTTCTGCTAGTCAGCATGACCTTAGTTAGAATTACTTTATGTAGAATTAGGTTTTGCACATACAGATCAATACCTTGTCACAAACATAACACTTTACTAGATTGGGCATGTTAACTACCAAAAACTCATAATAAGTGTATTACTGAAAAGAGAAAAGCAGACATGTTTCAGCATGTTTGTTTGTGTATACTCTTTGTGGGGGTGGATGAAGCTGTGAATGATGGAAAAAAACCACATGAAATCAGGAATTTTCTGGAGTTATCAATTTAAAGCACATACATACACTCAGCACTGGAATAGCACAAGCCAACATCTACCATATGGTTTCATATGTCTGTTTCTTCTACATGTGTTTTTGTGATGACTAAAATGACAAATCACTGGCTACCTCTGTGAAAAATGGTTAATTGCGATATCAGGTTAGACAGTTTAACAAGTAATATGATCCAGTAGAACAGGGACTTCTGTAGAATACCCTAATTAGGACAACAATGACTGAAAAAGTCAATCTAGTTATACAGATGCGTTCATAAATAACTTAGAATCACTGAGAATCATGAAAAGAGTTCCTTTTTAGAAAAGACACCATGTTCTGCTTTTAAAATTCCCAGCTAGGGATGGATTAAACATACTGCTTGAATTGTTTAGGTAACAAATGCAAGAACAGGACCTAAGTGAAATAAGAGTACCCTCCATTTCACTTGTCATTAAAATGGAACTTTCATTTTAGCTTAACTTTAGTGGAAAACAACTAAAAAAAGGTGAGATTTTTGCAGGTAATATAATCTACAAAATCTCATTACTTTGTAATGGTTTGAGCAGACTTTTTGGAGAGAGCAGAAATGGTAGAAAGAGTCATTTCCATTGAAACATTGTTAGAAATCAGTCTGTGTTCTTGTTCTATTTTGTCTCCCCTGGGGCTCCCTGCCTTGCCAGGCTGCTGGTTCCCAGGTGCACTGGCTGCTAGAGGAAGGCAGCTCACGTGCAAAGTGTCTTCTGAAACAGTTACATGGAAACAGGCACCTGGGAACAAACTGCAAATTTCTGTTCCTCCTACAGCAAATTGTTAAGAAACCCTCCCTTTTTTTTTTATTTTTTTTTAAATCCTGTATTTCTGTTGCCTTAGTCCAGCACTATTAGGACAAGCTGACCATTTATGCTTCTGCTATGAGTTTGAGCAGACTCTTCTCTACCATGTATATCAAATCTTTTCCTGCCTATATATATATATTTGTGATGGGTTTGATCCATGGCTTCCTCAGTAACTAAGTGTAACTAAGGAAGTGGGCATTACATAAGTATTCCACACATGATTTTCCACGTAAGGGTAGGAGAAGGGGAAATAGGAAGTAGTTTAGTCTTTCTTCTTTCAGCAAAGCTTAGAGGAGCAGGAGGAACCTAGACGGTCCCTTGTTTCAGTTGGTTTCCCAGCCCAGGACGTGGTGAGATTGTATCATTGCCTGTTCTCCTCCTTTCTTAAAGGTTTTAATAGTATTTGTCTGCTTCACTTGTTTTGGTTTGGTTTTGTCCCTCCTTATTCCTTGTTACTTGTTCCCTCTTCCCTTTTCCCCGGGGAGTGGGGCAAATAGTGTGTACAAATTGCATACGTGGTTGTAGATGTTAAAAAATATAATTTCTGTTTTAATTCAGTTCAGTTTCTTTCGAGTTCTTAATTTTCTTTTCAGTTTTTTCCCCTTGCTAAGAAATACTTTGAAAAAAAAAGAAGAAAGCAGTCCAAAATTAATAAAAGAACTAAGCCAAACCCAAACAATATTAAAAAAAAAATTACCTTCACTTTAGTGAAAAATAATAAAGTAACACTATCAACAATATTGACTAAGTACACCAAAAATTATTTTCCTCATGGCATCTGAGAGCAAGTGAGACTTCATAATCATTTCTGATTATTTTAAAGTGTCCCACTCCCACTCCATTGCAGATTTTTGATGCTGATGCTCTTGCTCTGGTTATAGGAGTTAAATATTGTTGCAGCCTAACAAATCTGTCTTGGTGATTTTAGTCCAATTATTAGTGTTGAAGCAAAGACCATTTATCTCACAGGAATAATTAGAAACACACTTTCTACCAAGTACTTTTCCTAATATGAAAATATTTCTGATTCAAATTCTGTTAGTTCAATTTAAAAAAAAAATAGTGAAGTGAAAACGATGGAGAAATAATAGTTTATGAAACCACTATCCCCCTCCTCCAGATTTTTCCTCCAGCTGGATAGACCAGAGTGGCCCTGAACTCTCACTACACCCGAGACTTAGAGTCAACAGTTTGGCACTAAGATTCATTAACTGTAAAGGATTACTAAATCACATTCTGCCATGACTCCTTCATAGCCTATTCACATTTTCCAGTGGAAAAAGAATAATTGTGCGCCTGTATTTTGATGTTTTCCTTCTACATATGTCAGAGCTAGAATCTAAGACTGACATCCTGATACACATTTCATAAAGTCAAGATCACTTCAACAGATTTGTGATCATCTCAATGCCAAAGAATACAAATAATCTCTTAATCCCATAAATCACCTTCAGATCTAACATTGCAATGCATAGATGAGACCTAGTGACGGATACTTTTCACACTTGTTCTTCAGAGAGTCCAAGCGAAATATATCAACAAATAAACTACCCAATCCACCCCCATTTTGCCAAGAAAAGAATAATAAAAAAAAGGACCAAAACATCTAATAAAACACCAAATAAACAAAAAATTTGAAAGTGCACTGTGGGAGAAAAAAACCAATCAAACAAAAAACCCCACAAAATCAAAAACCAAAGTCACAGTTTCCAAATAAGTACTTTCTTGTTTTGTTTCTTGTTAAAGCTTAAGTACTTGAAGTCACTTAAAAATAACATCACTTTTTGCATTTAACTTAGTTTGAGCAGTGAAAATAAAAATATACACTCTATAGAGTAAATGTATAGATAAACAGTATATATATATTTCTATATAGTCATTTTCAATTCTCCTTTGAATGTGATTGGAGAGTGCTGCAGAATTTTGATCATGAACAAGGCAGGGTGACATTCAAATCCAAAGAATTCTGTTCATTTTAAAATTAAAGTCATAAAAATGTTCTGCATATGACCTTGGTAAGCTTTGAAAATGTTTGGCTTTCCAACAGTTCCTGTAAAAAAATGTGTACATGATAAAACTATTTTTTTAGGAAATAAATGAGAGAAAAGCATTTAAATGATTTATTTAAAGGCAGAAATAAACTTTTCCATCTCACTTTCTTATAGAAAGCAAAGGTATCTGATTAAATTTTGAATTTCATGCACCAGAAAGGATGTTTTCAGTAATCCAAATCTTTGATCTGCTAGAGGCTGACTGGAGACCATGCAGTCCTTGGAAACAGAAATAAATGAAATGTCTCCAAACAGCTGAAAACCAACTCAGTCACTTAGGGAAGAGATAAACCAGGTTTTGAATTTGATTTTTCTCATGATAAAAGTGTTCTGGTAATCTTTAAAAAAAATTACAGGACAAAGAGAAAACTCAAGCACTCAGTAGGTCATATCAAAAACCAACAGGCATAACAGATTGTGAGGCTGAATGATTATGTTACTCGGAAAATGTCCTGTAGTCAGACTTCTGTCATATAATGAATTGATATGTAAGTGGTTACTTTCTAATGATAATTTCCCTGATCTGAAGTCAGTTTTAAAAACAAAATGTGAACTGTATTGTGCTCCTGTTGTTAGATTTTTGCTTGCAGTTCATGTCTGTATTTTGTTATTTTTAGAGTGGAAATATGTTCAATTTCATACTAAATGAATATATAAAGTAGTTCCATCAGTGTGTGAGAGTGTGATTTAGGATACTACTGAGAATAAATAAAGGAATAAAATAAAGAGGTATTTTGGCTATTTTTCATGGTGAAAGAATGTGAATGGAATGGAATGAAGATTCAGATTCTTTGTGGTGTTTGTTTTGTTTTGGATGGTTTTTTCCCTTTCCTTGATAGTCCTAACCTAGCACATTGTGTGTTCCCTCAAACCACTGGAACAAAACAGAATCTGGAAATTGACCCATTACGTCTTCCAATGGTATTTTGTCCAAATGGTATCTGAGGAAATAGTGTATGTAGTAGTAAAATCTTAAGGCACCAGTGCAGGGTGAGGGTTTTAGTAAATTTGCATATTCTACTCAAGATATCAATATAGCTCCTCCAGTCTTGGAAACAAAAAAGATGTCTCCTTATGTTAGTCTAGTGACTATCAGAGCTTGATCTGCAGCTTTTTTACAAATTTTCTAGATGACCAGCACTGATAGGTCACTGTTGACATAATTTTCAGTCTTTGTTACAGGGGGGATGAAAATTGCAGAGATAACACCGGTTAGGTGTTACAACCAGAACTGCTCATTTAGCCATCATTACGCTACTTTGAAATTATCTGAAAGCAGTAAAACACTATAGAAAGGATATTCTTGGCCTCCTAGCCTTGTAAATAACATTCAAGGACCTGGATGCACCAATAGTTTTTTTACATTTATATTTATTTATATGTGTGTGAGTATATATATATATATATGTGTGTCTTTATATATATACATATATATATGTACATATATGTATAGCAGATTTAAATCAGCAAAACACAAACAGCCTTCTGTCTGGGACTTCCTATGTGATCAGTTTGGCTTTGTCTGGAGTGACCATATTTAAATAGAAAATTACTTCAGGTTATTAGATAATTAATTCTTTTTATTGTGTTATCTCTACTACTGTTCTTTTGGATTTTAGCCCACCATGTAGAATAGGAAGAATACAAACAAACAAAAACTGGGAAAAACAAACATCTATGTAACTAACACAGAGCTGTCATGTTGGTAAATATAAACACACAGTCATAACTATGTACAAAATTTCAACATTATGTAAATATATCTGGATAAGCACAGAAGGTCAGCCATGATTTGTTTTTCAAGAGGCTGATGAACTCTTAAAGGAATATAGTGCAGCGGAGAATTTGCAGGGACCTGTGCAGCTGCTGAAAGCAAGAAAGTAATCAAGACTGTGGGATGGAGTGAACATTTGTCAAACTGACAGTACTGGAAACTGGCATAACCTCTATACTCAAGGAACAAATATGGTGTGAGGACCAGCAGTATAAACTTCCCCATAATTGCATCCCTGAGAAGTGGAAAATATTGTGAACAGAAGAAGAGGTTCAGCTTGTAAACCCATTCCATTTTTTTCTTTTTTTATTCTTCTTTTTTTTTTTTAATAATCCAAACAAACACTTATCTAAGTAATAGTTCTTACAATTTAGAAG
Source organism: Myrmophylax atrothorax (assembly GCA_026770055.1). Taxonomy (NCBI): domain Eukaryota; kingdom Metazoa; phylum Chordata; class Aves; order Passeriformes; family Thamnophilidae; genus Myrmophylax; species Myrmophylax atrothorax. The sequence continues at coordinate 107,832,712 of JAOXXN010000395.1, forward strand.
TATGCAAACTGGAAAGCAGACTTACAATACACATTAATTTTATTGAGTCTCTATTATAATAATGAGTTTAGTGTTTGTTGATTTCAGCCACATTTGAACTACTGACCCAGACAGGACAAGATTAATGTACAACTGAACCTTTTCAAACAGTTTAGAACATGGAGATTTAATTGATTATATTTTTCACAACTTAAGCAAAACAGCACTACTGACACTTAATTAGCTCAATGAGATTATTTTATATTTTCTGAACTAACAGGGTTTTTTTCCTGGAGGTTTATCCTAGCAATAAAGCTAGATTTTAAATTTAACCAGTAAGGATTTTTTTTCTTCCTTAGTTCCACCTATTACTACAAGGATAAAAATGTACAGAGATAAGGGAAAGAGCATTCCTGTGTAATAATTTAATTATTTACTAAAACTATTATTTCATTATCAATTAATTATAAATTAATAAACATAAAAATGACAGTCCAAAGGATTTTTTCAAAGACCTATAATTCAAAAATTAGAAAATACAAAAAATGCTACAATTATGCCACCAATCATAATCAGCAGAGTATGCTTATTTTTTAAGTTTGCTTAAAATTCTGGTTCTCAAGTGATTCTTATTTCAGCTCTGTTTTGCTATATGCTATATTTACATTTTTGGGTACATCACATCTGTAGCATACTGTTCTCAGCTGTGAAATGATAATAACAGTAGTTGTTAATCTCAGAGTAATAGTAATTCTTCATCTATTAATATTTTATTTAGCATTTCAGCTGGAAGGTGCTCACTGGGACATTTAACAACAAAAATTTTGTCACTATATTTATGGCAGAGGAAATCCGGGACCTGAGACCACAGGCCGACATCAATCTTGTTCTTGTCCATCCTTTTAATTAAAGAAATGAGACTTCTGTGTGTATCATGGACATCTACTGAGGATTACACAAGCATTTGTCCTATTAAAATCTCCTTCACAGCTACATGCACTGCACCACAGTGATCATCAGTGTAGATCAGAGGCTGCCTTGCATTTTAACATCATTTTGCTTCAGCAATTACGATTTGTTGAAATCTGGGTTCCGACCCCTATTACCAGCCTTGCTGGTCAAAATCAGCAAGCACACTTTGTTCTGTGAATCAAATTAGGCTAGCTCAACCAGCTGTTCTTTCCTTTTCAATAGAAGAAGTAGATTCTCCATACTTAAACAACATTTTTTTACTCTTGAATAGTCCCCCTAGGATGAGTCAACTGGCTGGGCCACACCCCCGTGACCCAGAATCAATTGTCACAGTTAATGGAAGTCATGCGGGTACACATAGCACTAAGATTTTCAGTCTGGACAAAAGAATACTTTGGGGGTTTGCCCTTCTTCCCATTAAAAAAATAAAAAAAAAAGATAATAAAAAGCAAATACAAGCAAACAAAAAAAAACCAAAAACCACAACCTCAACATAACAGGGTGAGATGATGTATCCAACTTGCAAAAAGCAGAAGCTGCGCTGCCCATCTTAGGTTTTTCTGATGGACCTCTTCCCATTTCAGTCCTTGAATACGTACAGAAAATTTGATTCAAAATAGACATTTTTAATATAATATGGGGGGAAAAAAATCAACATTCACTAGAAATATAGGCAGAAAATGCAAAAATCTTTTATCTTCTGCATATCCATCTATTACTGCTGAGTTCAGCAGGTTTTAGTTACCCAGTGAATGCCAGAGCATGACCTAGATTTGTAACTTTTCCCAAAATTTGCAGATATTTCAGATATTTCCCAAGTAAAAGACATTGTTAAAAATGTACAGTTTGGTTGAGTCATCATACTGTTCTGTATGAGAGCAAAGCCTGAGTATGAGTCCAACAGAAGCTTTAGAGTATTCAGGAAATTGTGATGGATTTAGGTCTGTATTTTTAAATGAGAAGAGAGGATCATGCTCTATACAACTGCTGCAATAAATAGAGCACAACCACAAAACCGAAATTATGAACTGCTTTATCCTACACAGGCAACAGATGCAGAATGAGTGTGAACAATGAAAAGAATTGATCTGCCTCATATAACGAAAAAAATGGAATAAAAAGGAATGGTTGAGTGAAACAAAGGACATTCCTGCAAAACAGGAAATGGACTAAGAAATCTAGAATATAACACAGAAAACAGTTGTGGTGAAAATTTAATCACTGTTTCCCAAAGAGTAATCTCAAGAGAGCAATAAACCTCTCTAATCCCCCACTAATTTTCACAGATCTATGCTCCCTATGGAAACAGAGATATAAAGCCTGCTAACCTTAAGAATATAAAAAACATCAAAAGCACCAAAGGTCACACAAAGTTCCAGAAGAAGCTTGAAGCTTTACCTTCATGTTAGCAAAAGAAAAAAAATCAGCTTAATTCTTTCATGGTACTGACTTAGAAAGAAGCTTTTAAAATCAGTCCTCAAAATGTAATGATGATATTCAAAGGCAGGATGTAATTTTCAAAATCAGATTTGAACAGGATTACTTAATTAAAAGAGACAAATTAAAAATAGGAAATGGTACAGCTGGTGCCTACGGAAAAAAAAGGGGGGAGGGGGGGTTGAATATGAAGCACATCAGCAAACATTAAAAAAAAAAAGAAGAAAAAAGGAAAAAAAAGAAAAAAGAAAGAGACAGAAAAGTTCTCAGTAGAAGTTGACATCCAGCAAGAAAAAATGTGAGGATCTGGAAAAATAATTTCTTAAAGATATGTGGGCTATAATTTTAACAGCAAAAATTCCATTAGGTATAGACAGAAAGAAAGAAAAAGCTCATTATCAAATATTAGCTTTGAAGTGTAAGACTATGACAAAGGTACTGTAGTGGATGAAAGCCAGCAATCGTCAAGGCTTAATAATTCAGCATTTCTCTCCAAGGCACTCTCTAAAGTTGTATCAATCAAAACAAAAATGAATTTAGAAATAGGGTACATATGCAGAGCGAAAGACCATGAAAGCAATCTGAATATAGAAAAACTGGAAAAACTCTTGTCCAATTATCTTAAACAGAAGCTCTCATTAAATGTTTGCTGAACGCATGCAACTAAGCTTATGGCCAGCGTAAAATGACAATATGTAGTCTTTGTTATTTTTCATTTTGTTTTTTTTCCTGAAGGATTTGATGATAGGAAAGAAATAACATTAAAATTGAAATACAAGAACTATAATGCATAAGGTTGAAGGTTTCACTGGGATCAGTAGGTCCTGTGGGAATCAACTGCAAGGCAATTAAGGTGTAAATTGATCACAGTTCACCTTATTTTTCATTTTACAGAGAAAAAGCATCTTTATCTCTCAACTCAGAGCTGCACAGTGTGGATGATGATGTCCCATCAGACTGCCCTGATGAAGTCACAAGGCACAAGGAATCTTGCATCTGAACTTCTGGCTGTCTCATACTAATGATTTTCCTTTTCCAAAACATTAAAAAAAAAAAAAAGCACTACTACTGCTACACTTTCTAGGCTAATTTCTACCAAGCTATTGAATAGGAACAGACAGACAAGAACATTTTTTCCAAGCCCTGGTTGATAATTATATTTGTAATGAATGGTTGTGAATGCTGAAAATTTCTAAAAATCAGGCTCTTTGTCCTAAATAGCAAACTGCTCAAACAAGAATTTTCCATACATAGAACCCTTTCCTCTTTGCCCTACAATCAGAAAGACCATAACTCTCTTCCGCTGCCCCTCTGTGGTTTTCTAATTCTCTCCTATTTCCTACTCTTACACTTTCTTCCCTCTATTCCCATTTTTGTTCTTCTACAGTGCTGTTCTTGGTGGAAGGTCTTTTCAGTCATCCTCTTGTTCAATACAGCTATTAATGGTAGCAATTTCTTTTGTTTTCTGTCTTCTCTCCAGAAGTGTGAGTAAAAAAATATAAGAGTCTTAGCAGACTGGTTGTTTTTTCTAATCCTCAAAGCATCCTGTAACATACCAATTTGATCACAGAGGCACACGAAATGATCCCACACATTTAGGAAAATCTACTTAGAACCCCTATCCCAAAAAATGTAATTGCAGCTGCCTGTACAAACTATAGAGACCCAATAATGTTAGTCACAGGGGATTCATCACCCACCCCTTCCCTTAATCTTAAAATGGTATTTAATGGAGCAGATTTGTCCCTCGTGTAATAGCATGTCCCCACTTCTATTAGCTTTGAAAATCTGTAGATGAAAATCAGTAGCCAAAACTCTGTACTCAGTGATAGGCTGCTCCATTATTACATTGACCTGTTATCTATTCACAACTATTCCCCATCTGCATTATCAAATCTTCACCTCTTAACCAAGTGAGGAGATTTTGGGTTACATTTATACTTTGCATAGAGTAAGAGGGTGCTCCAGGAAACACTTTTGGCATGCTCAAGTAAGGCAGTAAAAGCCTTTTTTTTTTTTTGAGCATGTATCAGTCATGTCTTCCTAGATGCATATGATGCATATATCAAACTCTTTCAGGATAAAAGCAAAGAGTGAAGAGATAAAACTTCTTTACTTTGACAGCATGTTGGCATAGTCCAGATTCCTATTTACCAGCATGATGGGAAATGGAACTATATAGGGAAAGATTTGACCAAAGGAAGCTGAGGTCAAACCTTGTGCTATGTCAAGGACTTCATGTGTAAAAAGAGAATGAATAGAAAGAGAATGAGATTAAAAAAAAACAACTGTACTTGGGGAAAAAAAAAGTTTAATAATAGAATTTTTTAATGAACTTTCTTCAAGTTCCCTTTTATTTTTAGGAAGTTGATGTCTTACCAGTCCCTAGAGCTGGACTTGCACACAGTTACTACATAATCTAATATAAGTCAATTTTAAGGAGATTTTAGTGGGACATGTTCCAAGTTTGCAGAGATTGTTTCATAAATAATTTAAAAATACACAAGTAGCTCATCTATACAAATTGAAATTTTCCACCAAATACCTTATTAGTCTATTTATATTCGTTTCAGTTTCTTAATTAGGTATCTATTTCACTTCCCCTTTCTCACTTTCAGTAATTATCTCAACACAAAGAGCAGATTGCAGATATGTCTATACAGACAGCATACCATCAAGCCCTGTGAGCTGCCCTTTCAAGCCTCTCAATCAGAGATCTATTACACTCATTTAATTAGAGCTGCAATGTAGAAGCTAGAACCCATCTGGAAATCTGGACCTCTGTAGGTACAAGACAGTTGAAATTGCAGAGCCAGCTGATGGTGAAAGTGTGTCCACACACTGCAACAGGCTAGTGGAAGTTCCTTGTTGCTTACATGAAAGGATGCTGCCTGCTCATACTGGTCAGTAATATCTTGTCACTGAGAAAGACCAGGACATCTGCCTTACAACTCCTGCTGGAATGGCAATAGGGCACTAATACCTCTTACTGGGCAGGTACCCACCTTTCCAGTAGGCACAGCTCCTCACTCTAAAGGTCTTTGATTTCTGGTTTATTGTAGACATCTGATTCCATTAGTTCTCAGCTGTAACCGGAAAAAAAAGGTCCACACACCTGATTCAGCAAAGGCCAATGTTTTTACAGAATCAAACTGAAGTTAAGATAAAAATAATGCACCATTTTTGCATGTAAAGAAAAGACAAGATAAAAGAGGAAAAAAAATGGTTCTAGATTAAAATGAAGCAACCCTCCTAAGGAAACCCAACACTGTTCATCTGGATTTACTGAAATAGTTTTACAGGTAGGAAGGATGGCTCAGCAGCAGTGTGAGAAAGCACCTTGCCAGGTCACTGCTGTCAGTTATGAGAGAGCAAGCAATACTGCCTCAAGTTCAAAACATGGAGAGTGCAGAGGAATGCCTGCAAGTCATTAACCCAGAGCACCTCAGCATGTTAATATCTTCAACTACTACAAGCATTCTTTTTGTTTAATGATTTTTTTTTAATAAAGTATGCCTGATCAGTATTTTTAAAGTTAGTGCTCAGGAATTTTTTTTTTTTTTGCATCTTATTGATCACTAAAAATGTTGTTCTGTTACCTCTTATTACAGGGGTTTAGAATTTTTTCATGGATACTTAACCTATATTTAGATGGTCACGTTTAAATATATTTTAAATTCTTAGTGAGAAATTTTTTTCAAGAAGATCAGTTGTCTTACATTTTAAAGAAATTGCTAGTTCTGTCAGAATGTTTGACTATCTAATATATGCAACAGGCAAACTTGCTTTGATAGCTTTGCTTTTTTGGGGAGATATGTAGCAAATCCCTATATGTGACTCCACTTGTAGAGGCAGTATTAGCTGTCACACCCCCCGAAGCTGTCATGATGACTGGTGACGGAAGACTGTGGGTAAAAGACTGAGCCACTTTTCTCACCCTCATTAAACTTTCTCTTCAGCAGCATGTGGCACTGCTGGTAATGAGTTCCATCTGTGTGTCACCAGTCTCACCTACAGAGAGAAAGCATTCACATGTTGGAGGTAAAAACTGACTTCAGAGAAGCCAAAGTTTGCAGCTAAAAATAAGCCTTTACTTTCAGAACTCTGCAGAACTCCCAGATATTCTAATTACTTTTCCATGTTTAGTACTCAAAAAAAGCTTTTAGCAATACTCTTATCAGGTGATCTAGCTAACTGGTGAAAATAAATACCCATAATTAACAATCAGAAATAGTTTTTTTCAACTTTTGTATTCTTAAGTTTATCAGTTCAAAAAGTAGCAAATTACCTCAAACTTACAATATTTTTCTATGACAAATGTTTAGTATTAAAGTTAAGGAAGTAGATAATAGTCAACCTTAGTTAATGATTCTGTTTATAATTATGCTAGAGATAAAACCCTATAACAACCCAGGCACAGATTTGGCTAAAATGAGCTGTTTAGCAAAGGTAATGCATCTAAATATTAGCAACTGCAATTGCTGACAACTCTGTACATTAATGCACATCTGCTGCATTAATGCAGTAGAACCATCTGAAAATGAAAGGATGACCACCTTTCTGCAGTTCCCATTGCATCCTTCCAGAAGAGGTGAAGACAACTGTAATGTTGGTCAAAGCAAACTTTTCCATCACATGATGTAAAACACAAACCATCATAACAGAGCAGTATATTTATTCAAGACCTGTAGCAATGTGTTTTCACTGTAGTTTTTTATCCTTTTTCCTAATTTTACAAACTATGAGAGAATTTGATCTCATGCTCATACTTGTAGTGAGATTTGCCTAAATCTAGTTAATTATGGATTTAAACAAATTTTTCATTTGCACAATTCTGTTATTGTCTCTTGTAAATAAAATATTTACTTAAAGCCTCTTCTGTAGATCTTTATTTTTTACCCAGTGAGTAGCTGAAAAAAGAGCAGGCTAAATAAGCCATTCTTCAGACATGTGGAAGCACATGCCAGGAGCTTGCCTTTTTCAGTCACATTTCACTCCCTTTGTTCCAGCAGAAGTCTCATTCACTTGAAATTGAAATTTTGACTTAAGCACCAGAATATTTAATCTGCATGTCAAATGATGGAATAAACTATGTTGTTTTCCCTGACAGTTCAACAGCTTTAGCTGTATATATTTTGATGGCCTCCAGTAGAACCAGGCTAGATTTTTTCCTTATTGTTTTCTTACCAGGATTTTCTCACTGATAACTTTTGATCAAGCTTGCATAATAAAGTTCTCATGCATTATAAACTGTGTTGAATATTCTGATAGCTTTCAGAAGTCTAATTTTTCATATTCAGCAATATGTGAAGTCTTTCAGAGATAACCAAGTAGTCATCAAAACTTTTCATGTTGTACCTAGTGCTGCAAGGACAGTCCATAAATTCAGTTCTCTGATCAATAGTAACAGGATGCCAAAGTCCTACAGCTTATGTCAGCAAGGAGTTTATTTAGGTAGCTTTGGCAAAACCTGATAAGTCACTGGACACAGAAGTAGGTCTCTAATTACTGAAATACATAATAATAGCAACCCCAGATATAAATTTTAATAACATCTGCTTTAAGGGAATAATATCTCACAACAGACTTTGGTACACATAATGCTTAGATGCTGATATAGAGGGCTTGCGAAATACTCATTTTCACAGCCTGAGTAACCTCAGACATTGTGGGGTTTGCTATTTCTTAGTGTGATAATAATACTTACAACTTAGCCAATCTTGTCTTTTGCCTGCAAAAATAAATGTGTGCCACTGGCTGTGTTGGCATATCTCTAACTGCTAACAAATTGTTTAAACCTAACTTGGATAAATTATGTTTCACTTTAGCTACAAATAAAGGTACAGTGACTTTATTTAACCTGATGTAATTGACTACACATTTCTAAGAAATATATAATTTCAAGTTCTTCAATTACTATGAAACATTATCTTTGAAGATCCCAGCCTGAAAGCTATGATTTTTTTCAGAAATGTTTCTGGTATTTCTTCTTTTATCATAGTCAATGCATCTCTGCTTATCAGCACTGAAACATATAGCTTAAAAACACATACACACAGATAACACTTCACTCACTATTTTTCTTGTGTTGATAAGAAAAAAAAGCAATTTTAGTGGGATTTAGATACATATTGGCAAAGTCAAAAAGAGCTGATAAAAAAAAAGTATTAGTATGTAATAAGACTGTGAAAATAACACTGCCAAGTTCACTTCATGAATATGAACAGCCAAACCAGGGGCTAGGACTGTTTCTTTTTGTCTTGTTCAGTGTGGATCTTGCTTTTTTTTAAAAAAAAAATACATTCCATTGTTGAAAGCATATGGGTCAAATCAGGCAATTACAGGATTTAAAGCCTTGCCTTTTGCATATATTAAGTAGATGCTTCAGGAAGACTTAGAAGTTATAAAGTCTCTTTTTATTATAGCATCTGAACAATTTTTGAAGCTTTAAATTATCAACCATACCTTGTCTACATCTTATCAAGTCCCTCATTTTAGCAGGTTTATTTTTTACTTGATTTTTACCTTTTGGGTGGAATTTTTTTCACATCCATGTTCATCTCAGATTCAAATTTCAACAAACTTCAGGCAAAGTACCTGATCCTTCTCTGAGAGTGAAGATAGAGCAAGCCAAAAGTCTTATTAGCCTAAATTATTTCTAATCATTTTTCCACGGAGGAAATTGAGTGGATCAAAAGAGGCTGAAATTTTTCTATCTTCCAGTACAATGTGCTGTTTTCTGATCTACGAAAAGGCCTTATTCAAAGCATAAATTTACAGTTTGCATAGAGTCACTATAAGAATGTGAGGGTATGACAGACTGATGGACTTCTGACTTGATGGACAGAAATCAGTTTATTGTTAATTATGCAAGGTTTTTATACTAATCACTTTCATCTGAAAGTGGTTAAGCAAATCAAGGCAGAACACAGCTGCAGCCACGCAGATAGCGCAGACACACACATATATATACATACATACACACGTGCCGGCATTCACACGCTGGCATACACACTATTCATTCGCACCCCTACGCACAACTGAGCACTCAGCTCTGGCGCTGGACAGTAAATCAAAGACTCTAGGTACAATAATACAAGGTCATTTTGACAATTCCTAGGCCTCCTTCATTTGCTTCTTTCTTTTTCTCATTGTGGGTCACTATATTAGGGTTTGTAGCTAAAATCTCCAAATACTCCACAGTGACACAAAGTTAATATATTACTGATTAGACTTGGTTTGATACTAGAGTTATAGTATCCATTTTACCAGTATTTTCTATCCCTTTATTTTGGTATGTTTTTGCAATGTTTATATTGATGAAAACATATGAAAGCAGTCCATACAAATCTGAGTGATCCTGTTTTTATTACTAGTTCTCTCCATTGTAAAAGAAGAAGAATATAAATATATCAAAAATACTTCTATGTGTGCATGTGTGCGTGTATCTTGAGACTAGGCCACCTGTGAGTATTCCGTATTTCAAGTTCATCATAAGCTGAGCACGGTAGGTATTAGCACAGTATAAAAAATCACAAAGCAATAATGCAGTGAGTAGTTCATGTATTAACAACTGCTTTTTAAAACCCATGTTGGTTATTCCATGTTAAATTTCATCAAAAATGTATTAGGAAATGTTTTTGCTGAATAATATCATGCATAAGAAACTATTCCATTCTGTCTTTTTACCTTTATAGTCCATTTCACTGGCATCTCTCCATTTCACATCAGTGTTTCTGGACTTTCAGGAAGT
>JAOXXN010000395.1:107848771-107863478 GCA_026770055.1 Myrmophylax atrothorax
GCAGGCATGGTTTTCATCCCATGCACAATACTATGAAATGCAGATAGCTTAATAAGCCTTTAGGACTCTTGCACTTTTATTTTCTTTTATGTTGCTGAAAGACAGTCCTTCCAAAAGCTAATGACATTAATGACATCTGTTGGTTACTATGGGATAGCAGTCCACCATTAGCATCTGTCACTCTGTGACAAGGTTAACTGTGAAACAAGCCTTAAAAAGTAGCTTAAATGTACCCTTGTTGGCGACACCTGAAGAGGGCATGCTCATGATGAGGAAATGAGATTAAAAGCAAGAATCCAAAGGAGATGATAAAGATGCGTAGGATGGCAACATTTTGTTCATCGTCCTAAGGGAGGATAGGGAGAAACATGGTCTCACAGTGATCATGAGAGGCTGAAAGGGTCTGTCATTGAGGAAAATGAGAAGAAAAAAAAAATTGTTGGAACTGTGATTAGCTCCAGGAGTGGATCCTTAAGAGGAAAGATGAACTGCAGCAGAACAACTGAGTGGGATGGAAGAAACATTAACCTTTTATTTGAAGTAACTGGAACAGAGGGGAAGCCCACATGTGAAGCTCTTCAGTGGTGGAGGACTCTATTCAAGATGAAAGGCAGAAGGTCTTGGAAATGGTAGACACAAGGGAGATCTGACTGAATGTTAGATATTCCCCTGTATGAGGTAAGTAATGCCAAAGGGACTACTCTGAAATGGCAAATAGTAGAAATATCTTAAGGAAGAATTCTGGGATAATGAGACTCATCAAAAGACTAGTCGGGAAAGATTACAGCTCTCAATAAAACCCTTCTATCTGCTTTTCATTCTCTCTTGTCCTCTCTCCCTCAGTGGAGTAAATCAAGTACTTCTCTCCAGACTGGATGAAATCTTTATGTAGATCTTCTTCTTCCTTTTGCCTGACATACTCTATCAACTTCCACAAGAGGATTTCTAGTGTTCATCTCTTTCACTGACCTGTCTGTGCCCTGTTTCTAGATGTGCATAGGTTTCACAGGCTGATCTGAACATTTCATGTAACTCTCTGAAGTTTACAGACCCCTTAGGCCTCATCTCCAACTATATAAATGTGAAGAGATTTTTTCAAATCTGGCATGATAATTTGAAAATAGCAGTGCTAACCCAGCAAGTATTACTGATAAAATTTATTTTTAAAGATAAAAAAACCCAAATGTTGGGGAGACAGATCACTCTTGATTAAAACTAAATAACATTTCCTGCACTGCACAGCAGTTTGGAATATCAGTAGCTATAGACTTATCACCCAGACTTCCTTCCAGGGCGTGTTAAAAATTCAGGGATGCAGGTAATAAGTGTCTATCTTAATAATTTGGCAGCATTATATTAAATCAATGGAGCAGAGTGATCTCAAAATAAAGATAAATACAGTAGAAAACTTGCTGTAGGAGAGAAGAAAGGTTGTAAGACATTTATGTTGCTTTTCTGTGTCCTATTGAATCTTCCATGAATGTCATTAAGAAGAAATCTCATCTATTTATTTGTGTTGAACCAGCTAGTTCACTTAAGAGCAATATAGTTTGGTTACTCAAGAAAAAGTGTTCCGCAGGGCAGGTGAGAACCTGTACCTGTTCAATCCAGTCAAAGTTGGTCATGTGTTTTTTAGTCTATACTATATTTCTATGCTCAGTGACTGCAATAATTCACACAAGAATATTCCAGGATCACTGATCAGCTTTCTACCAACTGAAAGCTCCTTAAAGTATGAGAAATTACTACAATTCTTATGAAATTTCTTGGATTTCTCATTGCACAAAATTTTATCACTGAAAAACCATTGTTTTTCATTAACACTGTTGAAGGCAAAACTTTTACAAATACAGGGGACAAAAATGCCTGTTAAGTTTCTATAAAAATTGAACTCCTGTTAAGGCAGACACAATGAAGAAAGAAGCACACATCCACAAGTAAAGTACATATCTTGTTAACAGATTAAAATATTAATTGCAAAAGAAAGGTGAAAAATACAATTTCATGGAGTTACAGATTTATAGTATGGTTTGGGTTTGAAAGGGGCCTTGAAGATCATCTAGTTCCAATCTGCCCTGCCAGGGGACACGTTCAACTAGACCAAGTTGCTCAGAGCCCCATCCAACCTAGTCTTGAACATTTCTGTTGCCAAAAATGGGAGAAAAGATTTTTCCAGACAATATTAATATAAAATAGAGAGCTGGTCTTTAATGAAAGTGCTTTCAGGTGCTCCACAATACATAAGTGCACCCGCAATATGGGGTTCTTACAAATTTATAACATTACTTAATTATCATATCTAATGGATACATCCAACCTGAAAACCATTTGCGCTGGTACCACCTTCAGAATTGCCGTGTTGGAGCCTTTCAAACGGTGCTGGGCCCTCTGTCCTGTATTGACTACAATGTATCTTATTATTCTGATCCAGGTGCATGTGCCAAATGGGACGTCCTTGCTAAAATATCTTTTCTTGAAAAGTACATTGAACAGAATTTCAAGAATGTGACACAAACCATGAGAAAGGGGTTTATAAACTGTCAGTTGCTGTCTTAAGTGTGAGAAACCATACAGCTACATTAAAACCTATAAATATACAAAAATCTTAAGGCATCATTCACAGGGATAGGACACCCACAAGTTCCCTGGACAACCTGTTTCAGTGTCTCACCACTCTCACAGTAAAGCTTTTTTTTTCCTTATATGTAATCTAAACTTATGCTCCTTCAGTTTTAACCCACTCCCCCTTGTCTTGTCACTACGTGCTCCTGTAAACAGTCTTGCTCCATCTTTCTTCTAATTTCCCTTCAATTTCTCATACAAGTACTTCTGTTGCATTTGAACTTTGAAAGTCTATTTGCTAGCAGTACAGTATGCCATTCTCATCTTATTTTCTTTTTTCCTTTTCTTCCTCAACCTCAAAAATTCAAACATTTCATTTATTATCGTAGTAACACATGCAGATGTTTCAAAAACCAGAAGTTTGACAGAAACTTTCTATGACTGTAAAACTTGATAAAGGTGTAGTTTATGTAAATGAGTAACATTAATTGTCCTTTGTAATAGAAGTTATGTATTGTAAGCAACTAGACCAAGTTTGACATTTTACGAATATTTTGTGTTGCTGATATGTTCAGACAAGCTGTTCTATACACTCTGTTATGGGAAATCTCTCGGCTTCACTCTTTTTGATTCCATTTATACATCTGCTCCAAACAGAGCAGAAATTTGCAGCTTTCATTCTTACTTTTCATAGGTGATCCCTTAAGAAGTGTAAGTATAAAAGCAATGTTTACCATAGTAGATGTGACTGAACCTGCTATAGTTTCCATTTTTTTCTACAAATGGATTGTCTTTGAATTAATATTGGGAATGACCCCAAACAGTGTATCTTTCCAATAGTGTTCTTTTGAGATGTGTGGTACAATTTGTAACCTGAAGATAATTGTGTCAGGCTTTCTGCTGTCATGGACACCATCGACATAATAATTTTTCTTGGCTCTTATCTTTAAACTCTTTGTAAAAACTGTAAGAAGTTAGATAAGCACTTCAGTACCAGTGTATTCAGAAGGTATGGACACATCTATAATAACCAATATTGCCCCCAGTTATCACCCTGGGAATCGTCAGTGACCTTTCTTATTAGCACTACCCTCTAGTATAATGAATAGAGGCTTATAATCACCTGAAAGGAACACATTAATCATCTCTATCACTTTTTTTCACTGCAAGTTTTCTTTACCTTACAAGATCACATATATGACTTTGGAGAATGCTATAAACCCTAATCCCCATATTGTACACATACAATCAATGAACAGTAAACTACAGTTTCTATAGTTATAGTAAATGGTCCTTATGTGTAGATATATTAGAATAGTTGTTTCTTATTTAAATGGTTTTAATTCACATTCAGTGAACAGTGAATAGTTAATTAACTATTCACAAGCATAGGCAGAATATTTGTTTACATAGTTCCTTTGTGTATATGGGAAGCCCTCCTGGCAAAGTTAAACACCTTTACATGCATACAAACTATCCTATTTCGATTGACAGAGCTTCATTAAATAATTTATAATTACCTTCCTCATTCCTTTTTTTTATGACTAGTTTGAAATAGACATGCACAAAGTCATTTCAAACTGTGCATTGCATTAATATGAATAAATATTCCAGGAGGCCAAGATTATGCACCTTTCAAATATTTTTCCCCTGTGGAGTTTACTCAGCAAAATCACAAATCACACAATTTCTGATAATACAGTAAGCAGTTCATAACATTTCCTTTTTACACTCTCATGCTATTTTTTCTAATACTGTAGGTAATAATTGGCATTTTGTGATATTTAAAATCTATTACCCTGTGTTATTTTAAGAACTTCATTCAGTTCTCTTTTTAGAAAAGGGAGTGAGATAACAGAATTCAAGATACATGCTGAACTTTGCATGTATATGAACTTTGCTACTCTATAGGTGTTAAATAGATATCGGAAAATTTATAGTTCAAGTCTTAACTTTAGAATCTGTATAATTTTAGGTTGAGTATTTCTGTTTGACATACCATCTTCCTGTAGTTAACAGGTTGTGAAACTGAAGGAATGCAGGTTCAAATTTGAATATAGCTTTGCACATTTGGGATTACCAAAGCAGAAATGTATGACTAGATAAAAGTTCTCTATCAACACTGCATTTGACTATCAGGACAGGGCACTAGGATAACACAAGGGAGGAAAGTGAACAAAGATGTAGTATTGTGTAAAACAGTACTTTGCACCAACCTATCTTGGTAAGCATGTATATATGTGTTGTGCATGAATGCTCTACCTCTGTAACAAATACCAAGTAACCAGTGTTGGTTCAGAGTGCAGTGAAAAAGAGGCTAAACTAATTCAAATTACCTTGCACTTAATTGGATTAAGCTGTTCACTTGGACAATTATTGTGGATCAACTGTGTCTAAAACCTTAGCATTTCCTTGAGCTGATCTTCTATTGTATGTGCCCCAATGAAATATTAATTGCCCCAGAGAGAAAGAGAAAGGGTTCTTCTGATCCACTTGTTAAACATTGATTTGAGAGGGGTTATCTGAGTTAAAATGAGTATGTGTTGGAACACATACGATTTTTACCTGTTACCAGCTTTACCTGTTAGTCTGATGGTTAAGGTACTTGACAGAGTTTGAGAGTTCAAATACTCTCATTTTAAATATTTTTCTAACCAGTAAGGCAAAAAAAAAAAAAACCACAAACCACCAAGTAGCATCATCTTCAGCATCATCCTTCTTTTTTCTTGTTCGCTTCTTATTACACATGCCCTAGATTAACTTTTGATACATCTCAAGTGAACAGAATTTAGTGTTTTGTTTGGGTGGTAGAGTTACATATTTTAATTTTGGTTTTATCTAGCTGGATGCTTACTATTAATTTAGTTCTTAATTGCTGATTAATTTCACTGAATTAAAAAATTAATTAGAAAATAATTCAATGAGATCTTGTAACTAACCTGAAAGTTCTTGTGGGACATAATTTCTGTTTTAATACCCAGAGGCTGGAATTTTCTGTTCCAAACAAGGGTAAAATCCTGGTCCCATGGTATAATCTCAGTCCCACTAATTCCTTGAGACTGACTACTGAATTTCAGGATTAGTACCCCCCACCTTCCTAAAACTCACTCATATCAGACTGTGAGATGTGTAGCATTTATGTACTATCCACAGTATATTCATTTTAATATTTTATATGTCTATGTGTGTATGTACACTCCAAAGGGCAGATGTAACAGGAAATGATCTTAAATCAGTCATACGCCACCAAAGATTACCTAGAGCATTAATAAAAATCAAAGGTCCCAAGAGCATAATTAAAGTTGTACAAATTTCAGGGGCTTTTCATAATGTAGTTTTTATGACTACTGAAAGAATATCACTCTACTGTGGGAGAAAAAAAGGCATATTTTTCTTCTGATCAATCAGCCTATGAAATACATATGGTGTGGCTATTTGCACAATCTACTCCAGAAAGAAGTTTAGATGCATGTTTGTGTATGATAGTTAAAGATCTGTGTTCCTGTACTGTCAATGGAGAGAGGTAGAAACTGCTGAGAAAGTGGTTCAAAGTTCAGAAGATAAATGTTTGAAGTATGAATAGCCCATAAAGCATGCAAGCAACATACCTACACATTTGACAGATGGCAGACCCATTAAGGTTGGATGTGGAGATAAAAGACAGAGCTTGCATCTCTTTATGGTCCCAGAACACCAGTAAAATACATAGGTATGAATCCAAAGCTCTCCTGACAGTAGTTGCATACTGAAGTAACCCCTGATAAATAAAACAAAAGTCAGGTAGTGTCTGTAACAGTGCAGACAAAGACACACAGTCTCAGCTAATCACTTAACTAGTGATCAATGTCATTTCACATAAAATAACCAAAGGTGAAAATGAAACACTGACATTGTGAACGCTTGATTAAATCTGGAGCCGATTAGGCTGGCACAGTTTATGTTAAGAGTACAGGTGGTAAATCATCTCACTCTTAGGTCAAGTAAAAGAAGAGATATAATTAGAAAGACAAGCATACTGCAGCCAGGATGATTCAGACTGGAAATTTAAATGCTTGTTAGCAAAGCCCTGGCAAGCATTAGGAATAATGCATTAAATAACTGTTAATTTGAATTAAAAGTGTTCTGTACAAATACATTGAGCTAACAGGCAAGTTGTAGTTGTTTTCCTCTGTTTCTATAGCTGGAATTTTTGTATATAAATAAGTGATTTCATTCACAGGGACCAGTTCTTGCAATCTTTTCTAATACTCAATTTTCCTTCCATACCCATATATATGGACTGTTCTGCTCCTTTGTTCACAGCATTTCAGTGTGCTTGATTCTTTCTGTATATTCTATTCTACATAAATCTTCTTTGCTATAGGATCTGGCTTCTCTCCACTACTGCATTATATATTAATTAATATGCTTTAGCATAGTATAAAGGAACTTTAATCAAATGAAAATTATCTGGCTTGGTGCAAAAGTAATTCTTCTTGTACAGGAGATTGAGTAGTTTCACAGGTATGTTTTGTCCTTAAGCTCTGTGATTATATCTGAAATAGTGGATGCAAGGACAAGGGAGTGCTTAAAGGCTGATGTAGGACTATTTGACAGGTACCAACGTTCTCCTTACCCCCAGTTCATATCCAAGGTTTTCCTCTCATAAGAAATGAACAATCACAGAATCAGTTGGAAAAGACCTCCAAGATTATTGAGTCCAACCTTTGACTGATCAGCACCTGATCAGGTCCTTAGACCTGATCAACCAAACCTTAGTGCTAAGTGCCATGTCCAGTCATTTCTTGAATGGTTTCAGGGGTGGTGACTCCACCACTTTCCTAGGCAGTCATATGTAATGCTTAACCACTCTTACAGTGAAGAAATTCTTCCTGATGTTCAACCTGAGCCTCCCATGGCACAGCTTGAGTCCATGTCCTCTTATCTTGTCACTAGTTGCCCAGAAGTAGAGGCAGACCCCCATCTGGCTACAGCACACTTTCAGGTAGTTGTAGAGAGTGATAAGGTCTCCTCCCTGGGCCTCCTCTTCTCCAGGCTGAAAAACCCCAGCTCTCTCAGCTGACTTACTCAATGGACATGCTCCAGCACCTCCAATATCTTTCTTGAAGTGAGGGGCCCTGAACAGGACACAATCCTCAAGTACAGTATCATAAAAACTTTAATGAGATTTCTATTTGAAATAATTTGGGAATGAGGATTTTTACAGTTTAACAATTAATGTCTTATGCAACCTCTAAAACTATGTCTTCATTGTAGTTACTTCTGATTAACTGTGTCTCAAAAAGGTATTGAGA
The DNA here is from genome assembly GCA_026770055.1 of Myrmophylax atrothorax. NCBI lineage: Eukaryota > Metazoa > Chordata > Aves > Passeriformes > Thamnophilidae > Myrmophylax > Myrmophylax atrothorax. Next base: position 107,856,628 of record JAOXXN010000395.1, read on the forward strand.
AACCTCATCCTTCTGAAAGAGGGTCTGTCTATGCTTAAAAATAAGAACTAAATCTTTCGTTTTATTCTGGAGCAATAATTTTTTCACATCTCTTGAGATCTGACAATTGATAACTTAAATAGGACTGAAATCAACAGGTGTGACATTGTTAGCTTTCATGGGAAAATCTTGTGTCAGCAAAGAGCGGAGAGTTTGCTTATGGGATCCTTGATAACAATGGCACTAGCTTCAGTGTTGCTATCAGTTAATCTTTCCTGAGACCATTTTGTACTGATTTTTTTATTTATACTTCATGCCCCTGTTTTCTATGCTTCTTATCATTTGTCCTGTGTTTGGTTTTCCTACTAGCCTTGGCTCTCAAAAAATTATTTTTCATCACACTTTTACATTTGCAAGTCAAATGGTGTGCTCAGGTTTAATTAGAGGTACAACAAACTCTAGTAAAATGGCTAATAGCATCCACAATATTATCTAAATTAATTATGTTCAGTTTGAAATAACTCTTTTTGATACCTGAATTCACAGTTCACTGTACTGACTTTGGAATAAATGCTGTTTTCACAGATGAACTGAAAATATGATTTACCATTAACTGTAGAACTACTGTCCAAATACTTCTATTTAGAATTAAAGTTGGGTTTGTGTACTACTTTCAGTGTAGTATGATGCAAATAGGTTGGGTCTGTTGGAAAATCCTAGTCTGTATATTTAGCTTTCCAAATTTCGTTGCTTCTCTGAGACATACACAAAGTTTTAACATCCCTTCCAATGTAAAGCAATTGCTTTCCATGTCAAACAAAAGCCCTTATTAGAGTGAGGTAATGTGTTAGCTGCTAAGAAGATGCTGCTATGCTAGCAAACTAATAAATATTCATAAATAAACTTGAACTACACAATGCACATATTCTCCAAAGAATGTGCTATAGTCTTAATCCAGAGAGTGTTGTAGTAATTAACAGATAAAAGGGGAGGTTCATTAAATGAATATGCAGTGTCATGAAATCAGAGCTCTGCATTGATCACTGGTAACTTAAAGATCCTTCCTTAGCTAGAATATTTTGACACTCCATTTATCACTAGCCCTATTTTTAGATTTTTAATTAGCAGATCACTAGCCCTTACCTCATTAACTTAGCTTCTGCAAAAACATTATTTCTAGAGATAATAGCTAGGTTAGAATAATCACCACTCCCAATTTCTTGTGCTGTAAGGAAGGACAGGACTTTAGTTTCTATCACATGAAAATATATTTCATACCAGGCAAATCTGACCTTGACTCAAGAGCATGTGTCTTATTTTCTGAACAATTTCTCTTCATTTTATTTTTCTAAATGCACTAACCTTGAAACAGGCACCTTTTCAAAGACAACAGAAACATTTTGCTAATTTATATTAAATGTTTATTTCTAGCTCTCTGTAAAAACGTTTTGAGATATGTTTCAGCAGAAAATTGTACCTTGACATGTGTTTAACACAGCTTGCTGTATATTTGTATAGATAAGTTTTTGAACAGTTGGCCTTTATAGATGTTTTTATGAGAGAAAATGACATTTTCAGAAGTCAAAATGAATGAAATAAAGGCATATTTACACCTATGTTTGTGAAGTATAAAGGCTTAAGACACTAATAGAAAGCAGAGAATTGACAAATCAATGAAGTATGTCTTGCACAGATATTTTCTTCAATTTGAAATGCCTATTTTATTGCTTATACCATTGGAGGAAGGCATGTTCCACCACTGGTGATATATAGGAGTATACATCAGGCCATACTATTTCAAGATTATATAATTATCTCTGCAATGTGCATGTTATATTTTCAACATGCTGCTTAAGGCTTAAGGTTTTCTTGTTTTAAGACCCACAGTTAAATCCTCTTAACGTCTTTTTGCTCTAACATATGTAGCAACAATGAAAATAATAGGCTAGCCTCAATTAAATGGCCAGTGACTTAGGTAGCTTAACAATATTTGCATCCCCTGGCCATTCTATCCAATTAAAATTCCTGTCAAATGGAAGAATTGATTACCTTTTTTAAGCAGAGAGGTTTACATCATGGAAGCAGACAAACTAAATAATTTAGATTAGAGCTTTCAACACATTTCAAATGCTGTCATCACTGCCTAGTGAAACAGTTTATGGCATCCTAAGACTTGCTTTCATTACATTCACTGATTTTGCAATCAACAGTAAGCCAGAAGTTCAGAACACCATCTAAGAAGGTCATAGTGCTGCCACTGAAAATAGTCTGGGGAAAGGTCACCTAATTATTTTGTGTTTTATGTTTCTAGCTATGCTCTGATATGTAACCATGTGTATGCAATCTCATTAAGCACTAATGCTAGCTTTGTAATGAAAACAATCTGTTTTCAAACTTAAGAACTAATTTTCTCATTTGCAACATCTTTGATGTAAAACATCTAGAGCACAGGACTTTCCCAGGATGAGTACACAACGTCTGAAGCTTATCATTACACTATTAAAGTAATGCAATGGATGACAAAATGAATTTTTTGGGAAAATATAATTTGCTATACTTATACTAGAGTTGTTTCAATGTAGACAATCACATGCATATTTTGTAAAGACTCATTTAGACTCTTTTTCATTGAATCATACAAACCCGGAGAATGTGGTAACCTACTGTAAAAAGTTTGCAACAAGCAGGATCTTATCAAATTCTGACAAAATTTTTCAAGAACACTGGTAATTTCATGAAGAGTTAAGAGAGCTAATTCCACTGGTAGATCTCAGGAATTACAGCAGTTTTTTATGTATCTGGAGTATCTAGATGGAATCTGAGACAAGCAGAGACGTTTCCACAAAATGTGTAATTTTTATTTATACTTAGGTCTTTGTTCACCTGGACCATCTGAGTTGGGTGTTGTGAGAGCCTGAAATGTTCATGGTTCACGACTCAAACAATCAAACATTTTGAAAAGCAGCAGGGTGCTTGGCTGAGGCCAGGTTTGCAATCTCCAACCAAAGGGAAGGTGTGTGGTGGTGAAACCTCTGATGTCCGTAAGACAGAGGGGGTGTTCGTACACTACCAGAGGCTACAAGCTGGATTTTGAGCCAGATAAGGGAGAAGGCCAATAAGAAACAGACCCTGCAGAGGCTGAATAGCACTTTTTATCATGCCATTGTCCTCCCTTATGCAACTGGCTCAGCTGTAAAACTCCTCCCTCCTCCCCAGGGGGGGATATTGCAACTTTCAGACATAGCCCTAAAGGTATTCAGCCCTTCTGATGGGGCATAACTGGCCTAATTATGCTGATGTGAGAGGCAGCTGTTGTGTCTTAGAAGGTGTCATAAACCATCAAAGACCCCCAAAGTGCCCCCAGACTCATTTGTGGTGCCTTCCACCAGAGGACTGTGCATGGTGGCCAGTTTGCATAAGAAAGTGCAAAACTACCCCTCAGGGGAATTATCTGTGCATTCCACCAAAACCTGAATGTATATTAACTCATTGAACTCTTTGTTTCATGGCCTTCCCCCACCCACGAGAATCAAGACTGTGACCATCACTTTGACCAATGGACATCAAAATTGCAACAATCAAGTCTTGTCACTGGATCCACAAGTACTGATATATTTCTACTTTTATCCTGTCTTTCTCTTTCTTTCTTTTCCTTATACGTTTTCTTAAGTGTTATTTTTATGGTTTTGTATTGATATATTTCTACAGATAATAACCAAAATGGCTACATACCTTCTTTCCATTGCAACCAAATTGTTCTAAAATGAGCTCTACATATATAGATTTATAGATAAACACCAGTCATTCAGTGTCATTTCACTCTAATCTGCTCAAGGGATCTATTAACAAGAACCTCAGTTACACTCACCTTCAGGAGTGGGTCATAACAGATGTAACAATAAGAAATTACTGCCTTTGTATGAGAGCAACTTTGCATAACTTTGTTTGACATTTTCAGACTCCATGAAAAGAATGTTGCAGTTCAGAACACACAAAAATTCAGAATTTTTCAGATTTTCACCATAATTTCATTTATGCAGATGTCAACTCCTACTCAACTCCCCTTGGATCCAAATATGCAGAGGTAGGGTGTTGCCCCAAAACTGGCAATTCAGATGAATCTTCTGAGCAAGTATCTGAGATTCTTGACCCTTGCCCTATCTGATGATGTAATTAACATTTTGGTTTTGTTGTATTGTTTGGGTTTGGGGTTTTATTTAATGCAGTAAGCTAGCTCCTTCTCTTCCTCCCTGCCTTGGCACATGCTAGTGGGTAGCAAGGAAAGGAGGTCAATTTGCTGCAATCTGAAGAGAGTGAGATAAACTGCAGTAATTATCCTAGATGTGTGCTAGCGTGACCTTGTGTTCTAAAAACAATGAATCCTGCTCCATCCGCTAAACCCAACAATACTTTTGCAATTAGCCCATAACTGCTGGCCTGTATCCTAAGTGGGTGGATGCTTCATGGCTCCTCCATGAGGTAGATGCCTTTGTCCCAGGAGAACAGCAGGCACAGGTGAACTACCAGAAGGAGGACAGAGGGCCTCTATTCCCCACACCAACATCAACTTGGCACATACATTCACACATGCTGTGACAACAGATTTGTGCAGTGGCACTGAAAGGGCACCATTATAGCAAACGCCAATACATACCAAGAAATGTGCACTTGAAATGAACCATTCCTACATTTTACAATACCTGCAGCAACATGGCAATCCTAGCATCTATAAAGCAACATCTAACACCAACAGCACAGCACCTAACATCTATGGCAACACAGCAAATGAACCTCAGATTAACAGCAGAGCTCAAAGTGTCACTACCAGTGCCCCTCAGCAGCTATTCAGAAAAGCTAACGAGGCACTGCATTACAGGAGGCATATGAGGCAAATATATAAATAATATTATATTTTCTTTCAAGGGATGCTGTAGTCTCATCCTGGCTACTGTACTGGTTACCTTGTCTTAGAAAACATATTTTGTAGACAGAGGCAGAGACAGCTTGCAGAGGAGTGATGAATCATCAAGGGCATCTCAGAGATTAAGAGAGATTGAGAAGATTAGGACTGTTTGCTTTGGAAATAAGAAAAGAGGATGTGATCAAAGTATCTGAAGTACTTCAAGAAATGTCTAAAAGACAGAGTGGTGTGATTGGAAATTATTCTTTACTATGTCTCAGAGCACAAGACAAGAGTTCGCTCAATTAAATTAAAATGAGGAGGAATTAAAACTGACTCTCAGGGACCTGATGGCACTAACAGGCCCTCGTGGCCCTGCCTAGTTTCCCAGATGCCTCCCATACCATTTTCACAGTGCAGGCCCCTTCCAGCTGAGCCCAGAGATATCAGGCCCTGCCACAGAGACATCTCCAGTGTCCATGTCACTGCTTGTATCTCCTTGGCTGACAGACCTACTGCCTTGGTCTCCCTGTTGCTCATGGGGTCAGTGAGGTCCATAACTGTTACCACCCTGCTCTGTGGGGTGACCTCTACTTGTTCCTGAGGGAGCTGCCTGCCTGCAGCCAGTTCAGGCCACCTGGAGCTGGGGGCCAAGTTCATGAGGCCTGACCTGCAGTCTGCCTCAAGGCAGCCCCATGAAGCCTCTTGTAGCCATCAAGCCTCAAGATTTTGTCAGCACGTAAAAGCAGAGCAGAGCCCTGGTGAATGCCTGCTTGTGGCTGTCCTCTGCATCTTGCCTACATAGGTTTCAGAGTGAACCTGGTCCCTGGTTGGGAAGCACTGCCATCCCAGTGAGTGTGGACCTTTTCACCACTGCAGCTCACGTCATCCTCCCCCAGGAGCTGCCTACAGTCCCACAGATTGCCCAACTCTTTTATAAGGGGCTTTGATGCTGTGGCCCTCCTCACAGCATCACTACTGAGCAGTGGCTTGGTTCACAGCCCGACCTCTCCTGGAGACCAACCTGTCTCTTCATCACCTGGCCAGCATGGCAACCACCTTTGGCTCCCAGCTTCCTTTTCCATGCTCTGGCTGCTCCCTGGCAAAGTAAAAAAAAAACAAAACAAAACAGAAACACCTAGTGCCAAAATGCTCCATTAATTTGCAGAATTCGCTGCCCAATGAAAATGTTGATGTGAAGCATTTAGCAGATCCCAGAAACAGAAAAGGTATTAATCTGGATATCCACACAATTAATTTAACAAAAATTAATTCTATCAAATAAGCATTAGACCTCCAGGCTTCAACCAGCTCCAATTACAGGTTGATGGAAAGATGAAATCTCTTGGAGGGAGAAGGTTGTCTCACAGCTTACTGAAACACAGCAAGTCACATCTCAATATGAGAAAAAACTTCTTTACTGTAAGGGTGTCAGAGCACTGGAACAGGCTGCCCAATGAGATTATGGAGTCTCATTCTCTGGAGATATTCAAAATCTGCCTGGACAAAACCCTGCATGACCAGCTGTAGGTGAACCTGCTTTAGCAGCATGATTTCCAGAGGCACCTCCCAATGCCAACCATTCTTTGATTCTGTGGAGACAAACTTCTTCCTCTGGAGTTTCCAGTACTGACAACTATGTTATAGAAAATACCAACTAGTTAGCTCTTGTGTTCATAACTACAGAACCATAAATTGGATAAAATGTATAAAATAATTCACCTTCAAGTGGTCTATTGTGACCACATGTCTCATATTTTCAATTAATGAGCTACTTGCAGTGTACTGTTGTTTTGTAAGGACATAAATTTCTGCTGGAAATTCCTCTAGGATTTTTTTTATCTAGGGGCAAGCATTGTCCAGTCCAAATGCTGGGGTTGTGTAGCTGCAAATATACCATGTCATGGCAATTTGAACTGAAGCCAAAGAAGGTCTAAATCCCCTTAGGGCTGCTTCCTCTCTCCACCACTCT
>JAOXXN010000395.1:107874315-107888287 GCA_026770055.1 Myrmophylax atrothorax
TTTAAAGAGAAGGAAAGAAATTTCCTTCATTTTTACTATAATGCACTTAATGCACCATACAGAGAAGAATAGAAGTGCTGTCCAATAGACCCTTTGTGTTTTCCTCAACCTTTGCTATCAGCTTCCTTTTCCACTTCTTTTTATATAGAAGACCTCATTCTAACTTAGTAAAACCCCAGCCCTGTGAGGATATATTGCTCTCTAGACCTGGAAGACACAGTTTCCATATCTCCATCTGTAAATGATAGATTGTAGTATATATGTTTTAAGGACGTGTTTAGTTTTTCACATTTCATTATATGAAAGCTTATGTGCTACTTTAAAAGTAAACCTGCAGGAGAAATGAACCCAGCTCAAGAGAGATTACAAGTCAGACTTACTATTTACTAAATTATTAATTACTAATATTTCAACCACTGTCCACTGTACCACGTACAGACACTTGAAGATGTGGACCATATTATGTGATAACAATGTTTTAAACACTGTTGCAATTGCTGCATGTGATTAGCATTAAGAGTAATCATATGGCCAAAAGAAAACCATGGTAGCATTACCTTTACCAGTGTACAGGTTTTGAAGTCAAATTTTTCATCTACAAAGAACTATCAAACTAAACTTAAGGCATCATAATAGAAAACTTTACACTACTAATCTGCCTGCCTCCACAAAACAGAGAGAGATAGGCACAGACAGTTTCAGAAAGAATAAATCACATCAAATAATTTATAAACGTAGAATACTGGGGGGTCTTGGGAAAGTCACTTCTGCATGGTCTGACTACCTTTTTCTTGTTTATTATATAAAATCAGACAACTGCTAAAACACATCTCATGAGATCCCAACAGATGTGATTTAGACACATCAGTTTTATTCAGCTTAATGGAATTTGAGTTTTTATTGCTCAGAAATTTTCTTTTGATGTTTATTAAAATCATGGATTTAATGAGCAATTAGGGTAGACAAAATGTACTCAAATTTCAAGAATATAAATAAGGGAGGGAATTGCAATAATTTGGAAACAGTTTTAATATTTTTTGTTGTTATCATGCAAATATTCAGTTAGAAAAATAAATTCAGATTGGTTTGTACACAAGCCAAAGATGATTAAAAAATTATTACAACAACAGAACATCTGCAAAAATAATCTGAAAAATACTGTTAGTGTTCTGAAATCTACTGTGAAACAGTACTCTGAAATCAGAAATACTAACAGAAGCTTTGAGATTAAACTGGAGAGTAAACTACTATGATAACATAATGCCTATCTGGGGAGTCAGTTGAACAAAAATATTCTTCAATACACTATTTGAAAAATGCTAATGTATTTTGGGTTTTTGTGTTGTTTTGGGTTTTTTTTAACTATAATCAGGAGGTAATAATTTCAGGAAATAATAAAAAAAGTTTCCCCTGGATAGTTTTTCTGGACAAGGATGAAGAACAGTATAGTGACTGTTCAAAACCATCAAAAAAGCTCCTTAAATCACACAAATACGTAATGTAGGAAGCAATGAAATTAAGAAGTGTAGGTCAAAGGTCTTGAAAACATTCTTAGCTCAAAGACAATTACTAAACTATGGAATTTCTTCTTGGAAAAGCAATTAGGTTTCACCACTTCAATCCACAGGTGCTGTGTAAAACTTTCTCACAGTCATAAAATATACCAGTTTCTTTGTAATAATCTTTTAAACATTAACCATCACAGTTTATTTTTAAGTGTTTTCAGAGATGCACATGTAGAATCCAAAGACACAGGCTTGCATTTTATGTTTGTACAATACATATATGTATTTTCCTATTTTAGAGTATCAGTGAAAAACCCTGTTTTTTTAATCCAATTTTCATATTATTTGAATGGAAACCATAGTCATACTGTTACAAAAAAAAAGACATTATATCTGAGGATGTGCCAGCTAGAAGCCTGCTATACTACAATCACAAATTTCATAAATTCCCTATATACATAGCTATTTATCTTGCAGGGGAATTGCTGCAGGTTTTATTTCTTTTTCCTTTTTTTTCGAAGAATATTGTTTTGCTCAGTTAATGAAATCCTATAGGAGCTTAATGAAATAAGTATGGCTTCACCTATTGGTATTATATAACACTAGTAGAGTATAATAGTATTCTCAGGTCAGTAAAAGACACCTTTTTTCTCCCTCCTCAATGAATAATAGAAGTTAGCTACTGCAATAAATCACCTTTCCTCAAGGCAGCAAAACCAATATGTATGAGGTCAAATGCATCACAGCAAGTGCAATAGAAAAATGGTAGCTTACTCATGAGATATGATCTATATTTTATCAGCTTCACTCTGACTTCTTTCACTCTGTCTTTATAAGAAAATAAGCATTTGATTAAGATCTCAAGAGTTTTTTATAGAAATTTTCTTTTTGTTCACTTTCTGCTTAATATTCCCCAAGTTTACTATCAGTGCATTGGAATTATCTTAAACAAACAACATGGCAATGTTGGGACTCATCCAAACACACAAGTCAACTTTTCAGTTCAACATAGGAGGAGACACTCAATAACAATAGCCAGTGTTCACTGGGCATAAAATCAGCCCTGATGGCCTCAGCTGCAGTGAGGGATATCAGACAGAAAGGACAACACATTTTTGACTCAACAGTCAGTGTTATTTCAGTTGTTTGTCTCTAGGGCTTCAGAATATCCTCATATGACATGAGTGGCTCCTGTTGGCAATTGCGAGGACTGAAATACAAGAGAGAATTCCAACCACCTAAAGGAAAACACTTAGATGTAGACCAAGATGGTTAGGCTAGGTAAGACTAGTCTAGAGTCCCTATATCTCTAGAGATACTTGTGGAATCTCTGCAGATTACTGAGGAAATCTACACATCAAGTAGTTTAGCCCGATTTTCGCATCTAAATTTAGACAAATGTCATCTAACCCAAGCTATTTTATTCAAACAAAATATGAAAATTTTCTTTTTATGAAATTCAAAACTGAGGATCCAAGGATATCTTTAAATATAAAACACTCTGCTATCGGTATATAGAATCAAAGAATCATAGAATGATTTAGGTTGGAAAAGACCTCCAAGATCATTAAGTCCAACCTTTGACTGATCACCATCTTGTCAACTAAACCACAGCACTAAGTGTCATGTCCAATTGTTTCTTGGACACCTCCAGGAACAGTGATTCCATCACCTCCCTGGACAGTCTGTTCCAATTCCTGACCACCCTTTCAGTGAAGAAGTTCTTCCTGATATCCAGTATGAACCTTCTCTGGTACAGCTTGAGGCTATGTCCCCTTGTCCTGTCACCAGTTGCCTGGGAGAAGAGGTCAACACACCTGGCTACAATAGCCTTTCAGGTAGTTGTAGAGAGTGATAAGGTCTCCCCTGAGCATCCTTTTCTCCAGGCTAAACAACCCCATCTTCCTCAGCTGCTTCTCATGTGACTTACATATATTTCACTGTGATTAAATAGTCAAGTAGAAAAACATTTCTAATTTATTGTTATATTTGATTTCAGCCATGTTAGAAAAACTATTTTCTTACAGAAGCACTTTCAAAAGGCTTAATAATTTTGTATGGGTTTTTCAAATGTAGTCTGAGCCTTGGTCTAACTGAAGATAATTTGATCTCTACAGATTGTTTTTGCTGATTGTATCCTCCTTTTATATTTTCAGTTCACATACAAAGGGAACATGAATATTTCAAGATCTTATTAAAACACACTTATTTTTTTAACCTTGGAGTGGGGGAAAAATAACTTGAAGAGAAAACAATAAAAATTATTTCTAGCTATCAGATTAAAGTAAACAATTATGGTCTGTAAGGTTTAAGGCATTTAAAGATGGCAATCTTCTAACAGTTCCTTTTGCACCAAATAAGTGTGTAAGTGTACTATATGAAACAGCAAGTTATATAGTTTGTAAGGGTGAGCAGTAAATTATTTAAAAAACCAAGTATGAAAGCATGCATACACAAAAATAATCCACTAAACACACTGAAAAATACTGCCTCTCCCTGCAGAGAAAACCCTCTGTTTCATTTCACTGTATTAGATGTAATGATTGCTATGAGCCAGGTTAATTTGATGCAAACAGATTGGTAGTCATCATAGAGTCATCAGCATTCGAATATGCAATTGATAGTTAGTAATTTAATGTATTTCTTGGAAAACTGAATCTAAAATAGGAATTCAAATCTTACAAAAGCATGTCATCTCTAAAACAGAGGATAGGCCATATTTAAGATCTCCTTAAAAACTAATCTTTTTTTTTCTTGTGGGGAACCTTAGAATGGTTTTAAATTTAAAAAAAAAAAAAGTGATCACAGAGTACAATACATTATCAAAGTAATTTTCCCCACAATTACCCCAGGTTCTATACATATTATTTTTTATTTAACAAGCTTTCTGCATATATGCATGTCCTGTATCCTTGTTGAAGAATTTACCCCTAAGAACGTCTATCTTCCTGCTTATATTCCTAGTTGATAGTAATACAATCATGTTGGCTATGTCTAAATCACATGCTGAATAAATGCCAGAGTTTCAAGAGGGTGCTCTGCAGCAGAGTACAAAACATGCCTAAGGTTTATTTCTGAGAAATAACATATAAAAGCATGTGATTAGGAAGTGCATGTGCACAGCATGAAGTATCTAGTAACAATAATTTTTCCTGAATGTTTCAAGATCTTTCAATGTTTTTACTTTTATTTTTATAGGAATTAGCATAGAAAAAAGCTTTTTATTAAAGTGTATGAATAAACACAAAAAACTACTTATAGTCTGACAGACAAATCGGACAATTAAATTGTCACTAAACAGTTTTCCAGTGCTTGCCAGTTAAGTAATAGCAAAAACAGAACTTCATTTGGGCACTGTAGCAAAAATGGGAATGAGGGCAAGAGAAACCATAAATAAGTAGTACCCTTGGGGAGACATGTTGCTATGTATTGATCTTTTTTGTGTGGTCTGCCATTAAATATACCTCAGAAAGTGAACCTGAATGCAATCTAATGGAGTCCAAATGGCTTTTATTCATGTAAACTATAAAGATTAATAACTCATTTGTGAAGAGAATCCCATATAAAGCCATGGCCCTAGTCTGCCTCTAAAGAGAGAGAGACAAGGTAGTTATATGATGTCTCAAGCAAAAAAATCTCAAACTAAAAACTCAGCAATGTGAGTACAATTTACTGCTCTGTATGTCATTAATGTTGAGCATTCATGACATCTGTAAAGCCCAGAGTCTAAGCCATATGCTGCCCAGGAGTTTAATTTATATTTAAGACTCCAAGAAAGCCCACTGAACTCCTGCAGAGCCTTTAGTTCCTTAATACTTTGAATCCTTGTAAAGGGAACACGCTATATGCATTTCCCAAGAGAATTCTTTTAATTCAGCAAAAAAATAGGCATTTTGTCAAAAGGCTCACAGCAGTAACACTCAACCAAGGAGAAGAAACATTTTACTGAAGCACTCTGCAAACACCAGCTACCAGTTTAGTAAAAATACAATCATTCAGTTTTAAGTTACCCACAAGACATGAAGGAAGAGGAAAGAGAGAAAGGAAGAGATTAAAAGAAGAAAGAGAGAAGGAGTAAAGAAAGAGGTTAGAATAAGAGACTTGTATAGCTACCACCGAAAGGTCACATTATGGCAGGTCACAGGAGAGAATACAGCAAGATAGAGCCCCTTTGCTCCTCTATTCATATGGTCTGGCCAGCATGGCCACCTGTCCCAGGCAGGTCATCTGGCTCACTGACCACTCAATGCCCTCCAGGGCAGAGAGAGGGGTGCTGTAGCCAGTCAGAGGCTTCAGGGGGCATGGTGTGGTCTTTTTGATTGACAGCCCTGCCACGTGGCTTCTGTCTGCTCAGCCATGGCGTCCGTGGGGCTGCAGACCTGGCCCCTCACACACACACACACAGAGTTTGTTCTCACACAAATAATGCAGCGAGATACAAATCTGGTCTCTCACACGTCTGCATGCTGTTCTAGAGCTAGAACATCATTAAACACATGGTACAAATAAATCTGCACAAAATTTGGGTTGTGTTTATTGGAAAGACAAACATTTCAAGGATGGCCATGGTATTTTTGAAATTTAGTTTGTTTAACAAATTTTCATTTGAAAAACTCAGAATCACCAATTATTTCTGTATATTTCAGTTCTGAGTTTAACTTCCACACATTTCATTTATCATAAATAACATTTTACTTCTATGCCTGTAATAGGTCATGTACCTACAGTATTAGACTAGTACTTGGCATTGTTGTCCAGTTACATTATATTTCAGCAGTTCACTTGAACATTGCACTGACAATATCATCTCCAGAAAGCAGCAACAACTGAATACTATTTTATTGACTGCTGTGTGATTGGGAAATAGGAAGCATTTTGTGGTTTTATATCAGGAAACAGCAAAATGGCATATGACTTAAAGCACTTAAATGTATTACAAAACGGTAGGAGAAAACACTCGGCATTTATCCTTCAACTTAAAAACATGATACGCTCAAACGATCTGAAATTATATGACCCACAAGACTACAGAAGTGATTGTCACCCTTTATTCAGCACTGGTGAGGCCACACCTTGAATCCCAAGTTCAGTTTTGGGCCCCTCACTACAAGAAAAACACTGCAGTGCTCTAATGTGTCCGAAGAGGAGCAACAAAGATCTGGAGCACAAGTCTTATGGGGAAATGAGGGAGCTAGAGTTGTTTAGCCTGACGAAAAGGAGGCTCAGGGATGACCTTATCACTCTCTACAACTATGTGAAAGGAGGTTGTAGCCAAGTGGAGAAGTGAAGGTCAGTCTCTACTCCCAGGTAACAAGCAATAGGACAAGTGGAAATGGCCTCAAGCTGTGCCAGGGAAGATTTTGATAGGATACTAGGAAAAAATTTTTCACCAACAGGATTGCTAGCATTGGAACAGGCTAAGCAAGAAATTGTTCAAGTCATCATCCCTGGAGGTATTTAAAAGATGTGTAGATATAGCACTTAGGGACATGGTTTAGTGGTAGGCTTGAAGATATCAGGTTAATGGTTGGACTCTTTGAACTTAAGGATCCTTTCCAAGGTAAATGATTATAAGATTCTATATATCAAATAAAATACTTTTCAAAGGATTCCTTATTTTCCTATGGTTTGCAAATCTGAATGGCTTAGCACATGTTGTTTGAGCTTAGTTACTGATAAGGAAAATGTCAAGCGGTATGGTACATTCATTCTTCTTACTGTGTTTGATAATTTAAAGTGCTATTCAGAAGGTTGGAATTCTGTTCATTGGTAAGATTCAGATCATTGGTAAGAGTCAAAATTGCTATGTTTATATTTAGCATTAAAGTTTTTGTACTTTGAAGTTCCTGCTCATTGAAAATCTTTGAATGGTATTTGTTTTATTTGCCTAAAATATCAGACTGAAAAAGACAGAAAGAAGACCTGTCTGGTGTTTCTCTCTCAAGTTAAATTTCTTACTGTTTTGTACTGAAAACCTGACAATGTAACATATAAAAGCAAAAAAAAAAGGAGTTATTTTACTTTTAAACAAATTATGTCAGGATGTTTTGGTAAGCAATCTGAATCACTAAATGTTTTCACTTACTTTCCTCTCATAAACTAAATTAGTTTATTTTTGAGAGATCTTCAGCATAGCATGACTAATTGTACTAAGATCACTTGAAAACATTAACTTACACCTTTAGTTTTGGAGATGGTGGGGAAAGGCAGACAGACAGAGAGGTAGGTAGAATGCAAACTGTCTCTATTTTTCAGATAAAACTGTTACAAAATGTGGTGTTTCATAAATTACAAAATGCTGTAGATTATGCAGATGATCTTTCTGTCATCATTTATTCAAATACATGCCAGACTGGAGTTGGAAATTTATTTCCAGTTTCTAATTATTTAAGACCACTTGTCTATTTAAATGTGAATCATTAAAATCCTCTGTACCTCTCAGTGTGGTGCAGTTTATAAGCACTGAATTAGCATCATCAAAATAAGAAATTTAGAAGGCAGTAACCTGTGGGTTCCTTTTGCTTGCTGAATGATCAATATAGTAGTCTCTTACGTCTTTTGAGAATATATTGTGAAAAATCAGGACAAATTGTAGCAAACTTTCCATTCAATCCCTTGCACGTTCCATCTTCTATAGTTTCTTTTGTTTGCATATTTTCTTTGACTGAATGAGATCTGAATAGCTTACCTTTCAAATAATCAATAGTTTCATTAATCATCCATGGATATTTCCTGATACTTTGAGATTTAAATAGTTTTCAGGAACAAAAATTGTTAAATTTTCATGTTAAACTATATTAGCTCATTTTTAACTGAGAAGTGTGGGAAATTTTGGCATCTTACATAGAGTTCCTCAGGGAGCTATTACAGATTAGTCTGGTAAATCAATTTCTGAAAGAAGTTTACACTTTGCAAATTCAAATGCCATTATTTTATTCATTATACACATAATTTGTATAAACTTGAAGTGGCAATAGTGTAATAGAATTTCAGCTCTCTTTGAGCTCTCTTTGAGTATCTAAGGAGTATCTAAGTTTTATCTGTATATAAAAACAATTAAGCAATTCATTGCCATGCAGCTGTGTATATGGTTGTTTGATAGGGTGGTCTTTAGCATGGTTTTGTTCTGTATCAGCTAGTAATCTTCATTTGCTTTGGGATTTAGCACAAACCAGAGACCATTCCAAATTCAATCTGGATATAGGATTCTAATCTGGACAATAAGAAAACTTGACATTAAAGACATGACTCTCCTATGGTGGTTCCTCCAAAGTTCAAGAGAATGGTCCTTAGCTCATTTAGTTTCCTAGTACAGCTGTAGTTCTAGTGTGATATAGGAATGTAGATTCCTGCTTCAGCCAGCAGTGAGGGACCAAGTAACATTAAGCCTACTACACAATCCATCTCCAAGACCTATCTTAACACAGAAAAAAAAAAAACAAAAACAACCATCCTCTGAAAATATCTGTTTCTCTTCATTAGAAGGAACAGATTATTTGACAACTAGATTTGAAAAAATGCCAAGCTTGCAGAGTTTGCTAACAATATCTTTACAAAAATTGAATTTGGAATTCATGAAGATTAGTCACAGGAAGAGACATCTGTGTGCCCACATAAAAGACAACTGTAAAGACCTTTTAGAGGTCTTTATTTAGCAATTACTATGTTGCTTCTGGTTGAAGTCTTGTGTATCGAGGCTCAGGTAGCCATGAGTGAGGGGAAGTCGAGGGGCATCTAACAAGGATCAATGAGTCCAACTCCCGGCTCTTCACAAGACCATTTCCAAGAGTCACACCATGTGCCTGAGAGTCTTGTCTAAACACTTCCAGGACTGTCAGGCTTAGAGCCATGACCACTTCTCTAGGAAGCCTGTTCCAGTGCCCAACCACCCTCTGGATAAGGAACATTTTTGTAATAGCCAACCTAAACCTCCCAAACACAACTGCAGGCCATTTGCTTGGGTCCTACCACTGGTCACCACAGAGAAGAGATCAGTGCCTGCCCCTCTTCTTCCCTTCATGAGGAAATTGTAACTGCAATGAGGTCTCCCCTCAGTCTCCTCTTTTCCAGGCTAAACAGACCAAGTGACCTCAGCCACTCCTCATACAGCTTCCCCTCAAGGCCCTTTGCCATCTTCACTGCCCTCCTTTGGACACTACCTAACAGCTTAATATCTTTTTTATATTGTGGTGCCCAAAACTGCACACAATATTCTTAGGTGAGGCTGCCCCAGTGCAGAGCAGAGCAGGACAATCCTCTCCCTCGACTGGCTGGCAATGCTGTGACTGATGCCCCCCAGGACACATTGGCCCTCCTGGTTGCCAAGGCACTGCTGACTCATATTCAACTTGCCATCAACCAGGACCCTCAGGTCCCTTTCCTTCCACTGCTTTCCAGCATCTCATTCCCCAGTCTGTATGAACATCCGGGATTGCCCCATCCCAGATGCAGAATCCAGCACTTCCCCTTGTTGAACTTCATACGGTTGGTGATTGACGAGTCCACTAATTTTCAAGGTCTCTTTGCAGTAGCCCCCTGCCATTAAGGAATCAACAGCTCCTCCCAGTTTTATGTCATCTGCAAGTTTGCTGAGTACCTTCCAGTCCTGTGTCCAAGTCATTTATGTTGAAGAGCACAGGGCCTGAGACGGAATGCTGTGGAACCCTGCTAGTGATAGGTCACCAGCCAGATCTTACCCCACTCATTACTGCCCTCCATGCTCAGTTGCTGAGCCAATGCTCATCCACCACCTGATGTGTTTATCGAGCTGTGTGCTGGATATTTGTCCAGAAGGATCCTGTGAGAAAGAGTATTGAATGCTTTACTGAAATCCAAGATTACATCAATTGGCTTCCCTTGATCAACTAGGTGGGTTACCTTGTCATAAAAGAAAATCAGGTTTGGTAAGTAGGACTTTCCTTTCATGCAGCTGGGCTGGCTGTGACCAATGACTTCTTTGTCTTTCAGGTGTTTTTCAATAATTCCCAGAATAATCTTCTCTATAACTTTAGCAGTGATTGAAGTGAAACGGACAGGTCTGTAGTTTCCTGGGTCTTCCTTTTCTTGAAAATCAGGACAATGTTTGCAAGCTTCCGGTCAACTGGGACCTCTTTGGATTACCAAAATTGTTTCAAAATCTTAGAGTGAGGTTTTATGATCACATCAGCCAGCTTTTTGATGATTCTGGGATGAATCTCACCAGGCCCCATAGATTTGTGGGATCCAACCAGAACGGTAGGTCTTGCACAATTTTGGAGTTGACTGGGAGTTGTTCATTCTCAAAGTCATGATCCTCCAGCTCAGGGCACTGAGAACCCCTTGGTCCATCATCCATGTCGAAGACAGAGTCAAAGAAAGCATTAAACACCTCTGTCTTCTCTCTATATGTCCATATACAGTATAATGGAGATAATCTGTAAAAGACTTCAGCAATCAAAATGCTTGTGTTTTCTGTGGTAGGAATCCATTAAAAGTACACAGAGAGATCTTTCAAACATCAAGGGAGCTGATGCATTCATCATTATTCTTCAGAGTCATGTATTGACAGAACCACATATAACTTAGGATGAGGAAAAAAAAGTCAGCTGTAACAAGCATGGAGTAAAATGGTAGTGTCAGGTTCAGAGTTTCAGTTGCATGTATAAATAGAAAAGTCTGTATCTTATAGACTTTATTCAAAAACCTAGCTATAGCTTTGACCTCAAACATTGATTCAGCAGCCATCCTGCTATAATTGTATTGGCAAAGTAGGAATATGAACAATAGTAAAATACAGCATTTTTCAGTTAAAAAAATAGGTCATAGATACAGGGATTTTGTCAGTCACTAAAAGTAACTGCCTTTTTCAAGTGGGCTTGCAGGAAAAACTGGTGATACTATCTGGCCTTTAGTTAATCTCCCTTTATGAATACAGAGCAATTCTTTGAAGTCATGTTCTTTTTCCTGTGTTTCTTACTAACCTACTATCATAGGGAGGAAGAAGTAGCCATACAGTTGAAAGTCAAAGCAACTTGGTTCCAAGGATAATTTAAAAGCTTGTCTTCCAAGAATTAGCTCTTTGTGGCATTTTCCCCCACAATGTTATATTGCTTGTATCTTCCTGATACTTTCAGACTTTCTTTCATGTTTTTTTCTATACTTTTTCAGTCTATTCATCTTCTCTATCCTTTTATTTTAAGGCTCCCATATAGTCATACTGAAATAATCCATAATACTCCTATCAGCACAATCACTATTCGTATATCTGTCTGTTTGCTTAACTGACCTTTTTTTTCCCAAACCTTTCTCATTCATATTTAATTTACTCATTCTGGTGCTTCCTCGTAATGTATACATTTTATCCTCTTGTGCCTTACAAGCAATAGATATCATAAGTATCTTTGTAAACATCTGTGGAAGAATAAATATTTTGGTGCAACTCCAAGTATAAAACCATCTAGCTGGATTTAAAAATAATGTTGCAGAACAAAGCTTACACTCATCTTTATCCTAAATGAGTCAGAGACCTGTATGTCTCTGCACACTTTCCTGTCCCTTTAAAAGACTTCTTCATGTTTGTCTGGTGTGTGCTGGGAAGAACTGAGATGAATCAGCATTTTTTTATGAAAGTGTTGTAAACAAACGTTCATTTTTACATACATAAAAGACTTATGACGCTTACCTCTCCAGCAAAACAAATAAAATACATTTGTTACAGTTTTAGTTTGTATAAATTAAAAAGTTTTATCATTTGAGATTAAAAATGGCTCTAGTATGAAAATAAATTTTGGAGTCTTGATAAAAGAAATTGTGTTTTAGAAGAAGGAGACAGGACTTTCATGAACAAGGAAAGAGAAATGTTTCAAAACATAGGAAGAGACATGAAAAAAATAGCAATGTGAGAAGCTCAAAAGGCAGAAGATTAGAGACCCAAGAAAAGAGGAAGTGAATGAGGGTAAAGAGGGGAGAAAAAAGATCAGAAGCAAGAAATGTGAACAGCAATTTGTTGTGAAGGAAAATCAAATAAATCCTAGCTAATGAATGTAAGACAGGGAAGAAACCATGGTACAGTGATTTTCACAGTGCAGTGACATAGTTACAAGCATATAGACAAAAAGGTTGTAGTTAATAATATAGGCAGTTATGGATTTACCTGCATTTCCTTACTTATCTCTAAGAAAGATATTTTCCCCATATTTTTATCTAATCAACGTGTCTAGACACAAACTCTATGAACTGTGGAGTTTATTCCATCAGTATTTCAACTGGTGTCATATTATTTCTAGATATGTCATATTATCTCTAGATACATCAGTACATGTAACTACAGATTCACAGTTTATAGCTACTTAATAAAGAAGTTATAACTGTAGAATTTTTAAATGCTGCATCTTAGTAACATCTACATGCAAAAAATTTTAATTGCCTCTAATACTAATGTACACTTCTAGTGCTGATGAATGCTTCTAGTGCTAATGCAGAACATTTACAGCAGCAAAAGCCTTGATGTATGTCACACAGACATACCGACACACCCAGAAGACCAAACAGTGACTCTCAGAGTTAAAAATGCAAGTCAAATGTAGTGGGTAATGGCCTAATCCAGGCATTCCAAAATGGATATGCAGTGAAATTTCTCAATGCATGTAAATATACATAACCTTACGCAAAAATGAAAAAGCACAAATGCATTCTGGATTCATTTTTTTTTTTGAGATTTGGGCTATAAATCTGACATAATGAAATGGAATTTCATTTAGTTTCATTTTCATACTTTGGTGAAAATGTTGCAAAACATTCCCATTAGCAAACTGGACTTGTACTATTGTCCTCTTACTCTCCTGATACTTTTCTGCAATGATTTTATTGTTTATGGAGAATTGTATCTATACTTAGGTCAGCTTTTCTTCTTCTTTTTTTTTTTTTTTTCATTTACAGATGATTAATCTCCAAACTGCAAAAATTGAAGGGTCTGACAAATCTGAAATATATCTTCATCCCTCATGGTCTGTAACTGCTTCTCTTTACACTGGTTGTAATTCCCAGAAGTGTCACATATTCTTTCAAAGGAAAGTAAAATGCCAGAAAAAGTGTTGCAAGCAAAATGCATCTCACTTATTTCAGGATGAGACACTGCAAAGGGCTGTAATCAGTGAAAGCAGCAATAAAGAGCTATTGAAGCAACCAATTATGATAATATTTTATGCTCTCATCCAGAAGAAAATTTGCAGATGCCAGTCCAGTGTTTAAAAAAATGCAAAAAATGGAAAAATTGCAGATCTACGTATCACTGTATAATAGAATTGTCAGTATGATGCTCAGTATTCGATATGATATTCAGCGTTGGTGGGGAAGGGGAAAAACACCTTCTGCCTGCCTCCGGAGCCAAGGGATTGCCGAGAAAGCATGAGGAGTGATGCCGTGAATGCCCCCACAAAACAGGACTCTGAGCCAAGTTAGTGTAGGATGAGATAAAAAGTAAAAGTCCT
>JAOXXN010000395.1:107910086-107923008 GCA_026770055.1 Myrmophylax atrothorax
ACCTTTTGCCAGAGGATGTAGGAGGGACCTTTATTTCTAGCTGTAGGGTAAAGTACATTCTTTACATCTGGTCCTGTCCTGACAGGTCCAAGAGCCACGGCATGTGCAATTTCTTGCTTGATCTGCTTGAAAGTCTGTTGTTGTTTAGGACCCCATTGGAAATCGTTCTTTTTACGGGTCACAAAATAGAGGGGGCTCACAATCTGGCTGTACTTGGAGATGTGCATTTTCTAGAAGCCTATGGCTCCCAGAAAAGCTTGGGTCTCTTTTTTCTTAGTTGGTGGAGCCATTGCTACAATCTTATTGATGACATCAGTTGGAATCTGGCGATGTCCATCTTGCTATTTCACTCCTAGGAACTGGATCTCTTTGGCAGGTCTCTTGACTTTATTTTTTTTTTATGGCAAAACCAGCCTCAAGGAGAATCTGGATAATATTTTGTCTTTTTACAATGATGTCATCGATGTACTGGATGTGTTCTTGGCCTTCACTCCTCTGGTGCAGCCTGGATCAGCCCATGACTGATGGTAGGACTGTGTTTCCACCCCTGGGGCAGTCAATTCTAGGTGTACTGCACATCCCTCCAGGTGAAAGCAAACTGCAGCTTGCACTCGCCTGCCAAGGGAATGGAGAAAAACACATTAGTGATGTTAATAGTGGCATACCACTTTGCTGCTTTGGACTCTAGCTTATACTGGTGCTCCAACATATCTGGCACAGCAGCAGTCAACGGTCATTCAAGCCACAATAGTCCACAGTCAGTCTCCATTGTCTATTAGATTTATGTAGAGGCCAGATTGGGCTGTTGAAGGGTGAGTGTGTTTTATTGACCACCTCTTGACTCTCCAACTTTTTGATCATCTTATGGATGGGGATCACAGCATTTCAGTTTGTTCGATACTGTCACCTGTGTATAGTTGCAGTGGCTATCAGTAGTTCTTGATCTTTGACTTGGAGTAGTTCCACAGCAGAAGGGTCTTCTGAGAGGTCAGGAAGGGTAGACAACTGTTTGGACTTTTTTTTAATCACTGTGGCTACACCAAAAGCCTACTGGTACTTTTTTGGGTCCTTGAAGTATCCTCTTTTTAAGTAATGTATGCCAGGAATGCGAGGGGCTTCTGGCCCTGTCACAGTGAAATGCTTTTCTTATTGGTTTCTCGTCAAGCTCATGTCAGCCTTTACTACTGATAATTCTTGAGACCTTCTGGTTACTCTAGAAATAGAAACAGTGTCTGTACTCTTATGCTCTGATGACATTAAAGTACATTGGGCACTAGTATTTACTAAAGCCTCATATCTCTGAGGATCTGATATCCCAGGCCATCAAACTTACACAGCCCAGTAAACCTGATTATTGTCTTGGTCCTTTTCTTCTTTCTGGCAGAAAGCAGGGCCCTTCTATTGTTGCTCCTGGTCAGAGTATTCTCCATCTGACTTCAATGATGTTCTGTCAGAGGCTCCACCATCAGAGTTGAGGGAACTACTTCTTTTGCATCTTGGAGATCGATGTTTCTTTTCTGGGGTCTTTGCCTTCCCCCACACCTTCTCATATTTACTCTTTGCCAACCCCCTCCTGCCTGCCTGCTGCCAGGGCTGAAATTCTGCCAGCCTGGAGAGAACCAAGCCCCATCATGCCACATGCATGAGTTATATCTTATCCTTCTACCCTTACCATATTTTTGAGAGCCAAAAAGGTGCCGACCCAGCCTCACTCAGCCTGAGACGGCCTGCAACACAGCTCCTCATGAACCACAAATCCTCACCTCCTGGCTGCATTCCAGAGAACTAAAGAGGCTAAGATCCCCCTCAGCTAAAAAATAATCAAAAGTGGCAGAGACAGGAAAAAAAAGGGGCAGAAACAATTTCTCTCCCTCCCACACACACACTAACTTTGCAAAAGGTAGGTTTTGGTGGTCCTTTTTCTTTGCTTCTAAAAGTAACCTTAGCTTTTTCCAACCTTTTCTTATTTCTTCTTTTTGCATCTTGTAGCAATTAGTAAAACATCAGGTTTGGTGTCAACAGATAACTTGTGTGAATTTTAATTTTGCTTGGGAAAATATTCAAATCTGAAGTTCTTTCTTCAACATTTAAGCGGACTGTAACAATTGCCAAATGCATTGGACAAGTTATCTACTGATTTTATGCATATTGATGTGTTAGTTAAGACTATCCAATTACTATGCTACCACATACCTCTCAGGGAAAGAGAAACACAATCTCTGTCCCAGAACTCTGCAATATAACTAGATAAAGCAAACCAAGGACTACAGAGAAAATAGGGCTGAAGATGAAGAGACTTTCTCAGGGTCATGAAATAAGACAGTGGCAGCAAGAAAAAGACTTTAAACTTTCTGTTTCCAGCCTTCTCAGCATCTTACCTATTTTCTAAATAGTTCCTCCATTTCTTTTCAAATTTCAGCAGGATATTATAATTTATATTCACAACTACTATATTCAAGTAGAATACTACTGATTCATAAATAAGTTGTGATGTGAATTTGTCTGATGAGTTTCACTGCAGTACAAAGCAAGACATAAAAAATGCAGTACTTCACAAAACTTGATCTGAACGATATTCTCACACATTTTTTTATTCTTCTGAGATGCTCATACAGCTCTCAGAACCTGTAATATTACTGAGCAATGCAAACAAAAGAAAGCTATAATTATATTTGCTCCAAATAACAGTAAAAGATCAACATTGCATCCTGCATGAGTGCTACAGTATCTAACAACACTACTGCTGAAAGAAAGGTGTTATCTTCAGCCTTATCTTCACATTTCTTCCCATAATGTAGGAGGTAAAAAACAAGTCTGTAGGAATACAAATATTTAATTAAATGAATGAAATATCTTGTGAACAGCAAAATTCTCAACTCACAAAAGAAGGAAAGTATATCAGCATTTTGCTTCATCAAACTCATGAAAGCCATGATCAAGGTGTTAGATTAATACTAAAACAGATTCAGCTTTTATATTAGAAAGCACCTATACCAATACTACTACTGCAAGGAAGGTAATTTTGTCAAAATATGTCATCTCTATTACTATGTTCAGCTTTTGCGGTGGTGTTTTACCTATTTCCATACCATACTCATTGGCACTTAGAAACAACCTTCATATCCTCAGCATTGTTTTTGTGAATACATTGCAAAGCTACTTTGTTGTGAGTTGGAACATTTCACACTCTTTCAGTCTATAGACTCTAAAGGATTTATAGTCGAGACCTTCATCTGCTATCCTTATGCTTTCATAAACAATATTCTACAAGCTTTTGCAAAGCTCCCAATCCTTCAATAGCCCATGGACTACTTGTTGAAAATCACTATCTAGCTGAATAGATGTGAATAAATTCCTTGAGGTGCTGCAAGTTGAACCCTTTATATTCTTTTTCTGCCAAAATCGCCATTTTCAGTTACACATTAGTAGGACTGAGTTCTACAGCGCTACCTGTGTGGCAGATCTGTAGCTCTCTTTCTCCTAGGGATGCTGAGAAGGAATTGACTGCTTGATCTTCCTATTGAGTGCTTGATCTTCCTATTGACAGGGACTGATTTTGTGTCAAAGAAGGTCCCTGAAGGATAATTGAAATTAGATCCCTTTGCACTTCATAAATGGTACAAAAGACCAATGGGCAATCTATAATTTTATGATAATATGGTGACTCTAAAGCAGCAAACCCAAAATATCACATATTATGCAGTGATATCACGATATCTTCATTACTATCTTTGATTACTCTATGCCCTGGCTTTGTCCTTTGTCTCTTCCATTTGCAGTAAAATGTTTGTGTGAAGGAGACACATTTCCTATTATCCCTTAAGCACTGTGTGAAGGAAATTATATTCTGAGTTTATGCAAAAGCATTTCTCTCATCCCTGAGCCTTCTGATCCTTTTTTGTAGTCAGTATTCAGATTGTTTTCTAATAGTAACTTAAACCTGTGTATTTTATTATATGTTTGCTTATATTGTCAATCTGGTAATAGAAGGCAGTTGATTATCCTTCTTTCTCAAACAAACAAGAAATGGAAAAATATTTCTCACGTGTATGACTCCCATGACTCCTATACTTTCTCCTTTTTAAAACCTTAACCTCTTTTTAAGCTTTTATTCTGTTTACTTCTTGCTTGTTTCTTCTTCTTTTGTCTCCCTAAACCTTTATCTTGTATGTCAGTTTCTTGACTCTTCTATTCTTCTTATTTGAAGTCAAAACCAGCAGGATTCCTCCGTCTTCATCCTACTCATTTCTGATTTTGACCTTATGTTTAATTCAAAATATATTGAGTCTTTCATGAAGACATATGAGATCCAGTCTGGGTGAGTCAATACATAGACAGATCACAGATTTTTATGCTGCAAATAGCAATACAAGCGAGATTCCAGGTTGTGCACCTTCTTCACAGGGTGCTCTGTGATGCTGGTATGAGAACAGTTAAGAGTGCTAATAACCCTTGAGTTCTACGCAGCTAATGCTTTTCTCATTGTCCTGAAATATGAACTATTGCATGATCCTGGTCCCTCCCCACAGACACTTACATACATAAAAGAAATTCAAAAGCTGGGGATGCTTCTGTTTCATCCTCTTGACATACAGGCCCAAGAGTAACATGGATATAATAATGTGGGAGGTGAGAGAAGCGCATCACAAACTGAGTCTTAGGGATTGTGACCACTGCATGAAGAAATTCAAAGGATTTGTCAGGTGGCCCCAAATGTGTCTCCATGACTGCCTTTTTTCTGAAGATGAGGCTTTTCACTCAGCTCACAGGAGCCCCTCCTGGCCTCAAGCCTGTAAACTCTCTGTATTTGTAACTGTGCCAAAAGGGCAGAGACAGGACTTGATTTATTTGAAAGCTTTGGTTACAGCATTGCTTTTTGTTCTGTTCTGGTTTTGAATCTATCTATCTATCTATCTGTCTGTCTATCTAGGCAGATAGATAGATAGATATATTTGCAGTAAAGAACTGTTATCTTCTGTACATTTTCTGATTAAAGTCTCTTAATTTCAAAGGTTGTGGTGGTTTTGAGGGGAGAAAGGCCCGCTTCCTAGTTTGGAAGAATTCCTCACTTTCCTTGGTAGGCAGCTTGGTTTCTTTTTAAATTGAGACATATCTGAACAGATCATCTGTGAGAGATTGGTGTTGAAATCCACATTAGTGATCAAAGGCAGTGTCCTTACCCAAGGCTATAAAGCAGAATGGACAGGATTGTACTTTCTACCCTGACTGCTGAAGCTGGAGCACTCAAGAGAAATAAAGTATTTCAGGTTAAAGAAATAAACATTAATAATAATAATATATACCCATTAGTGAGAGTACTTATCTGCAAATAGATGGAAGTTCCAGCCCCTGTTCTTACTACATTCTTCATTTTTAAGCAGAGAACTCCTACTATAACATACAGAAACATCCCTGAAATCAGAACCAGAGCACCAGCCTCCCAGCAGAGGTGAAAGCCATAATCTTTCTATGCTATCTGTCTTTGATCTTGAATAATTTGTGGCATAGAGCCATTACTTTTAGGCAGACAAACTTTTCCATTATCTACTTCCTTCAAACATTGTCTTTAGGATGTCTTCCTAGAAAACTAGCTATGAGTTTAAAATCCTTCAGGCAGAAGGACACAGGTCTGGCTTGCCTTTAGTAAATGGAATAATTGTTTTTCTCAGCAGCAACCAAGTGCTTTTTTCAGCATCATTGTGTCATCCATTCACATGTGTATTTTAGGAACATCTATGTATACTCCAATAACATGCATCAGATAAAATTTAATTAGAAACTGAGGCAGAAAAGTTCCTTATTTTTTATTCCCAGGTGGAATGAAGTGGCAGAAGGTGGCAAGCTGCTGTACATGACATACTTCTGCAAATGCACAGCAGCAGAGCACCTTGAAAACACAAATCTGGCCAGCATGATAAATGTAATGAAGCAGCAGGTAGATTACATAATTTTAATCTTAAATTGAGCCCGAGTCTTTCTGTAGACAAAAAATTCTTTCACTGTAGCTATCTGTAACTCAATATATTAATTACACATATTTCCTGTAAGAAGTGGAGCTGGATAAATGTATTCTCCTGCAATATCTGGATGCCAAGAGATTAGAATTGGCACTTTCCACAGGAATGCATGAATTCCTTCAAAACCATTGACAGAAAGCAGCAGGCAGCAGGACTATCTTGGTTGTTAACCTGGCAGGCAGGTGGCTTGCTGGGCTGACCAGCTCCCATTCTGTCCCGCTGGGTATCTGGGGAGACAACCAGTGTGTTACCTTGCCAGCTTTTTGGCTGCCTGAGTGGCAGATGGACTTGCAAGGTGCCTGCCTGGCTGGCTGGCTGCCTAACCCTCCTTTTGCCTGCTGGCTGACTTACCTGCTGCCCAGCTCCCAGATGTCTGGCAGGCTGCCTGCCCAGTTTGCCTGATCATGGATGAGGTTATGGGCTGAAAATAGTTTGTTCTGCAAAGCAGGAGACTGCAATGTTGGTGTTTTGTTCTCATCCAATCTGGAACATCCTATGAAACAGAAATTACCATCACAGCAAGCTTTAGTAATCAGTTTACAACATTTATCCATGTATTCTGTACTTGGCAATTTAGAGTTCTTAAGACTGAAGAAATACCTTGCTGGAAATATTTGCATAACATGTGCCTGATCTGTTTTTACTTCTCAGATTGCTTTTTACAGATTTTTTTTAGCAAATTCAGAAAAGATTTTTAGACAGGTTTATAATGTCATATTAATCACTGGCTCTGTTCTCACTGAATTAAACTACAACCCAAGCTATACAGTACTAATAAACTTTAATATCGACTCATGAAAAATCCTAATGATGATGGTACTGTATATGTGGCCAATATCTGAGGCAAGTGGATTGAACCCTTTCTTACTTATGAAAAAATAAAGACATAAATTTCTATTTGTCATAAAGATGGCAGGAGTCTGCCTTTTTTCAGAATACAGTACCTTTAATATTCCAATTTCAGTTTAATCACACTGTCCTGAAGATTTCATTCTGCTTAAATAATGAAAAAAGGTGTTATAAAAATTGCATGAAACCGGCTTGCCCCAGGACAGGTTCTGTTGGATGTAATTACATATGCTTCAACAACTGAAGCAATGTGCTGTGAGAAAGGTTTTTAAGGTGACAGAAGTTAATTGTGAAGGTTTTAAGGTAAAAAGAGAGTAGAGAACAATGACCAGCACATTGAAGATAAGCTGTTTGATTTTTTAAAGCTCAAGAGAGTAGAAATGCTATTAAATTATAAATGGACAAAAAAAAAGAGTGGTAAATAGGTGATACACTCTATCATAAAGGGGAAATATAATACTCTTACTTGGTGGAAAGTATTGTGCAGCAAAAAAGTCTGTTAGATAGAAGGTTGTTTATGATATACCTACATCTAAAATAGGACAGTTGCTTATAAGGGAGGCTGTGATATTTCCCTTGTGACACTGGTCTACCAGGCAGTACAATAAGAAATATAATTTTTTTCTACAATACTGATAATGACAATACATCAGAATTGAAGTCTGAGGCTATGGAAAACATTTAGACTTCTTTTTCCAGCTGGGATACACAAAGCTTTTTGAAAGGACCCTCTGGGTGGTATTTCTCTAATGAACAGTGAACTTCCTTTCCCAAGCTATGTCAGATAGTCACAAAGAAGAAAAAGAAACTGTTCATGCCTGTAAGTGGTTTATTAAAATTAAGAAATAAATGAATCAAAGACCCAATAATGCTCTCAGCAGCATATGCTAGGCATATGCTGTAGCAGCTCTTTATAACATAGTATATTTGGTGCATATTAAGTCCTGTTCTAGTTCCTGATAAATTTTCACTTCATGTTGACTTTCAGATATTTGAGTATCAGGTCTCCCATTATACAGAAGTTACTAGAAGCACAGCGGGTTTTTTTATTAAGCATGGTTTCTTGAGTTACAGCCCTTGTTCAAGGATATTGCTGCCAGTACACTAATTGCTACTAATAAATTAATTATATTGCATTGAAATACTTAATAAAATAGAGGCACACTCAAGGAGTGAAGCATTATTGTTGAATTTTAATGTTAGATTCAAATATATCAACTTTATGGCTTATTCTTTCCTCCTCTATGGCCACTTGGTTTTGACTAGCTGGAAGCATACATAAGAAAGTTCCTACAGACCGCTTTAAGAAATAGCTACATTTTACATGAGAGAATGCAAAGAACAATATGCCATTCATCCACAAGTCTACCTGATAGACATTAGAAAATGTTTATTTCTTATGAGAGATTCTTAATTCTTAGCCCTTCTCCCCAGGGAGATCTGACTTCTCTGTGACATAATTTTTTTCAAGTGTAGTTTATTCTTTCTTCTAACTTGAATTGTATCCTGTTTTTTCATTACTAGTGTTGCTGTAAGCAAAACTCATAATCTGATTTCCTCCTTAGAGTACACAGTGTGTGTCAGTCTAGTCCCTAAGATCTGGAGCAGAGTTAGGATGTTAATACCCAACTCCTGAGACAAAGCATTGTGACACCACGCCAGTAGTCTGCCTTTAGTCATGGCTAGAACTTCACAGCCAAGGTGAGACAATACTCCTATAGCCCCATGACTGCCAAGCACTGGAAAGGAAGTCTCCAGTACAATACTGAATTTTGGCTCTTAAATTCTTCTTATGTCCTCTTTTAGGAATATAAAATGACTTAAAGATGCTTCTCCATATAACTAACTGAGCATTTAAGGATGGGCTGCATCCACTCATTGCATAGCTTAAGCCAGAAATTCTTTGACCGAATGCTCAATTGTTTGGTTTCTCTTTCATTTGTTTAAATTGGAGTTCCTCTCCCACTGTTTTCTTGGCAAGATGAGGAATTTATGCTCAAAACCATTTCTGTATACTGCATATTTTCAAAGTTAATAAAATACCAGAAAGTTGGAAAAGTTGCTATATCCACTCCACTATTTGAGGTTTAAGGGGCAAAAAATGTTGGTTTATATTTTTGCTAGAGCTTGCAGTCAAGCAGATAGAACAAATTTTAAAGAATAAAGGATCCAATCTAATAAAGACTGCTTTGTTGGGTTTAGGAAGAACAGCTCTGGGGAGTTCTGCTGTCCGCAGTTTCAGTTTCATAAAACTGTTACACAAATGTTTTATCCCTGAGCTCAACCTAGATGTAAAAAGCATCCTGAAAAACATCCTCTCCAAGGTAAATGAAAGATAGAAACATATATTTGTTCAGTGCTTCTGCCACCTACATTATAGGTTCACAAAGTATACCCGTGCTTTGTATTTCTCAAGTTTGGTCTTGATTTTGGGTAATGTTCACACTTAAAATGGAGACTATTTTGGTGTAAAGCTACAATTCCAAGTGTGACAAAGTGATAGTGAAGAAGGGCTGATTATATAGGATGTAACAATCATACCTAGAGATCTTGCTTAATAAGTTATGCCTCAGTAAAGTAGATTCAGGGCCACAATTTCTGACTCATTTTTCAGTATTTATGAGTGTATTTTTACATAACATGTAGAGTTGACCTGCAGCTTCTAAATGGAGGAGTCATGGCTGTCATGTCAGTTCACTGGCTTAACTCTCTGATATTTTGTTTATTTCTTCCCTCCTTTTTCCCTAATGGAATACAATTTTTCATGAACTTTCAGCCACCATAATAATTTGCTTGTTCATTCAGCCTACTTTTTGCTTGCAGACTTTTACTTGCACCATAGGAAGCAGCAAGGGAATAGAAAAGGAAAATCATTAAACAGTAAAAAAATAAACAGAGTTAGGAGTTCCAACAAACTACATTTCATACATCCTTGATGCTTACTATGACAGCACAGTAAGTCACCAGCTTGCTGTGTTGGTGTGATGCTATGCAAAAATGCAAGGACAAAGTGAAGTTTTCTCTTTTCACTGAATGAAAGGCAAAAATGAACACACACCCATTGGCAAAATGTCCCTGATAAACGCAGTATTGGCATTAAAATATGACAGAATGACAGACACAACAGAAAAGAAAATTTGAATCATTCCTACTGCATGAGACATGTTAAAGGTAATGTATGAATAATCCAGAGAAGGTTATGCTAGATAAAGCAGCTAATTCATCTTTGTCAGTTTATGTGTAACGTTCATATTGATTCAGTTCAACTTTTTAGAGGTTGGCATTTGAATCCATTGGAAACCTGCTAGATCAGTTGGATCCATTAAGGCATGGGGATTATCAGTAATTTATCAATACACAAATACTTTATTCACTTACGAAGCCCTTTCAGTTCATGACTTATTCTTCTTACAGAACTAGTTCAAGAATATTTTATTAGAGGTTTTCCTTATTTTAACCTGAAAATTTGAAAAATATTTACCTACCAGATCTCCAGCGTTTTAACCTCTTTTTTGTCTTGTTTTGGTTTGCTTTGAAATTAATCTGTAATAACTGCAAACTTCTAGCTTGGTAGCCTTTTATTTTAAAATAGAGAAAATAATGAAGATGGAAAGCTCATGACCAAACTATTTCCAAAATGTAACGTGCTGTAACATGAACTTTTGTAAGGTGGTCTATGAATTTTATTTCAATGTAGTGGCTCAGATGTTCAGATGTTTTAACCACTGAAATAAGCATCACAGAGAAAATAAAGTATACCCAGTCTGTACTTAGCCTTAGTAACCAGAGCCCGCTTCTAAAAGCCCATCTTAGTTTAATCTATACTGTAAGCAAAATACAATGTCCAGTCAATACTGAATGGTTGCTGTTTCTCCACAAGCCTGTGTCGAAACACATTATTGTCCAGTTAACTGGCAAAGAATTATCAGAGTACATCTTCAGTTACACATCTAGCTAATAAACCCAGCTATAAATAAATAAAATTGCTCCTAATTCAGACAAAAAGATTTGACTTACAGTTAATGGAAAGCAACAAATAAAAAGGTATCATAAGGGGAAAAAAAAGGAAACCAGAAAAAAGAATAGCTATGCAGACAAGTCATATATATGCTCTTGTTACTGATAACATTTGTACTTCTGGTGGACACTAAAATCTTATTGGAACATGATATCCCCTGTTATATAAAAAAAAGGTATGATAAAGTGGTTATAATTTCACTGAGCATGGGTAAATTTCTTCAGCCAATAATTGAGCTACTTCACTTTAGCACCTACAAAGCACTAGACAGTTTTCAAATACATTAAGCTGCTCTTGATCTCACTCTCTCAGTCTCAATTAATACTGAAGGAATTTGTGCCAACTGGAACAGCTTTGACAGGGAGGATGGACCAAATAATACCTGATCTTTTGCTGTCCTGAACTGCACTAATATTTTTGCATATTCATGTTGACACTCAGCAAGAAGCAGAGGATTTGAACTTAAGTATCCCAGTGTTAAAGATCTGTCCTAATAATATTTTAAAAAGTATTTTATTTTAAACATCTCCAACATATTTATCATATGCCAAAGCCTGTCCTGCCCTTTTTATTTCTTCCTTGAGACAGAAGATCAGGAAAAAAAGGACATATTAGAAAAACATCCTTTGAGAAATTTAGCTCCCTGTCATTTTTCTTCACTTTGAACAAATTATCTTTGTTCTACCTCCTTTACACTTACTTATATCTCACCTGATCACCAGGTTGTTATAAAACAAAAGTAAACCAGACAAGGGTTTCTTACTTCTCTCAATTTCATGGCAATGCAGGAAAACCCGAAAGGCTGAACCCTGATGTTCATTATATTTAATCTTTCCTCTACTCCTATTGTTTGATTCTAGCATAAAGCTAAATGCCCACTAGACCTTAAGATGGTTTTATCCATTTTATGGACAAAATGAAATACAACACATAACACTTCTGTTTCTGTTTTGTGTATTCAGGTTTTCTTCCTCCCTTCTTCAGTCCTTAGCAAAACCCATGCTCAGAAAGTAATAAATAGATTGCTAAATGATTTTGACTTGGTCTTTCAGAAACCTCTTTCCTAAGTTCTCTTGTTACACAAGGCCTTTCCAGCTTAGACCATACAAGAAAATTTACATTCTTCAGACTATGTTCCTTTAGTGTGAGAGCTGTTGAGAAGTTAAGAGTATAGACCTGGAAACCACCCACTAAATAAACTAGTCCAAACATCTGTGTGTTCACTTTGAGCAGAAACCCCATCCTAGCCCTAAAAAGCAGTTCAAGAGGAAATGTCACTTGAAACCAACACCATTAGGTTTCTCAACAACAGCATTCTGTAACAACATCCTTTTTCACAGCTGTCACTAGTGAGAATAAATGCAGAATGAGTTTTTAAGGCAGCTGGGGGAATAGCAATAGGTGGACCTACAGAAGTTAAAGCTGTCCCAGCTCTAAAAAAATAAAGAAATTCTCAAAAATTGACAAAGCCCTTAAAGCATCTCAGAACTATTCCAACAGTGGCATGTTTATTACAGGGTAAGCTGATTGCTGCCTTCTACATGTCCTTTTCAATTCACATAAAGCTTTTCACTCATTTTAAAGGAAGCAGCCTACACATTTGCATTAGCTCTTTTGATGCAGACAGTTCTGGGTCTCACCTCTTCCTTTCTGCATGCCATGGTTATGGAAGCTGTATCAGTCCCTAAAAAAAAAGGAAGAGGTAAGCATTACAAGGTCTATCTTCAACAATGTACATATTGTTGGAATTCCTTGACCTGACTTCATTTAGAACAGTTAGACTTAGTGCAGCACAAGGAAGGTTTGACCATGCTCTGGTACTTCTATTGGCAGGATTGGTGTGGAACAGGGACAGCTGCATATCACAAGGGAAGAGGGGACATGCTGCTGCGTTCAGGCTCCAGCACTGTTCATTGTGGCAGTAAAGACTGTTTTCGGTGGTGCAATCTCCTACATTAGAATTGAGTTGTTTATCTTCAATGCAGTGTAGATAACCTCTGCAAACTATCAAAGGTAGGTGTAAATCTGTAAGTGTTTT
>JAOXXN010000395.1:107945492-107957506 GCA_026770055.1 Myrmophylax atrothorax
TATTAGAAACTTTTTCATCAAAATATGCAAAGTGCATTCCACAGATGTTGCAGCCTGATAATCAGGCCTGATTCTTACATGGAAAGAGAAAAGTGGCATGTTTGCCTTAGAGTTTTGTTCAAACAATTTCATTCTTACTTCCCCACCAGCATCACCAGCATCCTGAACGTTCATGCATCACAACTTTGTGCCAGTGGTCTAGTGGATGATGTAAATGCTGTGATTTAAACATAAAATAAAATCATGGGAAGACTGCATTATTTCATGTCATTGTCCAATTCAACAAACGCACATGTGAGTTCATGTAGTCTCATCAAAGCAACAGACATTTTAAAAATATTTCTGTGTATAATCCAGTGGGTATTGATAATTACTGAAGCTCACAAACTATCTAGCATGACAGTCAGAGAAGTCACTGTCCTGTCTTTACTGCCTGGTTTTGTTTAGGGAAAAAAAACCTAACATATGCTAAATTTAGATTTTAGGTATTCTTTACAACTATTTCTGGCATCAGCTTTTCACACTTTTGCTGGCAGCAAATTAAATGGTGCAGAAATTTGACGTACCTAGGGAGACTTCCAAAACTGCTTTAAAAACGTTGTTATTATTATCATACATTTAGGCATCTCCAAAGTAAGGAAATAAGGAGCAAAAATTGCCACCCTTATGCATATACATATTTAATATATATTTGTAGCTGAATGTCTAACAAGGTTTCAAAAATATTCTACAGAGAAAGATGAAAATAAATATTGTTTATTTCAAAATCCTCCTTAAATTCTGTGAAATTGATACAACATAATAAGGACATATGTATGAGACTGAAGGCTCATGACTAAACTTCAGTGCCAAACGCTTCACTGCATTTTCTGAAGCAGGAAAGTTCAAAGAACACCATAATCTGGTAACCACCAAGCAGAACCTTCTACTGGCAATGTTGTTCATATCTGCATATTGAAATTCAGTCATAAAACAGTTTCATATGCATTTCTCTGGTAGAGGCATTAGGGTGCATTGAATGACTTATGTCTTTTGAAATCTTTCACACACTGTGTTCAGCTCCTACCATAAGTTCTCTAGAATAAAGTGGATAATGCTACTGTTTCTTGGCTCTCCCCTTACATTAAGTGAAATATTTGTTACTCTCATTGCCATTTTCTATTTCTGGCTTTCAAGAGCAACATTAATAGAAGTGGAGGCGTATTATCTTAGCAGGACTTTATATTTTCAAATTCCAGGATGCTCTCAGATTGTCTGCTTCCCACATAAAAGCTAACTTGAAACAGAGAGACTTTTCTCCACACAATCGATATCTGAACAAGTGCTATCCAGCACAAACATCTATAGTCTAGACATTAAAACAAACCTTTCAGCAGCACATCCTGCTTTTTGCTGTGTAGCATGACCATGGCAGTTTATTAGAGAATCTCTTTCAGTCTCCAGGTTAATACTTGCAGCATGAATCCCAGACTTCAGAGACTCTCTTACCTGCAAGAAAAGGCATATGGCAAGGATCAAGTAAGAGGTCTGGATTGAGATAGAAGAATGTGACTCAAACCTGCTAATTATCATCTAACAGGATCTGTAATCAGGTACTGGAAAGAAGAACCCACAAACCGACTGAAATGAGGGACGAGCAATAACCATCCCCAACAAGACAAGATAAAAACATCCTTACAGTTTTCCTTAAAGACTTTTATTCTTAGGAGAAAACAAAGTGTGTGAAAATCCAGTAGCAAAAGCAAATCCCATCTTCCCCATGTGAAGCCAACCAAAGCCCTACCTGGTAGCAAAGCCTCTCCTTACAGGGTTCCAGGGCTTTGTTTTACAGCTGAATTTGGGTCATTTAGCTATAATGTTTTCCCACACACCAGTATCTGCCTCCTTCACCAAAGACACAAAGGATATGAGGTACTTAATACTAATCCTGACACAACTTTCAGAGCCATAGGAAGGAGGTGAGTGTGGAACCTGACGGCTTGAAATTACTGTTTGAGAGCAAAATGTTTTCCAGTGTGTCTCCCAGTATGTTTTCAGGGATTTTCTGATTGTTTTCAGGGATTTTCTGGTTGTTTTCAGGCTATGTTCTGTTTTGCTACACATACAAAGTAATAATATGATTTCCAGTCATCCCGGGATTTTTTACGCAAGGGGTAGCAGAATCTGGCTTTTCATCATTATATTTAATGTCATTTAGATGCCAGGCAAAGACATGTAAGTGAACTATTTAATATTTTCTTTGCAAGGACAGAAGAGCTAAAGATGGTGATTACAAAACACTCTAGGGCACGCCTATAAACTCCAAGTAATCCATTGAAGGGAGATAATGCTAACATATAATGGGAGCAAGGAGATCAGTATTCCCTTTTCACTGTAATATTCGGAAACATCAATATGCATGGCTTTGCTAATACAATGTGTGTTGTTTAGCAAAGTCAGAACAAGGCAAAAAAGAACAAGATTAGAAACCCACAAAAGCGTGTCCTGTACACCGATTGGATGGAAAATGCTTTTGTGCTGCAGCCAAGCAGCTAAAATCCAGAGACTTGTTTCATTACTACTGAACTTGAATGTCAAAATCAGAATTCCTATCACCTTAGAACTAATTCTTACCTGAAATTGTGGCTTTTCTAGCCCATATAGTATTCTTTCCTTCCTGGAATTTCACAGACTGCTTTTCCTACTAATAATTAAGGTCTAGGTTGTTAAAAAAGCCTGCTAAAATCTATTATCTCCTAAGAATCCCCCTATCTTCCTACCAGTACTCTAATCACTCAAACAAAGTAGTGCCACACAAAATACTTGGAGGTAGCTTGCAACACAGTAAACATCACCACCCTTGGTCTGGCATAGGCTTGTAGGAGCTTTGGCTGTGAAGCAGGTTACAACTCTTTTGAGCCCAAATCTACAATGTTGGCTTCTGCAGGCTAGCACAGCTGTGCAAAGGCTTCTGTTCATGCAGAATTTCAACACTTTCTAAAGACAATTCCAAATATTTATACTTTTCCTCTCTCTTGCAGGCCTTAACCGGATATTACATCTGTTAATACCCTCTAATCCTCTTTTTAGTCCGCTAAGTGTTGTACGCATTTTCTGTGTCCCCACATTGTTTTTCTGTTCACGTATATTTGCTGGCACTTTTAATGCCCTTCTTTTGTTACAATTTCCATCTTCTTTTCTCTGAGTACCTGATGAATAATGTTCTATTCTTCTTTCACAGAGGAGGAAACTGTGTCAGTATAGCTCCATGAACCATGTGGGAAAATACGTTTTTATTTGTTTAAGTTCAGTACTTAACAGGAGTCAAGTACTGTGGAGTTAGGGGAAATTTACATCTTGAAATGTGGATTGAGTCTATAAAACCATTAAAATTTATTTTCCATTGGAGAATTGTGAGGTTAAGCCATTAACTTTGTGAATTTGCAGAGGTTTCCCAGAAGCTTAGTCAAATCTAGTGTTTGTATCATGTTAAATCCATTCTACTTATTACCCTAATAGCATAAATGACCACTCATGCAATGGAGAGTGACAAGATTTTCCTAACAGTGCCTCTGAAAACTCAGGGTCACTTTGAAACTAGTTAACCTAGAGAAACAGCTGTATTAAAACAATATGAGTTTTCTGAAGTTTGTATTCTCTTAGGGACTTTTCCCATTATTTGGGTTTATGCA
The DNA here is from genome assembly GCA_026770055.1 of Myrmophylax atrothorax. Taxonomy (NCBI): domain Eukaryota; kingdom Metazoa; phylum Chordata; class Aves; order Passeriformes; family Thamnophilidae; genus Myrmophylax; species Myrmophylax atrothorax. Next base: position 107,949,164 of record JAOXXN010000395.1, read on the forward strand.
TAAACAACAGACAATCCATAACAACCTGTCAGTGGTAAACATAGGGAAGTCTCCAGGAGTTTAGCTTCTTGTGGTGTGTGTTCTTTTGGTTTTGATTTGTTTAACAAGGGCAATAATAACAAACATAACAGGCACCCTGAGGGACAGTGATGATGAGCATGCAAACTCTTGTTTTCTTTTAAGTATTTTAAATATTTAGGAAATTAAGATGTCTTTAGAATGTTGATTTATTTTTATTACCTTTTTTCTTGTATGTCTGGGCACTGTTCTCACTTCCCAAGAAAATTCAGAAACAACCTACTAGTTGTTTCATATCCCACTGGTTGAGTGAGATGAGCGCAATTCAAAGAATGTTGTGTATTGGCAGGAACCCCCGTCTCTACCTACCTTCAAAACAGCAGCAACAAAATACAGGAAAAGTTCTGCACATGAGTAGGCCTTTCTAACTATCTAGGGTAGATACAAGACTTCCAAACTGAAGAGGTTATACAGTTCTTCACATTCAAGTGCTTAATACTAGAGGTCTGAAAGATGCAAAAAGAGTCTACATGCTCAGTCAATGCAGTTCTGAGTTGAAATACTTGCTTTAGAAGTGGTAACACAGACCCTTTTGCTCTAGAACAAAGAAATGCAAGAAAAGTTTAGAAAATGCTTCATCTCATTTATGCCTTAGAAATCTTATCTTAAATTGAGGTACTTAGAAATGAAAATATTTGCTCCAGAGTCTTGGGAAGACAATAGCAGTGGGTTTTTTTCCCATCTAAAGGATTTGAAACCATAATCAGACCAGTTGCAAATTTCTCTGAGAACAGGGCTGTAGATCAATCATTTGTCTGAGGACTGCAGATCAATCATTTGTCTGAGGACTGCATTTATAAAAGGGTGGTCAAAGGGAATTATATACTTTCAAAAATGACCTTTTTTCAAGCCTGTGTGTCAAAGTCAATTCTTAACCTTTGAAAGGCCTAATGTGTAATTTTGCATTACAGCATCTTCAGTAAGGTGAGTTCAAACTGCAGAGTGCTTGTCTGAAATTGTCTAAAAGTGTATGCATCTGAAACCAATCAGGTTGCTAGGGTATTTCAATTACATTTATTTTGAAGTAATTATTTCTTTTCCATAGTAATGCAGAGTGCATAATTGTACTTTTGCATCCAGCTGTGGCTTAATGGCAGCAATATGTGCTGGTAGCAAAAAGGGAAAGGAAATTTATTGATGGAGTAAAAGGTATTTGCTATGTTGTACCTCCCTCAGCATTTTTCTCAGCACGGTAGAATTAATGGGGGACTGAGTGACCTCTAAATGTGCCTGAACTTCACTACATTCTGAAAAGATCATTGTCCAGAAGGCTGTTTAAGATAATTTCCTTAAAAGGCCATTGGCAAGTGCCTAAAACCTCTATTGATTCTAGTCCAGCAGGAAATAACTTCCCAATCTAAGCAACTAAAGAATTGCAAAATTCTTTGCTTTGCATGTTCCCCAAAGTGCTTGGAAATAGGAAAAGCAGAGAAAATATTTCCTGCTAAAGATAGGAAAAACAAAATCTTGGTGATTACAGATATCAGCAAAATGCTGACAGAATAAAAACGTGCCTTTAAATTGATGGTGGTTGAGAGCACTTAGCCAGTCAAGAACATCTTAATAGCTCATTTGTTGCATATATTTTGATAAGAAAAAAAGAGAAACTGACTCAGGCCATTAAAAGATTATCCAGCAGGAGGAGATGAGACGGTCAGTTAAAGAAGATTCCCAAACACAAAGGAGAGAGGAAATGAGTTATTTAGAAAAGAGGTATTTATACCTGCTGGGGATCTGTCCATAAGGATTATTTAGACTTGGAAAGTAGTGAATGCCAGTGTACAGGGAGGAATTATTTTTTTAAAAAAGACATTTTTTTATACTTTGGGCATGTTTCCCTGGTGTGTAATAATAAATATATTTAGGAATGTAACTGCAATATTAGAAATTGAAGTCCAAGATTTTTGCTTCGTTGGTATTTTCAACAGTCCCATTCAGATGACATATAACCATGGATGTTACCTTTCTGGTAGAAAGTCTTTCAAGTTTTGATGCCTCTATCAGCTTCTTAACTACTGCCTAAGCCTATCTTGTCTGTGTAGCATGACTCTGTAGTCAAACTGTATACCCACAGGAGGAACAAAACTTTCTGGCATGAGCAAGTGTGTCTCCCTGTGCCCATCATATTCACCTGCACAGTGATGAAGGCACCTTTGTGAGTAAATGGCCTCTCACCACAGGATATGAATCATTTCCAACCCAAACACATCAGAGGCAACCGCATCTGATCCCATTCAGCTATGCAAGATCATGTAAGTATCCATCATCGGAGTTGGTTTCTTGACTCTACACTTATTCTTTATTTCAAAGACTATACAGTTGGGATAATGTCAAAAAGGCACTTCATCCACCCTAGCACATTCCCCCAGGCTGGTGGTTTAGGCACTGGGTGACACCAGTTCATATTGGACAGACTGGATATGGGAAAATATTTACCCATCTCCTAAGTGGCTTACACACTGACTGTTGGGTGCACTATTGAAAGTTGAAGTGTCCTTTCTTGGTGATTTCTATGAGAAAGGCATGTCTGACTCAGCAACTTAACGCCAGAAAAGGATGGAAAGCTGAGAAACATCAGTATCTCCTGTCCTTTAGGTCATTTCACTTCTCTGTTTTGAATTGTTCTGGTTTTTTTCCCGCTTCAAAACAAACCTCCCGAGTAGGACTTGTTCCTAAAGAGTGTGCAAGCGCAAACTAGCACATTCAAAGCCCAGGACTGATCCTGAGTCTTTTTTTCAGCTGTGTAGTCATAACCTTCTGAATTAGTCTGATTGGGCTGTTGTGGGTTCTGCTCAGCAGCAAACTGCATATAAACAAGGTACTGAAGCCCATAAGTCATTTACTAGCCCAGTGATCACCCAAAGCATGCTCTTGTCAGTAATCAGCAGTGTTATAAAACATGGTAACTTCCAAATACTGAAAACCTATCCAGTGTTCAGGATTTGGAGAAACAGTGATGTTAGTATTGATGGATCATGAAAAATAAGATCTTACAATCACATTATTTCTGTTACAATGACTTCTCTCATCTGTATTATGTGCTTTTGGATTAAGACACAGCTTTTGGACCAGACACAGCTTCCTGTAATGACTTCAGACATAAATTTCAGCAGATTATCTCATTTGAAGCTAACAAGAGACAGAGCCTACAGACTCCTTGCTTCCTTCTAGGACTAATGTCTATTATTCATAAACATTTCCATTTTCCTTTCCATAAGGACAGAACATTTTTTTTCTCTAATGACATCAGTAACAAGCCTCTGAAAAACTGACTCAGAGTCAGAGTTCTTTATGCATAAAATAGTTAGTGGTTTATGAGCATTCTTAAATATAGCTTACAATTTCAGCAGAAGTAAGATGTACAACAAAACAAAACATACAAGAAATAATTATGAATTAAACAGAAAAAAAAACAGCAGAGCTTTATGCCAGCAAAAGACATTGTTATTAAAAGCAAATAATATGTCTGCAACAATTATTGTTTAAAAAGAGAATTCTGAACCTAAAACTATTTCAAATTTAAATGGATTAATTTTTTAATCTTCAGGTATATCCCTATCCCATGTGAAAACCAGCAGATCTAGTTGCAGTTCAAGTACAGCCAGAAAATTTAGAAATCTTGGCTTTTGGCCAAAAATATCAAAAATTCTGCACAAGCATGTCCTCTGTTAAGAGACTTACCTAAAATACATACTAAATATATACTGAAATATACAGTAATAGCTGATGTATTCATTATTTATATAAGGTAAAGCAAATTCAACTGCTGGGAGTACACCTAGTAAGCTGGAGAGTTAGTTCAAGCTCCTGCTTCAGGGAGCAATTAATTATTTATACAAAGTGAAAGCAGGTTTCAGAGAAGCTAGAATAATCTGTTGCCATAATACCCAATAAACTGATAGGGCTATCCCTTGGGAAATGGAATCTAATTTCAGAATGTATGTTAACTGTTTGGGACATCTTCTTGAATCATATTACCACACACAAAATCTCATAAAAAACACCTTTTAAGATTTTAGTGTTATCTATCCCAAACCTAATCCTTTATTTGTCTGGAATTTCAAACCCAACATTTAAAATAAACCAATCAAGCATGCAAATGCTTCCATTTGGCTCCTAATGGTGACTCATTAACAAGTGACTAGAAATGTTGGCATGCCTTGTATCGCTAGGAGCTACAGATGCATTTTTAAAGTTGTTTAGGCATCTAAAGATGCAGATAGGAAGCTGGCAAACTTTTAACCATTAGGCACCTCTTTGCATCTTTAGGTGCCTAAATACCCTAAAAAACTTGGCCCTGAGAGCCATTCTGCAGGCTCAATCAACCACAGGCATGGGTTTTTCTGCTAGTTTTATTTATCATCTTGGATGAAACATCTACCTGTATCCTCTTCCAGTTAACCTGATTCATTTATTTGAAATACTCCATGGACTTTTGGATGAATTACATGTATAGCTAGTGGTAACAATTTTACACACAACACGGTTTTATATTACTAGCCATTGAGCCATCTGCAGTTGCTGGAGACCGGAAACATCACGTGCTTTTCACATACAGTGATCCCCAACAGAGATTCATTTCCACTTGGCTCATAATCCTGGGTTATCCTTCTTGGAATAATACAGTTGATAACCAAGTTCTGAGATATCCTTTCTTTGAAATCTCTGCAAACCATCAATTTGCTCCTTATCTCATGCAAGGTTTTCAAATGTATAGCCCTTCCCATACTAAGAAAGACAAGTACCACAAATAAAATATTACGACAGTTATCTAGTTATCCAACCTAGAACAGGGAAGACTTGGAATAGAAAGATCAGAAGGTTACTTTTTTTTTTTTGTTAATGTACTTGACATCTAAAATATAAACTAAACTTGTAAGAAAATGATCTTTTGGCAGAAATTAGTGTCTTAAAAAGTCTGATATGACTTACAACTTAGGATGAAATGTACCTGGTATTTGCTTTCCCTCCTCCTTTACAGCTTTGCTTTTATTCTGTGGCAACTAGCACCATACCAGTCATGCCTGTTGAAAACCCAGAGGCTCGAGAGTTTTATATATGAAAGTTAACATGGATATTTTGAACTTTCTTTCCACTGCCCTTTCCCTTCCACCAACACCAGTTTTCTTTTGCCTCTTCTCAGTGTATTGGATACTGAAGAAAGGAGGGCTATATCTAGTACCGATGAAACAACAAATCACATTTTACTGGAATGCTCTATTTCACAGAAGATCTCTTAATAAAAATGAACCACAGTTTATAACATTATGACAAATCAAACATTAACATCTCTCTCTGCAGATGAAACACCACTTTCAGTGCGTGTTACTTCACTTTCCCCTAAGGTTTACTGGCTTTCAGTACTGATCATGATTGATGCCTTGTTTATATGCAACATTAAACCTGTGCTTTTGCCTGTTTCTGGTAAATGGTACCCAATTCTGTTCCGAATGGTAAAACTTATATCAGTGTTTTACCTTATCCACACCATCGCTCCTTTCACAGACCTAATGCTACATATAAAAACCTTGCTTTTTTCCCTCTCTGGAGCCTAAAATATAATAATTTCAAAGTAAAAATTCAATTAAATTAATAGTATTTGAGGCTGTGGCAGATGATGGCCTAGATGAATAGTCCTGTTAAAATTATAAATGTCTTCAAGCAATTGAGGCACATATGCTTTTTCTTTCACATTCTCTAAGCTACTCTATTTGCCACATACAGGTGAAGAGTTCCTTAAATCCTTCATTAATTTTCAACCTTCACATGTTGTCACAATTCTTTACATTTGGACTGTTGGCTCAGAGACAGAATCCACTACCATTTGTAAGGGGGAGAATATACAAAAGTGTCTTTCTTTGCAAAAAAATGACATTTTTCAGGGGAATCATGTCCAAAGGGTGATTTTATCCTGAAGGCTGAAAACTGATTTTTTTTTTGTACACCTGGTGATTGCCATGAGCAACCAGTTCTGGGACCCTCTTCTGCTAATCTAAGTCTTGAAATGGTAGGAGATGTTGGATTTCTCATCAGATGTCCAGTGACTTAGTCCCACTAAAGGAGCTGGCTGGGTACCACTGTGTTGGAAGGCTACTCTTGTGTTTGCAGCTGGTGCAATGAAACCCAGAGACAAAGTTGTACTGTGTTTGCACAAGCATGTCTATGGGGCCAATGAGGACAAACAACCATACCAATAAGATTTGAAAAGTTATGCTAGAGAATAAAGGTCTCATTTATTTATACAAACCACAGCATTGTCCACAAAAGGGGCACAGAGAGACCTATCCTGGAATACTCAATTATCTGGTCATTAGGAACTTTCTTCTACAAAGAGAAATTCAGTTCAAAATGGTTAGAGAATAGATGTGAATCTGAATAATTTATATCCTAAAAAAAATAAACCAGTGGACTAATCAATCATATGTGGTCTTTTTTCTCTGTTGTTATTTGATGTTTGGTTTCATGACTAATGAGTCAGCTAGACTTCCATAACAAACATCAAGACAGGATTTACTGACATAAATCCAAAGACAGAAGTCTCCAGACTATGCTTAAAACAGCATCAGATGAGCTGTGTTGGAAGTCATCACCTTAGCTGTTGAAAACTGTTTTTTCTTAGAAATTATTGGACTAATGGCAGAGGAAATAGACATAACTTCTAATTTTTGCTGCATCAACCCAACATCAGAGCTATCTTTGCACAGAAATTTGAGATTTTCTGTATATAGTCACTGACTGATGTTTGTCTCACAAGAGACTTTGGCAGTGTAATCAGGTGATAAACTTCACCTCTACTTTGAATTTTCTGCTGAGTTTTGTAGCCCTCTGTGTAGTGTACTTTCTTTTTCACTTGAGCATCCCATATAGAGAAAACCTCTTTATGAATTTTTAGGATGCCCTATAGGATAGATTTGGCTTTCCAGTAAGCCATGTTGTACCAAAAAACTATGCATAAGGTATTTGGCCTTCCTTTGCTCAAGAGTATATGACTACACAGGATGTCTTGATTTATGTTCTTTAAACATTCATTATTGGGCATAATTGCCATATCTCTTATTTTCATTCCCCTGAGCAGCACATTTTAATCTCATACCATATGGAAGTTATTGCAAGCCATCAACAGCAAAGGAAAACCTGAGGTGGATTTGCATTGAGATAAAATGCATCTGTTCTAAAATTACTGGAGTCATTTCACTGCAGAATGACATAATTCTGGGTTATGTTAATAGCATCAGTGTTTCAGACTGAGGATGAAGACATTTGCAGTCCCTTCTATGTAAAACTATTGATCAGATAATGACCACATTTGGTGACGGTTTGCCTAGCACATTCCTTAGTTTTGTGCATTGAGTTTTGACAGAGTAAAATATGTCTATCCAACTGCAAATTCCCTTTTATGTTCCAGGGTGTCATTTTGGTTTATATTTTGAATTCATGTCTTATGTCTTCAAAGTGCTCAAAATACCTCCCTTCCTGAGGTCCAAGGCTTAATACATCATTAAATTACAATCAGAGTGTCCTGGTTTTGGGTGGGATAGAGTTCTGGGACTGGAACTCTAAAACTCTGAAAATAACCTGGAAAAATGACTATCGTGTTTTAAACCCAGCCACACTAAGTACCACACAGCCATTCACTCACTTCCTCCTATCCCTGCTGGTGGGATGAGGAAGAGAACTGGAAGATGGTAAAACTTGCAGGTTGCAATAAGCACAGTTTAATAATTAAAATAAAGCAAAATAAAATAACAAGAAGAAGCAGAAGTAGCAGAAGGAGAAGAAGAAGGAGGAGAAGGAGAAGAAGGAGGAGGAGAAGAAGGAGGAGGATGAGAAGAAGGAGGAGGAGGATGAGAAGAAGGAGGAGAAGGATAAGAAGAAGAAGGAGGAGGAGGAGAAGAAGGAGGAGGAGGAGGAGAAGGAGGAGGAGGAGAAGGAGGAGAAGCAGAAGAAGAAGGAGGAGGAGGAGGAGGAGAAGGAGGAGAAGCAGAAGAAGAAGGAGGAGGAGGAGGAAGAGAAGAAGGAGGATGAGGAGGAGGAGCAGAAGAAGGAGGAGGAGGACAAGGAGGAGGAGGAGAAAAGAAGAAGAAGAAGAACAACAACAACAAGCAACAACAACAACACACTATTAAAACCTAAGAGAAAAAAGTAATACACAGTACAGTTTCTCACCACCTGCTGATTGATGCCCAGCTGTCTTAGTTTGAGGGGAAAACCAAATTGTTTACCCAGAAACGGGGAAGGAGAATTCCTCCACAATAATCACACCAC
>JAOXXN010000395.1:107980949-107997550 GCA_026770055.1 Myrmophylax atrothorax
TGGAAAACAAATGTTCTTTCATCAGTGTTAGATGAAAGGGAAATGTATGACTGAAAATACTACATATTTCTAACCAGAATCGCAGAAGTACCAGTTTACTGAGCACTTAGAAGGTTCTGCAGGCCCTATATGTAAAGTGGAACCATGTGTCATCATATTTATAAAGCTGTACAAAATAAAGTAGAGGTTTTTTCTGTAGTTTGATACTCAGTGCTGCTTAGAAATTTGGTGAGTTTAATGAACAATGCTTGGCTATTTAATTATTGCTTCAGTAGAAGAGCAAAAGCTGTTTGTTGATATGACTTTTGGTATTCTGATCACAGCCTGTGCTCCACATATGGTTTGGGTTCTCTTTTTTTTTCACTTAAGCAATTAATTTTAACAACTGCTACTCTCTAACTGGCAAAGTAACTGCCTGACCACAGGAGATATGATCCAAAGCTTACTGTAATTTATTTGATCTTCTCCTTGCATTTAGTAGGATTTCCATTAAATTTTGCACTTAGCAATATGCATGGAACATGGTAGGATTGAAAACACATGATGGAGATGTGTCAGAGGAGGAATAAATTACTAAAATTCTGTATAAATTATTTTCTTAGGTGACTATTTTTCAACAAATATGAAGTCCACTCATTTTGGTTCTACTGGGGCACAAGACAGAACACTGTAGGCAATTCTATTTTATGGTTTGAGAGTGGAGGGAGGGGGTCAAGAGAGGACTTCTTTCCAATTTCTTTCATGATAGTATTGAAAAGAACATACTGTTTATGTAAACTGAGACAGAAAGTGAATCTCATTACCAAATAAAGATATAATTTCCCTTCATCCCAGGTGGAAAAAAAATATATGACTAAGGAGAAGACTTGACATTTCACTACCATCTGGTTGCTAGTATGTAAGGTTTTCCAGTGAAGCTGAAAAAGACCCACAATTTCAAAGGCTCAGCAGCTTCTGTGACTTTTACAGGTAGGCAAGTGTTGATCATCATGACAGGCTGGACTTTCTGCTGCTTTTGTGAACAAAGGACAAAACTAGGAAAGAATCAGAAGAAAACTCCAGGGTGCTCCAGGGGATTCAAGTCTTCAATCTCTCTCCTGACAGGCAGTGTCAGGCCAGCAGCAAATGGAAGAGAAAGAAGGAAACGATAGAAATGCTTTTGCTTTTGCTTTTGCTTTGTAATTTTCAGTGACTGAACTCCTAACGTGCCACAGGATGGCACCACAGGCTGTAAAATGCAAAAGAGTTGCTGTGCACAATAACCATGACAAAAAGATTTAACATTGAAACTCATGTCTTGCAAATGCTTCTGACGGATAGGCTATTGCTGAACACAGGTGGCCGCAAAGCGAGCTTTTCCTGTACACAAGTCATGTCTATAGAGATCACTTTTCCAGTAAAGACTATCTTCTTGAGATTGTATAGGTGTTTCTTCTCAGAGTTATTAGGAGTTTCACATCTCTAGTGACATCCCACTGCCCCAAATTTTCTGTGCTTTCTATAAATAGTAATGCCTTCAGCTCAAGATGCACTACTGCACTCTGTGGCCTGCTTCACCTGCACAAGGTGAAGGTTATGGCTTAGCAGGACAGGACATCCTTGAAGGCAGAGATGGTTCTAGCAGAAATCTGTACTTTCCACATACAGCTGTCTCTGGCACCGTTTCAAAGACTTCAGGTTTCAAAAGGAAAAGCAAAATGAGCATCAGGAAGGAAAACAGGCTGCAATTTTGAACCTGATTAAAGGCGGGCTTGGGAGATGTGATGGAGAAGGAATGAGTTTGAAAGATGAGCAAGGTGCCCTTCTCTGCTGCCTTTTTAACTTCCCCTTTGTTTTTTTAACTTTCATTCTGTCCAAGCTTGATAATGGTCATCCGACTTTGTGCTCCTTTTTCATCTGTCAACGATTAAGAGGTATATTGTAGACAAATACACAGCAAATAAAAATAATGAAAACCATAGGCTTACAAAATGAAATAGCAGTCTAGAAACAAAACTGGATGCAACACTTTTTCTGGATATAGGATTATGGTACCTTTTAATTCTATTTCATCCTAGAATGATTTGAGGACGATTTTTGCACTTTTTTTAATGGCAGTGTTTAGTCTGCACTTCGCTTGTTTACAGATGCACTCTGGGGTTGGAACTGGTTATTAGGAGCTGTCGCTTTTCTGCCGTCGCATGCTGCCATCCTGAGGCCGGTTCCCGCAGTGCCTGTGAGCGCGCGAGCTGCTGCCTGGCTGTGCCGGAATGCAGAAATGCTGCCTATCCTATCCCCCCGCCTGCTGAGATACGATTCCAGATCACAGTTTGAGCCTATTTAGAAACATGGCAGTTTCAGAGGCAGCTCAAGAAAATTTTTTATTTTCATTCCAAGGGAGTAAATTAAATTTCCCTTTTAATAAGCATTCAGGCTTCTCTTGTAGTTTTGGTTTGGTTTTTTGTTTGGTTTGTTTGGGGGTTTTTTTGAAACCCTGTAAATTACTATTCTTACAACAGAAGTTTAATTTGGTGTACTTTTTCACTTGATGAATATAAATCTGCCTGATACATTCTTTGCCTTTTTTGGATCATAGATTATCTGTCTTTAAGTGGTGTATAACCCATAACCTGTTATCTTTGAGTCCCAAATGCTGTCTTAGAATTTGAAAGGATGGGTATGTTGCCTTCATAGCTGCACACGATTCCTAGAGTATGTTTTGATCATGAGAAAAAAAACTGAAATGAAACCTGTTACTAAAGGTAAGTGATGAAATAGTGGGAGGGCTTGGGAGTGGGGGTGCTCAGAAGGCATGTTTTAAGATTAGTCAAAAAACTTAAATACTTTACTGACCTATTAAGAAACTGTCCTTATGTTCTTTCCTAAGGAAGGAAACTAGGTCCTTTACTTTGTGAATCCACATGCAAGATCTTCTTTCACTGAGTCATGGAGAAAGCTGAACTTGGTATACCACTTATATTTTGCGGAAATGTTCACCTAGGTACTCATTTCTGCACCTGTTTTTGTCTCTTTTTTTCTTTTTTTTTATCCCCTTGTTTCTAAGACGAAGGCAATGAAGAATTCCCCTAATGTGTTGAAGAATACATCTGGTCCAGGTAGCTGGGCTTGCAAGCTGCAGTTTAAGATGCAGAATGAAATGGAGATTGAACTCTAGTGGGAACCAGAGAAAAGAGGCCGTGAACAGCCAGGTTTTGGGATAACAAAGAGCATGTAGATGGGTGACACCGGGCAGGTGAATGGACACTGGGAGACACACCAAGAGCAAGGAATTGCACACCTTTTGGATAGCAAGGGAGATGAAGACCAGTGATGCCAAGAAGGTGGATAGACATGGAGAGGGGAAGAATAAGAGTTGCATGCAGGGAGACTGTGAGTATAAAACTCCAGGAGTTCCTTTGCTAGGGGTGCTCCACAGAGACACCAGCATGGGCTGCTTCTGTGTTGCTCCACTGTGAATAAATGGCTTCATAGAAGGAGACATCTGAGGTTCTGCCATGGGAAACCCAGGGTCAAACCACTAAGGAAAGATGGTCTGACTGTGTGAGTGGGGTGTGAGAGGAATCAAGCAGGTGTCTTTGGCTACCAAGCTGCTACCAGCCCTCTTTCAAAAATAAAGGATTAAGACAAAGAAAATTATCTGCTGCAATAGAAAGAGATAAACACTGTTTCTCCAGCATGTAACACCATTATATTTTTTTACTCTCAGCCTTCATTTCAGTGGTGTGAGTTCCTTTCCTAATTTTTTCATGCAACTGGAATAGTTTAGACTAATACCTTGGCTAAAGAGGTTGTCCCAGTGACTGCTGTTCTAACTGATTCAGGTTTACTGGGAATCAGTCCAAGAGATGAATGCTGCAAGGCTGAAAGAGCACAAAACTCAGAGTACTGCCAACTCTCTCTTCCCTGCATTTCTATTAGATAGTAATGAAGTGTATGCATTCCATCCTGGTTTACTTTTCCTGTGAAACTCAAGAGTTACTACTTATCATTAAGAGGGATTTGGGCCATAATTTCTTTTACTTTTAGTCTGCATTTCCTCTGATAGCTACTATATCACAATATTATTTTACACATGAACACTATAAAGCATTTGGGAATGCCCTTGATACGAACCACTGCAGAAAAGAAGCAATATAGCAGTTCTGTCTACTTAGAACAGTTCAGGCAAATAGGAACAGACCTGTAAAGAAAACTGCCTAGTTTTTAAGAGCAGTGTCCACACTGCAGGTGTTTCAGGGGATTTCATACTCAACTACGGCTATTCTGATCCCACAAGTGGTGTGTTCCTGTGTGTTTCACTCTTCAAGGTGACAGCCAAAACTAGGCAATGATAAAGAAGATAAAATGAAGAAAAAAAAACTTTGACAAGCAAGAAACAGAGATTATGCTGGTGACGTGTACCTAAGCAAGCTAAACTAAAGATCCACCCCTCAGATTCTGAACACTTGCTTCCAGGCATTCAGTGATCGCATTTGTAGTTTGGTGTTCTGCAATAGGCTCTTCACTTTGAAGAGTTTAATCTTCCTTAGAGTTTAATCTTCTTTTCATGTACGATTTTCAGTTGATTGTGTTTGCCCAGTTGCCACACAGGACAATGTATTTTAATGTTACTTTGCAGAAGAGTAAATGCAAGAGTCTTACGTCTTCTGGCAAAATTAACTTTACAGGGTGTCTCATGTGGCAGGAGTCATCTTTAGTTGCTCAACATCTCTCTTCTTCTATTGCATTTATGTTTGATCTTGTTCATGACTGAGTCATTGTTGTGGAAAATTTTGCAATCATTGTTCTTTGAGAATTTTTATTATTATAGTAATTTTGTTGAGAGCCAATTAAATCATGTTGGTAAGACATGTTTGGACAGTGAAAGGAAACTGCCTTGTGGCAGCAGAACAGTACTCAGTAACAACGTCAAATCACATCAAGTAGCAAACCTCAAGAACAGATATATGAAATTCAGCTTGCTTTTTAAAGCCATTGAATGACAAAAATAGAGGCCAAGAAGCAAATTGATGTAAACTGGATATTTTTCCATCTGCTGATGGATGTATAAGTGGAACAATACTTTTAAATGTTTTTCTCTCCTCTTTCTCATGGCTTATTTCACTTGTCCCTTCTCTCTTCTCTTCAGAAATTTTGTTCATTGAGCAACTAGTAATTTTGAAGGGTTTTCTGGAATATATGCTGTCTCTGCTCATTTACTGGCATAGCTTTTATCTTTCCTCTGTTTACCTGGAAGGGAAAGGAGTATTTTATGTAAATTGCAAAGACAAATAAATAGGAAAAACCATTTTGAGAAATAGAAAATGTTCATTTCAGAATGCCAAGAGAAGAAGGCAGTATTTCTTCTGTAAATATGATTCATTACTTTCTCAGTTCATTAAAACTGTAATGATTTTTTTTATATAAGCTCAAAGACATAGTTGGTGCAACAGTTCAGCGTTTTCTAAACTTGGCATGAAAATTGTTTTGAACAACACATATTCACAAGGCTGTTATCTACATTTGAGCTAACTGAATGAGATATGTGTCTTCTGTCTTGTTCTTAACTACTTTTAATATTCTCTTCATTCTTAGTATGATGCTATCAGTTGTCCCAGATTTTGCAACTACTATGTCATTGAAAGTTTTCTATGCTTCACTAGCAAGATGTTCACCAGTTCCTGCACAGCTACAGAATTACTAGTTGATCCAGACAAACAAATTCTGTTTTCCTTGTGCATTTGAGTTTCACAGCCTGGGGTAGATATGATCTAAATTTAAATTATAAAAAATCTGTGACCTGATGTTTTTAAAATATTAAACCAGTCTCCTTTCTGCTTTTATTGGAATGAACCTGTTATTCCATGTGGAATATCACAGATAATTATAGTAGCAGTTGCTGAATGCAACTAGAAAAATATGATATCCTCATGTATCTCTAAACTCAATGAAATAAGAACTTCTTTGAAGAACCTCATGCAATATTAATTTAGGGATGGTTTCTTACTGTGTCAGACAAAAGAGAAATTTACTGCAGATGCCAGACCTCATATTCTTTTGACAAATTACTGGCTCATACAATCTTTGCATTGCACAAGATTGCACCAATCATCGGAGCAGTGTCTACATTGCCATTTTCTCTAGAGCATTTTGACATGAATGTCCCTGTCACCCCCACTTTCTGCATACTGGTGCAGTTCTCAGATCAGTTCTGGTACCAGTAAACTGGATTTGCTTTGGAGGAAACTCAACCAAAATCTTTGCTCTGTGCATACATCAAATACACTCATCACTCCTAACGAAGATATAAAGCTCCAACCAGTGAACAGCCCTCAAAGTGCCTTTAATCACAAGAGGAGGATGTTCCACTTAGGAAACCAGGCTAAATCTTGGCTGAGACCATCTGAAATTGCCCCAGTTGTCTTTGATGTATAAGTAGAAGCCTTGGTGCCAAGCACTTTCACCTTCTGATACAGTGTTGGTGCAACAGATTGTTTGGTAATGTAAAAGTAGCCTGAGACTCTCATATCCCCTGCTGGATCAGTCTCTGGAGCTCTGGTCACTCTTTCATGGAATGCACAGAGAGGTTCGGGAAAACCCTCCTTGTGCTAGCAGTTTTCAGCACTGCCTTGCAATGGCCCAGTTGTTGGATTTTAAACAATATTTTAAAAGGGATTGATTGCTCCCTTGTAACCAAACAGATCTACGCAGAGGGCAAATAATTTCCAAATTTTATTTTACACCATTGCAGTCTTGTCTAAAAGGGTTTATCTCATTCCACATTTTACTTGCACAAAAGTGTTTCCATTTACTTTAAGTAAATTAAATCATGGTTTCAAATTCAGATCTCTTCTCATGGTACTTATTGATTAATGTTCCCTCTGATTCATTCTTTCTAAAACAGATTGTAGATAGATGCTTATTAAGGCATAAATGTTGAATGATTTGACTATTTTTTATTGCAATGCCCATCACAGCATGGGCCACAGAGAGTAAATATAAACTCTCCATATCCTAGGACGGATGTGTTGACTGTCGGTCTGTTATCTAATGTCTGAATTTACATGCAACACAGTACATTTATTTTCTGTCGTACAAATAGCTGAATAATATTCTGTTCCTGTTCATGTCGACTGTCTTTTGCAGTTCTTGTTTTTACACTAATCCTCTTCCTATCATTAATGAAAACAACTTTCAGTTGCAGCTCTGGTTCTTGTTAACAGTAAAGAGCGCAGCACTATTCGCTTCATTCACAAATGTCAGGAAAGGGAGCATTTCGTCAGGCACATCTGTCAGTCTCTACACTCACAGATTTTTATGTACATAACTGTGTGTGAAACTAATAGCCACTGTCCCACACATTGTTACATGTCTGCAGTTGAAAATATAACTGCTGTTCTCAGGACCAGCTGATTGCACAGGTTATCTCCTGCTTAAATCAAACAGTGATTTTCAACTGCAATAACAACAAAGAGTAGGTTTTTTTATTACAACACCTACCCTGCTTTGACCAATTAAACCATATCTTTCAAGCAGAAGTAACTGCCTTGGAACTGCTCAACTGCCCAAGAGATCACAAGGTTCATCCTCTGTTAAAATCACATCAAGGGTGTTCTTCATCCCATCTACATATTTTCCTCTTCTTTTATGTATATATTATTGTGTGCACATATACGTCCCCAGAAAAAGATATAAAGTATTTAATGGTCTAGAAAATTAGTTCCAAAGTTTTTATTTGTCCAAAGACCAGCCTGCAATTTACTCCAGCAAACTGTCTCAGGAAACGTTAGGAGATCTGGCCTTTCTAGAACTGTATCAAATTTCAGAAAATTTATAGTGCTGCATTCTTGGTAGGCATGTGTTACATTGCTGGCTGGACTCTGCCCTTCCCTAAAAACACATTTCCAGAAACGTGATGCAGAGCAGAGCTGGCCTGTTCTCCCAGGCTTGGCATCTCTTTTCACACCTGCCTGTGGCTTAGCAGCAAGGGCACAGGCTGGGAACAGTGCAGAGACATGCACCCTTGCTACAGGGAATAATGAAAGAAAAGAGGTAGATATTGCTGACAGGAACTCTCAGTCCTGCCAATAGGTCATACTTAAGTAAGCGTTTCAGTTGGCCTGTCCTCTCACAAGCTCCCTAAATGAATGGGTGAATACTGTAAAAGGAGTACTGAGAGCAGAAGACATCTTCCTCTAAGCACTCTGTGGGGTACTTAGAAAGAAATGCATACTCCTCCAAAAACTGTCTCAGAGATCTTCACACTGTGTGTTATACCTTACTCTAATACATGAAACTACAGTACTGAAGTAGAGTGCCAATGCAAACATCTAAGAGAAACCAGAACAGATTTTGGAAAAATTAAATAATTTTAATAATAATGATGAGTGAAATAGACTTTCATCAGTCAGTGTTTACATCTGATTTCATTCAAAGTGAGCCTTACAGTGAAAAAAGAGGACACAACTATTTCTAACATCTTCCGGCCACCATTTTTCTGGTGAGAATGAACCACATTTTCTTTTTTCCTCATAATCATGTTACGGACCAGTGTGATCCATGGCATACTGTCACCAGTACATGAACAAATGAGACAGCTATCCTAGGAAACAAATTCATTACGCAAAACATCACTAGTTAGAGAAAAAGTTTTAGGTTTCCTGTCTTGAATCTACACTGCCTACTAGGTTTAATATTTTGTCAAACAATTCTTTTCCCCACAATTTCTGTAAGATAGATAAAAATTAACAAAGCTAACACTGCAGAGATTATGATTGTCTGTAGTGCTACTCCACATAATAGTGTGATCTTTGAATTTTCATTTTGATTTTGTTATTTCCTTCATGATTTTTAATGGTAAAAGACTATTTTTTTTCTAAATATTTGCTGGCTGTTAACAGCACTGTGAGTCTGGAGTTCTAGATACCATGTGGTTAATTCAAATTGAAAGGAAACAACTAAAACTTTACCTTCAGTAACACAGATTGCCACTGGGCATCAGTGAAGGCTCTTTCATGTTACTACACAATTTAGCAGTAGTGTGAGAAAATCATATATCCTTTGATTATTACATGAGGCTTCCTCTATTTGCTTTATGTAAGTGTTATATGTAACTTCTTCCCTTTAGTTTTGTTGCTGATGTAGTGACTGATTAAACTGTGTACAAAACAAACCCCAAGATATCAGGTGATCTTAAAGCCATGTGTTAGGGAGACAAGGAAAAGATGCCAACTGCTTTTGTGTTCTAGAGCACAGGTGGATCATAAAATCTCACCATATACTTTTTGATCTGGTCAAATTACAGCCTCCTTAAAGTGGAAGAAAAGATATGGGATTTTATAGGCCTATTTGATCTGTTATAGCATTTATGTGATAAGTTTGTCATGCTTTGGTTGTAGTTATGGGATGATGTGATTATAGGTTGATCCAGCAAAGTTACCTGTATTTAAAAAGTTGCGTAATGCTTCCTTGTTTGCCTAGGACAACTTTCAGTCACTCACAATAATTTCAACAGACAAAGATCATTTGCATTGAAAATATAAGTTGTTTGAGATCAGGTGGAGGCTGACTTTTTTTCCAACAGCATATTTAACTTTAGCCCAAGAATCTAATGCTTTCTTAGAAAGTGGGGGGGAAAAAAATCACATGCACACACATAACCTTCCAGTTAAAAATTTTCAGTGCCTCTACCTTTTAAATAAAACTTTGACTGTTTCCCAGGGATTATTTTGTTGCCAGGTATATGTGTATTGGCATCATGCCTGTCACACTTGATTAAATCATGAGTCTGATTTGCATTTTGCAGATAACTTAGAAATGTCCATTGGTCCATATGTAAATAATGACCTTTCTGAAGTGTGCTTTGTCTAAGGACCTTTGAAACTGACCATTTTTCCTTTCATTTGTCACTGTAACCATAGGCCTTGTAACTGAAATTAGATACAAAGGTCATTTGACCAAATAGAGAGCTTTGTGTTCAGATATAATGAATCGTGATCCAAAACTCCATTGTCCAAAACTCTGCTAACTACAAATTTACTGCAAGATGATGAGGTCATTTGTAGATGTCTACATTTTTAGATGCTTTTGCTAAGTTATTTTCCTTTTCCTCACATACCCTGTACTGCCTCTCCTGGTATGCAGACAGCCCACTCAGATGACACAGAGCTAGTCTAGAAGAAAAGGTAAATTGCAAAAAAGATGTTTGACATATGAGAAGAAAAGAAAAAAAAGAGAGAACAGATCTTTTGGGAGGTAGGAGATGATACCAGTATTCATATATGTCCGGAGGCCAGGGCTGAGAACAAATAAAGCAAAGGGGAAGAGAGAAACTAGGGTAAGAGAGAGATCTGAAGGCTACAGTTAAAGAGAAAAGTTCTAAAATAGTATGAGGAGGCTGAGATCAGAGAACAGAAAAAATTGCTTGTGGAGTTGCTTGAATATAAATAATGTTGGTTCTCCATAACATACGAAGCTACTACTTGGGGGTCATAGATTTCTTCAAGGTACTTGCTGGTGGAAAGCATTGCATACAGAGTTTTCAATGTGCTTAACCAAAATAAGATGCTAGATGTTTAACATCTGTTCAAAACAGTGCATTACTTCTGTATATCTCCTTGCTTAGATTTGCAGATCATCAGTATTACCTGTGCAATTTTTAATCCAGTAAATCTGATTTTTATAGATAACCCTTTTTTTAATGTCACAGATTTATCTGATGATATTACAGAAATTTTAATGAATATTCACGTTTTTCCGCTTGAATATATACTGAAGGATAATAATCAGTAAATATTTCAGCGGAAATCAACAATGCTTCATATGAACACACATACTGTCCCTTAAAAAAAAAAACCAACAAAAATTAAAAAAAAATAACCATTAAAGTTGTAAGGCCAAAACAAAAACCATGGCAAATGATAGATTTTATGGTAGTCTATTTTCACTATAATTAATTCTGTTAGACAGGCTGATGCCCTTCTCATCTCAAGTACATTTCTGTTCTAATAACATAGTCCTTTTAACCTAAAAACTTGCCTTATATTTATTCAGAAGGCTCTGATTGGGATTAAAAGAGCAAGAACGGTGCCTAGTATAACAGCCTTCTCATAAAAGAATGCTTTGCTTGCTTGGGAAGATACAAAAACCAGGAAAAATGCACTATCAGTGGGAGACTTTGAATCCCATACTCATTCTAATGCTTAAGTATAGCTCCAGCTTGAGCAGACTGAAGTTGAGGTGAGTCAGCTTGGTTTCAGACCCTTTTTTCTTTCCCCTCCCACCAGTTTCTTCACAGCTTTGTCAGTCCAGCACTCAGAACAGTTGATGTAACCACCCTCCATCTCATGAGCATGGCCAGCACATAAATGCTGAGCTCAGCCCTCTGATACTGACTGCTTGATGAGGCAGCATGGAGTGCCACAGCCCACCTCTGTGCTGCCTGTGTGATCACACTCTTCTTCCCCTCACAGTCTTGCAGCACCAGACAACACAGGGCTAGAAGGAAGGGCATCCTTTATATCAGCTGAAAAACATCAGTAGCCTGAATATTGAAAGGAGTGAATATTGAAGCAGGTGCACTGCCCTCCAAGCTAAGGTGTGCTCTCAAGAGTAGTACCTGTGCCAGCTGAGCATGAGCCATGCAGAAGCACCAGGAGGAAGCAGCGAGTGGGTGACAGCAGCAGGTCACTCCCCACTTCAGGGGCCAGATACACCCAGCTGCCAACCCAACCTGCTCTTCAGACAAGTTGGCTGCTTGCCCACTGAGAATTTTTGGGTGAGGATTAAAGAGTGGCAAGGTGGTAGGTGTGTGCTCCCCTGACCATGAGGCCTTCTATGGGCAGCTAGAAGCAGCATCACATTTGCAGACCCTGGTCTTCATGGGGCATTTTAACCACCTGATGCCTGCTAGAAGGGCAGAAGCAGCAGCTTGGCTGCTTGGAAAGCACAGCTTGACAGAATAGGACCTGTGGGTGCTGGTGAACACTAAGTTGAGCATAAGTCAACAAGGTGCTTTTGCCAGAAAAGAGGGCAACGACATCCTGGGCTGCATTTAAAGTTCTGCCACCTGGTCGAAGGAAGTGATCCTTCCCTTCTAATCAGCACTGGTGAAGCCACACCTGGACTCCTGTCCAGTTCTGGGTTCCTCAATACAAGAGAAACATGGATGTACTGGAGACGGTCCAATGAAGGGCCACAAAACAATGAAAGGACTGGAGCATCCCTCCTTTGAGGAAAGGCTGAGGCATGTGAACTATTCAGCCTGAAGAGAAGGTTCACAGGGGGAATCTTACTAATGTACATAAATACCTGAAAGGAAGGTGCATGGACGGCAGAGTCAGCTCTTTTCAGCGGTGCCAGAACACAGGAGGCACTATCTGAGGACCAGAAAACACATTTTTACTTCTAAAGTAACTGAGCACTGGAACAGGTTTCCCAGAGAGGCTGTAGTCTGCATCCTTGGAGATATTCAAAATCCACATGGTCCAGGACAGACACCTGCAAGCAGCCATGCTTGAGCAGAGAAGTTGGACCCACCCTGAACCCCTTCCAACCTCAGCTAATCTGTGAATTTCCCTCTTTCCTTGAAGCCAGATAACTTAACCTGATATTCCATTGGTCCCCACAATAGTCCCCACAATACTGATTTTCTGCAGCTTTATGTTCCAAACATGAAAATTTGAGTTATCTGCTGCCACTGGTTTTCCTTACGAGGTTTTGAAAATAGGCACTGTGTATGTTTTACAATTTATGAGTGAGATGACAGAGCAATGCTTTGTAAGTTCAAGATCTTGAATTTGTCAATTGTTCTGTTAACATTTTAAAAGCACTGGTAAAGACCCAGACAGCTGACCAGTTTGTGCTATAAAACTCCAGCCAGAACCCACCACTGCTTATGCTGCAAGGGTAAGTACTACTAGCATTAACAGCAGTATAATGTCCCAAACCCACATCAATTAAAATTTAAAAATCCAATCCCCTAAAGAAATAGACATGCTTATCTTCATAAACTGGTTCTTGTACAAGAAATGAACAGTTTTTGTAGAAGATTCTTTTATTTTGAAAAAAATTTATTACTCACTGTTGTACAAAATATACCTAAAAATATGATGTTAAGAAAATTTTGACACTGCTAGGTGGTTTGCAAATTACCTAGTTGAAGAGAAGAAATCTTCACAATTTTTAAGGCAATTCAAGACAGTAACAACAAGTGAATTATACATTTTGAAATATTCAATTTATATGCTTTACACAAAAGTTATCTGGTACTTGGTATCTGTAAACTTTAGTGATTTATACAAAGTTTCCATTC
Organism: Myrmophylax atrothorax; assembly: GCA_026770055.1. Taxonomy (NCBI): domain Eukaryota; kingdom Metazoa; phylum Chordata; class Aves; order Passeriformes; family Thamnophilidae; genus Myrmophylax; species Myrmophylax atrothorax. The sequence continues at coordinate 107,994,241 of JAOXXN010000395.1, forward strand.
ACATATTTAGAAGATACAGTAAAAATAATGTTTTATTGTTAATTTTTTTAAATACCTCATTTCTACTCTTTGTTTTATAGAAATAGCTGGTCCAATTCAGAACTTTAATTTTTAAAAGAGACAAAAGTGTAGAAATTATTCCAGATTTCTACTTATTTTAAAAATGGTCAAAAAATTAATTACCTATGTTGGTTGAAATGTTAAAAAAAAATAAAACCAAACCATAAACATTTTTAAAGTAAATTAGACTAGAAAAACATTACTTTGATTTAAATAATTTTATTTTACCTCCAGGTTGGTAAGTTGGCAACCATCTACTTAAAACAGCCAATGCCAATTCAATTCAAGCTCATAAAGACTCAGTCTATTCTTTTAGAACAGTATTACTATTATATTTCATAAGGAAAGAAGCCGTACTCTCAGAGGCCTCTCTACACAAGCCTCCAAGTAATTGTCAAAAGAGTGCAGTCTGTTATTTATCCTCGGTCATTCTGAACCACGGGATTTTTATATAATTTAAAAACAAACAAACAAACAAACAAAAACACCACCAAACATTAAGCAAGGGAGAGGGAGACATTAATATTACCTTAAAAAGTGTATAGCAAATAACTAAAAGTAAAGATGCAAGACATAAAGCAGTAAGATCACCAGGGGACAGATCTTCACCTGGCATAAAGTCAGCATTGCATCAGCAGAGCAATCCTGACTTACTTCAGTCAGCTCTGACTGTCCATGTACAGAAAAATTGGTTTATGTTAGTGTTAAAGAAGAGCAATGTTCAGAAGAGTAGCATTAGCAGACCATTCTAAATAAAGTGAGTTCGGAACAACTTGGTTCTCATCTTGTATTTTGCTGATGATGACCTTCACCCTTGCCACTGCCAGTGTATCTAGTTCAGGATTAATTCATTACCACTTTCAAATGATACACAAAAATACATTGAACATTGGTCTATCACGTTCTTAACCACAGCTAGTTCCTACCAGAAATATTCTGAAGCCCATTTACAGTGTTAAACCTAAGGTTTTAAAGATACTATTTTATAATGATAACTTTTCATACTGTTATGGGTTTTCACTGACCATAATTTGTGTGGAATGAACTGCAACCACTGGAACTCAGCAGCAACTAAAAATTAGAGCAGCATGACTCTTGGTTGTTAGTAATTATTCCTTTTACAGATCATTAGCTATAGTAAATATTTTCAAATATCCCTAAGGCATATGTTTACAGAGCAAATCCTAAAAGCAGTTTTAGTGCGACAGAAATAAGTAATTGCACAAGTTTCTCATAGTCACTGAGAAGTTCTTTTAAGGCACAAGTGAATTCCCAGAGTGCAGAGGATAGATTACTTAACCAGGAGTGCAAATATTAAAAAACATTTAAAACCTGGGAAGCAGAGGTGAAATTCCATCTGCTGCTTATGGCAATATTTGGGTCCCACTACTGTCATCTGCCAAAGGTATTTCAGACTTTTATGTGTGTGTGTATATATATATATAGTGTATATGTATGCTTAATCCAGTAAAATAAAAAATGGGAGTCAGATGATTTCTGACAGAGATGTGTGTAAATGTTTACCTCTATAACTACCACATATTACACTCAAAACAGACAGTTTATCCCAGTGTAATTTTGCGTCAATAAAAAGATATTCTAAAACACATTATTCATGCAGAATATTCTCAATTCATTTGAGCTGTATCTTCTGTCAAGCTCTACTTACAAACAGAAACAGTCAATGGAGTCCATAACAGTGCAAGTAGAAAAGGCAGTCATAGCTACACTGGACAAAACTCTTGTCAATGGTCAAAATTTTTGCAATGATACTGTCAAAACTCACAGGAAACTGAGGTATCAACTTATGCAAAGTAAACATGTGATTTGTCTTGTGTTCATCTGAAATATGATCGTTACCTCTATTTTGCAAATTTTTTTTCAATCTTTTATTTCCTTAAAAGAAAAATACATACTTGCATACAATGCTGATACCCTATGTGGTGATGCTATAAATCCCTTAGGATAGCAAGTTTGATGGGTGGTAACCCATTAGGAGAAAAATATATTTTTGAATATTATTTTACATATATACAGTACATATATATATTTAATTTTTCAATCAAAATGTCAAGTTTTCTAATATATTCATGAGTATTCTTACTTCCAAAATGAAAAAATATTTTGTATCTCAGTTCATATAAGTTAAAAATTAACAAGATTTTTGATATTTAACAGTGTTTTTTGTTTAAATTATATAAAATTAAAAGAAAACCAAGAACCAGTGAGTTAAAAAGCTTTCCTTCTCCAAAGCCAAATACAATAAAATTTTGAAGCTGAATAATTAAAGAACACCATGTTTTGCATTTTAAGTAATCACAAAGAATGCAAAATATAATCTAAGTAGAAACTAGCATTACTATATTTACCTAGTCTAAAGACAAAATACTTTGAATCCCTTTTTTTTGATAGAATGTGTCCAGCATAAGAAAATGTAAATTTAAAGGCAAGAGTTACTTACACTCTAACCAGTCTATATTAACTTTTATTAACCTCTTCCCCCATCATTTCCAAAATACCTAATATCACGAAAGTACAACAGCCACTTATTTACAGGGTTTTTTTTAGCACTGTGACAGGCACATTTATCTTTTTATGCATGTTTCTGCTAATGTCCTAAACTTGGGTTCCAACTGATCTAAGAAGTCAAGTGCCTCTTCTTCATGCTGATCACTGCAACAGCCTACAGAGCCAGCCAATGATCCTTTTCCTTCATAGTTATATGAAAGGAGATAATCTTCAGAATGCTTCTGTTCTTCATCCTGTCTGCATAGGTGCACCTTCTGGATAGGAAGAGAACATACCTTATTATTATCTTAAATTGTTATCCTAAATGTATTGCATAAAAATAATTTCTTTTTGATTTACCTTTCATTGATTAATTTTTAATCAGAGTGTGTCCTCTAATGGATTCCTACATACAAAAAATGCACATGATTGGTCTATATCATTAAGACTACAAAATATAAGTATTTAATAAAGAAATAATTTCTACTAATCATGTATGTAACAATAAAAGAGGAAGAACCTGTTTAAATAACCTGTCAAGCCACTAAAATCCACTCAAAATTAAAAGACTGATTTACATATCACTAGTTGGACAACTAGTGAGAGTGTTTTGATCCCCAAGGCATGGAGTGGCTACGTTTCTAATGCTGTACATTCATTCCTGCTCCATTGCTAAGGTAAGCATGAGGTTGAAATTAGTACAAAGCAAGCAGTTAGAACAAAAGCAAACAGACAAACTCAA
>JAOXXN010000395.1:107997650-108017083 GCA_026770055.1 Myrmophylax atrothorax
AAAAAACTCAAAAAGCTTCAGTAATTATTCTAAATTATTAAATATTCAAAATGAAAAATAACACACTGCCATAGTTTAAGCCAAGAAAAGAAACTATTTTACACTAACGTCTGAAATATGTCAAGGATGCCTTCTTGAAAGGGCAATATTCCAAAGGGGATGCAGAGGAGCAAAGGAAAGGGAAAATGAAGTGAAACCAAAACCAGAAAGCCACCTTTCTAGAACATGTCTTCCTTGAAAAGTCTGTATATATTGACCGTAACCTACACTTAAAAAAAAAAATCACTTTCAGAATACTTACTTCACCTAAACGAGGATGTGTGAAATTATGCCATTCTGAATAGGAGTATCTACATGTATCCATCATAGGCTGTCCTCCGCCTTCTTTAACTGATCCCAGAGTCTGATGTCCACCTCCCTTCACTGATTCCAAGGTATGCCCTCTTCCTTTTACCATTTCAAATGTTTGTTGATCTCCTGTTTTTACTCCGTACCCTCCTTGATCACATGTATTTTGTAGAGGAATAATATTGTGATCCTAACAAAGAAAAAAAAAGGATGCATTAGTGGGGATACCTTTTTTTTTTTCAATTCAAAACCAAAACAGCAATCCAAAACAGTCATAACTGAAAATTAAGAAGTCTCCCTCTCTGCACTCTGATAGTTTTAACAAAAGGCCATCCTTAGTACTTAGTGTATATAGATCAGTAAACTGTCTTCAGAAAGGATAAAAAGACAAGGGGGAAGAGGGGAAATCTGCATATAAATATGATATGAGATCCAAAAACTGAGTTTTTATCCCAGTGAAATGTGCTATAATCTATATACTAGTTTATAATGGCACTACATTATGCTTCCTAGGCAACAGGAAAATTGATATTTGTCACTATTTGGGTTTCTTTAGTTTCAGCATGAAGTAAACTATCATTCTTAAACTTTTCTCCTTTTCTTGGGGAGGACAATGTCAGGGGTTGGAGAATAATAGAAAATAGGTAGAGTCTGAAGAGCTATGTTCTTGTGTATGAATGCAGTCCTGAACTGAATGATGTTCACGGTAGACTGAAAGAAGTTTAGATGCAAAAAACAAGAACAAATTCCATGAACATGGACTGTACATGAAAGCAACGGTATTTGGGGTTATTTTTCAGTGGAAGGGCAGAAATTACACCTGCAATTTACAACAGTTATTTTCTAAATTTAAAAATCCTTCCCCAAGGAAAAATAATGTTTTGCCACAAACACATATTCAACACAAGCAATATAGTAAGTTTCCATCTAACCTCATTGTGGAATATGACTGGAGTTATCAAAAGGTTTGCCTGAAACTTCCAACCAAACATGTAAAATCTTGAAGAATTATAAGCAGTCAGGCTTACAACTACAAGGCTTATTTAAATGTATATAGTACTACCAACTCTGTCTAAAGTGAGAATTTTCAAATTCTAGTTAAATAGCAAAACACATCTAATGATCCCTGCACTGATTGCTTAATTCCTTTACCAAATCACTTACTTTAAGGTGGTCCTCTTCTTAAACTGCAATGCTATGGACATCTTAATTACAAGTTTCTATACTGAAGCAGACAACTTACCATCACTTCTTCTCCTGGAGCTTCTGTGTTCGAAATTATTAAATTGTGATTGGCACAGTCATCAGTCACCTGCCTGTGCATTACCCCACGGCCACAGCAGCCACAAATTGTGATCAGGATTACTATGGAAAGGAAATAATACTATGAACTTTCCCTCATAATGTTATCTACTTTCGTTGGATAGTTAATTTTAAATGCCTAAGCATCAAGTATGGTTAAAAAAAAAAAATCAAAAAATGCCCATACACAAAATATATACACATTTTTCTTTCAAATAATATATGGAGTTTTCACTGCATTGTCAAACTGTTGTTGAACTACTTCTTCTAAAACACATCTTGTTTTTTCCAAAAGAAATACAATCATCCTTTATGAAAGCACTATCACTGCATAAATTCATTGCAATAAAAAATTTAGACCAAATCCAGGTGAAAAATCATGTCTTATGCCTACAACAAGGTTGTACACAAGACAATTTTCATCTATGAATACGCAGATGTCAAATTATATCATAAGGAACCAATATGCAAGCTAAGGGTCCCAACACCAGAAACTTCTGTTTCATATAAAAGGTCAGCAGAACCCTGGAGGACTTCCAGCATTATGTTACAGAACAATCTTATTTAATTCCTTGTATTCTTTTTCTTCCTCCTACAATGCTACCTTTCATTGTCATGGAGGCTCACCCAGAAATGACATTGCATAAAAGAATCATGTAAAACTAATACCTTTAAATCAGAGAACAATTCTTTTTGATTCACTTTTCAAATTTTTAGCTTAAAAACAAAGAACAGTTCTGCCTAACTGTCCACTGAACACTCTGATCTCTGAAAATCCACACTTCTGTGAAAACTGGCCAAGAGCCACTTTCAAGCTAATTTAGCTTCTATAGCATCAGCTGTCAGTGAGATCTGCATCAGTGATTCCAGCAGATTGCTTCCTGATACTGACAGATGGGAAGAAGACACTCCTTACAGCACTGAGTAGAGGATGCATAGAGTAAAATCTAGCCATAATAAAACAAATGATATGTAGGGAACCAAGCATGGGAACATGAAAGAAGAAAAACAGAAGGCTGGGAAATGTCTAGATAACCTTGTATTGTTTTATCTAAAGCTGTGATTTACTGACAAGGATGAAGCTAGGCTCTTGGTTTGCAGTTGTGTGGGTGTGATAGGGGCAACTTGAAACTCCAAGGTCTGTGTGTATAGTGTGTCTGTGGCGGCCACCCTGTGTGTGTGTGTGAATGTGTGACCTGCAGCTGTATTCTGCATTAATTGCTTAGCCACTCCCAGCTGAAACTATACTATATAACCCCAGTCAATTAGCATTAAAGAAATTTCTGTCAATCACAAAAGGAGTCTGTGCCTCATTTTGCCACAAGGATCTATTTGCAAGGGATGCAGTCAAGAGGCAGTGACAAAAACATAGCTGACATTTCACACAGTTCCTCAACTGAGGTTCACATATCTGAAAATTCCATCATCAGGCTATATCACAAATTTAGGTACCTGAACTGTTGAGATAAAATACTGATCTATCTAGCCTTCAAAACATGTTCAGGTCCCAGTCTTCTATCTATCCAAGTAAGAACAGCTAGCTGAAACTCAACACAAGCTGGACATTTTAATTATTAGCAAAAAAAAAAAAGTAAGAAATTAAAAAGAAAAAAAGGAAAAAAAAGACAACCTATGCAAACTCTGAAATATTAGTTACTGTAGCATGTTCTCTGTGATTTTTAAAGATGTTATTCGTCAGATATATCTGATTCTGGTAAAATAAGATATGGTTTTGCTTTTACATATCACTGTCACCATCTCACTGGTTAACAGAAGTATTAGCCTTATCAGAATCTTAGGGTTTGGGCGACTCTAGTAGCACAACATCTGTTTAAGGTTTTAGTCTGTTGTGGAAGTATTCAATCTGTCCTTTGTTCAACATTTCTGCACCTGGGACAGGACAACCCCCAGATGTTTGTGCAGACTGGGGAATGAGATGCTGGAAAGGGACCTGGAGGTCCTGGTCAGTGGCAAGTTGAGTATGAGACAGCAGTGCCCTGGCAGCCAGGAGGGCCAACCATGTCCTGGGGGGCATCAGGCACAGCATCACCAGCTGGTATCAAGGGAGGGGATTGTCCTGTGCTATTCTGCACTGGTGTGGCCTCACCTTGAATATTGTGTGCAGTTTTGGGTGCCACAGTATAAGAAAGATGGAAAGATATTAGAGTGCCTCCAAAGAAGGGCCACTGGGATGGTAAAGGGCCTTGAGGAGAAGCTTTACTAGGAGCAGCTGAAGTCACTTGGTCTTTTCAGCCTGGAAAAGACGAGACTGAGGAGAGACCTCACTGCAACATCCTCATGCGGGGAAGTGGAGGGGCAGGTACAGATCTCTTCACTCTTGTGTGACAGGACTTCGGGAAATAGCATGAAGCTGAGGCAGGGAAGGTTTAGGCTGGATATCAGGAAAATTTTTTTCACCCAGAGGGTGGTTGAGCACTGGAACAGGCTCCCTGGGGAAGAGGTCACTAGCAACTAGCCTATGTTGAGTACAAAAAGCATTTGGAAAACATTCTCGGGCACATGGGGATTCTTGGTGTGTCCTGTGCAGGACCAGGAATTGGGACTCAATGATTCTGATGGGTCCCTTCCAACTCAGCACATTCTAAGCTTCTATGATTATACAGGCTCTTGTGAAATCCAATGTCTCAGATAATCCATGTTTTAATCTACAACACAAGAAAGACCACAAAATGCTCTAGGAAATTGATTTCAGGGTCTCTGGAAACAGAAATGTTTCTAGAAGTCACAAATTTTTCTTGAGCTGATGAGCACTATAATACCATGGTCTTTTGGTTCAAGTGCTGAATGCAGTTTTTTTGGCCTTGTTAGCATGATCATACAGATCATCTTACACAAAATATACTTAAACAAATAAACAAAAATCCACACAGAGTAACTACAGCAGAAGATGAAAGAAGCCTGTGATACTGATACAAATAGAGCAGGTACATTAAGTCAGTGATGAGAGCTATACAACTGCCAAAATAAAAAAAGTGTTTGAATTAAATTTTAATCAGGTTCTCTCAGCTGATTTTAAAATGAAGCGTTTTGCACCTGTGTTTAAAAAAAAAGTGTACTTACGCAGCAGTAACAGTGATCCTAAGATCATTGCAAGGATGGCCCAGAGACCAAGAGTAACATTTCCACCACCAAGTTGACGGGTCGTGCCGTCGCATTCCGTTGGAGTAACACAATCACAGAGGTTAACTCTTATGTTGTTCTCTCCTACCTTTCCTCCATTATCCATCACACTTACAGGAATATCATAAACTCCAAATGGAATATCACCCTTTGGTGAAAGATACACAGAATTATCTGTAAAAAAAGACAAAAACAGTTCTAGTGTCAACAATACCTGCAACTTGGTTGTCACAAACGCAACCATAATCACAATCTTCCCTTCTGTTGCTGCTATATTGCCATCAGATCCACATTAGTTTAAAATTAGATAAAATGTGTTGACGAAAAACTACATCATGGAAGGATTTATACTTTCAGCACCAAATTTTAATCTACAGCTAAATGAGGAGAAGGAAGTCTTAACATACCGTTGTGTTGAGTTATCTTCCACATGGAAGCCAAGTTACGGTCAGTTATGCGATACACAAAAGGTGTGCTGTAAGGAGCCTCATCACCATCCTGTGCAGTAAGGCAGATGGGTTTTCTGTCTCTGCACATTATATAGTCCGTTTGAGCAATTCGTGGGAAATTCTTGTTCCCAGGCACAATGCAAACTTGAATTGTTCCAGTGCCTGTTTTACCATCTATGAGATAAAAATATCTAGTTTTAGCACTTACTTTTAACATTCACATACTAATTTCTACTCCACACTTTCACAATGAAATATCATCTACTGTAATATCCAAGTTTAGAAGTAAGTTGGAAAGCAACTGCTGACTTAGATGGAGAGGGGGAATTCTCACAGCTGCCTTGGCTGCTTCTCTTTACATGGCTGGTTGCAGATAAATCAACAGCTCTGAAATCTCCATATTCTGCATGTGCAGACAATGTATTTTTGTTGACTGTATATATCTGTGTGGGAACATATTCTGTTCTAACAGGGGGATGAGAGGAGGAAGAGTCCATAAACCAGGTGCAAAGGACACTAAGACAATCAGAGGTAAAACAGAGTTAAGAAGAGAGTTAAAAGAGCCTTTTAACTTCTGGAAGGAGAAAATAAATTGCACTTTCACTACCCTCACCTCCCCTGGGAACACAAACACTTTAAGAAACAGTGGGGCTTCTTTCTGTCCTCTACCCTGTAAGTTATGATGCAGTAGCAGGAGTCATCAGTGGCACATACTATGTCACCAAAGTCTACATGCAAGAAGTGAATGAGCTCTTCCTCCTAGTTACATTTTTTCCAATACACAAATGGGCAATGCATGTATATACACTGCAGTGAACTTGCATCAAGACTACTTTTTAAACCTTTCTTCAGAAACAGTTGATTGCAGATGCAAGCATGTTTACTTTATACACAACAGATGTTCTAAACAATTTAAATTCATATTATTTACATTTAATTTTAACATGCAAGCTTGGACATAGAATATTTAGCTGCAATGTTGACAACTTTTTTTCAGAAAGTTTTCTCTACTTTTTCTGCTGACAAATTCACAGCTGCCAGGTGAGTACTGGAAAAACAAGTCTAAAAATAAAATAATAAAATCCACAGGAAAATCTATCAATTCAAAATTACTGGAGGATTTTAAATGGGGGCAGATAACTTCAAAACACTGAGAATTTGCCCTATTCTAAAGGCTTTCTCTGCTATATAATATTCCCTAAGCATTTGAGAGAGCTATCCCAAAATCAAGGCAATGGACTTGGTGGGCCACTGGTCTGAACCACTACAGTTGTCCCCACACTCAACTGGCACATAAACAACTGTTACAGACCACAAAGAACATCAACAACATTTTGTACTCACTTCTGTCTATTGCAAGAACTGTGATATTGCATTGACCTCTTCTCATTTCTCCTATGTCTCGGTCCAAGACTTTAACAGTTCTGACTTCACCAGATCTGTCATCTATGTTGATCCAATTACACTGGCCAGGTGGTATGCGGTATCTGTCAAGAATAATTTGTCTTGTTAAAGATCCAAAACATACACGTACATGCATATGTACACACATATGTATTTAAGTGTTCATATACACTCACATGTGTGCAGGTGCACACACACATATATATACATATACAGCATCAACAACTTTTCCCCCTTTCCTGTATCCCACCCATGCTGTACTTCCAAAAAAACCTAGTAGATAAGGTTTGTTCATACCTTATGCCTTCACTATTTCCAGTTTCTGGGTCCTCTGCTACATATCTCCCAATAGCCGTCCCAACATCTTCACATTCTTTAACATCTAAACGTAACAGACAGGGTTTAAACACCGGGCCCTCATCTACGTCCAGGACATGCACTGTAACAGAGCAGGTGCTCTGCGAAAGTTGTTGTGAATGGGGTGCCAGCAAGTAGGGCGCCTCATTGTTGACTCCAATCACAAGGATCCTTTGCTTGGCACTTTCATAGTCCAGTCCCTGTGACAAAGGAAGGAGGTTTAGATTTTTTCCCCTCAAACCAATACAAAGCTTGGTATTGTTTTCACTACTGAATTTTTAAATAGATAAAACTGTACCATACTTATTTAGAACACAAGCCAGCTATCCTTCTTGAACATCCATCTTGAGACACAGTAATGGCACATGACTTTTTTTTTTAAAAAAAGTTAAGTTCTAAGTTAGGCTCAAAGAAAAGAGCCTGAAGAAGTGACCCTAATAAGACAAGTAGCACCACTGCAAAATTTTATATGAATATTCTGATAGTGAATAACTAGTAGAGCTGAGAAAACAGTTACTTGTGGTGGGGTATTCTCTTCCATAGCTAGTTGGCCTTTATTTTAGCTTACATATATTTTCTTTCCATCACTAGTCAATCACACTTCTTCCTAGTACCTACAAATATGTCTGAATTTATAGGGTTGACAGTAAGTAGGCTACCATTTATTCTCCAAGGTCATCATATGCCTTTAACAGAGGTAATTTTATCCTGAGTCACAATACTCTCCAGTCTACTGCAGCACACAATAAATACAAGAAATTTCAATTGTGATCATATACCAGGAATAGAGCTCTAGAAAAAGTCCTAATGATTACTAACCATAATAAATAATAATTTAAAAAATTACTGGCATCTCCACATCTATAATTTACATCTTCAAATGTTAATATTAATCCTCTCTTAGAAGTTACCTCTTATGGCAGTTTTAACAGATGATGAAAAAGAAGAATGAAGAGGCAAAGTGATGTATTAGAGTACAGACGCAGTGGATCTTTTACCTCACATCTTAAAAGTATGGGGTAGAACAAGTAACTAAACTAACACAAACTAGTGTATGTGTACTTCCTCACACCCTGGAAAAGCAAACTAGAAGTCATTACATTGCAAAATAAAACCCGGAGAGTTTTATAAGTTTAATCAACTCCCAGAGAGAACAAGACTGGAGTAGGTACTCAACCTTCCCCTGCTTTGCCCCTTTCCTATTTCTGTTTAAAAACCCAGACACAAAGCATTCCTCAAATTACACCCCTAAGTCTAAACAACTGCAGAATTAGGCAAAAGCACTAAGCTCTTCTGAAATGATAAACCAAAGAGAACTTCTTGGATTCTGAGCATGCAAAATTGAGGAGCAGTCTGGAAGGTGAGCTTTCTGGGTTATGTAGCATACATGAGCCTCAATCACTGTGCATAAGTCTGATGACCTTCACAGTTACAGATATTCTTTGAACAGAAATTATTCCTAGATTATTGGTTTTAAAAGCAAGACCTGAAGAGATATAAATTTTCCTCTAGCAGTTTGATTTTTACTTACCTTAACAACACACAATATTCCTTCATTTGTGTTTTTGTCTGTTGTAATTTCAAAGGCCTGATCATCATTTCCTTTTATAATTTCATACACTGCTCCTGAGCCAGGCGAACCAGGTTCATCAAGATCAACAACAGAGACTCTCAGTATTTCTACATGCACTCTGTTTTCCTCCACTCGTGTTTCATACTTGGAGTAACAAAAAAAAAAATCAATTTAAATCAAAGAATACTGTTCCACAATGCAGGACTGAAGACCATTATATTTAAATAAGACTACTTAAACCCAAGGGGCCAATTTATCAAGCTGCTGTAATGATTTGTTTTCATGCATTAGCATATCTTCCCCACTCCTCCTTTACACCCTATGTACAGTAAACTTTTTCTGTCTGTACAGGTGAAATCTCAGCTTCTTCATACACTTAACTATCATTGACATAATTAATTTTGGAATTCTTCTTCCAGAAAAGGTAAATCAGCTTAGTTCCCTTCAGTTATATCAGCTATAGATTCTAATTTGCATAAAACATGATCAAGCTGAGAATTAGAAAAAGCATGGGCAAATTAAAATACATAAATATGTATATATATATATATATGTATAAACAAACCACAAGAACTTGAAGAAAAGTCAAGAAGGATGAAATACATCTCTACTTGGATGCCAAAGGATAAAGGGATTTTTCTCATTATCTTTTTAAAGAACTGTGTTATTTTCTACAAGCTCAAGAAGAGCAAATAAGAGTGATTCTCAAGTAATATTACGCATGATATCCTACAGTAGTGAATGGAAAGGGTAAAGTACATGTATTCCTCATGAAAAATGAATTATTTTTCTTTAATTTCATGTTAAAAATCTCCTGTAGTATTTGAGCTGTGTACGTGGTTTTTGAGGCATACTTTCTGTCCTGAATCATGCAGATGGCTGGAATAAGCAAAGCCATAAGGCTGAGTTATAGATATTGGTGAACATGAAGAGGTTTAAATACCTCTGTAGAAGAAAAAAAACGCTGGAAAAGCACAGGAACCCCAGTGAAAATCCTGGCATCTATTTCATTGACACAAACATTTTCCTTTGCAACACAGAGGGAGCCAAAAGCTGGTCAAATGGTAATGCAGTCATGACAATGCTTAAGAGTGAATCTGTTTTTCTCCCACTGAAAATTGACTAAATTATGGGATTTCTAACACTATGCATTGCAAGAGAACTGAATGAATTGAGTCACATCTGCTTTCTACCAATGGGCATGAGGCAAATGACTTGAAACAACTAATATACCAATAGGTCCAATTACCAAACAGCACAACATCCAACAGGGCATTTTCAAACATCTATATTGGCATTAATTGGCTCAGGGCATGCAGGCCTCATATTTGAGGAAAAGTCCATCAGGAAATTAGAATGGGGATGAAAATATTCTTTTCTCTTTTTTTAACCTTTATACAGACATTTCATTTATACACTTACTTGTATCTGTCTAAAGGATGGTGCATTGTCATTTGTATCTTCAATTTTGATGACAGCTGTTCCTGTGGAGCACAAACCAAAGGGCTGACCTGCCATATCTCTCACTTCAACTAACAAAGTGTAACTGGGAACAAGCTGAAAAGAAGAATAAAAGCATACAGAAGTTTGACATACTCACTTTTTTAATCACATACAAGAGTAGAACCAAATATTTCACCCCTGCTGCACAACTCTGCTCTTAATTCAGTGCTTCATAACAAAATGAGGCAATTACCTTTGGGGCTTTCTCCCCATATAGTTCCAAAAGGAAAAGCAGCAAAATACTTTTCCGTGGCTAAGCAACACTGAGTTCAGCATCCACTGAACACACATGCTATATCCTGTATCAAATCAGGCTTCTCACAATGTCACATTATTTTCCAAAACCTGGAGTTTTGGAAAATACAGATGATGCACCTTCATCTTCTATATATGCCTCCCTTTTGGAGCAACAGAGTATTCCATTAGGTTGCCAGCAGGTAAAGTGTCTCAATGCATATCTCTTATTTCACTAAGGATGAATGAAAACCATGCTGTAATCAAGCCTCTGTTTGGGCTATAAATAAGACAACGCCTGCCATCTGGCAGGGTCTGGCATTGAAGGAGTCAGTGTCCTTATCAGTTCCAAAGGGCTCTCTGATAAGCAGCCCACTTAAATCACTGACTTGGGTCACAACAGCAGAAAGCTTTTTTTTAGCCTTACTAATACCTGAACAACCTAGGAAAGGGGGACTGGGGAGGGAAAATGGCGCAGGCAGAGGAGCAGGGAACAGAACACAACACAGTAAGACAGATTAGACACAAAATGAGGGAGTTTGTAAATCAAGACTAACTCTGGTTCTGAGTGCCTGGAAGTAGCATTCAGTTTCTTTGGTGCATGAAAGAACTCTCCTGTTCTACTTCATAGGTTTATCTTTAAAAGATACACAGTGGACTAATTGTTTAATCCTTCCTTCCCTCACATAGTCACTGTGGCAGCTTCCTTAGTAGTTAACAATAATGCTCATAACCATTGCATTTTTCTCTTGCTATAAAAGCTGAATGCTATACCTGCAAGTGCAAATATTGCAACATGTTGTTTATGCAGATTTTTAGCCATGAAGCAATATAAATATCTTCAAAAAAGAGGTGCTTGTAGCAATGTTTTTTTCTAGAATTACTGTTTTATGTGAGAAATACCATTTTGAATTACACATGCCTGTCAGGTGTTCTTAGTGGAAACAATTACATTCTATTACAAAAAAAAAAAAATCATGTATCTTATTTGCTCAAAAGCTAGCTGATAAGAATAAATGGCTGGCACTTTAATTTTAGGAAATGTTATAGTACTGTTTAGGTTTCAAATATTAGAGATTTTTATGTTGAATATAGGATGACTAACTACTTTCAGAGAAAATGCTTCATCTCTTTAAAGAAGTAAGAAGCACTGCAAATGGAACTTAATTAGGAGAAAACAGTGGCTCACAGGACTCATAAACACAGAAAGAATAAAAATCCATAGGTCAAGTAGCAGAGTAGCAGGAATTACCCTGCAAAGGTTAGCTAGAATATGGCAGACTATGTAGAAACTCCCTGGATTAATTACAGGTCCTTGAAAAGCTTCAGAAGTTCCTTAGAGAAGGTAACAAAAAACGGGCAACAGAAGCTATATCTGATGATTCTCAGGCCAGCAATTCATAGAATCATAGAAAGGACAGGGCTGGAAGGGACCCTTAAGATCATCCATCTAATTCCAATCTGCCCATGCCACGAGATTCCACCCACTAATATCTAACATCTAACCTAAGTCTATCCTCTTTTACTTTAAAACTACTTCCCCTTGTCCCATCACTGTCTGCCCATGCAAAAAGTCACTTTCCTTTTTCATAAGCCTCCTTTAAGTACTAAAAGGATGCAATGAGATCTCCTCTGCCTTCCCTTCCCCAGGCTGAACAACTCGAGCTCTCTCAGCCTGTCTTCACAGAAGAGGTATTCCAGCTCTCCAACCATATTCAAGTCTCTGGACCTACTCTAACAGGTCCCTGTCTTTCCTGTGCTGAGGACCACAGAGCTGGATGCAGTACTCCAGGTGAAGTCTCACAAGGGCAGAGCAGAGGGCGGTTAAGAAGCATCAGATGGCAGCTAAAGATGCTTCAGGAAAGATCACCTCTCTGTCCAGTTGCGGTAGTAATACAGAAATGACACCGGTGTCCCCATGTAAAGAAAACGCTGGGGTAATTGGTGGATTTTGTGACACAATGCGGTATTTCAATGTAGTATGCAGAGTGTAAGGCTCGTCTCTGTCCTCTGCAGTCACTTTCCCAACAACAACACCTGTAAACACAATATAGCAGTTTTTAGTTCCAGAAAAACCTGCATATAAAAAAAATTATTTGAACATGTATTTCTGTCTTAAACACATGAAAATACCTATTTGGTCATTTAGCTTTAAATTAAACTAAGTAAAAATACAATAATAAGAGCAGTAAAAATACAATAATAGTGTAAAATTATCTATTTTAATCCTCTGGGCATTTTTTTTCCTTCTTAGACAAAGTTGTGATTATTGCAATTGTCAGAAAGAATAATCAAAAGAAATAATGGAATTTTAGATTTCAGTTAGTGTTTTTGACGGTGACTTGTAATTGAGCTGAAAAATAGCTGAAAAGGTGTTGCCAGGGGGATGGATGAGGAGGTTCAGAGCTTTCTGACCTGGCTTAAACTCCACTACCCCTTCACAGAGAGCACTACTATACATCCTGTCCGTAGCCCCAGTGGTTTTGGAACTTCCCTTTAAACTAGTAATTCACACAGTAAGGAGTAGAGCAGCTCAGAGTGAAATGCAAGTGGGTTTTTTTGCAGGTGACAGGGAAGACACTTAGTTTCCTTTTTTGTGAAGCATCTTAGACTTTCCCCACCCTGTAGCCCTACCCTAGGAAACTAGCAAAGAACGGCAAATCATGGCTTTTGCATTCTTCATTGTCTGGAGTCCCCCTTTTTTCTCCCTGCTTTTGTTATCTGTTACACAGCCACATGAAGTCAGTAATGGGCAAATCCCAGCCTTTCACAACTACAGGCAGAAGCAAGACTTTCTCCACCCCCATCCTCTCTCAGGAGAAGTACCACCTTAGTTCATCTGCTTGGACAAACAGTGCAAGCTTAACCAAAGGCATTTTACACCTTAGAACATCACCTTTTCAGTTGTTTATGAAAATTCTAAAAATATTTTACACAAACAGATTTTGTTTAATAAAGTGAAAATAACATTCTGAAATTTACACCATTTCAGGAACACTGAATCACCTCAGTATTTAAAAACTTCTTTTAACAATACTTTTCACTATGACTGAGATGACATTTTGCAATTTCTAATAATTAAGAAATCTTGAGCTGCTATTTGCAAATTCAGCCTCTTCTGTAAAAAAATACTCCTCAAAAAAATCACACTGAAATTGATTAAAAGGGAGGATTACACCCTGTCATACTGGTATGTGACTGAGCTGAGTGGCATGTGTGTCCAATGATTTAAAACAATTCTTACCAGGTTTGGAATTTTCAGGGACACAAAACTCAAACAGGTCTTGTGTGAAATATGGAGCATTATCATTATCATCTTCTATCCTGATTGTATGTACAAGTGGCATCTCTGGCGAATAACCATCTGGAGTGGTTGCAAAGCAAATTATCTGTAAGACATAAATTCAGTGCTTAAGCAATAGGCAGTATTATTACATTTTTACTTCAATGAAGGAGTCAATAAATTAAAATACAGCGTGCAAAGCATACCCCTCCCAAGACCAGGCTCTTCAGCCACATGGAAGGGAAAGCGACTTGTATGTTAGAGTGTCAGCAACACGAAACCATTGAATGCTTTCTAATCTCTCCCCTTTCCATTCCTCACACTAAAAGTATTTCAACCACTTTCTCCCTGACCCCCCCCACCGACCCTATCAAATATTTTTTCCAAGTCTCTTGAACACATTTTTTTTCCACGAGTTTATGAGGTAATTGCAGTTTTGTCTGAATCTGTATGTAAATATTGCTATTTAGAAAAAAATCAAGAATGACAGCAAAACTATTTGCCCATTATAACGTAATCAAATAAAATGCAATGAGAGGTACTGAAAGTTACTTAACTAGAAGGTGTTTCTAGTAATTGCCTTCTTACACTTCTCAGCCAGTAGAGAGAGCAGTGTACCTTGTTAACAAAATAACAGAACTGAACACTTTGAGAGAGACTCAAAAAGACCACAGCTGTCTAGAGTTCATCATTACTTTGTTTTTCTGCAGACCCTTTCAACCATCCCTTAAAAACTCTTCCTAGAAGTGATGCAAATCCAACAGCTCACTATATCTATGCTGTAATTGTTGTAAGCAGTGAAAACTAAAACTATTCTCAAGATCTAGATGACTGGCTATTTTGGTCACTGATTTCATCTCTTCAACACCAAGGATATCACTCAAAACAGAGCGCCAATTCCAGATGTTGTCTGCTGTCAGTTTCCCCTGTAACCCAACTGTCCAATATATGCATGACAGAAAGAAAAGAAAAATTAATTATATTTACACAACTTAGGTCTGTACCTGAAAGCTTGGATACTGTTCCCGGTCTACTGCACGAGTAGCAAAGATATTTCCAGTTTCTCTTTCTATATAAAATAAACCCTTTGGATCTTGATCAATTCCTGGTCCCCTTGCAGAATAATAAATTGTGTAGTTTTGAGCTGTGTCTGATTGGACCTATAAAAAGACATTTTTAAGACCAAGGAAAAACAGCAGCATCATTTTAATACATTTTCCCTGTTTTCATTATCATATTTAGCACAAAAAAAACCCCAAACTTGCTTACTTTTGTATCAGCTTAAACTTCACAGAATAGGAGAACAGCCTACCATGTAACTGCCTTCCTTTATAATGTCAAACAATTAAATAATATCAAACAATTAAAGAAATGACAGTATGCAAAAAAAAAATATTTTGAAATCTAATCTCTCTAGAATACTGCATACACAAGGCATATTCAGATACAAATGGCTTAATTCTGTCCCTGATCATGAGGTTTTAGTTTTAGTGCATTCACTGAGAATGTGGTTTGCAACTAGAGAAGAAAAAGTGGAGGAAGAAGAGGAAGAACCGGAGGAAGGAAGACAACTTAGAGTATCATCCAGACATATGCCAATTCAGATAGCTTCTCTGCATCTCGTTACAAGCACCAAGGAGGTAACAATAGAGTTATCTATTTATAAATACTCTTATCCCAAAATACTCTCCTTACCTACTGAGTGCCAGAAGTTAGGAACGTAAGATTAGAAGAAGAATGATTGCTCTGCACAGACTCTGTTATTAGACTTGTCTCTACACATCTGCTACCACCAACTCTGTAATCTAGAGAAGGCTAGATGGATCTATGATAACTTTAGTTCTTACATCTCTCTTTCACGCCTACTTGTTTTCTTCCAGTAAGTACTTTCCCCAATAACACAGACCATATTCAGTCTTCAAGGCTGAAGGCATTAGACCTCGAGGTCCAGAAAGGATGTAGACAGGCAGGTAAAATTTACCCTAGCCTGTGTTTACAAAACCTTTTTCTAGGCAATGTTTAGTGGAGGGTTGTTTGTTGTTGGGTTTTGAGGGCTTTTTTGTAATTACACACTTCACTGATTTCGGGCAAATAGAGCTCTCTTTAACAGTAAGCCACTCTTTTTTGCACAATTCCAGTTCACTCCAACTAGGATCACAAGTTACTTCAGCTACAAATCATGAGATAAACAATGAACAGGACAGAACAAGACAGAGGAGTAATAGCAGGAATGTCATCAATGAGGAATAAAAGCCATATACAAACCTAGCTTGGGTCATAAAATTAGGGTTTGTATAAAATGTACCTGCTGTATTTGTAGTGGAAAAGGTCCCAGTGAGTTCTCTATCATAACAGATGGAATAGGCCCCCATCTTCTTTTGGTTCGCTTGAGAACTGTATCTCGAGCATGCCTGGTCTTCTGTGCCTGGGTTTGGAAGAGAAATAGACAGATAAGAATATATACATATGTTCTAAAGCATGTATATTTCTGTTTAACTGCTGTCCTGCATTTCCATCTTTTTTTTCCTCATTCCAGTCCTCCTACTGATCTTTTTTTTTTTAAACACAGGACTTAATTTCTGATTATACCTGTGATAGTATTCCAAGTTTTTTCATTTGTTGCAATATTTTGCATGAATGAAATCTCCTTTAATTCCTCAAACATAACTTTTAAGGTTCTTGACATTCCTGATTAAGCTACTTGCTAGTATCTCCCCTTTGAGAAAGGCAATCTGCTGATTTAAGCAACCCAATAATCAACAACTGCTAAATAAAATTACACTCTGCAAAGTCTTTTGCCTTATTATTTGAATTCCAAAGGTTAACTACAGTTACTCAGCTTAAAGCTGTACTCTGTGAAACCAAATTTCAAATAAGTAAGGTATCTTGAAATTAGAAGCTCACCTTATTTTCTTCTTCCACCAAGCTAACGTGTATTTTCCTTTGAACTTGTTCTTGAATGTCTTTAAGTAATATGGTAAAACTCTTTTTCTCAGCAGACAAAGACAAAGCAGATGTTGTGTACACAGAACCATCCTCTAGAATCTTGAAGTTTCCATCACTGGAACTGATAACCTCTGCAGACTGAAGGCATTCTTTCAAATCAACTGTAAGAAAAATAGACAATAACTCAAACAGAAAAAAATAGCATCCCTCATAAAATAAGAAAACATCACCCAAGTAAAAATTACATTTGCTGAGCCTTCAAACATTTGTTCAGACAGTATTTAAGCATGACAAATACAGATTCTAGAACCCACGTTAGCACTCAGATTTGACCAAGTTTACATTGATTTCCACCCTTGTGTTCTTAAGTGTTTACTAAAAGACATGGGTGCAAAGATATGTCTCAACAAAACACTATTGCACTGGTAAAAGTATTGAAGCATCAGAGATGAATTAATATACTTCAATGCAAAAAACATTGTAGACATGCCCATTATTGGATCAGTAGCTATTACATTTGCCTTGTTCTCCATGCCCTACGATTAATTAATGCAAATACCCAATGGAGATGTTACATCTTGGAAGTTTTGCCCTCAGGAGAAAAGCACTTACTAGTACTATGTGATTTAGTAGTCTTGGGAGGTCAAAGGCCTTTAAATTATGAGGCAGACAGATGGGAGAGATAAAGGGTAACTCTAAAACAAACAATTAGCAAATTTTTAATATGCATATGACAGAATTCCGTGTTTACAGAAAGTACCAGGTAATTTCAGCATACTTCCCAGGTATGTTTTCACTGCATTTGCTATCACTTTTGGCTAAAATAAATTCTTATGCATTTCGATAAACTTGGTTTACCAGCAAGTAATTCAGCACTACAGCTGGAGAAAAATCAGGATACTCGCGATGAATTGCAATAGGACCACAGCACTAAGCAAGAATAATATGGCACCCTGAAAAAATGAAAGCCAGAGACCCAAACTCCAGACAAATGATCCTTGCAGAATACAAGAGGTGTCAGTGTCATGTTCTCAAAATCAAAACATTTCAATACTCCTTCAATGATACCAGAGTGTGTGGGGCACTGTTCTATCACAGTTAATTGCAAAACTCCCAAAGCAGATTCACAATTTCATCCCATATAGGTAGATGATATCTTCAGTAAACTAGATTTCATTTCTTTCAAAATTGCAACAGATGGGAAGCATCATTTTAAACATGCTGTGATGCCTTCCAAAACTTGAACTGCACAAATAAATATTTGCTGGACTTTCTATGGTACTGCAGCAGTGACCTCTGTCCTTTTTCATCTGTACAGCGGAAATTCTGTATGGAAAAGAATAGCACTGCCTCACTTAAATGTGTCTCATACTATTGCATATTACAGCATAGGATTTTCAAAAATATCAGACTGGAGATTTTGTTTCTGATGGTTATATGGCTGTGTTCAGTTAGCTATAAGTTTGTGAGTTTTTTTGCTTTAAAGCCTCTGGTCTAAGACAAAAATATATATATAAAAAAAGCCACTTATAACAACCAGGAAAATCCTGAGTAATTTCAATGTCAAGATATGGACATGTATCAATGCAAAATACTTCCCAATAAACGTTTAAGTAGTGCCATTTGAGCTGTAATGGTTTTGTTAAATGTTTGGGGGAAAAAAAAAATTAAGTTCAATGTTATGCAATTTATTTCAAAGCACTGCAATAACATGAAGTTTTATTTTTATATAAATCAAGTTTATGTACATAGAGAAATGCTGATGTCTATGAGAACTCGCAAGTTGTAGCAAGCTTCTTCATTTTGAAATTTAAAAGTAAGGACAATGAATTTTCATTATACAGCTAGATTTTCTGAGCACTTGTATTGTGATGAACTACCAATCCACATTATTTGTTCCTTCTGTAGGAATGTGGATTAGGATTGCAGAGTTGGAGCATATTCCTCTACTGTTGTAGGACTCATGAGGGGCACCTCTGAATCCTCAAATTCAGACTCAGGCAGCACAGAACCTTGTAGCAATTGCTATGCCACACCTTTTAAAGCTGCCTTTCAAAAACTGGTCTGAAAAAAAAAAAAAAGGAGTGAAGGAGTGGGGTGTTTTCTGGTCTCTCACATTCCTTTCAGTCACCTGCACACTGCCCTAAATCGAGACAGACCATCCAGTCAGACAGGAGCACTCTCCCAAGCAAATGTGCATGCTGGACATCTCTGCAGCACATCCCTTTGTATGCCCTGAATGCTCCAGCACTGCTGAGCACTCACATCCATGATTCACAGAACAGCAGCTTCTTGATGCACGATTATGTGGGGTTTGTCTTCTTTTTTTATCTTTTCCATTGTCCAAATGACTTACTATCTTCTTCATGTGACTGTAGGTTAGGGGTGCACTTTGAAATATCAAGCCACTCGTTGATTACTAAGCCTTAGATACCAAATTTTGCAAACATTAAACTCTGGCATTCTATTTTTAGAATAAATATTGTAACCTGACAGTAGCTGTTTACACAAAAGTCAAATGGATGCACAGAGCCAGTGTTCAAATCCACAACAAACACAGGGCGTATCCTTCTTAAAAAGGCTGATCCAGCTGTTTAAATGGCTGTCCAGTCATCCATTCATTCCATTAAAAAAAAGTCTCCTCCACTGTTAACAGCATCTCCAGCCATGTGTTGTTAAGATGGACATCTCACAGTTTCTCACCTCTGCCGACTAATGTGTCAGCCTCTAGTTCAGATGGAACATGAAAAGTTACTTTCTTGCAAGCTTCACAGCACAAACTCAGTACCTAGAAAACAAATTAAGAAATCAGGAAAAAAAAATAATAATTATATGGTATTTTGAATAATAACTACAGACACTGAAGCTGCCTTTGGTTTGTTTGGTTTTTTTA
>JAOXXN010000395.1:108030120-108061213 GCA_026770055.1 Myrmophylax atrothorax
ACATTTTCATTCATAATGAAAAAAAACAATTGCTGATTTCCTCTTTTATGGCTAAATTAAGATCAAAATAATTGTGCTATAACTTTCAGAGAAAGTCAAGTGAGAAAGAAACCAACACATCTGGGCAGAGAAAAAAAAACAGTAAATAGCAAATTCTGATGTTGCTGGTTTCTGTTACTGAAATGTTTTGAGCATGTGAAAATAGTGACAGCAAGGAAAGCCACCTTGCTATTAAAATAAAAGACTTCATTGAAACCATCTGCTACTCTCAGTCATGAAGAAGCAAGTGAATGTTATCTGAAGGGTTACACACAGAGATGAAAACATCTTTAAAGAGCCTGCAGCTTGGCTTTGAACACCAGAGATTTTGCCTGATTTTTTATGAGTTGATCGAGTATGTATTACGTATGTCAGATAATTGTAACAATATTTTATCTGCATGACATCTGATATTGATGTCATTTCCCCTTTAATATGCAGTTTCAGGGTCTTGAAAATGTCATCATTCACAGAGAGAAGTGGTTAATGTGCCAGAAGGCAGTGATGCCACTGAGATATTGACAGACTGGAGAAATGTGCTGACAGGAACATCATGGAAGTCAGCAAGGGGCAGCGCAGAGTCCTGAGTCTGAGAAAGAACAGCCCCATGCAACGGCCCATGCTGCGCACTCCCAAACAGGACAGCAACTTGACAGAAAAACGCCTGGGAGTCCTGGCAAACACCACGTTGAACATGGACCAGAAGTGCTACTGCTGCAAAAAAGGGTGAATGGTGTCCTTGGCTGAGTTAGGTGTAGCATTGCCAGCAGGTTGAGGGAGTTGATCCTTCCCTTCTACTCAGCTCTGGTGAGGCAGCACCTGGAGTTCTCTGTTCATTTCTGGGCTACCCAGTGCAAGAGAGACATGGACATACTGGAAAGAGTTCAGCAAATGGCCTGAAGGGTGATAAAGAGACTGGAGCACCTCACATACAAGGAAAAGCCAAGAGAGCTGGGACTTCTCAGCTTGAACAAGAGAAGGCTGTGGAGTATCTCATCGGTGCATATAAACACCTAAAGGAAAGGGGCAAAGAGGACGAAACCACACTCTTTTTAGTGATTTCCAGTGACACAGCGTGAAGGAATGGCTCCCTAAGCTCTCCGTGCCTTGAAATCCAGGTGTGCAGGTCCAGTGTTGAGGACTCTGCATAGCTTCAGACATGAAAACTTGTCCCCGATGAAGTCAAAGGCAAAAATTCCAGGATTTCACTCCTGTACTTAAAATGTAGCATTCACTTGGAAAACACAGTGATATGGCAGAGAGACTGAGAGTTTCCTTAGCTCCCAAGCACCGAAAGTCAAGCTTTACTGGGCCACGTTTAGAAGACAACTGAAACAGGGGGCTGAAACAGTATGAATGTAATACTATCACTGTGATAGAAGCACTGCTATGCTACTCTGGGCAATGATACTGCTGGTTGTCCTTAACAAATACTCTGTACTGACTAAATCTGACCCCTTACGTTCTTTCTTTCCCTCTGATTTCCTCCCTCTTTGCCTTCATATTCTTGCTGATATGCTGATGGCACCACACCAGACAGTGTGTCCTCTCAACTCACTAATATGGCAAGATTTATTTTTCTTGCATTCATGACATATGAATTCTCAACTTTGCTTAAAATTACACAACATAAAAAAATAAGAACTGTGTTCCTCTGTCATTTAACCTGGAGCGATTTCCTATGCCTTAATTTTTCCACTGGTGAAAACTCAGGAGATTTAAGAGGAAAATCTGACATAAGTTTCTTTAGTTCTCAGTTCTGCAAAAACAAAGTTGAAAATTCTTTTTAGGAGTTAATCTATATATATCTACACTTATAAACATTTAAATTTTTCTTTAAGCTTAACAAACATTGGGGAAATATTTATTAGACCTTAAATATATAATTAACAGTACGTTATTAAGGATGTTTTTAGAACGCAGATTATCATAGAAAAAATTCCAATTGAAGCTTAACAGTAAATATTGGGGCATCATTTTTAGCAAAAAATATTTATTCCCTACTGTTTTTTATACTGCCTTTCTTTGATTTTATATTATTTGTAGCAATGCAGTAACTGATGCAGTAGCTATAAAAAGAAGATAATAGCGTAGCAGTACTGTGATGGGGACAGGGTAGAACAAAGGGTAAGAGGATTAAGCATCAAGGATCTATATCAATACATCAATTTTAATGATATAGAATTCTGATCAGAATATGTGTAATTGTTATAGAAGTAATAAAAAAACTTGCTGGAACACAGCAAAAGGCAAAAGTGATGTTCTGACATTTAAAGCTGTTCAGAATAGCTATTAACTCCAATTAATGAGTCACATGCAATTAGTTCAGGCAAATGAAGGACTAGCTCAAAGTTGCATGTTACTTTTTTTCTGGTAAAAGATTTGTCTAAGTTCCTGATGCATTAGTCTGTCATTCACACGGGCTTCCATTGAAGACAGAACTATAATCTATGTGCATGTCACTGAACTATAGATATGTACCCCTGTTCTCTTTCCTACAGTATCAGATGAAAACATTTTCTGGAAGATGAACCTTTCTGGAAAGGGAATTCTCTACAACAACTTTCAGTACTTTTATGTACAACAGTAATATAAGGAAAAACCCAGGAATCACCAATGAGAATGAAAGCCAGGAAAAAAAATGAGTCCAACTATTTGGGATTCTATGTGTAAACACAGAATTTCCTAAGAATGTTTTTCTCTCATTTCTTTTCCTGTGTAAATTTATTGTTTAGGTTCATCTGATTAATTAAGAAAAAAATCAAATATTTATTTCAACAAATGGAACTATGAATTTAAAGAAGTAAATATGTCTTCAAACCTTAGGTTTCTTATAATCAAGAATTAAATATGAATTTAATACTGAACTAAAACCAGTCTTTGATGGTATTTATACACAATGGTATGTCAGAAAAAAATTAAATATTATTACAGACACAAGGGAGAAAGTAGAATGACCAAACAGATTTTGAAAATATTAGTACAGCTGGTACTAGTTTTGTAGCTTACTTACTTGTATTACTACATCTTCTGCTGCTATATCTAGTCTGCTTTCTTGGTCTGCTTCTTGGTCTGCTGAATACAAATATCCTAGGGAGGGGTGTCTATACTATGTTAGAGAGAAGTATGCAAATAGTATAAAGAAAATTAAAAATGTATTCAGAAATGTAAAGCTTCAGCTAATGATGAAATGCATTTCACTGGCCTTGGGACTCTGAAGTAGTCATTTGCATTGGAATTCCAAAAAGGCCTTTCTTTTGATGGCTGTGCATAGACGTTTTCATTCTATCTTCATTCTGTTTCACTAATTGTTGAGTCCTGCTTTCTTGTATGTAGGTGAAGGTAGCAAATGGAGATGTTTCTCAGGGAATTGTTTCACAGCATTTAATCTATTGTTAGAAGAAAAGAGATAAGTCCCAATGTTCCTGTCGTTTCTCTTGACTTAGAAATCAGTACAGCTCTAACTTACCTCTTCATCCTTCTCTCACACAAATGTTTGCATATAAAAGTTTCCTAGGACATGTCTTCAAAGTGTCCTTGAATGTGCCCTTCTATTGGGAACAATATAAACCCCAAGGGCTTACTCAATTATTTCTAATATTGTGCTACTGGAATCGAAAATAAAGTTGTGAACTTTCATTTCACAAACACAATTTGGACTTATTGCAAAATATTCCTTGCTTTCTAACTATTTTTAATTTTAGCTCATATGAACTTCTTTAGATGTGTTAGTCATTCCTATCCAGTTAGTGTAAATAGGAATGTAGGTGAAATGCCAGTGGCAAATTTGTTTTAATCAAATGACAGCTTGAGCTTCTGTGAGTACAACTGAATGACAGAATGGTACAAATACAGGTGGCAGGTTAAAATATTGCCAGTATTTTGGCTTTCTTATTATTGGTATTATGTATGCATCTAGAATTGCTACCAAAAAATCATGGAAAAAGTTTGCAAAACAGGTGCTGTTTCTCTAAATAAGGGATGAAGTTATTAATGTTTTCCTAGAGTATCGATTAGATGATAACTGAGATGAGCGCTCTGTTCAACAGCATACATTCATGATCAAACTCTCATATATTGCTGAGACAAGTTTTAGGGGAAAGTGTTTAAGGAAGTTTTTATATATTGCCTTCTGGATTTAATGCCACAAAATTTTAAATAATACCTTCTTTAATCTGTACTATGTGAAGTTTCATTCTTTGTTCTCAAATGAACACTTTAAGAGAGAGTTTATTGTCTGTGATCTCACTGGGGCTGCTACAGTGTCCATGAGATACAGAGAAATTGCATACCTGACCTGCTGATGTTTCTAAATGAAAATTTCCTATTTAGATTGTTTACATTTGTATTCTTCTCAGTTTTCTGTGGCTAGTAAAGAATAAAAGCAATTAAAATATTTAGGGAGAGTGCTTCATTTCAAATGAAAGAAACTCTTTGCATTATTGATTTAAGAAAGACAAACAGATAGTATATAATTTTCCAGTTATTAATCTTGACTTGAATGGTTTAATGTTGGATATAACCAGTAAAATCTGTATTTTTAGAACTTGTTTTACTTTAACATTTTTTTCTCCATATTTTTACCTGACTCTTTGGTTGATTTCAGCACTACAAAATAGAATTTGCCAGAATTGATACTAGTCATGTATAGGTGATCAACACTAGTTCAGCACTAGCCTTAAAAAAAATAAAAAGGATATATGCCTTCCATATACCATCCATTCTGCAGAGGCCAGCTACGATGTTGATCAGGACCCATAAGGATCATCCTTCAGGAGGATAATGCAAATGAAAGCTGCTTCCTTGAATTGTATTGAAATGTGAAATTCTTTATTCTTATGCATATCTCTTAAACATTATGAGTGACTTCACTAGTGTCTTGGGCATATAGATCCCCAGCCAAATTTTGCTATGCACAGGAATACATGTAGCATATTTGTTATTCTTCTGATTTTCTTTTTAAATTGCATCTCTTCCTAAGTTTTACAAATGTTTATTGCACATCTGCCTTTAGGAGAGAGCAAAATAAGGAGGTACATAGGGTGGGCAAGCTTCTGCTACAGTGTTAGACAGCCTTTGAAAGCAACAGGAAATGGATGTGTACCTGTGTACAACCCTGTGTACCCACACTGAACTTGGTGGCTGCACAGTTGTCTCCAAAGAGTCAGTCCAAACCAGTAGTCAGCAGATGGATCTGGTTCCTTCTTTTAACAGCCATTGCATCTTTTTCTGCTCATATCTCAGGCTTTGTTTGAAGGTCAGCAGCCCTCTTCTGTCCCTGGGCCCCCAGCCCAGCCTCACCCTTTCCTCTTCCCCATGGCAGGAGCAGACCCATCCAGTGCACAACATGGCACCCAGTTAAGAAGGATAATGTATATAACCCTCCCATATAACTCTGTATGGCAGGTTAAGTTGGCTGTTGGCTTTGATTTTTAAATCAAAATAGCTTGTAAATGAGGGATTTTTCAAGGAAAAAAATGGGAAGATAAAAAGAAGTTTCTAGAACTTTTTGACATTCTACAGCCTTCTGAAACCTCCATGTCCATTCCCAGGCCTCTCACAGCTTCATAGGCCAGAGAGTCACTGAACTCTCCCAGCCCCCAGAATCCACATAGGCATTTCCTATTCCCTCTTATGATGCTTCCTGAGTAACCCGTTATGCATAGGTGTTTCTTGAAGCCCTTCCTACCCCACCAGATACCCAGTGTCTAATCCAGCTTGCAGTTTTGCCTGTCCCAGCTCACTCTCATGGGAAATACCCTTTGCCACCATCTAGTTTTCCCTACATTGTAGGTGCCTCAAGCCAGTTCTGAGATTAGTTTTGAGATATACATGCCCAGAAACATGTTGCTACCCAATCTTTATCCTACCATAACTCAGATAAATAATTATCTCAAAACAGCATTCATAGAACTATGAATCATTTATTTTGTTCCCAGTCACCTGAAATTACTAGAAGCTTTTAACTCTGGTGTGTGTTGCTTTGAAAGACTTTCAAAAAGTCTTTTTTCTGCGCTTTAGTTATAGTTACTGAATTCACAGTAAGTGGTGAACATGGACTCCCAAGTTCCCCTCACACCTCTGGAGGGCAAGATCGTCCCCCTGCAAAAAAGTTTGGTGGTGATGGGACTCACCTTTGGGAGATGCTCCTCTGTACTCCTAGTTACTGCTTGTCTAGGGATCTCAGCTTATTGTCCTATATTAGATGGTATAAAACCAGACAATTCTGTCTTTGATTATCTGGGGTAAAAACAGTATATAAAATGATACACTCTCAAAAAATAAAAGTATAAACTTTTATTTTTCCTTTTATAATACTTTATCACTCTTATTTTCCCAGTCACTTTACATCTTTTACCCAGCTTTAAAGCTGTTTCAAACTTCTACTTCTGTCTCTATCACTCTTCTATTATTTGTTCTGACCCTAACAATGATCATTTGGCATTGTTTCATGCATTTCTTTAAAGATTTTTCCAGGGCTGGAATACCATTATAAAATTTAGTTGTGGTGTCTGAAGGGAATTGCCAATTAATAAAGATTAGGGAAATTACTCCTGGAGTTCTCTTCTACTTGTGACATATTTTGATAAGAAAAAAATAAATTACATTAAAATAAAAGGTGCCTATTTATTGAAAGAACACAGTTAAGCTGCACCTAACAATATAATACTATGCCCTGTCAAGTGATAACTTACAGAACCACAAAATCACAGAATGACTGAGGTTAGAAGACATGTCTGGAAATCATTTTATCCAAACTCTGTATTCGGAGCAGGGCCAGCTGGAGCAGGTTGCTCAGGACTGTGCCTAGTTGAATTTTGAATGTCTTTATTAATGGAGACTCTACCAGCAGTCTGGGTAACCTCTGCCAGTGCTTGACTATTCTCGTAGTAAAACAGTTTTCTCTTTCATTTAAGTGAAATTTCCTGTGTTTAATTTTCTCATTATCCCTTGTATCACGGGGAGTAACCTCAGTCCACTTTCTTTGTTCCTGCCATCATGTATTTATACACATTGACAAGACTCCACCTGAGACTTCTCTGGATTCAGAAGTCGCAACTCACTCACCTTCTGATTTCATGTTAGAGTCAGATGATCCTAACTTTTGTAGCCCTTTGCTGGACCCTTTGCACCTTGACCCATCCTATCTGGATGGTGGCACAACCCTCCTGTGTGTCAGTTACTCCTCTGTTTTAAGTCATCTGCAAACTTTCTGAGGATACACGTTCTGTCCTACCCGTTACTCTATCCCATCATCCAGGTCAGTAGTGAAGATGTTAGCAAGTATCAAATCCCTCAGTGCCAATACTGAGGTACTCTCATGCTTAAGTATTTTGTCTAAGGATGTTGTCGCAAACAGTGTCAAAGGCCTTGCTAAAGTCAAAGCAAACAAAAATTCACTGTTTTTTTCTTCCTTGTCTAGCAAGATAGTCACTTCATCAGGTTGGTCAGACAGGATGTCTCTCATAAATCCATGCTGACTACTCCCAGTCACATTCTTATCCTTAATATGTTTGGAAATGCGTTCCAGGATTACATGGTCAATCAGCTTCCCTGAGATTGAGGTGAGTCTGACCAGCCTCTAATAGCCTGGGTCATCCTGCTCGACCTTCTTGAAAATAGGAGTAATATTTGCTTTCTTCCAAGCCTTGGGAACCCCCTGTAATAACCACAACTTTCCAAGATTATCAAGAGTGGCTTTGCAATGTCATCAGCTAGCTCCCTCAACAATGGGTCCCATGGATCTGTATATGTTTAGTGTCTTTAAATGTTCCTTGACCACTGAGGATAAGTGTTCTAGGCTCCAGACTTTCCCTCTGGTCTCAGAGTTATGGGATTGCTGAAGGCAGGTCTTACCAACAAAAACAATGGCAAAGAAAGTGTGGAGTACCTTGGCCTTTTTCATGTTGTAGTAGAGGAATTATAGAGTAGCAGCAATTGACCACAAGTTTCCAATTTTAGAAGTCAACAAAGCAGAGTTAATATGACTCTCAGATATATGGAGACTGGGAAAAAGTCCAGAAAATGTACAGCTATGTCCAGTACTGGTGAGAACAGTACCAGAATGAAGTACCTAATTTTTATAGTAAAGAATTTAAAGGCAACAGAAAAAGACCTGCACTTAGGATTTGAAAATTTATAGATACACTACACAATGAGAAGTTGTAAATGCTCAGCATGTTAGAAAAAGAGGAGTGGAGGAGCTGGGGACTCAAATTGCTGAAGATCTTAAAACAAAACCAGAGACTTTTCTGAATAATTACTTCTTAAGCCCAAAATGATGCCTAAGTATTACTCAAGCAAAATTACTGAACCTGTTGGTAGAGGAGTTGACCTGTAATACAGGAAATGTCAAACAATCAGATACTGCAAAAATTCTTTCTGTTTAAGTTCTCATAATTTTGAATGGAGATTAACTGTTACATTCTGTATATGACACCAAAGAAACAGACCTCAATGGAATCTTTTAATGGCAATTGAAGAAAGAAGAAACATTTTTATGCTTGACATTATTCTAGTATTAGCAGCACATTCTCTATGTTGTTGAATAAAAACCCTCATGTAATTCCACAGGCATTGGTAACACTTATGGCTGCATTGGTGACATTTATGGCTGGTAAGACCCCACCTTGTGTACTGCATCCACTTCTGGGGTGCCCAGCCCAGGAAAGACATTGACCTGTTGCAACAAGTCCAGAGGAAAGCCACCACATTAATTAGGAGAATGGAGTACCTCTCTTAAAAAGGGAAGGCAGAGAGAATTGGGTTTGTTCAGCCTGAAAAAGAGAAAGCTTTGGGGTGATCTAATTGTGGCTCTACAGTACTTGAAGGGAGCCTAGAAGAAATATGGAAGGAGACTTTTTACAAGGGCGTGTAGTGACAGGACAAGGGGGAATGGTTTTAAACCAAAAGGGAGTAGGTTTAGACTAGATATTAGGAAGAAATTTTTTACTGTGAGGTTGATGAGACACTGGAACAAGTTGCCCAGAGAAGCTGTGGATGTCCCATTCCTTGGAGTGTTCAAAGCAGGGTTGGATGGAGCTCGGAGCAATCTGGTGTAGTGAAAGGTGTCCCTGTTGACGGCAGGAAGGTTGGAATCAAATGATCTTTAAGGTCCCTTCCAATCCAAGCCATTCTATGACTCCATGATTTAACTGGTGGACTTCAGTCTCCACAGTGCTTCCTGCAATCTTGGCCCTGTGCTTGCCCAAAAGAAATATATAGCACTATACTGTCATACAAAGGGCTATCCACATGCACAAGTTCCCATCCAGTGGAAATCAGCACAGAGAGGAGGAGAAGAGATGATGGGAAGGTGGGATGATATTTCTTTCCATCACAATGTGGTTGGGGTTCTCTGCTTGATTCCCTGTTTGATGTTAGAGCACTTCTAAGTTTATTACATGAGTTGTTAGACTGCAAAAGCTGTTTTCAAATTGTATAATAAGTATATACTTGCTGATAATTTCACCTATTTCACTTTGAATATTACTTTCAGATAGTTTACATTTGGTCTTTTTTTTTCCCATTTACTTAATAATGCTCAAAAAAATCTGCAAATATATGTCCAACTTTAAAAAAAAAATTAGTGTTGCTTTGCATTACAAGGGCAAAACTGTGATTTTGGAATTAGATCTCAGTCTCTTCTTGATGTTTTTGCATTGGTGAAGATACACTGTTCCTACTGTGACCATGTTCAAGTTCTATAGAATTGTGTTATGATGTTCTGCTTTGGTGGCTACAGAACCCACAAAAGAAGACTCTTGGTCATTTTACATTGTGTAGAGTACATTTTGGATAAATTTATAATTCCAAAAGTGTTCACTTAGAGTTTCTTCATCCTAACTGTACTCAATATTGAAATCCTGAAATTTAACAGTTTCATGTCATAAGGATTTTTCCTGTAGAATCTCAGCATTGTGTCTTGCATTCACAAGAAATGTCAAAACTCTGACAATAACAGAGTCATTAATAGATGAAATGCTTGTTTAATTAATGCGTTGATCAGATCTTATTTTGTCATGGAAAGAGGAAGCTGACCAGGTCCACCTTATCCACCCTGCATTAGTGATACATTAATTTAATGTCATCACCTTAAGTAGCTTATACACACACACATACAATTTTCTTTCACTCACTCATGCTCTTTCATGTTATTCAGTTTTACATGCTTTACAAGGATAGGTGTGGTTGTTTCTTTATTTCTCTAATTCCTTTGCCATGTTCTGTTTAAATTATTCTATTTGTAAGCATAGACAAGTTGATACACGTGCATTAGTTTCGGCACATGTTTAACGTTTATTATTTTAGATGTTTTTTGAGATTATAAAGAAAGGTGGCTGCAAAACCAAAATACTTTCCAGGCTAATTAATATATATTATATATCCTTTCTTGTATAGTATACCCTTTCTTGTAATCAGTTTTGTTTATGTATCTTTTCTCTCTTATTTAAAAAAAATAAAATTAAACTTTTAATTTCCTTCATTGTGTTGCTATGAGCAAAAGACATTTAGAAGCTTTTGTCTTTTGTACATCACTACATTGTTGACTATCACAAACAAAACAGCTTTAGCTAATTGTGCTAAAATTAAGCAGACCAAAGTTTACATTGTATCAGAATGTCATATACTATCTATAATACTGCCAGCAAATATGTCTCTCATTGACTTGTGCAGATCCAGCAGGCAAAGCCCTGCGTTATGAGGGTGCTCAACTGTATAGGCAGCATGAGCTGTCCATTACAGGGCAAACCTTCCTGTGTTTTCCACCCTGAAAATTGTTCTTGAGTTTTTGTATGAAGAATTAATCCATACATTATAATAAAGGGTTGGTCCTTTAGATTTTGGGCGATATCATAAACCACTATTTTGCTGGAATTCAGAAGCAGAAACATGCTTCTGACAGTACTCTCTATGGGCCTGACACTGCCTCTTGGAGCTTTCAATAGAAATTACTTTGCAAAGTGAATGAAAATTAGACTTTTGTGGTTTATGACTTTGTCCTCACATTTTAGAAGACTAAGTTAAAACATGAAGATGGTTACTGAAGAGTACACTCTTGTCACAGATTTCTTTC
Organism: Myrmophylax atrothorax; assembly: GCA_026770055.1. NCBI lineage: Eukaryota > Metazoa > Chordata > Aves > Passeriformes > Thamnophilidae > Myrmophylax > Myrmophylax atrothorax. Next base: position 108,041,237 of record JAOXXN010000395.1, read on the forward strand.
CCATCAAAAAAATAGCAAACAATTTTTAAAGGGAGACACATTTTTTCATAGTTTTCCATAACAGGGTAGTGCAATGAAAATGTGCTAAACAGAATGCATGAAGGAAGAAATTAAGAAAATATGGGTGGGTGATCAATAACATCCAGCTGGATTTATTAAACCACCCAAAGAACTGGTATTTAGAAAAGGCAAAAAGAAAGACAAATTATGAATGCAGAAGTCAGACATTACTGACATAAATGGTGGTGTTCAAACACACAAGTAGTGATCAGTATTATTGAGGTATTTTATATAGTAGCACTTATCCACCTGTACTAAGCCTGCAGTAAAGTTTATCTGCCAAACATTTAAGAATAAAAAAGTCTTTTTTTCCATTAAAGCTTATATGAACTGAGTTTGTAATATACTCATCTTTTGCTTGGCTATTGTATATTGATTTTGGCATTCATTATAGAATTTGTAGCTAGACTTATTCAGACTCATAGGTACAAAAGTGGATTCCCCCAGCCTCACCAGCCTCAATGGAGGCTAAAACTTTTATAGTGCCTGCTTATTCAATTGTTGATATTCATGGTGCTTGAATTCCTTAGCTTTATCTATCATCATCTTTACTCTCCAGCCCTCCAGTCTTTCCACATCCTTTGTGCTCCACCCAAAGGCTTTGGGGAAGTCCTCTTTCATGTTTTCATACTTCAGGGAACCACCATCCCTCCAAGGCTCTCATTATCCTAGGAAAGGAGTTTGCTACTCAGTATGGCGTACAGTGAGTCAGTCAAACTGTGTTTATGGACTTTGCAAAGATAGCATTTTTTTTCCTGTAGAACAACTGTGTGTTCAAGTCAACCTCCTTCCTAATTTTCTCTCCTCCCAGTCCTCTCCCTTCCCATCCCCAGGGCTTGAAAGGCTGAGCAAGCCATACAGGACACTACCTGAAAATTATGAAGAAAATAACAACAAAGGAATTAGAGGACGGTTAACAAGAGTGAAAGAGGAACATGAGGGAAGAGCTGAATGGACATACGGGGAAGAAATTCAGAAAGGAGAGAAAAGGGATGAATGATTAGAGGGAGTAAGGTAACAAGATTGGACAAGAAGCAAAGTAAAATAATGAAATAATTCAAAAATCTGGAAATATGGAAACATGAAAGTAATTAGGAAAAAAACCCAAATGAACCAAAGAGAAATAAAGCTACATTGAAAGGCCAACTTAAAAAAATTCATTTCAGTATTGCAGAAGAAATAAATACTGCTCTGAGAAACTTCATGGCATAAGCTAGGGACGTGAATCACAAAAACAGAGATGAAAACGAGGAGGAAAGTTGCAAAGGGGGGAAAAAGAAGCTAAAATGGAAGTTAGAAGAGGATTAGTGAAGGCCTTTTTAATGTTTGTTCTGCCTCCTCTCCTTAGTAATGAGCTGTCACTCCCTGAGCAGGGAGTGTTTGCCTAATAGAGCCTCAGCCCCAGGGCAGACAGGAGTACTTGAGCTCACCTGGTAGCCAGCACCTCTTCCCGTTTCAGGACTGGTATTCACAGACTGGAAAGAGACTCCAGTAGGATCCCAGCACACGCACAGTGAAGAGAAGGGGTGGGCATCTCCATATCAAAACTTGTGCCCCCCTTCCCACCCCTTCTAAACAGAATAATAAAAAGGTGACTTAGTGGTGGTAGAGCTCAAAAAGCTCTCAGCACTTCCCTCCCGTGTGTCTTTAACACTGACTCCTGGAGTGCTGCTGTAAATGAAATGAAGAGGCCCAGTTTTCTTCATTCGCTATGCTGTTTTCAGCTGGTATAACACTGCTGTCCTCATGGTAGTGACTGCCTTTTTCTTCAGTTGACATCCTCTGTTGTCTAATGGGGTACTGCAGAATTAGGCCAGCACAGTGATTGTGCATTATTCAGCAGTCCAACTGATTTAGTTTAAGCAGTTTCCACTCTGCAAGCAGGTAAGTAGAGTGTGAGGAAAACAAAGTTCAGGTTAGACTTGTTGTCTTGTCTACAGAAGGCAAATTCAATGGTCTGTACCCTCATCTAGTACATGCATATGTTGTTATGGTTTTGGTTAGGTTTAAAAAACAAAACAAAACAAAACAAAACAAAACAAAAAACACCCAAACAACAACAAAAAAAGAGATGATACCATGTGGGGTTTCTCATGGGATTTTTTGCTTGATCTTCATGTGAACATTGTTTAGTCACATAAGAGCGTAAAACTCCCCACATACCTCAGGCATGTGGATACAAGTGAATCTGTCATCTCATACTTACTAGAACTGGGCAAATATATAGGTGGTTCCCATCAGCTTATCTTCCTTGTGCTAGATCACTTCTGAATATTCCACCCTTAACTAGCAGAGTACCTTGACAAGATTTTATAAGTGTACAGTATTACTGATTCTAATTAAATCAGAAATATATAATGTTAAAACAAAAGCATTCAATCGGTGAAAAGATGTTTTGAACAAATTTAAGAGAGTTGCAGCAAGCGATATCATTTCTGATGAGTTCAGCAAGGCAAGCTCAGTCATGCCAGCTTGGTGAGAAAGCTGAACCTCACCCTGCTGTGAGATTTTGCACTGGAACCTCAAAGCATCATGAGCAATTACGTTTGAATGTGGGCAATCATTGTAGCTAAAACAGCAAAATATTTGGTATGGATGTAAAAGAATCTACTTAAAGTTAGTTTAAATGTTGTGGGTTTGGGTTTTTTTTTACCCAAGCAAGTAATTTCTGTGTACATGAAACATGTCCAATCTTTGCATGGGTGTAAAAGAGGGGCTGGGGGTTGCCAGAGAGGCTGGCTCACCCTGCCTCGTGTGGCAGTGGAGGGAGGGCCAGCACAGGTTGTGGCAATGGCAGCAAACACAATTCTGGTGCAAGAACAGCACCAACTGCTTACAGGACATCTGGTTTGCATGTAAACGCAATCTGCACCTAACAGATTTATGAGGTAGCCTCCTGCAAAAGCAGTAAGAACAGAAAGCGGTTCCCCGTTTTCAAGGCTGACTTGATGCAGTGTGGTGGTAAAGTAGTGCTACAGGAAAAAAGATGAAATGTCTGGCCAGGTATTTATGGCACTTAAAAGTAACTTTTAGCAGAGACTTCCTGCAAATGCAGAGTCATGTGACAAAAGTATATCTTTGAGGGCTGCCTGATTTCCAGTGATTAATGATTTCAATTGAGTGATTACCTACTATGACCTGTTTAGTCCTTCCTTCAAGGCACAGCTAGAATTTTTGTGGGAAAGTCCTAAACACCTGTAATATACTTGGTTTTCTGCCAGGGCAATCATGTAGCTACATAAGTGAAGTATTTACAGGTCAACATCAACAAAGTAGTCAAGCAATAGTAATAAGAAAAAAAAGAGAGCAAAGCAGTTATTATTTTGACTTCTATAGTTAAGTGGACAGAATTAAAAAACCTGGCTCAATGCATAGTTAATTTATAAAACTCTCTTAACTTTCACTTTTTTGGGTCATCTTTCACATCTCGGAGTCATCATTCTTGCTTTCATATTTTCTATGTCCAAAACTAATATTCTGACATATCTGTCTGAAAATGAATTTCATATATTTACAATATATATTGTAAGACACATTCCTTAGGACTTAAAATAAACCCTATTCCTATGAAATGTAGAACTACTTGATATAGGTTCATTTCAAAGCCTTCCTAACATGAGCAATATCTAGTATCATTGTTTTATCATTGATTAGATAAAAACACATTTAGTCGACTACAGTTATGCAGAAAAATATCAAAAGTCACTTCAAAATAATAGACTGTTTCCATGTGATTAATATTCACAGAATAAAGTGAATGCAAATGTTTAAAGATCAGAATCATAACAAGAGTGTTGTTTGGAAACAAGTCTTGTTTTATTTTGTTTTGTTATTTATTTCTTTTTTCCACCAGTGCCATTGTTTTAAAGTGTTCCTGCTAAGCAGTTGCCTGGCAGTAATATGCTCCAGTGCAAAGTCTAGACCTTCCAGTACAGATTTTTGGATGAAGTCTTCTATCTTCAGTATGTATTTATGTTCCATTAGTTATAATGATAGTATTCATGTGGCCTTTGACACTTAGTCTGAAGTATATGGTTTCTTCTTCCATTAAATTATAAAATACATTTCAGTGAAAGGAAAATTACATCTCCATGTTAGCACATGTATAGTAATGGAACAATTAAAATCTGATACTGAATGGAAAATACATAATTACATCAGCTATACCACAATCGTTTGCCATTCAACCACCATCTATTCCTTCATCAGCTTCCTTCTTGTCAACTCTTTGTCACTGAATAGCTTTCCATTGCAACAAAAGTTTCAAAAAAGTTCTCCTAACTGACAAAATATATAAGGTTTACTTTCTCCAAAAAAGAACTGTACACAAAAGAACTATTCCTCAGGAAAAATGTAGTAATTTGGAATTGTCCAGTTTTAAAACAGCACATTTATACTGTAAGCAGAGTAATAATGCGTTTTTCTCCCAAAACAAAGAAAAGATGATATTATCATTGTTGCTATTGTCTCTTATGAGATCTACATAGTTTTAAAATTGTTTATGGTGTAAATATCGTATTAAAGACTACATACCTGTCCAGAAATATGTGTTCTATAATAATGCGTGATTATGGGGCAGACGAGGAAAAGTACGTGAGTTTATACTATTTCAACATTTAATCCATGCTTCTAATTTATTTTTTATTCTATTAATAGGTAGTTCAGCATAAATTTCCTCCAAATATCTTTCATTTATGTCTGTAAATACCTTTAATAGTCTGAAGATATTATTGCCTTGAAAATAATTTGTGTGAATACTAAATTATTATTTTTGCATGCTCTCAGGAGAGCTTTTATATAAAATAAAAACAGTTCAAAACATTAATAACAAGCCATAGCTAAAGTTGCTGGCTATGTAATGAATACATGGCTACATATAAATATATCACCTTCTGACTGGTAATAAGAAAAGGAATGAGAAATATACAGCAGTGCCTTGAAATTAGACATGTACAATTCTAGAAAATCTTCCTCTTCTCACCATTGGAGAAATGTGGATATGTGAAGAGGTATCTGCCATGCTATGGTTGCTTATAAACTGGAAATTACAGGCTAGAACAGATTTTCAAGTAAAAAGTGGGCAAGTGGTTACATTTTTAATGTAATACTGGAAGGAGTATTTTATCAATAATTTACCTGTCTTAACTGGTGTCACGTCATCTGAGTATTGTAAACTAAGCAAATAGTTTTGCTGTTAATGTAAACTAAGTCACTGGAGATATTATGCACAGCACAAGACTTAGAGCTTCCTTTTATTTAAGGTTTAATGGGAAAATTATCTGTTTACCCTACTCATCCACATTTACATTGCATTTGGTTGGAGAACTGGAGTTCAGGAACTAAAATCAGATTACAGTTATATTCTTGATCTTTGTAACATTTACCTGCTTATATACTTAGTTGTAAGTATATTATACATTAATATTTAAATGTATACCTTATTCCTAAAATGATGTATTCTTATACAAAGTAGTCCCACACACTCCCTGATATCTGCATGATAGGAAGTAATAATGGCCTTTGATTTACCCAGTCACCTTAGAGGTGAAGAAATGTAAGTGTTCAATATTAAAATGAGGAAAATACAAAATATGATGAAAGTTTTGGGATAACAGTTTTGGGGACAAGATTATCCCAGGCATGAAATTGAGCTACACAGTAATACCTACCTTTTCCCCTAGGAAAATGTCAATTATACTCTGCCTTTAACAATGATGAAGAAGTTCTTTCACATCTCTTATTAAGCAATTATTCCATATTCAACATTTAAATGTATGTTTTCGTATTGTGAGTTGTTGACTGTATTTCAAGCTCATATTATTCTCAGTCTCAGCAGTTGTACAGAAACTGTGTCAAACAATAGGACAAGAGGCAATGGGCAGAAAATGATGCACTAGAAGTTCCAGCTGAACACGAGGAACTTCTCTACTGTTCAGGCAACCTAGCACTGTAACGGGTTGCCCAGAGAAGCTGTGGAGTCTCCCTCAGTGCAGATATCCAAGAACTGTCTGGATGCAATCCTGGTCCATGTTTTCTGGGATGACCCTGCTTGAGCAGGGAGATTGGACCAGACGAACCATGGTGGTCCGATCCAACTTCAACCATTCCGTGATTCTGTAATTGGCTGTGTTTAAAAATAACACGTTTGAGAAAGGTGTCCTGTACTTGAAAAAGAAAACCTTGAAGACAACAGAAATCTCCATCTGTGGCACTCATAAAATTAAGTAATTTTACTGTATATTTCCACTGTGAGTGTTTATCTTGGTAAGTAAAACATTGTAAAGTAAAGAAGGCTGCACCAGTCCATTTATGTGAATACTCACATATGCACATCAACATCCCCATGCACACTAAACTTACTGGCACATATGCAACAAAGTGGTTTAGAAATTTGGTATATGAAGATATGTCTGTTACATGATACATCAACATGAATATTAGGGCTTTTCAAATACAAATGTAGTTTCATATCTACCAGGATTACTAAATGTCCATTTTATCCAAAGTGCTACAAACCCTTATTAGAGGTGCACAACAGTTTTAAATAAGTTTTGGGTAATATCATTGAATCATTGAATGGCCTGTGTTAGAAAGGATCTGAAAGACCTCATTCCAAGCACCCTTTCATGGACAGGGACACCTTCCACTAGACCAGGCAGCTAAGAGCTCCATCCAACCTGCCTGCAAACGCTTTCAGGGATGGGGCTCCACAACTTCTCTGGGCAACCTGTTCTGGGGCCTCATCAACCTCACAGTAAAGAATTCTTTTGCAATTTGAAGACATTGCCCCTTGTTCTGTCACTACCTGCCCTTGTAAAAAGTTTCTTTCCATCTTTCTTGTAGGCTCCCTTCAGGTACTGGATGGCCATGATTAGATCACCTCAACGCCTTCTCTTTTCCAGGCTGAATAATACCGATTCTCTCAGCCTTTCCTCATAGGAAAGGTGCTCAATCCCTCTAATCAACCGGTGGCCCTCCTCTGGACTCACTCCAATTACCTCAGATTGCCAGAAAAACAATATTTGAATCTTAAGGTTAATAAATACTATTCTAACAAACATTTTGTGCCCCTAAATTGGTGTGGAAAGGTTGCTTTTCAACATGCAGAATCTGTTGACAGTCCTGTGCTTTGCCCAGGAGATGCTCTGTGGAGATCTCTCAGAGGCTGTCTGGAAGCCACTGCTCTATTTGCTGAACTTCATTGCTGTTCTCTTTCAAATCAGGAAGAGTTTGGCCACCTTTGTCAGGAGAAGGACTGTTCAAGCACTCCTTCTGTGTAATAGCAGATGTAATTTTTCTTTTTGCTGGAGAAGCAGGATGTCACTTCTGCAACCAGCTACCTTCTCTAGTACAAGACCAGAGCAGTGTACCATCTGAAAGCACTTGTGCCACATTTTTCAGTGAAGACTAATTATAGCTCAAATAAGCTATTGGGGGATGATCTTGTAGTATCTCAGAATACAGTCCTGTCCTCTTCCCCAAAGGAATTTCATACCAAAGGATTGGTCTAGATATATCCAGGCTCATTAATCAAATCAGCCCACATCAATAGTCAACATTGTGTAAAAAATGAAGACAGCAGCCACACCTTCCTCTCTGTAGCAGTGCATCTGGTAAAACCTTTACCCAGGGAACGGGCAGTCAGGTAAAATCTTAATGTGATTCACGTGCTCTTGCAACTGAGTTATTCATTGTAGGTGTAGTCACTGTACAGAAGCTTGCCTTGCCTCTCACTTCTGCAAGACCAGATTTTGAAATGGTAATAGTAGTATGCACATGCCAGAAATATTTTATCAGATATTTCAGGTTCATGAGGAAATTTCATCTGTTGTAGTATTTCCTAACTGTGTTTAATACTTTAAAGCTTTTGATCTCTTTATTTCATATCAAGATTCTGAAAAATAATTAGAAAACTCCTGTATGGTTTCAATAGATCTGTAAATTCTCATGTGTTCCTACAAAAAAGAAGAACAGACAAACCAAGATCAGTGACTCCTCTCTTATACTACTTGTCTCTCACAAATCCAATTCTACTCACAGATCAGCAGGGTCTCCCTAGGCCTATTTATATAGAACTACCAATATATGTTTTTCTATTAATTGGCCAACAATTTTGGAACAACTACAAAGTTTTTACAATATATACATGAGATCAAGAAAGATACGTGTATTGGAAAACTGTCATGAAATTCCCATTTAAATAGCAGTCTTATTTCATGGTTGCTAACCCTGAAGTCACTACTCACTAATCAGGAGAAGTAAACAACATGGTAAACAGTCTGTGTAAACAACTTCTTTGCCAGAAAACTTACCTTCTGGCAACACAGGTTTTTTAAGACAGAAATTCTTTTTGAAAATCTTGATTATACATTCTCTTACTGATGTAGGACTCTTAAACCATCTTTACATCATGCACATTGAAGTTCAATAGTTTGAAAAAAACTGTTCTACAGTTCATACAATTCTAGTGTTTTTCAACAAGAAGCAAGGGAATATTTTATAAATATTAAAAAAATTCTTTATTTTTAAGGTATTTGCTAGCTTCTCTCTCCTGTTGCCCTACTGCTTTCAGTGCTGGAGATTATAATCCTAATCCCACATCTACTAAACCTTTATTCCTTTGGCTTCATGAGGAAGCTTCACAGTTAGCCTCAAAGAGAGATAGAAATTAAATGTATTTCATAGATAACCTTTCAGAAGAAATAATAAGACAATTCTCCTTAAAAAGACTTGTGATATATACTATGTTTTTGTCATCATTTTCCAGGCATAGCCCCACACACATCTTCTAAACTGAAACTCAGCTTTCCCACAGTATTACAAGATTTCACAGAGAAAAAAGCTGTAGGAGAGTTCTCAAAGTTTCTTTTTGTAACACTGCCAAAAATCCACTGTCTTTCTATTCCCCATCTTCCTCCAAACTTGCAGGGTTTTGTGTTCACCCACTGCCTTGATCCCCTGTATTCCCTGCCCCTAACTCCCCTGGAAATTCACCCTGAGATCCCCATTTTGACTGGAATCAGATTCTCCACTAGTAAGCCAGAAAATAAGTGACAGGAAGTGATGCCATCTCCTGGCTTTCTCCTATGACAATTATCCTTGTGATATACCTGGGTCACTGTGATGGAAATTGTGCATCTCTCTCCCTGCTTATTGAGTGTGTTGAAAAAAATAAAAGGCTCCACATGAGAAAAATAAAAGAGAAAAACACAGGTATATGGGAAAGTCCTGGGAATGTGGGAGCTCACCATGCTCAGCTTGTTGCATTACTGGAGAGAGCCCATTATTGCAGGGCTTATTCAGATCTGTAGGGATGGACCTGAACTATGGAGACTTGGTGCATTTCCATTGTCAAATTAACAGTCCCACTTCCAGCCCTGGGTAAGTAAGAGAGGGGGGTTGCAGGTTCTCAAGAAGCATATTTTTTATATATAAGTATAAAATCAGAATTCAGGCTGGGTTAGAAAGTGACTGGGAGAAATCGAACACACAGGCAAGCCTTGTGTGTCTTGGCATGGGAGCTAAGCTCGGCTTAGAAGGTGGTGTTTCCATTGGTTCCTTTTCTTTTTATTAATTTCATACATGGGAAATAGGTTTGAACCCATTTAACTCTGTTTTAAAACCAGGTTTTGTGGTTTAACTAAATATAGATAATACTTGATTATCTGCTTTTATGGCTACTTTGTCAATCTTGCCTTTCTGCTACAGACAGCAAAAACAGCTTCAGTTCTTATGAGAGAGATCCAAGCTAGGTTGGAGTGCAGAAAGGATGTTTAAGGCCAGTTCTCAGAACTGGGGCGTATGCTGCAGCTGTGCTTGCTCCTCAGTCCTGTGTTCAAAGCACCACCTTTGCCAGGCCCATAGCTTCACAGGATTATGCTCTGGAGCTGTCTTGGCTTGTTTCAGTTTGCTCAGAGCAACTGTACTTGTCATTTGGCACTGTGGTTATGGTTCATCTTCATTTCCACTGCCATTAGTTGAATCCTGTATTTTTTCAGCATTTCTTATTCACTTTACATCCTCTTTTTTTTGTTTTTTTTTGTTTGTTTTTCTGATCTGATTTGAAATACCAACAGAGTGTGTTTGAAAATACGACTTAAAAAAAAGTGATTTCCACTCCTCTGTTACTTCTTTTTCTACAAAGTATATTCTGGGAAATGCAAATGTTTATTAGGTTCTATTTTCTTTCTTTCACTGGCTGCAGTGTGAAGTAAACACATTTCATGTGAGTCTTTGTGTACCCTCTGAAGTATAGATACTGAGTGTTGTACTGTTGGTCATTCTAAATTATTTCTTTGTTGTTTTGTTTTTCATATGTATACCAAAGTGTAACAAAGGAGAAATCTCTATAATTGTTAGCTGAAATCTTAGTTTTCCAGCCACAGTCTGGGTGGTACCAGAGAAGCACAATTGACAAAGTGTCTGTAGTTTTCACTCTTTTTTTCTGGTTTTATGTATAATTTTGGTATCCTTTTCATCTGTGTCTTTTTGAAGACAGCTCTGCTAAAATGCGCAATTTAACAGGTTTCTACTTGCTTTCATGACACTAACTTCATTTCAGTCATGACAGCTTTTTCTAAAGATTAAGCTTTATATTGAGGTCCAGTTACGATTTACAGTTATGCAGTTTCACACTGTATTTTTTTCGCAATATGTAAAGACAGCAATAAAATACTGAAAAGCAAAAGCAAAGATTGCAAGTATCTGGTACACTATACTGCATTGCATACCTTTCACCTAGCTTGTACATCATTAACATGATAGGTATGTGCTTCTGCTTACATTTGTTCTGTTTTTCATACAGTTCTAACAAAATATATTTCAGGAGGTTGTTTATTATAGTTCAATATTTCTCTTAACCAGGGTATTTCCTTTCTTCTCTTTATAGCTTTAAAACTAACCTAAATAACTCATTTCATCATGTAAAATTACCTTGTTAATAAAAAACCAAAAAGTGAAATGATACTGTCAAACTAGCAAGTTATAAATTTTCTTTCTGATGTTACACACTTTTGGCACAGTCACACCTGACATGTTTGTTGCTCGCTCCTAACTGCAGGTGTCTTGTATATGAGCTAAAAAAAAACAAAATCAAAATCAATTGTTCATGCTGAGAAGGAAGAAGATTGTAACAAGAAAAAAAATCACAGCTTTAGATTTTTTAAATGCATTAAGTTCAAAAACACTAAAGTCATAAATGTCATGACACAAATACCAGGAGTATTGGTCAACATTATATTTTGAGGTGAATAAGTGGTTTATAGATGCTGTATAAACTAGCAGTGATTTAGATGCTTAGTATCAAATTCTAGCTGCCCCAGGAGACAACACATGGCTGCATATATCACATGTGGGTGGCCTTGGAAGGACATACAGGTTTGCAGAGTCCACGTCTGAGCTGTTAAGCAGATTAGCCATGACAAAACCCTACTGATGCCTGAAGCATCATGGGCAGAGGGTATGTTCTGTATGCTCCCCAGTGTGCTGTACTGGCCATCAGGCACAGCCAGCCCCTCCTAAGTAGGGAGAGAGGATGAATTCACCAAGTAAGAAGAGCAAAGAAAAAGACTAGGGAGTGTGCAAGCCCCATTGTGTGTTTGTACAGGAAAGAGCTGGTTGAGGACTGCCTTGCAATTTTGGTCTTTTGTTTCTAGAAAAGCGTGGGTTTTCCTGCAATTACTTCAATTTGGCCTGAAGGTTGTAAATAGGTTGAATTAAAGCAAATTAAGACTCTAATCTTACAATCCTTACTAGTTTGGAGCAAGGTAAAAGATATGAATTCAGGAACTAATTTGTCAGACCACTTGCGAGCAAAAAGGAAAGAAATCCAGGTCATGGGAAGTCATCATTTTTAGATATAAACAGCTCATATGCACATCAGTTCTTATCTCTTGTATCTTCTGAAGGTCAGTGGCCTTTAAAAAATATTTTTAAGTGAGCTTCTAATGTCCTATTAAATCCCACCTCCTACAGGTAACCTTTTTGACCTCCTCTGTCCCTTTACATCTACTCATGTGCCTAATCCTTAAATGGTTAGTCTTGCAGTTGTTCAAAATAAGCTCCAAATTTCTCAGGGCAGGAACCTTGTCTAAATTTGTATTTGTAAAGCATCATCCACACACTCTGCACCTGAGGCACTATATGAACAGTAAATGATCATGAACCTTCTTAGTGAATAACAGATGAGTTTAAAACTCTTGTTCAGTTTACTCATTTAAAAATCATCTTTTAAAGTTTACAATATAAGTTATGGTTGGAACTTAAACATGACTGACACTGAAGATATTTTAATGTTACTTCTTGCATCAATAAGCTGAAATGAAGTGTCAGAACAGCAGATTTGGGTATAATTATCATTTATCTTTCAAAACTATTTATTTTTCTAGTTGTGTTTCTACTACCATGAAGTAAGGCAGAATTGCCATAGAAATGCCATATTTTTAAACATAATTTGAACTTCACAAAGACAGGAAGATATTTAAATCAAGCATTTTGCCTGGACCTACAAAAAAAAAATTACACCTACTGTTGTTGATTGTATACTCTTATAACTCCACAAAATTTCAATGCAATTACTCTTGATTTGCACTCTGCCATAAGAAACAAGCATGTCACGTTTTTCCTCAGGAAGTAGCTGTGCCAAAGATTGCTGAAGGCTGTATGAGCTCGTTGGGAATGTGCCTGACACTGTATACCTGCCTTGTTCATATATACTTCCATGGATCCATTACTGGCCACTCTCAGAGAAGGAATTCAACCTGTGGTTGAATTCGGTGTAGTTGCTTTTATAACGTAGATGTCTGTGCAGGACTTCAGCTCATCATACAAGATGCAGACCAAACAAGTAAAATTGGGACAAAACAACTGCTGTCATTCCTGATACTTTTGCAGGAACCAACAAGATTTAGAAGACTTGTTTCCATAGGAAAAAAGGCCTGGAGGTACTTTTTCAGTCTTATCTGACCTTCTGCAACAAATCTCACTAGATTTTAATCTCACTTACCCTACAAATGAGAGGCAAACATCATGGAAATGAATGGAATGTCATAAAACTGGATTTTAAATTAGAAATGGGCCAGTAACACTGTTTTAGAGGATTTTAACACAATTGACTTCAAAGCCTTGTCTATGATCTAAATGTGAAGGTATGGGGAACTTGGTTTATTGACTTCATTTGAGATTTTAATTTGAAACTACTCAGAATTCAGAATTTTATTCTACTTCAAATTCAGATTTTAATTCAACGTAATTACAGTCCTATAAAGCTATTCAAAATGCAATGGAAAGCACAAAGGTCAATTCAACATGCAAATATCAAGAGAAAGCCAAGTTTCTCTAGTGCTATATTTCCTGGGATTTGTCAGACTGTAGAGAGTTTTCAAAGTTTTTGTACCCTTGATAAACACCTCCTATGAGCTGCAATCTGGGGACAATGTGACTGCCAGAGCTCAATTTCCAGTTTATCCTGAGGCCTTTTTATGCCCCACCTACAAATGTGCTTAACTAAAAGGCTGGTACTTATGAGTGACGTTCAGTCAGCATTTTCACACGATTAGCTTGCCAATTAAAAATGGGCTTGGTACTGAGTTTAGAAGTTAACTTAGATACTCCTAGCTTGGGCAGAGACTTGCTTTCAGGCAGGGTGAGGCCAAGTCTGATTTTGTAGGTGATGTCACACTTGCTTGGAGAGACGCCGTGACTCGTCAGGGAACTGGCGTGGCCTGGGATGGAGCGCTGGCTGCCTTTGGCCCTTCTCCTGGATCGCAGCCAGAGGCAAAAGTTGTGAGACAGAAGCATGACTTTGATCCAGCGAGTGGCTGCAACTTCACCCAGTGCTTCCTCTTTGTTTACTGTGGTCTCTTTCACATCCACAGTATTATTGCAATGCTACCTATAATGGTTTCATAAAAAAATCAATTTTCATCATCAGTTTAAATTCTTTTTAAGAATTACTCTGGGCATAACCTAATTGCGTGTTGTTTCCACTGTAAGAGGAAAACTATATGTGTCTAGGATTTGACTGTAGAGTGAAAGAAAGAAGATTTACAGTATTTTAAGTATATTGATTCTTTATATATATATATATATTATACTAAGAGAGAACAAGATAACACAATGACTTTCCTCTAGATGATGTACAGACAGGACAAAACAATAGCTGTTTGTCTTTAGAAATGTACCTCTGGGTATTATTTGGGGAAAGAAAATGCATATCTTTGAGATCAAAAGCATGAAATTATCTGGGAAAAAATTGTTGAGATGTCGTATTGCACATTGAAAATGCACACTTCAAACTGGGAACAAATTGGTTATTGAATGTTTTTAATTATACATATGTATGTGACATTATTCAATTTGTGCAAATAATTGCGATAACTGTCAATACAAATTAGACGTTCGTCATTTGTACATATTGTGTCTGATATATGACTTATATGCTTACACACTAACATGTGAGATGTTGCAACATAAGGGGTTCCCTTTTCCTTGACTTCCTCATGTAATAAACCCCAAAATGTTTGAGAAAACAGAGCATGATTATTTTTAACAATTGCAACAATTACATTTGGTCAATACTATTATTCTGAATTAGTCTAATTAATAATAATGAATAAAATTAATTCCCTTATCACTGTCCAAATCAAATAGCAATACAAGTTCTCCCAGTGGCACTCTTGCAGATATCACTTGTCAACACCTCCTACTCTTTGTGATTGCTTGAAGGGCCTTATCTTCTGTACAAGATGAAACTTGATTCAATTACATTTTCCCTTTTCAGAGCAACAAGCAGTAAAAATCAGAAACTCTCTGAGATCTACATTTTTCACATGTTCCCTATCACTGTCATTTGTGCCTTTTACTTGTTAGACATAATAAGCATATTTTTCAGAGAAAATAACACTCTGAAGAGCCTCTGCACATTTGTCTCTGACCATCTCACTGCTTTCAGTTTCTTTAGAAACATTATCCAGAGCTTTTCAGTGGAAGTATTATGTTTTCATGGTGCTACAACATTTTCTGCCTTATTAGTGTTTCCATAATACAAAACAACCACCCATAATGTTTATGGGAATCAAAGATTACCAGACATATACTGGTAACTATTCCAACCAGGAATTTTATTACTTTCAAAGTCTTATTTTTTATTCTCCAAAGATTACATATTGTTATTTTTAATCAAACTCTGGAAAAGGTCTATACCACTGAGGCTAAAAGTGCCTCTTTGGTGCCTGGGGTAAAGAAAGATTTTTTTTAAAAAAATGCATTTAGTTCACAGAGACAGAGAGCTAATAGTAGCAAATAATATTCTGCACATATTCATACAGATTAACTGGTGTAGATGGAAACAACAATGAAAAAGAATATGTAAACCTGCCATGGTGAGGCTCCCTGTATACCAGACTGCTCAGCTCTGAAGTTCATATGATTACGAAAGCAGAAACAAAGTCCTGTAGCTTTTTTCTTTGTTGACAATGAAATCTAGGAGCTGATTTCTGTCTAGTCATTACATTGATGCTGTACATCAATAAACTACAGAAGGCAAACACACTCCACCAAAGTTCTTCAGCTAGCATCTATTGTCTACACGTCTCCAAAGTAAGTGGTGCTGTGCCTGGAGTGTCACTCAACAGAAATGCTCTATCTGCTTCCTTCATTGCACCAGGATTTTTAAATTAATTGTAGAAGGCTGCATTAACCACCACTTCGTGGAGGACTTTCTTCCTTCCATCATTGATGCTATTCTTTTCAGTTAGTCTCACTCTATGAAGCACATTCATTGACCAGTGTCAATCACATACATTCAACCTCTGTATCCAATGACCTATTCAGGGCTTTGCTGGATGTCGAGACTAGTGATATGTGTCATTCCTCAGGGAGTTGATACTGGGACCAGCACTGTTTATCATCTTTGTCAGTGGGACTGAGTGCACTCTTCAGGAAGTTTGATGACAACACCAAGCTGTGTGGTGTGGTCAACACACTGGAGGGAAGGGATGCCATCCAGAGGGACCTTAACAGGCTTGAGAGGTAGACCTGTGCAAACCTCATGAAGTTCAACAAGGTCAATCATAAGGTTCTGCACCTGAGTCAGGGCAATCCCAACCACCAATATATGCTGGGCAGACAAGAGATTGAAAGTGGACTGGGAGGCTGTTGGCTGATGACAAGCTCAACACTGGCTCAGAAAAGTTGTGGATACCTTGTCCCTGGAAGTATTCAAGGCTAGGTTGGATGGGGATTTGAACTACCTGGTCTTGTGAAAGATGTCCCTGTTCATGGCTATGAGTGTTGGAACTAGATAATCTATAAGATCCCTTCCCAGCCAAGCCATTGTATGATTCCACGATGAAATAGTGATTTTAAGGTAATACAGGATAAGAGTGATATATTTTCAATGCTTAAATAACCTGATAAAACTGTTTAATTATTTTTGTAAGAGCCAAAGAGTGCCAGGGTTTTAATAAGCAGTCAAAATTTGCTTGACATTCAAAAGGCTGACACATTCAAGCAAATCTTTGTTCTCATTGTCTCCAGTCTGACTAAATGGTGATAAAACAATCAGCCCAGAGTTGACATTCATAATACAAGGTTTTAAAAGCCTTTAACAGGTTCACTGAATCCAACTCCTTTTTGTTGTAAGCAAAACGTCAGAAGTGTCCTTTCTCCAAAGGTATCAAGTTCTCATATCCTAGTAATTAGATGTGTTGTTTGCTGAGCTTTAATTATAATCTCAGTGACACTGCAGAATACTGAGGCTTTCTTTGTTTATGTTGCTTTAATTCATGGAAAAATAATGCACTTTGAGTGGAACATGCACAGGTTCCTCTCCTTCTGTTATTGTATTAAACCTCTTCTAATATTTACTCTAACAGGATGTAATTCAAGTGTCTATTACAAGACCATAGGATTTCTGACATAATTTGTGGGAATGGTGTATGCCCAGCAATTGGAATATTTTTGTAATAGGATATTGATTCATTGTAATACAGCTTTGTAAAGAAATACAAAGAAGAAGGCAAAATTATTTTTTTTATTCTCAATACTAAATACTTTCTTTGCAAATTACTGAACCTTTTTACAAGACAGAGCCAGAAAACTGTTCTTGACCCAGATGTAAAACAGAGATCTTTCAAGGGAGACTGTCTTTCCAGGTGAGAGGAAAGTGTTGCTCAGAGCATTTCTGTTACGCAGATAGGCATGATAGTTCTTGAAGAATTTTAGTACTTCTGGGCTGACAATAGGCAAAAGCAAGATTTAGGGTATATAAGAAATTTTTGTTTGTCTAACTGATTTTCCTCTATAAATGCAGTTTCTGACTGTGAGGGTAAATAGAAGTTTGAATTGAAGAAATCATAAAATCCTAAATAAATAAATGTTTCTGATTTCAGTGAGGCTGCCTTGGTAAGTGTGTTATATCCTGGAACTTGAGTGGCCTAGAGTAGCAGATCTATAGAATTCACCCATGTGCTAGTAATAACAGTCTGAAAACTAAAAGGTGCATCAAAGTGACCACAAGGGGACAGAGACAAAGATTTTTCACGTCTGGCTTCCATAATGTGGAGTTACTTCAGGAATCTTTCTAAAATAGCAATTCAGTGATCTAGCTTATCTTCCAGTAACTACCACTATGTTTTGAATTTTTCTCTTCCTTTACTCAGTGTTGCCTGAAACTGAAAGGGAGGGGGAATTTTCATGCTCATTTAGCTTCTTGCACAATCAGCCGCATGTTTTTCCTTATTTCAAACTTTCAGGAAGATTTGGTCAACTATTTCCCTACTTTCCAAAATCCTCCTCCTGAATCATTCTTGCTGCTTTCCTTTCTCTCAATATTTTTGTTATAGTTCCCATTTCCACAATGTGTTAAACTCATGCTCCTTCAGTGCTAACATGACTCATCCATCCATTTGCAAGTTTGATTTCCAGACCACACTTCCTCCACACACTTCACAAAATCACAGATCACAGAGTATTCTGAGTTAGGAGGGACCCAAAAGCATCACTGAGTACAACTCCTGACCCTGCACAGGACCATCTCCAAGAGTCACACCATGTGCCTGAGAGTGTTGTTCAAATGTTTCTTGAACTCTGGCAGGCTTGGTGCTGTGACCTCTTCTCTGGGAAGCATGTTCCAGTGCCCAGCCATGATCTGAGTAAAGAACCTTTTTCTGATATCCAACCTAAACCTTCTCTGACACAACTTCACTCCACTCCCTCAAGTTTTGTCCCTGGTCATGACAGAGAAGGGATCAGTGTCTGCCCCTCCTCTTCCTCTCATGAGGAAGTTGTAGACTGCAATGAGGTCTCCCCTCAGTCTCCTCTTCTCCAGGCTGAACAGACCAAGTGACCTCAACTGCTCCTTATACAGCTTCCTCTCAAGGCTCTTCACCATCTTGGTTGTCCTCCTTTGGATAGTGTCTAACAGGTTAATAACTTTCTTATACTGTTGTGCCCCAAACTGTGCACAATATTCAAGGTGAGGTCACCCCAGTGCAGAGCATAGTGGTACAGACCCCTCCCTCAGGCTGGCAATGCTTTACTTGATGCCCCCCAGGACATGGCTGGTCCTCCTGGCTGCCAGGGCACTGCTGACTCATATTTGATTTGCCATCGATGAGGACCCCCAGGTCCTTTCCATGGAACTGCTTTTCAGAATCTCATTCCCCAGTCTGTTTTAATATCCAAGGTTGCCCCATCCCAGGTGCAGAATCCAGCACTTGCCTTTGTTAACACGGTTGGTGATTGCCCAGCCCTCTAATTTATCAAAGCCTCTCTGCAGGGCCTCTCTGCCTTCAACTTTCTCTGTTTCACTTAATCACCTGTTGTCTAAATGATTATTACTTCATCTCTTCATGCCATCAGTTACTGGAACGATCTCTTAATCTTTTCCACCAAACTTCCTCCTGAAGAGGGAAAGGCCTATCTTTGACTTCAGGTGACTTTCACCTTCACTTTTCCCCCTATCCCAAAAGTCCCTAATTTCTCATAAACTAGTGCTTTGACTGGTCACTGCCTCGGGACCTTTTTGGAATAATGAAATATCCTTCTTGATTGATAAAGTGGTTTTGGCTTATAACTTTGAGCAGGAGGGTTTTTTTTTTGTGGGGGAGGGCTGGGAGGATGGTTAATATACTCAACACAAAATAAAACACCATTGTTGCTGGGTTTTATTTTGATGACAGCAGTTTTTCCTGCTTGACAATTTGCATTGTATTACAGCTGATCCATTGTTTTATTTCCTTCAATTTTGACATGATGAAAGACCATGGAAAATGGTGGGGTAATATATATATTAAACTTCTCTGGGGACATCCCCTTGTCATGGGGGAGAAGCTTGCATGCCCTCATGAGGTTGTGTGCTATGCTGGCAGTGGTATGTGCCTCTGGTAGGGTCTCCCATGCCAGACAGGTCTCAGCTGAAGGCTCAAACAAAGTGTGTCCATGGGCAGGATGGGCTCGCTGGTGCCCCAGCAACCATTCTAAGGAGAAGGACAACTGTAAGTCCAAAACCCAGGCAGATGGAGCTTGCTTAGCCCTGTAAGGCTATCCATCTAAGAGAAGGATACTCTAACCAAACCTACGTCCTGAGGTATTAGCTGTCACCGTCCAAGCTCGCTCAGCCATGGCAGATGAGGCTTAGGAGTAAAGGGTGGGGCCAGTTCTGCGCACGCTGTGCCTCACCTAAAAATCCATTGTGCAGGCTTGAAGGGTTCACCCACATTGCAAAGTCCTGTAGCAACAGGCGAGGGTCAAAACAGCAGGTAAGGAAGCAGCTGGAAGCCGCAGACCCAACCCTGCATGCAGGCAGTTCAGGATATTGGTCATTCGAGACTTGACCCCGGAGCCAATAGGAGCACCACAGACATGGTGTTTGTTCTCAGACAACTGCAAGAGAAGTGTAGGGAACAGAACAAAGGG
>JAOXXN010000395.1:108064229-108105919 GCA_026770055.1 Myrmophylax atrothorax
ATGCCACTCCCCATTTTTTATGCCTTTATCATATATACCCTCAGCTGCATGTTTCCAAGCTAAAGTTTCCTATGCTGTGTAATTGTTCCTCCTCTGGAAGTCATTCATACCTTTGATCAGCTTTATTGCCCTTCTCTGTGTCTGCTACAGCTCTTCCATATCTTTTTTTGAGGTGGGAGTATCAGAGCTGCATGGAACATTCACTATGTTAAGGACAAAGCAATACCTTGATAATCAGAAGCTATATTTCTCAAACAATTTTAGTGTTTACATTTATTAAAACACTTATTTCTCTCAATTTCCTATGACAAGTCAGGATTTTAAATTCAAGATTGACTAATGAATACTGCTTTTGGCATAGCAAATTCAAGTTTGTTTTTAAGTGATACAGCTCCAGGCTAGCATATGTTTGCAATGCTGGTTTGCCTATGCTGAAACCAGACAATGCAGATCCAGTTCTACCTTTAAATGTTTAGATAATAATGAGTCATGCTAATGGAGATTGTCTAGAACAGTTCAACTCCAGCTCACTAATTAATTAAACAGGGGCATAGAAACAACTGAGGCATCGATGTTAGTAGTCTAGAGCAGTCCAATGTACTAAGGAGCAATGTGAGCAAGATGTCTCTTCCTAAATGCTCTGTTGATAGCCCAACTGAGACCCCTTGTCATATGGTGTAAAAGAGCAAGGCAAAACAATGCACCCTGAAAGAGAGCACCAGAGCTCTCTTTCACATATTCTAGCACAATTATTCAAAAAATAATCCCAGACATCTCACAGGCCATTTATGAATGTAGACAGGGGTTAAACTAGCCTGAATCAGTTCTTTATGTAAATGATGGAAGAATCTGAATCCATTTTTTATTGTGCTTTGTATAATTCCAATAGAATTATAAGTTACTGGCATAGTTTACCTTTTTTGTGTGTGTGTGCTACAAGTATAATTCTGTTTCAATTTTTCTCATTTAAGAATCAGAGATTTATCCTTTAAGTTAGAATATTCTTTTAAAATTAAATATTTAATCAGATTATTCTCAACATGATACATTAATCAATGTAGTCCATTTATTTCTGATCATGGTATCATATGATTTACTCAGGACAGAGAAGTTTTAACAAATAGGCATGTCTTTCTTGAATAAAAACAAATTGTCCTTCTATTTTATGAACATATATTTTTTGCTTCAAGTATTATTGTATTTCTTGGTTTTCTTATTGGATTGTTTTGCAAAATTAATGCTCTGGCAAGGGTTTCTCTTTTTTTTACTATTTGCTTTTAGTTATGCATAACTTACATTTTCATAACAAGCTTAAAAATTCATTCAGGGAGTCCAAAGTGAATATATATTTTAACGAGCATTCATTTATTTCTACACATTACTCAGAAAATTAAAACAATGAGAAAAAATGTTGCCAGTTCAACATTATGACTGAAAATTTGAATAATGCAATGTAAAGATGCTTGAGGTTGACATTTCCTATCATGTGAATAATTCATAGTATTCTGTCCTTATCATATTGCTATGACAACAAAAATATTTCTCCCAACCTTTGAATTCAGCAAGAAATAAATTAATTAAACAATAGAACAAGAGCTTGAATTTTTTTAGTTTGGAAATATGAATTAACCAGACACAACAATCTCAGTATAAAAGACCATATCCTGTGCCGAATAAAACGTTACCAAATTAGCACAGTTCTTCAAAGAATTCTAATGACATCTAACAAGTTTTCCCTAAATAAAAGTTTAGTAAGATACTACTGAAAGACTCTTCTAATCCCTCTGAAACTCCAGAATACATTGTCAGTTACAACTTTAAATCTGTAATGGAGATTTGTGGATCTTCTCTATGCAGTGGCTTCTTTCTTGCTGGACAGGTTTGAATTACCATAAGTGCTCCACCCATGCATATATGAAAGATTAGCAATGAAAAGAATTGTTGAAAAAATAAGCTAGGATTGAATTAGTAAGTATATATCATACAAGTCTATCTTGCTTTGTAAGGAAACAATGGAAAACTCTCTGCACTGAATCAGCACAAAAAGTACCGAACTTTTCCCAGGCACTTTGAGGATGGGAATAGTGTTGTACGGAGTTCAGTAGTCACATTATACTCCTCTCAGGTATATCTGGCTTCTCCATTCCAAGACAGACAGAAATTTGAGTAAATGGTCTCAGGATTATGTTTACTTCCCAAATCACAAGTTTCATCTTTTTAGAGGAACATGAATAGCATTGCAGTAAGAGGAGCTGCTGAATATGTTGCAAGCAGATTTTCCAAGATACAGGCATCGTGCTGGACAAGCGTGTAATAAGACAGGACCTTTGCAGAGCATTGTTCCCAGGAAAGAGCTGATAACAGTCGCCAGCTGCCACTGACACATGGGGTCAACAAAGAGAGAAGCCGCTTCTACGTGCTACAAAACCTGACATGTCACCGGGAGGGGACAAGCAGAGAGGGGGCCAGAAGGGTGATCGAGCCTTTACTCAGCACATGTGACTGGACATGTCTGGACAGGCTGTAGATGAATCCTTCAAAACTATAACTTCCTTGTTAAGGAATGAGCAAGTGATAATGAACATATGGGAGGTACCAAATTGAAATCATGCATCCTTTCCTTGCAAACAATTAGCTGTAGTTTGCCCCAGGAAAGGGCTAACCCCAGTCCAGTTTTATCTAGTGAATGACCATCTAGTGAACACCTCTTGAAATTACCCAGCTGGGCATAGGGTGAGGACCATGAGCAATTTAGAATTAAATTTGTAGCAGAGTAGCATAGCAGCACAGCAATAATTATACTACATACTCGAACTACACACAGGACCAATGCCAGAGTCACATTTCATGCAGTCCATCTGTGATCATCCAGTAGCAAGAATATGGGTAGTGCCAGAACCATGACAGAAAAATATTAAAGATGAGCTGAAGTGGGGAAATAAAAAGGCTTCGCAGGTCTGTAGCTTACAGTGCAGCCCCCACATTTATGCACCCATGTTCTGCATCACAGATGAGGTGACTACACTGAGATTGTCTCCTGAAAGTAAACCAGAGCAGATCACACCTTTAAACTGTTCTACCCCATGAAGCTGACATGTGAGAAACTGATTTTTTTATCTAGACTTAATGCTGCCTTTTAATTATAAAATTAAAATATTTCTCCATAAATTTTCTACCTTTATTGTGCCTCTTTTTGTTTTCCTCTAATTATTACTCTATAGTGATTGATGAGCACCTGTCTTACTCTATTACTTCCTCAAGAAAGGATCATTTTAGGCAACAGCAAAGATTTCTGTAGTCAGCAGTCACAGCAATTTATATGACTGACTTCTGGTTGATATGTGCACAATCTGTAATAAAGCTTTTAGTCAAATGAGGCTCAAGTAGCCCTCTCATGAGAAAGGAGGACTTGATGAATGAAGTTCATTTGTTCTTTCTTTACTTTGCGATCTGTGTTCACTAAATCCTCAAGACTCCATGGTCCCTGAACCTTTTGTTTCACTCTTCTGTTCAAAATGTCCATGCACCTCAAGATCTCTGGCTAGCATGACACCGGGACTTGACTCTGCAGCACTGCCATCAGTGTAGGTTCAACTGCTGGCCAGCAGAGTTAGGAACAATTTCTAACCACCAGAAGTATGCTCGTGTAACAAAAGCTGTGTAAAAGTCTCTAATGTTCATTCATGTGACTTTGCCAGCAATGGTCCTCACAGTCTTTAAATTCAATGTGAAATCTTCCTGCAGCATGTAGGGACAAAGCTTAAGATCTTATTTGAGGATCCTGAAGAAACAGGGAGCAACCTAAACTGACTCAGCAGTATTTGTGAAGAAAACTTAGAGGTTAATCCATGGCTGTAAAGAGAATTAAGAAACCATCCATTTGCTCTTTGAGCTTCCTGTTCAGGTTAGGTGTTTAAACCAATTGTTTCTCATAAAACATTGGAAGTCAGGGTATAATCCAGCTGTCTGTGCTATACAGGCTGTAGTACTTACACTATGAGGCATATGTATTTAAATTCATCCTCCGCCTCTTTTCTGTACTTTTTCTGGAAGTGCCCAAGGCTATTAGGTAATAACTGTCTGCAGAGAGGTTTCAGGTGTCTGTTGCTTTTCCCACTAGACTGGGAGTTGGGAGGTTCAGTCTGGAATCCCCCTTCCAAAGAACACAACATATCAAATTTAATGTTTACTTGTAAATGGGGACTACCCACTCCTCCTCCAAATCTGTGTTTTGTGTTCCAAGAAATCTCTTACAGAAACCTCACATAGGAACTGAGAGAGCTGACTCAGGATTTCTCAGGGATGGATCTTGTGCTTCTAAGTTCCCTTTCCATATCTACTCTAGCTTTCCTCAAACCCCAGTGACAATGGTGGGGGTGTAAACAACTTATCATACATATTGTTGGATTTGAAACCCTGTAGAATGAACACTTTAAAAATATTGACCTACACATGATCATTTATTTTTACAGAATTGTTTTCAGCACCCTGTGGCTATCAAGGCTCTCGTGTTGTTGCTGCTGCTTTACAAACTGCTGAATAAACACAGATCTCAGCAGAAGTACTTACAGTGTAACCTAAACCTTGGTAAGGCTAAACAATTTGGAGAAAAGAAATCAATAGCACAGCTACGCTCTTTTTGCTGTTCAAGTTAGTGCATTGGGACTTGTGGAAGATGGTGAACAAGAGGACAAGGGGAAAGACAATGACAACAATCAACAATAAAAATGTTTTCCTACTATCATTTTGCTTGCTATTGCATAGCTTAGCGTGACCCAGTACTTCTAAGAGATTTGAAATCTCTGAATCTTATTTAGTTCTGCATTCCATCATGTCTTTATGGGCATCTAGTCCTGTCCCTAGAGGAAATGCCTGCTCTGATTACAGCCCATGTGTTAGCTGAAACACTGTACAGGACTTCTGAAATTACTCTCAAATCCCCAGGGAGCTTCCTTTGGAGAGAAGATTCTTCCAGTGTCTCTTCCCACACCTTCAGGAAAACTCAGGCCTGACCTTAGCAATTCATATAAACAGAAATGTATGTATGGAAATACTTGCCTCTTTAACCTTTTGCCCTCCAGTTCACAGTGTAATGAATGCCATGAGAAGGATGGATTTGTCTACTTTGAAACTTGGAACTGATCCTGAAGGGCAGGTTTCACTTGGGCCAAGCCACATGAGCTGCCTTTCCCTGTCTCTGTCTTATCTAGAAAGCAGTCTCATCTCCTCTCCTCAACTTTGCTCCTCATGGAAAGCAGAAGTGGGTGTATGTGTACAAGGGAAAGGAATGAAGAAGTCAGGGAAAGAAACCAATGGACTGCTAAGGGTGAATTTCTTATGTTTTAGGTATGTTCTTGCAATAACTCCTATGAACCCTGGAGAATAAAAGAGAACACTGAAATTCACTGGTGTTTTTAAGCTCGGACTATATGGTTATTAGAGTGAAAGGGAGGAGTCAATGGTTTTTATTAACAGAGAGAGTAAGCCAGTGTTTGGGAATTGATCAAAAGTATCCGTAAAACTTCTTTTTCCCTCATCATATGAAATATGTGATTTCGTAGGAAGAATTTATTTCCTGTCATCTCTTATTTCTGTTTCTTGATCAAGTATTTATCAATAAATTTGAGACACCTACAGATATTTAGTACTATTTAGTATGTTTTTATGGTCAGTTTTCATTCAAGTGAATTTAGAATCAGCATGCTCAGTATTAATGCTTTTAGATAAAGTTGCATCCTGGATACACTGACAAGTTACAGCTACAGATATAGGAAAATAATTGATAGTGTCAGTATACAGGCAGGATCTCCAAAGCCTGCCACTGGCAGTCTCCACTGGCAGAAGCTGCATTCCTTCATCATTACATTATCACCAGTAAAGACCCATCGGCACCTACAAGTCTGACGTTAGGACTGCCTGTAATGCCAATGGGCTTTTGTCATACCTGTGCCTCCTGTGTTAGTTTGCCAAGATGGGAATTTGGATCTGGGGATAGCTGTAGGCTTAGGCAAAACAGGAAACTGTCTAGGTCAGTAGGCTGCCAATTAGTCACAGTGCTGGTGGAGGCACTTCTGCGTGGGTGCCAGGGGAAAGGCATTCGATTTTTCAGCAGCTGATATGGCTTGAGTGGCCTATCCCTGCTTCTGTTTGGAGCACCTCATGTTGCTGCTTCAGGTGACCTGATGATAGCTCAAAAGGAGAGCAACTGTGTGTCTCTTTTCCCCATGAGCCATTAAGCTTTCACTCCTGAATTCCAGGATCCTTTTCTAGCTTTTCTGTGGGTAAGAAAGAGACATAAAGACTCCATCAAAATATATTAGTCACAGATACATCAGAAACATTAAAAAATTCAATCTCTGTAGGGAAATAGGAGATAGCAATTAAAAACAAGTTAGAAAATCAGGTGACATTTATGGCAGGTATCAGCAATGAGCAAAAGGCCTGTAAAGGAATGGTAAGAACAATTGTAGAAGAAGCTCTACAGCTAACTCATAATTGTAAGAAAGTGTTTTCACTGTGTAGTAGGATCTTTTCACCTTTAGAGTCCTTTTTGATATACAAACAGGAAGCCAAGAATCTGGTAATGTTCACTGTGACTTGGCAGAGAAGATGGAGCAAACAGAAATATTCGCAGATATATGAGACAAGAAACACTGCCTTGAGCATGCAACTGAGATGACAAAAGACAGAGCAGCTGAATGATTTTCATGGGTTTCAAGCTCATTGCCACGTGGAGAGGAGGCTGAGCATAGTGTTGAGATGAAAGGGGTTTTGAATATTACCAGTGTTGAATAAAATTGTCCTTTACAGAAATGGGTCTAGAGGGAGGTAAATTGGAAAGTAACCAAAGCCTCATGTTTGTAAAGCAAAGAGCACACTGCCAAAAATAATCTTTGTTTTTAGTTTCTCACATAAATCAACAGTACAAAAGCAAGATTGTATGTACTCTCTGTCAAATGGTTTACCTTACCATATAGAACATATTGCACAGTTTTTACTTGAAATATTCTGCATATAATACAAAGAAAGTAAGTTTTCATGTTAAACATATATGTCCTACAAAACCATCTCTTTTTTGTGCCTTTAATAAATGTAACCCTTGAGAAATAGCATACGTTGATATAGAACAAACAATGGTGTGGTCATTTAAAAAATATCTTTTACTAATATTGCCATTTTTCAAAAAAAAAATTATTATGACATTTCTGAACTATTTAATTTTAAATGAAAGAACATTTGTCTTTTATTCTCACCTATGGTAAATAAATACTTCTGAATGTATGTATGTACATGAATAAATATTTAGAGTAACATAAATTACAAAACTAGCTGAAGGTTTATATTAGCATTCCCTCTGTTGTGAATGAAATTTGATTTCCAGAAGATTATTGTTTTTTCAAAGTTGGGGAAAACTTTACGATGTCCTTGAGAAAGTTTATATTGCAAGTAAAAAAAGTGGAAGGGGCAAACATGATCTTGATAATAATATCTAGACATAACCATAATAAAGATTCTTTTAATAGAGAATAAGCTTGTATTTCTTTCTTACATAGAAAGGTGATACTTTCTTTTACAGTGGGATGGAATAAAATCACGCTTTTATAAAAAAATATGAAGTGAGAACTCACTAAACTTATTAACATAAAATATTACATTACATTAAATTAAAATGGATTGTTGAAGTCAATATGTTAAAGAAATTATATCACTGGCTTACAGATACTAGTCCAATTTGCAATTAGCTTCCCTTGGGCCAATCTACTTGACAGTCAAAACCACATAGGCCTCTGAATGTATTTATGAGAAAACAATGTGCCTGGCTAATGTTATCTTTAAATGGAGCAATACCAATTAATCTCATTCCTTTGCCATGAGTTGTTACTGTGAACATTTTTATTCCACGGAGATGATTTTTACACTTTTTTCTGTTCCACTCACCCTTGCTGTTTTCAATGTGAGAGGACTCCTGTATGTTCATTGGCACATTATTTACTTATGTGTGTCTTTCAGGAGCATACTTTTTATTATTTTACTGGTCTTTTTATGGTTGATAACTACTGATAATATAGAAGCACACTCTCTAAAGTGTCTCTTTCTATTTAATGCTTTGCAGTATTTTCACAGTTGTATAACAGGGTAAGTTTGCTAAGTTTTTCCAACCACCATATCTCTTACAAGGCTCTGAAGCATATGAGGCAGTCTTCTATCTTCTGTTTCAGTACACTTAAACACTCAAAAATGTCAATACATTTGCATGGTCAGTGGTTCATGGTCAGCATTTGCATCTTTATGGGATGACCTGTTATTTCTGTTCTTTCCATAGCTTATTTGAGTTTTATTGTGTTTTTATAGGGAAACTGAAAGATCAGTGCCACATCCTTTGTTCTTGACCATCTCTGTCCAGCTTGGATGATCATAGTGTTGTGCTTGCACCACCACTGCCATTGGAATATCTGCAGGACCATGGGAACACAAGAACTTTTCAACTATACAAAGGTCAAGCATTCACTGAATGTGTTTTCCTGGTTTGGGAGAGTTTTGTTAATGTTTCTAATATCAGTGTGTTTCTTTTGAACTTGAACAGCATATTGTTAAATCTCATGGGTAGATCACAGAAAAGTCACTAACTCAGTTATTTATACAATAACTGTATACACAGAAGGGGCAGATAGGCATAGAACAGTATAGGGGAATGAAGATGTGTGCAGACATGGTGAGATACAAGCATATCACAGCAGGTTTTATTGGAAAAGAGGCAGAGGGCCTAATGGTGATAAACAAAAAATACTGCATGTTTTCTCACTTGTTTGTTCCCAGACCCCAAATGAATTATCACTAGATCAGGTTGGTTTGTTTATTTCATTTTTATACCTAAGCACACAAAATAAAGAGGGCAACTGTTATGAACAAAGAAAGAATTATTAGAATTGTGAGATTAATGCAGTGGTCATGAAAGGAGAGTGAAAGCAGTCTGAAGGACAGATATTACTGGATCTTCTGCACATAGTCATGATGATAATTGTGGTACTGATTGATGGGCAGCCATTAAACTCAATATGAGGTTACTTACTGGTTTGTGGCTGTTTGTTCATAAATAGGATCCTTCTCCTGGAACTTCCTTGAAACACCTTCCAGGGCAGGAATGTCTATAGTACATTCTACAGGGAGAGAAAGCAAGATATAGAGCTGTGGAGTGAGTAGTCTAAGGATGTAGATTCTTCTGAAAAGGCCCAGAAAAAATATTTGCATCAGCTGGGTCCTAATACAGCCTTTGACCATTGGCTGACTTGTCTTTCTTAAAATATTGGATCCAGATTAACTCAAGCCAAATGGTTTACCTGTGCTTTATACTATAGTAATCATTAAATCTTACTTTTTGGAGAGTGCCACATGGAGAAGCCCCACTGCAGAGTTTGCCAGGCGGCTGGTGCATTAGCTAGGTTACTGAGAAAAGCCTGGTAAAAAAAAGCATCCAGGACATAGTGGTATGTTTTTATAGTCAGCATCCCTTTTGCAGCTTACTTCTTCATCCCTGATGTGCAGTGATGCCACTTCAGAAAACACTACCACTCATCTTGGGTATTGTGTCTCAGGGTTGTCCCTTCTCTGATTGTATTCAGGTTCAATTGCCAAGGTTGCTCCACCAAAAGGCTTACAGCAAAGTGGTGTTGCCGTGGCAGTTGCTGTGTGCCCAAAATCAAAAAGTAACAGAATTGCTGCTGCTGGGGCAGCTTCCCCCTTGGGCCCAGTTGAACACTGGGTCTTGGTTTGTCTGATTATGGGGTAAGGTAGTTCACAGGAAATCACTGCACTCGCTGTCAGCAGCTGGTCAGAACACCCTTGTCCTTCACCACTCTCATGCATGTGTTTAAAAAACTGTGGGTTTGTCACAGTTTTCCAGGCCTACCAGAGCTTGAGTCCCTGCTGAGCCTTGAAGTCACCTCTGGTTAGCGAAAGTAAAGTTTGATATCCAAGCACCCACTTCAAGTCATGAGAGAGCATGCTGAGCCTATCAACACTCAAACCATGAATGGAAACAGGGATTTTATTTTCTTTTACTTCTTCCATCTCCCAACCCATCCTTCAAATACGGGGGAAGGAAGTGGTAAAAAATATTAATTCTCTGGGGCCATGATCCCAATCCTAAAGCATGATGTCTGCAAGCAATATTCCTTAGACCAAGAAACACCTAGAATTAACCAATTTATTTTGCAAATATTCCAGATGTTTTATATGTTATGTATTTTTTACAATTTTTCAATGTGAGTCTGCAGATATATGAAATGGCATGTATAACCAGGAAACTTGTAAAAGCACCTAAAAAATGTAACCTGCATAACATTACAGGGGACTCTGGACTGTGTAACAGAGCAGAAATCCCTGGACTACTACTGAGATAGTACTGTTAGCTGCATCAGTGGCATGTTGCATTCAGACTAATTAGCTGAAAAGCAGTTATGCTGTTTCAAAACTTTACCTAGTGTTTCAGCATGGTGCTATTATGAGCCTATGAACACGTGTTAGTTCACGTATCAAGTAGGTTTGTTTTTAAAATTTTAAAAAATAAGGTATCCTTGTGCTGAACACCTTGTGGACCATTCCAATACAACGCTATATTAACTTCTATTAGGACTGATTCATTATCCCATAACCTAAGTACAGAATACTTTAAACCAATAGCAAACAAATGTAATTATTTCTGATGACTGATGATGGATTTATCACTACATAATGAGAATGCTGAGAAGCAAAATTTTGTCTAATTGGAAAAAATGTTCAATTTTTTCTTATAAAGCTTGGGGAATAAGGAAGGAGAAGACATTTGGAGTCATGTCATTTGTCTTCCCAAGTCACTCTTATGTGTGATGGAGCCTGGCTTTCCTGGAGATGACTGAGCACCTGCCTGCCCATGAGAAGTGGTGAACCAATTTCTTGTTTTGCTTTGTTTGTCTGCACAGTTTTTTGCCTTACCTGTTCAACTGTCTTTATCGGAACCCACAAGTTTTCTCACTTTTACCATTCTGATTCTCTTCCCCATCCCACTGTGGGGGAGGGAGTGAGCAGCTGGTGGAACTTGGTTATTAGCTGGGGTTAAACTACAACAATCTTTCTTGGTACGCAACATGGGGCACAAAAGTCTTAATATAACAACAGATTTTATTGAAATGTGCTGGGTCAATTTCATAGCTGTTATTGCTGTTTAGCTATTAATTGGCAGACTGCTGTGCTTGCCATAGGTCTCCACTTGCCTGACCGTATTCAGAGTCCGGAGTCCATGTCCATGCTGCAGCAGGTGCACATGCTGTAGCTGTGCATGACATCATGCTGGAGTACCTCAAAGCGTGTGACCATGGATAAGCCCTCAACAGAGCAGGCACTCCCCTGAGGGACTGCAGCCATGGATGAGGCTATGTTGCAACAGGTTTACTTCCGAAGGGACTATGGCTGCCGCTAAGGCCATGCTGGAGCAGGTCTATCTCTGAAGGCATTAGCCCACACAGAGGACCCTGCTGGAACAGGTGCACTTCAAAGGGATGGCAGCTATGGGTAAGTCTATGTTGCAGCAGGTACACCCCTGATGAGACTGTGGCTCATAGACTGGGCTCCATGTGGCTCAAAGACTAGGCTCCCCACTGAGGGACTGCAGTCTGTCCACAAGCCTACATCCAACTCAGATTATCCAGCTCAGGAGTGCTTCAGTTTCAAGGGGGTTATAGAGCAGAAAAGTTTTGTCAATTTGTTTTTTACACAAAGTTTTTGGCTTTTTTAAACAATGAATTGTTCCTGCCCTTTCTGTTTGTTGCAGCCTTTCCTGATCTGTACATTTCTTCTTCAACCACTAATAAATATTTAAATCACTGCAATTCTTTGATGACTTCTACTGACTTCTGGCCCCTAAGAAATGGACTTACAGCATCATGATGATTTGGGTGGAAGCAAGTAAGCAGGGATTTTTGGGTCATCTTTCAATTCAGCTGCACACCCATATCAGCCCAAAATGGGACAGTGGACATCTTGGAGGTACTATCACATCTTGACTTCTGCCTGTCAGCTACTCAGACTTTATTTTATTATGCATGTCCTGTAACCTTCAGCTCCATGACAATTTTCAAAAGTCAGCGGTAGAATCTGTGTCTTACTGCCTAATGGATAAATCTGGTTCATTTCCTAAGCATTTGTAACAGTATTTTCATGTTAAAAACCTTTATCTAGAAAGAATGACAGGTGGTATTTGCTGTGAACTTGAAAAGGATAGATTATGCTTCCTTCCTACCATCCACCTGTACAATCCAATCTTATAGAGACATAGAAAGAATCACAGAGACAATAGTAAGGGATGCTTTCTTATAAATTAATTAGCATTAGACTAGGTTGTGGGCAATGTGCTGTAGGTGACTGATTGAATGTTCTTTGGTAAGGCAATCTCCTAAAAATAATTATTAATGAAATCGAAATGATTATTTTATATCTACCCTCATAAAATATCTGTCCTCTAGAGAAGCCAAGCTGAAATATGTATTGACATACATGCTGCTTACACGGCATGATTACCTGGCAATGATATTCCATTACAGGAATATCACTGATTTAATTACTGACTCAATTTTATTTTGATATTCTTATAGTACTAGGTCAGTAATGGTAGGAACACCAAGGAGTCACCTTCTCCTCATCATATAAGTCTTATTGTCCTCATGGGATATTAAATTTAAGGTGGAGTCTGTAATGGAATGTCTGTGGGGTTTCATTGTGTGACCTACAAATATAAAAACAGAATCTATAAAATATATAAATGACAGTTATTTTTATCTTCTTGCTAATTGGGAATAATTATATGAATTAGTGTGAATACATTATTCTTTTTCTCTGTTGAAAATATGACCTTTGATCTTTGGTAACTACTCCCACGTGAGCAGCACAGCCCAAACATCACAAAGGATGGTGTAAAGTTTCTCCCTCCTACTGATTTGATGCCAAGTCCCTTATTTGCCTGCACAAATATTTTTTGAATGTTTCATATATTTGCTTTGGCATACAAACAGCATATTTTGCTAGCAGTTTGACTTCTTATCCATATGCTTTAGTGAAGACATTCAGAGATTTTTTTAGGGCAGGTAAACAGGTGTAAAACCACTAATCTTAAAACACTAGATCAAATTGCTGTGCACAGTCTTAAGGAGTCCACTGGGCTCCTCAGCATCAACCTGACTGAGCAGACATCAGGGCATTACTGCGGTCACCTGCTTGGCACAGACTCCTGCCTGCTGCAGATTTATGGGTATGGAACTGCCCAAGCTCACCAGATTAAGCTTGACCCAGTTCCTAAATTCTTATTCTTTCTCACAGCCTCAGTCTCAATGTCTTTTAAGCTACATAGCTCATCTTTTCAAAGGCAAACTTGATTTGATTCACACAGGCATATTTTTGGCAAGGATTCAAAACCCCATCAATCTTTATCAAGCATGAGAAAGAGCGACTAATCCAGACAAAATGATAGCCAGCTACCTGTGCTTTGCTGTCTTAGCTGATTGCTGGACAGTCACTTAGGTTCAAGGGACACAAAAGCACTTCCCTCTCTCTCTTTTACAGACTTTGCCCAAAACACAGAGTTCACTCTCACTCCAGCAGCAGACATTATGATCTCTCTCATCCTCAGTTACCCGTGAGACAACATCAATATGATCACCTTCTCTTGCCTTCACATTGACTCTCCAGTGTCAGTCTTCTCAAAAACCTCCTCCAGGTAAATGCATTTAGCTTGCCCCCTTTGCTAGGCTTCAAATTAGAGAAACGTGAATATCTCATGCAGAAGCCAAATCAGTAAAGGCAGTTTGCTTTGGCTTCTTACCGATAAAAACATTAATAGAAGGTAAAGGAAAAAACAAACAAACAGCATTTCCACTGAGGAGAAATTTAGACAAAGGAGCCACACATGAGCCTGGTAGTCATGTTGCTTAATGTAACTTTGGAAAACAGGTACAACACTCTAACATGAAAAGCATGGGATTTTTCCTTTTAAATTGTCAAATACATGCAATGCAACAGATGCTTCAAATTTAATCTAATTAACTTTTCTGGAGATGCTGTATTGGAAGCACAGATTTATTTTAGTTCCAGTGGAAAAAAAAAAAAGCATTATGTCAGTTTTACTTAGAAAGACACTCCCTAATTTATCATACCATAACCAAATTAAGCTTGAGAACTACTAATCAGTAGGTGTCTATTATACAGCAGAGCATTAGCCTTAGCATGTACAATGCCTTCAGCATTCAATAGGGCATATACTGGAAATAAAAATTCCTTTGTCATTTGGCCAGGGAAGCAATTATCTTCGTAGTTCATGATTTGTATAATAATGAGTTAAAATAAGGTGTGTCATGTGCAGAAGCTTATGAAAAAAATTGAAGTTCTAGTTCTTCTTTAGCAGATTTAACTTCTTAAAATACTTGCAAACTCCTCAAAACCCTGACTGACTATTCATATAACCCAGTTTCTCTTTCTGCAGTGCTTCTTTTCCCTCCTTTCCCCTCCAAAATACACAATTCAGAAGAAAACTAAAAATCTCCAGTCACACTTAGTCTACAAAATTTCTCACATTCCAATTTTCTTTCTCCAATTCCATATATGCACAGGTGAACTGCATATGTTTATGCACAACATCAGCACCTTGCTGCTATTTCCATAGTAGCATGACAAACATTTCAGGTCAGATATCTGAACCTGATGTGTCCAGTGAGCTCTAGCTCACCTTTGGGTACCTTCAGGAGGCACAGTGTCCCTGATGGAGCTCTCTACTGCCTCTTCCACTCCCTGCTTTCTCTGTTCCTAGAGGAAGAAGTAATACATGTGCTGTGGACAACACAATTAGCAAATTGTGTCATCTTGTTACGCTGTTTTATATGCTATTTGTTTAGAGTTATTTTAGCTAAATAAAGTGTAAGCTATTATAAACACTATTTATTTAGTATTTACTTAATCCCCACCCATCTGAGTGGAGTTACTGGGCATGCAAGCTATGATAGTTGGCATGTCTTTGAGCCCAAGGTCAGGTAGCTTATATTTAATTTCTTCACATAGCAGTTGCTACAAATTACACCAGCATTTTGCTATTAGATAATAGCAAACTTCATTAATGGTATGACATCAAGTGACAGAAACTACTCCTATACACTTTTTTCAGTGTGACCATTTTATTGAACAGAAAAGTACTCATAGTTAATATAGAATAACTAATAGTCTATGATCACCATCCATATGCCTACTTCACAAGATACTACATTTTAACAATTAGGGATTGCAAGTGTTCGTGAAAATCCATATTAACAGCCTCTGTGATCGCTAGAAGGCCTCCTGATTGCTCTGGTTAAAACTATCTTAAGCACCACATCATTTTCAGGTCTCATATCACACACAAGACACAGAGTAAATGATGTAACAATCAAGAGTTTAAAGTATTTAAACTTCTTATTTATTTCAAATAACATTTCTCCACCTATGCCAAGACTAGGTGTGTTAGGACAAACTCCTGGTCTGATGGATCAAGCCAGTGTCATGTATCCATTCCTGAGATCCCAGGTAACTTTTATTCCCTCTTCCAAGCTGCAGTCACTTACAGAAATTGTTCTGATGACATCATGAAGAATCTGTTTGAACATACTGTTTTCTGTAGGACTTCAAGAAAACTGTGCTCTTGCCAAAAGCCCTACTGTAACACAATGAGGAGAGCATGCACATAAACACATTAAAGTGGCAGAAAGATTATGCTATTATTATTTGAATTCTTCTACATCATATTGTTGAACTGCAAAAAGAAAAAAGAACTTAAAGATACATTCTGCTCAGAAAGTGCCATCCAAAGTATAGTAATAAAATATTTTTCCAATTACGCAGCTATTGTAGTTTGCTTTTAATTTTCTCTTTTCTGTATAAAAATATATATATAGTTAGTTTCAGTTTAAATATTTTTCCAGGTTTTTTTCCTTTCTCCCTTTTCTCAGCAGAGGGAGAGAAGCTCTAGCCCTCTGTGTTGGGCAGTTGGTGTTTTGCCAGCTCAACCCAAGACAGCAGCTCATACATGAGAACTGAGGAAGAAATTAATTCACTGATTTACAGGAAGGAAGGGATCTTTGTGATCATCTATTCTGATACAAATAGCCAAAATCATGCACAAACTGAAAAAAAGGGGAGCATTAAGACCGAAATCAGAGTTACCTGAAAAACTGTTATTTATTACAACTTTATTTTTACTCTGCCAAATAATCATAAAAATCTTCCTCATTGGTCTCAAAAGTGTTAAATGCATTGACATTTCAACACATATTATCTTCCTGAAAGGCTGAATCCTGTGAAGCCACAAAACACAGAAATGGTTTCTGTTCTCCTATTCATGGGATTTATAGCCACCTAATAAAGTTAATTGACTAGCATATTGTTTTTATGGAGGGAAAGAGGATACTTGACTACCTACCTTATAGAAGAAGCCAGTCCTTGGTGGCCTGTGGTCATGCCAGAGCATCCTGTGCAGTCACTCAGTCAGCCTCTCTCCATGCAGGGATAGCCCTTAATAAGTGGATGTAATAGTTTTATGACAGGTGCAATATATTGGACTAAAGACAACATTAATAACACAGCCTTTCTGATCCCAGTAACAGCTCACATAATCACTTGTATATATTTATCTTTCCTCTAATACAGTATCTGTATACCAAAACATACATAATGACACCTTCCTTACAAACTTATTTTATTGCTTTGTTGACATTTATAATATCAATGAAAGATTAAAAGTTCTTCAGATGTGCTCTTGTGTGAAATTGTTACTCATTCCCAAGTCAGGTGGAAATTGTATTGCCTTCCAGGAGAATTTTCACTGAGTAAGAATCTCGGCTTTTACTGCTGAATTCAAGTATTCATGCAAATTCACTGCTTAGCTTACTTACCTCTTGAAAACTCTAAATGTGATAGATGCTGGTACTTTTTCAGTACTAACAAGATATTTCTAACAGGTAGATAGAGAAATACAGGCATAGAGAAGAAAACAAAATTCTATTTCAAATGACAGCAAAGACCAGTGTCCTCACAATTTCAACTGCTAGGAGAAAAAAAAATTATTTAAATAAAATATTGCTAGTCATGTTAATAAATGGGCTGCTAGTACTGAGAAATAAAGTTTAGGTTCTCTGTACAGTTCTTGCTCAAGTAATTGAGTGAGGCTCATGAATTTTCCAGCTGTACCATAAAAAGAAATCCATAAGAAAACATTGAACAGAGCACTGCAACAAGAAACAGAATCATCTCTCTTTGTCTAGTTTTAAGCTGATGCCCAGGACGGAGTTATTGTCTCTATAAAAATGTTATTGCTTTTCTTTGCTAATCCTCCATGTAGCTATGACAAGGACAGATGATTGCAATAAATCTTCTGCTTTTTCTTGAGACAGCCTGGTGTAGTCTTGATAACAGCTGATGACTCATAAGCAAATGAAGGTAGAGGCCATCCTCAAAAAAGATCTCTAAAACTGATTTTTTAAACACTGATGATAGTTGGTGCACTCTTAAGTGAGCTATTTTCTTGTATGTAGTATAATATTTCACATATTTTGGTCATTTTTACAATAAATATTTGTGGTAGGTTTGATCATTATGAAGGTAGAAGTTTCAGCCACCTCTACAGTATTATGCTTTTGCCTATTTGCTTTAACTAGAACTCAGAATGAGTTCAAGGTCTTGGAAAACTTCTCTCTGCTTCTGGGTGACAAAACTGTATTCACTTGTAATCTCCTGTTGGTCAAATATCTCATAAAATCTATGAATTTTTTTGGATGCTGCAGTGTGTCATAAAAAATAGCTGAGCTTAAGTAGTGTCTTCTCTAAAATGTCTACCAGCCAAAAGGTAAACCTGCTAAACAACTCTCTAGGGTGGGGACTTTTTGTGAATAATTAGCCTTGAGCAATGAAACTCCAGGGCCACACCTGGGCTGAATCTTTGATCTGTCTTTATACAGCTAGAACCAAGTTAGAGAGTTTATGCATTATCTTGGTGTTGCAGGTGATAAAAATCTTTACTCTTGCATATATACTGCAACAAATATACCTCTGTGTGTATGTATACATGTATATGTGTATCACATATATGTATTTTTTATATTGTAAAAATGGATGTTAGGCTCACCATTTAATTATGTTTCTTGATTGTTCATCTGGGTGTGGCTTAATCACTTTTAAGATTTGTTATTTTTTCCTTTTTTCATGTAAAAGATGAAACTCAATGACACATTCTTTCTTAATACCATCAGAACAATCTGTACAACAATCAGTGTGCTGACAGAGCAGAATCTTTACCTGACCTATTTAGTAGGCACACTTGTCAAAAGCTGTAACGTAAAGTAATCATTTACAACATGTATGTTTATTTTTTTAGACATGATATCCATTTTTAGACAAGTTTTATTAAATGACAGAAGGAGTCAAATAGTCTCATGTATCTGATCTAGCTGCATATG
This sequence comes from Myrmophylax atrothorax, assembly GCA_026770055.1. Taxonomy (NCBI): domain Eukaryota; kingdom Metazoa; phylum Chordata; class Aves; order Passeriformes; family Thamnophilidae; genus Myrmophylax; species Myrmophylax atrothorax. Next base: position 108,082,730 of record JAOXXN010000395.1, read on the forward strand.
TGTGCTGGTTTAAAGGTAAACCAGTAGGAGAAATGAACCCAACTCAAGAGAGATTATAAGTCAGAGTTACAATTTACTAAAAATATTAAAATAAATACGATACAGAGAAATGACATAGAGGGTGTAAAATACACAGTTTTAGTTACACCTACACAGTGATAAACTGGTCCCAGCTGCTGTAACTAGGACATTACCACCCCTTATTCTATGCCATCTATGTCATGTCCAAATTAATACCCCTTTTTAACTATATAGATATATATACACAAATATATATATATACAATGAAAGGTGTTCAACTGTCTGATTTCCTCTGCCTCCACAGTGGCTATGCCAAAAGCCCAACGAAGTCCTTTTGGATCTTTGAAATACCCATTCCTCAGGTAGTCTATGCCAATGATACACAGGGCCTCTGGACCAGTCACGATGGGGTGTCTATGCCATTCCTTCCCAGTCAAGCTGACTTCAGCTTCCAGCACAGTCAGCTGTTGGGATCCCCCTGTCACTCCAGAAATAGAGATGGATTCTGCCCCATGTATCTCAATGGCATCAAAGTACATTGCGCGCCAGTGTCCACTAAAGTCTTGTATCTCTGTGGGTCTGATATGTCAGGCCACCGAATCCACACAGTCCAATAGACTCGATTGTCCCTCTCCTCTACCTGGCTAGAGGCAGGGCCCTGCTAGTTCTGGTCATGGTATTCACTGTACTCTTCTCATAAATATGACATGGAGGTCCCTTCAAGAGGATCGAACATGACATCATCACTCCTGTACCATCTGGAGTCTTGTTCATAGGAGACCAACAGCATTTATCCTTGAAGAGTTCCTTGTGGTGGATGTTCTTCTTTTCAATTCATGTACCCATGCTGCTAAGGAAGAGGTGGGGTTTCCATCCTACTTCCTCATATATTATCCATGCTCATGGAGGTAAAACCATAGACTGCCACATGGAGTGTACCCTTTCTCCTTAGCTGAGAGACTCCTGCTCCTGATGACAGAGACTCTCATTTGTCCTGGAGAGATATGGAAGATTCCTTCCTTAATTTCTTCTCTTAGCTTCTGGTGGCCCTCATCAATGTTCTCTTCCAGGCTTTGGACATGTTCGACCAGTTTCATTTCCACAGATGAGACGTGGGCTCATAATGGGGCGGTGACAGTGTCTTTATAAATACTGAGTTTACTGACAAATGTGTCCACCTTGTCCTCTCCCTCCCTCCATTGCAATGTTGCAAAGTAGCAAGAACATACTTCTGGCCCAAGCTGTGCAAATTTTAACCCCATCTGGGATGTGCACTGTACACCATCTGGACTTTTAGGGAATCTTTCGTCCTCTGAAAAGATTATCTCCAGTACAGCTAATTCCCTTAAGCACCGGATACCTTATTCCATGATGTTCCACTGTTCTTGCTGTACGTGGAGGTCCTCCTTACAAAGATATCTCTCCCTCACACTTGACAGCAGTCGCCACCAGAGGCTGAGAGTTTCCTGCCTATTTCTAATCCCCTCATCAATGACCACATCTCGAGACAGAGATCCCAGCTGCCTTGCCTCACTCCCATCTAGAACTGTATCATTGTCTGCGGCATCCCAGATTGGCAGCAGCCAGGTCAAGATGGACTCATTTGCCTGTCATGAACTCTCTCCACAGCTCACGCAGCTCACCCAGACTGTAGCCTGAGTTGTCAGGTGTGCCCTGGGCAGCTGCTGCCAATGATCCATTATTAACAGCACATGAGAAATGATACAGAGGGTGTAGAATACACAGTTTTGGTTACACCCACACAGTGATAAACTGGTTCCAGCCACTGTAAGTAGGACAATATAGTCTTTATTAGGCAGCCTGCAAAAAGTGTGAACACAATGATAATCAGTTTGTCCTCCATCTTAATCCTTAAATCCCTTCCCACTCTATCTGTGTCCTTGGGCAAATTCCTGAAATTCTCTGTCTCTCTTATATGTGCAGTAAGAAGTATAATAATAATGAATTAACTAGTTATTTGTTTGCCATTTTGAAGATTGTTAGTTTCATTCTTCTCTTGTTTATACTAACTAATGTTATATCGCAAGTGAGTGAATTGCTGAACGTGTAATTGAGAAAAATTCAGATTATATACTCATGTTTACTGTTGTGCATCTCTTCTGTCATTAGGTTCTGCAAATGCACATAGGACATGCCTACCTTGTTATGAATATTGTCAAGAATAAAAGACTTTGTTTCTTTTACCCTGTGTAGCAATAAATGCTTCTGATTTTAAAAAATAAATAAATAAAATGTGCATTCAGTTAATAAACTAGGCTCCACACAGGGTTGTGAGTGTTAACTCTGCTATTTATAATTCTTCAATAGCATCAACATGTATCTCTGTGGCTGCGCTGTTGAACTTGCTTCAGTCACGCTCCTCCTATAAGTATTCAGATTTACTGAACTGATGTGGTTGATACCACTAAGAAGTAGCAAGCTGACTAGTGGATAAATCACTGGGCGAGTACCTGTTAATTGTAATTCGTTCATATTGTATAGAGTGTTGAAGAAGTCAGGCAATCTTGCACACCCAAAGAGAAATTCAGGATAAGGACATTTTATTTTCATTTTGCTTTCAATATTGATATATTAAAGGAGTAACATTTGTTACATATTCTGACTTTTTATTGAAATTAAAATACTTTAAAAATAAAATATTTATTAGCTAGATTAATTTAGAATAATAAATAGTCATTCTCTTCTATATTTTGCAGGAGTTTAATGAAGCAAGTGCTTTATAGGCAGGCAGAAATAGCCTTTTAGAAACAATTTCTGAGCATTTTGTAATAACCATAATGTATCTGATGAAAATACACTAGTATCTTTCCTCACCTACAAAAACTGAGAGTGGCGCATGCTCTTATTTTCACATATAATACATGAATATGCATGTATTTCTCTTCACTTAAGCTTCTATGCAGCTGTACCAGAAACAGAACATGGTTTATTCTGTTATGTCAACTATAGGCAGATTCATGTTAGATATTAGGCTTGGACTGAATGTCTAAAAAGTGATTTAAAAAAATAATGTAAATGACATTAAATTTCACCTTTGTTTTACTGGTCATTTCTAAACGAATTTAATTTTTCTATCTCTTTGTATCTAAAAAACCGCCAAGCAATAAACTATAACAACAACAAAAAAATAAAAAAAAATCCACCAAACATACAAACCAAAAAAAAAACAACAAAAAACCCCCCAAGCAAACACCAAAACAAACAAACAAGAAAAACCCCTGCCAAACTAAACTGATTTTCTGATCCCATGGATGCCAGGAGGCTCTGAATAGAAGACTTTCCCTATTTTTAAACTTAAAAAAAGTTTTGAAACATTGCATTCTCTGCATAGCAATGGTGGCTCCACCACAGAGTCCCAGGTTTGGGATTTGCCTGGGAGAAGTGGAGCCAAGACACCTCAGGTGAGGAGCACTCCCCAGCATTGTCTGCAAGAGAGAAGCCCAGATGGCTTTTCTGTTCCACTAGCATGATACTTGCATTCTATCATCACCCAGGCTTGGTTTTGTGCTCAGGCTCATGGCTGATTGTCTGAGAAAGTCCAACAAATCTCACATCTGACTGAGGTTTCAGTCTAAACCTCAAATAACATTGGTTAGCAGTGTTTAGAGTGCTGTGGTTTCAACTACAGGCTGAGTAAACAAGTACTTAATGGGCAATAAAATTTTTAAGATATTTGAAAAGTAGGGGAATGTGGTTTTTCTTGGCTGTGTGCTTTCTCATACTGAGATACCAAGTAAAATGTTCAGTACATGGTTTCTTTTTAAGACCCACTTACTTCTGGTAAGCTGTTGCAGGACTAAAATTCACTTCAGTTAGAATTTTAGTTTGGGATTCATATGTTCAAGCCCTATAAAAGTTTAGCTAACAGGGCTGATAGCAACAGAAATGGAAGTTCAAGTGATTTTTCCAGTGTATAGCCCAGAGGTAGCATGAGATCCGGTCTCCTCATTAGTTTTATTTCCAATCACACTACACAGCTCTTCCTAGAGTCTTCTGTCCTGCTGCGGGTGTGATGTGCTTCCCTGTTTCTCAAATATGGTTTCAAAAGCTGCGACTCCAACAGGAACTTTTCACTTGCATGCTTAAAGAATTGTTTTTTCTTTCTGTTGCTCTTTCTCCCTCATTTGCCCTGTTCTGCTAAATCCCAGCCTATAACATTCTGCATTAATGCGACACTCAGTGTGAACACTGAAAACACAATTCCTGCTTTGTTATGGGTTTGAGAATGATAGGGCTAAAAATCCTTGTGGAAACAGATGAGGAACCTCTATAATCTATAAGGAACAAGATGTAAGGTGTAAAAATTTCTTCCCCCCTCTGGTTTCTCACAGAGTCAGCAAAACTGTGCCAGTGTTGGGCTGCTCTAATTCACACTTGGGTGCATTAGCCATCATCCACTTTGGTTGACGTTAACACTCTGGGTTGTGAACTGCCATGCTTGAGGTACAGGTTCACATCCACTTTTGTGTCCTGGCAAGGTAAAAACATGCAGAAAGTTGGGGCAGGCATCCCCAGTGCTATCCTTCTAAAATGTCTAAGTAATTTATTTTTTTTTAGCATAAGGCCCTTTTAATTCTAAAAATGGAAAAAAACTAGAGAGCACACTAGGAGTGAGAAAACACAGGAAAAGAAATATGGTTGCAGGCTTCAATGCAAACTTTACCCTTTACTCTAAATAAAACAGAACTAGTTAAACAAGTTAAACTGTTACTTTGTCCCAGCTGATTTGTCTGTAAGAGTGAGAAATAAGATTCTCTTTAGACAGGCAAGGTTCCACCTCCCTCATTGTGGTTAGCTAGGCCACACTCCATGGCTCCTCTTTACATATGCTCTTTCCTTTAATGTTGTGATCACCTCTTTAAACAAGCAGGCAGAGCTGATTGCCGAGCTGTGCTGATGGCTGCAGATTCAGGCTCCTTAGCATTCACAGCAGGCTCATGTTTCAGCTCTGTGATGGTAAAAGCAATTCAAGCTTGGCAGGTGAAATATTTTAGGATTGTGTGATGTTTTATTTCCTTTGGTGATTATCACCTTCCAACAATAAATAGAGATCACTGGTTGCCTGAGTTAGTTAAAATATGAAATATTTTTGTATTTCTTTCAAAATGTGTTTTTTACATTGGTATTTTTTATGCAATATAAATGCAGTATATGAATAAATATAAAAATCGCATATATTATTATAAGTAAAAGGTTTCCTGCATTGTTAAACACAGGCCCGTCTGAAAAAAATCTTCTTGGGTTAGTGAGCGAGAATTATTTGTTCCAAAAGTATTTCAAGCAGATTTTTCATGAACAGGAATAATTTCTTCTGGAAATATTTCTATGTAGTCAGGCAAACAAAGGTCTTTGTTGTTAATACCATTTTATTGGGCTATTTAGGACTGATAATATAAGTAGATTGTCTACTAACTCCCCTCCCACTCTATTCCTCAGGGTAAAACTCAATCTCCATGTTTTCACTAGCAAAGCACACAGATCCATGACCAGCACCTTGCAACACTGAGCTTGTCCTAGCACCACCTTAGGTGACAGAGCAGCTAATGCACCTCAAGCCTTGCTCTGGCACCTCAGGTGGTGCTTAGTCCTAGGAGGAATACTGCTCTACATCACATATGCAGAGGGGTAGAAACTCTGGAGTGAGAGCTAGGAAAAAACCAGAACACTCAGCAAAACACACAGAGGTGCTTCTCTTCTCTTGTCAGTATGATACCACCTTTTGTAAAAATTAAAGTTCACAGAAACAATAAGCAAAGTAGTTGTTCTATTTGAAAGAATGGGTAATATAGAGGAAAAATAATCATATCCCTTCACCTAGCAAATAAAAATTCAGTGTTTCTACAAATGCAAAAATTATGATGCTGTAACATTTTTATTACATTTTGGATTGTGCATGTTGTTCACAAGTGTAGGGTTTTTTCTTAATATATCTGATATGGAAGCCCATTACATTCTCTCTGCTTTTCTTGAAAGCAATTGAAGTATGACTTAAATTTACTGTTGCCAATAAACACACAGATGAAATATTTTATTTTTATTCTGTTGCTAAACAGATAATGAACATACAAACAAGCTCACAGTTGCAATCTTTTGTGTAGCATTCTCACTGCTTTATACACTTTTATAGTATAGTCAATACTACTAATAATTGAGACTATATGTTTTTTGCTTTGATACATAGAATCATTTCAAAACAATTTTTTGTTGTATTAGAGATTAGTGGTCAACATTTTTATACAAAAACTTGAAAGTAATCAATTAAGCCTGCATTGCCCGGAGGAAATCTGTCAGTTTCTTTTATGGGTATTAATTGCTTCCTTCTGGGTATTCAAAAGATAAACATGCCTGTCAAAAATTGATTTTAATGTTTGTCTGGTTACAGCCCAATGATATTTCAGTTCTCACCTGTTGTTTGATTACTCTTTGTTAGCCTTTAAGAACAGTTGTTTCTCAGCTAAGTCTCCTGGGACAGTTCTGAGGCTTGAGGTGCTGTGTTTTAGTTCCAGTCATACTACTAAACAAAAGCGTGACAGCATAGTCACTACAAGCTAAAGCCAAAAATGGCTGATAGCACAAATATGATTAAAGAAGAGGCCTCTCAAGCCATGACTGAGTTTAGAATAGAATTGATTAGTTCAGTTGGAAGGGACCTACAATGATCATCCAGTCCAGCTGCCTGACCTCCACAGGACTGACCAAACGATAAAGTATGTTGCTAAGGTCATTGTCCAAATGTCTCTAAAATTCTGCCAGGCTTGGGGCATCAACCACTTCCCTAGGGAGCCTGTTCCAGCCTTTGAGCACCCTCTTGGTAAAGAAATGCTTCCTGATGTTGTCTGAACCTTCCCTGGTGCAGCTTTAAGCATTATCTTATGAGATAATAAACTCTTAACGTGTTGTCTCATAAGTTTAATATTTCCTTTAATTATGATTAACAAGGATAGTTTATTCCTATTCAAGAAATTACTCTTAGAAAAGAGTTATTTACATGCAAGGTTTCAGTACGACCTATCATATGAATAATACTAGCTATTTTTTACCTTACTTCCAGGATAATGCATAATGAACAATTTTGAGCCAACCAAGAGCTCTGTTGTTCACACCTACTTTATAAGCATGATCATGTTGCGTGTAATTAGTCATAGTAGTCTTTCAGGCATGAAATGCTTTGAAGAATGAGAAGGAAGATGTTTCCAGAAAAATTTAACTCCCTTTGCAATGCTCCAAAATATTTTGATTGACACGCAGATGCTACAGTCTTTACTCAGTCAAAATTACCTTCAGAATCAAGCACTGTAGCTTAGGTAGTAATTTTTCCCCGTAGAAAGTGTGCAGAAAATAATTGCAGTTATAAACACTTGTAATATGAAATATATAATTGCTACTTTTCACTTTATAAATGACTGTACAAGGAAAGATGGAGGAGAGAATAATGGAGCAGAGAATAACCACTTAATGGCACCTTCTGTGAACAACTGTAAAGACAGCGGGCCTTGTTTCCTAATTGCACTTTTTTACATCTGCATAATATTGTTGATCTTTTTGAAACAGGTCTTGGTAGCACTGATAGTAATGATGTGAACTGAGAAACAAGCCTACTCACTATTCTTTAAAAATATTAATATGCATGATGGAACTCTGGATTGCATGCCTGTTAAGTAGAGAGTAACTTGTTGAGACTATTTTTCGGGTGTTTTCTTGGACTGTGTTATTCAGTCAAAGTTAAGAAACAGGCAGTATCTTGTTCTCTATTTCAAGGCTGTGTGCCATAAGCTTCTGCACAATCTCTGAAGTTCTCCAGAGCTTGCCAATACATTTCTTCACTATTACCATATTTACATCATATCAAACCACATGAAACCTGAACACAGGTTATCCTTTTCACTGTTTATGTTTTCCCCGTGTGTGTAACACTTTCATGATAACTATTCCACCACAGATCATACAAAATCTGATTCATCTGAAGCACTCAGTTGTCCTTTGTGCAGTTAAATGAAATCCAGGAGGAATGATTTAATAATCCAAATTTACCTCCAGACAGTTTTGCTGACCTTTATTTATCATTTTTTGTAAAAAATCCAAATGAAGACAATAGTCTGCAAAAGAACGTTAAACAGCAAATTTATTCCACCTTTTGAAAACCATGAAGACTGAAAGCTTTAGTACCAGCTTAGGCCTTCTTTTCTTTCCTCCCCTTTTCTTTTTTTTTTTTAGAGATATTCAGATACTTCTGATCAGGGGTAATAGGTACTGAAAAGAACCAGGAATGCTCTGATCCATGCTAGTGGAATGCCCTGAAAACCAAGCTGCAACATGCATGCTGATGTACAAATGCTAGGAGTGATTTATTAACATGACTTCCACATACTTAGGTACTCCATTCAACTCACACCAACACATGTAAACAAACAAACAAAAAAAACCATTGAGGATTACTACTAGAAAACTTGTGTCTAAGGGAATGAATTCTTTTCAAGGCAACAACAGTAAGTTTGGCTTCAACATATTCAGCAATACATGTAGTTTTTAAATTTTAAGGAAGACAGTGATTCCACCTCTGTTAAGTTATGTCCAAAATATTCTGCTTCTGCATAGAAATACTTAGTTTTACAACTATAAGATGGAGAATGGGTATCAAAGCAACAAGTATGCAGAACAGGCTCTAAGTTTTTGAGGACCACAAGCTGAATTAGATCCAAGGTTTTCAGGTACTGAAGAAAAATAGCCTGTAGGAACAACAGAATTAATATTCTCCTGATAAGAAGCTCTGTTTGCAAGACATAGGACCCAACTTTCTGACCTCTTAATCTCTGATAAGGCTTTATTCATGTGGGACTTTTGTAAGATGCCTACAAGAGAGATACAAGGTTGATCAAAGGCCTGGAAAACTTGGCCTGTGATAAAAGTTTAATGGAACTTGTGCTGTTCAGTCCAAAGAAGAAGAGATCCAGAGGAGGAATCATAATTTGTTCAAAACTGCTGCAGGAAGAAGAGAGTGGAAGAAAAGTAACCTCAAGATAAGCAAAACCATGAGAGAATGTGTGGAGGATCTCTATAGCGAGGCAAGATGGTCTGAGACAAAACAGAGGAAGACCCTTTTCCATGACATTATAAGCATCTGCCATTCCCTCAACATGAACAGCTTGCCTGCCTAGCTTTCTTTCTTTCTACCTTCACCCTGCTGGACCATCGCTGCCATCTCTTCCTGAGTGCCGGAGAGGTAGAGCTCTCTGAGCACAGCACTGGCCTCTCTTGACATGGTAACAGCTTCCTATTGCTTTCCTTCCCTTGTGCCTCACTCAGCCACCTCCAGTCCCTGAATTAAACATATATTTCCAAAGAGCTTTGAACAGGCTCTATGTGTAGGCCCTCAAAGATTTCATGATTTTTAAGGATTGCACGTAACTGTGAACCAAAGGGCCATATTCCATGAGATAACTCACACTTAATCTTTTTAGCACAGCTTTCAGATTCTAAACTGAAAAAGATGTAATAATAGAAATACACATAACATTAGAGTTTGTAGTTTTCTTGGATTGCTTTGCCATTTTGTCTTCATTTCTATTTATTTCTCTCTCCATGAATTAATTCTTGTATAAAATGCAGTGATTTAGAAAAGTGCAATAATCCAAAATTATCTCTTGCTTTTGGAGAAGACAAAAAAAATCACACAAGAACTACAATTTTTTTCTTCCTATTAGAAGATACTAAAAGGAAAATTATTATTATTCCACAGGTTTTACAGCTGACTGTATTCCTTTGCCATTTCCATTTTCATTCACACAACTTCTGTAATCCCTGAGGTGCAATTCTGCCACAACAGAAGTTGCAGTGAAATGATAAAGGAAAGGGCAATTATTTGAAAACTTACAGTGTAACCCATTTGTTTCAGATTAAGAAGGGGAAGTATTTGAGGCTGTATCCATGTATCAAGGCTCTTCCTTTGCTGTTGAGAGTAACTGTCCGAACACATACCCATCTCAGTTTCCTATCAAGACAAAGCAGTTGATGCTTCATAGCATCCTATCTTTTCTGGATCCTGGCAAATTCCTACTGAAGTCATAAGAAAGAACCTCTTTGACTTGAGCAAGAAGTTAAATTGGGCTTTCTTGGGCTTTTTTGGGCATGATATAAACCCTCTAGCCCATAAGTAATTCAGCTGCATGCTACCTTTCCATAATATAGCAAGCCAAGTTAATAGATATTTGAAGAGTGCAGGGGTTTTATGCTGCATCTCAGCAGTTCAAAGCAAAGTCTTATTTTAGCTACCTACATATAATTATAAAGCTGTGATCATCAGATGTTAGAAGCAGATGAAATCTGTAGGGTACACAAGGATATTACAAGTTGTTGGGACTTTTTTTTAATACAAGATAATTAACTTTCTGTTTATTATCTGGAAAATGGAGAACATAAGATAGAGAGTGATTAACAAACAATAGTTTTCATTATATTTACATTTTTTCCCTTATAATAACTTTGAAGTTATGATACATGGATGTCATAATACTGCGTTACATTAAATTTTTAAAAACTGAAAGTAAGGAAGGATGAATTCTACTTCTGATAAAAAACCCGTATCTTTAATAAGCTGAAAGCTTTATCTTCTAATGTACACAGTTTTAGGCAGGGAAGCTCCAATTTCTGAGCAAATTTATAGGAAAAATAACTAATTGAATACACATATGTGATTTTTATTTCAGCTGAAACATAGTTTAAGGCACAGAGAAAGAATTTGGTTAATACTTGCTTAAAAACCCAAGCTGAATTTATATCCTATAAAGATCAAATTGAACATAGAATCAAGCTTGAGAACAAAAAAATATTTAATTGTTTTTACACTGTGGACCAGTTCTGTTTGGTTAGGAGGATTTGAGAAAATTGGTTAAGAAAACATTTAACCCTTGCTCCTAAGCACCCAAGGTAAGTATCATAATCAATCCCTGAAATTTAGTTAATGTGGGGAATTGTGTGAGACTCATTTGACTAAATTAATGTTTAGTACAGCAACAGAAATGTATGAGCTTGGACTTCTTTATAGTCAGCAGAGATCTGGCCAGTCGTTGTTGGATATGTCTCATTCTAAACTCAGTATCTACATTGGGACAGATTAATATTGCCCTATGTGGCACTGATTTTTTTTCTACTTCCACTGACTACAGGTGGTGACTATGTGACCCTAGGTTACCTGTGTGACTAGCTCAGATGTAGCTATCTACAGCTCAGACACCAAAAATTTAGACATAATGAATATTGGTCTTTTGATACTATGAACAGAAAAGTTGGACTTGATGATCCTTGTGGGCCCCTTCCAACTCATCATATTCTGTGTTTCTGTGAACAGTGTTTTTGTAAGATTCACTTGTATGTCAAACAGAACTAATATAAGAGCACAATCAAGGCACAGTTTAAACAGACAACCAATTAGGTTACTTTCTTAAAACAGGAAAGGCCTTGTTCTCATTATTCAAATCAAGGAAGGAAATCATCTTATTTTACATCCTATCAAAGTCCACCTATCACAGGTACTATTCTGATGTGAATGGCATTTAAAACTTTGAAAGATTCCCTTTTCATTCTGGCACAGGACTCATTTGAAAATTTCTTACAGTTCAAAGGGATGGAATAAATGAACTTTGTTCATTTCAGTTCCACACCATTTTTTGCTCCAGTGTATGCCTCCAAGTCTTAATTGAACATCTAACCCTTTTGCTCCATCTGGTAAAATATATATACAGAGTAGGAGTAATTTTAAAGTGGTTTTGATTTACTGTAATTTACAAATTCATATAGCTTTTTGCTATCTGCTTAACATGGCACACTCTTACCCAGTCCCTTGCCACACTAATTAACCAGCTTTAGGTTGCCCTAGAATTTCTAACCCTTAGATTATGAAGGATAAATGCAGAGGTGGACTATCAGATGACCACAGAATTCAGTGAGTTTACATTCCTGGCAAATTAGTTAAACTAAGATTACTGCTCAAATTATTTAATGTTAAAACTGCAGCTACCTTAAATTTACATAAAACTTAAATCCTGAAGATGGCAGCATCCTGACCAAACCTATATACAGACTTCAATGCATGCAAAACCATAGAACATGACCATGCAATTACGAGAGTTAATTTAACATTAATGCCACACATGACCTTTTAACATATATAACTAGGAGTATGCTCTGTACCAGCAGTTGGTTCAAGTATTTCCCAGTGAGTATTTCCTGTGGTTTTCTCTTGAGATGTATTTTTCCCTTAAATGTCTTTTAGCATTTCACGCTGCTGGTCTTCATGAACTACTGTGAGCATTACATACAAGAAATGGTCAATTTTTAACATTTTTACTTGATTCTTCATCTCACAAAGGGCATTTTACATAACACAGATGTGACTTTAAAGCCCTCTTCATAATGTGAAATGAACACTGTAGGGACTCCCTATTTTTCTACAAGGTTTTTTGTTTGATTTTCATTTGAATTTTTTTGCCACTTTATTCTTCATAGTTAGTAGCTATGCATGTGTAGACTAGCCGGTTACAAAAAAAAAAAAAAGAGGGGGTAAGGGTTTCACCCACCCATGTTCCTATGTATACAGAGGCATGAATCACCCATTTTTACATAAGCAAATTTTTTCAAACTGCCTTTGGTAACCAACACTTGAAATCATACTAAAATCAGGGGATAAACCTTTTCTTTGGCTAGACTCAAGTCAGAAAAAGAGTTACATGTTGTTGTTGAAAATCTCTGGGACAGCCAGAGGGAATTTCACTCTGTCCCCGGAAAAACCCAAGCTCTATTTCATCCCCATCTACCCAAAGAAAACAGGCTTTTCAGAGAGGGCAAGTCCAGCCACTCACACTTGGGTAAGCAGGACAAACCACCTCATAACAGTAGCATTGCTATGGCAAGGTAAAGCAATATGTAGGCACATTCCCCTGTGCTTCCTCTTGGAAGAATTTACGTCACTCCTTAGTAATGGCTACACCTAAATGTTGCAAACTAGCCCTAAGTTCTTCCTTTGCCATGCTCTGATATGCAGAGCATATTTCCCAGTCCAGCAGGACTGTCTCTTTGCTATAGCACAGGCCTCTGGTTGTTGGGTTCCTGGAGCAGAAACCTTTAGACCAGTGTTCTGCATTTGGGTTTCATTCAGCTGGAGAGAGTGGCCTGGCTTTCCTGTGCCTCTCCCAATGTGCTGCTTTCTCAGAGGCACCCAGCAGCCACTCAGTACCACAAAGCGCAGACTATTTAATTAGAAAAAAAAAAAAAAAAAAAGCAGTTAGGAGAATATATGCTTTAAATCAGTTGAAATAGCTTGAATAATCTTTTGCTTACCTGTCACATGTTTCTTTCCACATTGAAATCCTTTAGAGGGTTTGCCTCTGTCTTGCTCAGTCTTACATCTCTCAGTGATGAGATGTGAAAAATGCCTTTTATCTCACATCAGAACTGAGATTCAAGACATTTTTATATTCTCCATCTTGTAATGCTTCCCAAACCTGGCCAGACTAGTCTGTTCTAGTCCCACAAGGCAATATTTCAAAACAGTTTTTTTCTGCTTAATTTTAGTATTGAAATTTACCCTTATTATTTTTAGTTCCTACAGCAAACATTCCCTGCGTTAACAGATAAGCTGGGAAGACTAACAGCTCTGTACCTATGCATATATAACCTCAGCAAAGTCAGGATTGTTGCTACTGAGTGTGTTGTGCTCCCATAACATCTGCAATATTAGCACAGATGACACTGGTACTGGCAGCCTGTTATTTGTGCTGAGGAGTTCCTGATGCAGCTTCTGGGATTTCACTCCAAAAAAAAATTTTATCAGTTCTCTCTGGCAAAAAATGCAGCTGTCAGAAACCCACTGTATTACCTCTGGCCTCAGCTCTGCCAAGGCAGAATTATTTCATCTCTGGTGTGGTCAGTATTATGGCTGTGGTTTTGTTTTCACCTTGGCCACTTTGCCCTCCAGACGTGCTTGTAGACTGAAATGTGAAGAAAACATATTGGTGTGTATCTCAAAGAAAGCTGGAAGAGCTGAGTGGCATTCCCTCAGCTAATGGCAAGTACTAGTGACCTGCCATTCTGAATAATCAGCAGGATAAAAATAAATATATCAAGGAGAAAAAAAATGTATAATAAAGGACAAAATTTAACTGAGTGGATATGAGGCCTGTGACTTCCTTCTGTTTCTGAAATCAGTCTAGACTTGTAGAATAGCCCTGACTGCAACAGTGTATAACAGAGTGTATTAACTGGACTGTGGCAGACAAAGCAATCACTAGTCAATCACTAGAACATAGTCCTTCCTGTGCACCCTTTTTCAGGGGCTGCCTGTCTGTACCTCTATATCCACTCATCTCTGTGGAGTGTCACACAAAGAAAGAGAGAAGCCCAGCTCTCTACTCCTCCTTCCACTCCTTTCTCTCTAAAGAAAAACACTTTCAGAAATCTGTTTTCCTGATTTCTACCTTGAGCTTTCACCTCGGCTATGACTAGATAAGCCATAAATACTTTACAGACCATTCAGATCTATCTGAGTGATAAGCAAGTTTGTCTAAATAGCTGCTGCTTAAAAGCTTTTCTAATGACTGATTCAAATCCTCATAAAGTTAAAGTTTTGCCTGTTCCTAATGACAGATGAAAGTATACCACTCTGCTGAGTGGGGTGGAGTTAGTTTTCTTCGGGGTAACTAATATGGGGCTGGTTTTTGAAATTGTGATGTGGATTTGACGAGGGGAAGTTAATTTGGTCTAGGGAAAAAAGGCAATGCAATTGTGCAATGCAGCCTTTTCAGAGCTCACAGGTTAAAGATACTCAAGAGTATTTTAAAAAATAGTAGAGAGAAATGTACCTGATCTCTTAGTCAAAAATAGAAAGTTTTAGCTTTAAATCTGGTTGCTGCACCTACAAAAATAATTCACAATATTTTTCTGGTAATGTAAAAGTGGCTGGAATTCATCACAGAGATTTTCCCCAGTTAAAATTAGAAAAAAAACTGAGAAAAGACATTAGAACATAACTTTCATAATAAAAAAAAAAAAGCAGATGCTTGTACTTGATCTAATACATATAAACAGATATTTTCTACTTGTAAATATTTCCCTTTATTAACCTAAAAGGACCAAGGTGCACTGCAAAGGTATTTGTGTGTTCTAAAACATGTTTGTTCTTCTGCTTTTATGCATTTTACTCAGAGAAAACCTCCATATGAAGTGCTTCAATTGTATCTGAATCTCCAGTTATTAAATAGATATTAGGCATTCATGGGAACCAAGAGCTTCAGAAAATGGTTTTTAAATCAGAGTGACTTGGCTTGGGAGTTTACATTGGCACCCATCCAAGCAGAAATATCCAGAAGAGCAAATTACACCTCCACACCCAGTTAGAAAGTCTGCAGGTATTAAGTTGTTTGTTAAGTAGAGTCATTGCGTTAGTAATTTTAGCTGTGTTTGTTCTTTGTGGAAGGCAACAGGCTCTTCCAGATAGTTTCAAAACACAGCAGGGCAAAACTTGATCTTATTAAAACGAAGTTTCTACATGAACTGTTGTTTCTCGCTTCACAAATTTCCTCTGCTCTTCTCAGACAAAATTATTGTTAGTGTAGCTTTCTCTGTGAAATATTTTTTCACAAACATTTATTTCAGAAACTAACAAAAGTCTTTTCTTTAGGGAAAACAAGCAAAATCACAATGTTCACAGCAGACTCCTTTGCCTGTCTTCTTAGTCTTTTTATTTTATATTTCTCCCAACTGGAAGAAAAGCTCCTATCCCTTGCAGAAAAGTTCTGTCCACCTTTTAATTTTTTTTACATTTAAAATTATAAAGTCAGTAAATCAGATAAATGCTTCTTAAGCTTCCTTAGACTTCTAAATAGAATGCATCAGGGCTACATAAAGCTGTAGCACAATTCTTACCAGAGAATACCTTACTAGAAAAGTCTGGTTAGATTTTTTTCTTTTTTTAATAGATTAGTCTTCGGAAAGCAAGGATGACTAAATTATTATAGTATTAATAACTTGTTTCACTTGGCTCTATGCTGTTGCACTAGGAAAATTCTCTTGGAATTCTGAAGTGAGTGAAAAAAGCCATCATCTTTTCTCTGCAACAGCAATCAATCTTCCCAGCTAGTTTCAGGGAAGGGCAAGACTTACTCTCTCAGAAGTGTAACTGAAGGTAGAGTTCAGTTCAAAGACCGATATACATGTAACCAACAAGCCCAACTTGTTTGTCTGGCTTCATGAGACTCCTTGTATGAGGAGGCAAAGCAGGATTGTGTTTTGTAGAGGGAAACTGTGCTTTAACTCTTACCATATGAAACCACAATGCAACCCAAAGGAAGTCTGCTGTGCAGTACCTAGTGAAGATAACCTTCCTAACAGAGTACTCCAGTGTAATGCCATGCCCTCAGTCACCTGTATATCTTCAGGGTGTCTGCAGACTACTGACATAACCTTACAAGGCATGTAGCTGTGGCAACCAGACATGCAGGAATTGCAGGCACAACTCTTTCAAGCTTCCTTTACCTTGCATACCACTGCAAAATTGCCGTGCGGACTCCTTTCCTCTCACCAAGGAGTTCGGCTGTCCCTCAGGCTCAGTGACTACTGCTGACACTGGCTGAAGCAGTTTGAATTATGCCAGCTCTCAAGAGTGATTCATCCTTCTCTTGTCCATGTCTCAAAGCATGCTCAAAATCAGCATATTTCAACTCACATATGGTTTCTAAACCAAAAATCATTCAGCTGCCATTGCAGTGGACCGTAAGGATAATTTCCAAGTTTGAGGCAAGAATGCCTTCTTGTTGGCTGAATTTCTAATCTGCAAATGACAGGATGGATTTTCTTTTACCTTCTCATACCTCTGTACAATTTCTCATAAATTCAGCTGCAACATAGACACCAGAGCTCGTTTTGCAAGCTATGCAAAAGTGGGCTGGTAACAAAACTAAACAGAGCACAAGCCTTGAGGCTTCTTTTCTAGTCACTTGTAAAAGCTTTGACACAATCACTTGTTTAAGGCACTGAAATGACCATAGACCATGAGCCTGATGGAATGTATGGTATTCATTTATCTCTGGAAGTTTACATGTCCTGCTTGATGAATTAGAGCTATAAAGTGATGAAGTGAAAGATGAAAAAAGCTGCAAAGGAGTAAGAATTTCTACAGTTATATAAACTGCTTGGAAGCCTGAGTTCCCCAAGGAAAACCTTTGATTGAAAATACTTTCAAGGATGAACAATTGATCTTGTA
This sequence comes from Myrmophylax atrothorax, assembly GCA_026770055.1. NCBI lineage: Eukaryota > Metazoa > Chordata > Aves > Passeriformes > Thamnophilidae > Myrmophylax > Myrmophylax atrothorax. Next base: position 108,100,023 of record JAOXXN010000395.1, read on the forward strand.
CCTGATCGAGTTGCACTGTGATAGTGCTCATCTCCAGTGTGATTTCTAACAGCTGCTCTAGAAAATGACAGTATTTTCCATTTAATGGATAATGTGAGCTCTGAAGCTGAAGTGTGACTAGATTCCTGACCCTGTGTCACAGGGGAAGGGTGACAGGAGAGGGAATGAGCCACAAGTACATCCTAAACACAGAATCATCCTTTTCTCTTTTTAGGAGTCAGCTTTACCTCTGTGCTTAAGTGCTTTCAGAATTCTGAGGATGACATAGCAACCGATTTGCAGCTTACATGGTGTGAAACAGCCTATATCACAAACTACCTGGCAACTAAGAGCAGTTTGTTACTTTATGTATTTGCTTTGAATTTAGCCAAAATGACAATCTAGTGCTGCAAGGTCACTGCAAAAGCTGCTGAAGAACTGATTTAAAAATCCAAAAGACAAGGTTTAGAATTGGACCTGCTACGCAGCTCACTTAAGTCATAAAACATTGTTTCTGTCATCGCACCACGCAGAATAACTTCTATAAGCAGAGAAATATCTGTACAGTGTATTTCTTTGGAGGGATGGAAAGCCAGGTCCCTGTAGGGCTTCAGCTGATGCTCTGACTTGCTAAATGTCATCACTGTGCGCTCCCTTTGTAGTCACTGGGAGGAGATAAGTACCTCCAGCAAGTAATTGAGATCTTGGACGCTCTGATTCAGCTTCTATACGTGACTTCCTCTCCACTGACGACACAGGGAGATGGTGTTTCTATTTGATTTACCCAAGTTAGGTGTATAATGTTAAATGAACTCTAAATTCCTCCACACTAGCCGGGGGGCCCCAATGTTTTCTTCCATCTTTGTTTCCTTTTTTTGTCCTGGAAAGCAAGTTACACAGATTTTGTATTTAAAATATGTGTATTCCCTTCTGTGAGTGAGAAAGGCATATATAGACTGGGCAAAATACCCTTTTCTCAAAGAAATAGTAAGGTTTATTTTCCTTATCATTATTCACTACTGCACTAAGACTTTACCCCAAAGATTTTAAGAGTGATTTGGGACCACTCAACTCTTTTCCTCTTAAGCCATACATCTTATACATCTATAGATGGAATTTCCAGCCTTAATGCTGGATTCAGTTTAGGAGGTGGAAGAAAACATAGAAACCCCTTCTCTTCTTCAGATACGCATATTGCCTTTCCAGTTATTTCCTTCTGGGAAAAGGAGTCTCTCTGAGGGATTGTTTTTCCAGTGAATGATTGCATGATGAAAGGAGAAGGGTGAGCCAAGCAGACTGTGGCCTGGTGTGCAGGGGATTTATGATGGGTAAAATCACAATAGCACAGTAGTGTTTGGATACAGAGTCTAACATCCCTTCATCAATCACTGTTGCAATGACAGCTAGTTATAAGGTTTTGACTGACTTGCCCACCTCTTTCTCTTCTCTCCTCTCAAAGTCTGTTGTTGGTAGGATATATTATGTATTTACATCTAATTGCATATTTTAGACACAAAGAGGAGAATAGGGAGCTCTTGATTAAAAGATGGAGACTGCTTTTGCAAACAGAGACTGAGGAAAACATCTTGTAGTCCGATACTTCTTCTAGAAGGAGCAGTGAGTTGTGCCTGTTGCTGGTGTTATCACTTCTGACTGGGAGCACAGACATCCACAGTTATTTTCATGGGCTGTAATTGTGTACATGAGTAGAAAATTTTGGCATTAGAGTACTCTTTAACATCAGTAAACTGAGCAAGACTCCAAATATTGAATCTGTATACTAGAGAAATACAAGTTGTAAATCGGGTCCAAATTTTTCAGATCGAAGTAAAATAAATATTAAACAAATAACCAGGAGAAGCAATGGAATCTCCAGTATGCAAAGGCTTTAAGTCAGGACCAGGTATATTCTGAATTATGTACTCTGTCTCTAATGCATGACAAGTAAAATTATTGTAATTGTCCCCTCTAACCTTAAAACATATGAACTGCTTCCTCTGGTGCAGCAACCTAACACAGAAGGATGCAGGGAGGGGGAGTTTACTGTGCCAACCACTGCTCTTAAAACCACACCCGAAAGGAAAGGTGCTTGAGAGGAAATTGGTGTGGTAGGTTAATGAAAGGCAACAGTGACAAACACAGAGAGAGGATTCATAGGTACTGCTCTCTGTACAAGCAGTATTTGCACCAGCTGGGGCAGGAGGACCAGGAGAAGCATCTGGGAAATCACAGTGAAATCAGGATTCAGGAATGTTCTTCCATTGGTGATGGTGGCCCAACTCTCTAGTTTTGCTTCCTATGTCTATGCAGACACTATGCAAGTGCCACCTTTCATGAAGGTGGTACCTTTATTCCCCAGGAAGAAGTATCAAGTGCAAACTCATCTCACAGCAGCCACCACTAATTACTTATTTGCAGATTCCTCAAACTTTTATGGACAGCTTCCTCCTATTCAAAAAATGGTTGAACCTGCACTGTATACCTTTTTGAGGCAAGGAATAAAATTTGAAGTGATTTAGAAAAATTTGAACATTTTGGTGACATTTCCTCAAATCCTTTCAACTTGATGGTAAAATGTTAATTTTTTTCCCAAAAATGAGAAACTCCGAGATTGTGGAAAGAATCATATATGCATCAGCTATTATTTTCCAGCCATTTCTAGTGATCAACAGCAAAGCACAGCATAAATAGTGTCCATAGTGGGACCTGGGTTTGCTAAAGTTTGTTTTTGAAGTACTGGCTTTTTATTCATAAATCATGATTGAATTTTAATAGGACTCTTAGAAACACTGTTCCCAACCTCTAATCTATTGATTTGGTGTAAGTGGAAAGAGCTGTGTTTACTAAAGACAAGGACAGTCTGCTTTTTGTTTTCTTAGCAATTTCCATACCAGACTACCAACTGCGTCACTGCCTTTCTCAGCAGTTTCCTAAATCCAGTTGTACCAGTAGAGTGAGGTTGACTTATTACCCTTCTTTTAGCTGTTTTGACAACTGTTAACCAAAATACTATTAAGTTATTTTAGAAGATCATGTATTTTACACAGAGGGAACCAATAGTATTCATAATATACAAAGTTCTCCTAAAAGCATATTATAGACACCTAGTCCCATTATCCAAAACATTCATCATTCCTTTATTCTAATAGGTGGGGTTATTTTAGGTTCTTTACATTTCTGGGTTGTTGGGGTTTTTTGCTGTTCTTTTCAACTCTGAAATACCTGAGCAATTGCTTGGAGGGATAAAAAACAAACAAACAAACCAACCAAAGATTTCTTTTAAAGAAAGATTCTATTATATATATCATATACCACATAAATATTTTCTTATTTCCAGGGCCAGGACTAGGACTCAATGACCTTTGAGGATCCCTACAAACTCAGGTTGCTGTTATTCTATGATTTCCCATTGGTATTACTATTATTAATACCATTGCCACTAAAATAAAACAAGTATACAACACTGTGATTTTTATGAATATGACTAAACCCAAATTCTCCTTCCCAAAGAATGAAAAAGAGGAGTTAAAGATACGTACCTGCCTGAAGGCTATGGTCTTATTTGCATCACAGAGACAAAGGTGAGACAGCTTCTGTGACTGGAGTGTTGGAATGCAAGGACCCAGGCTCTTTAGGAAGGACAGGTAGGGGAGGTAAGGAGGCACTGTGGCCATCTAAGTCAGTGACCAGCTGGAGTGTATGGAGCTCTGCCTGGGGACAGATTAGGAGCTGAATGAGAGTTTATGGGTCAGGATAAAAAGGAGGGCATGGACAGATGACTTTACAGTGGGCATCTTCTACGGTCCACATGGCCAGGAAGACTGAGAAGATGAGGCTCTCTTTAGACAGGTAGGAGCAGCCTCATGTTCACAAGCTCTGGTCCTCATAGGTGCATTTCAGCCATCAGGATATCTGTTGGAGGGAAAACACAGACATCCAGGAGGTTTCTGAAATGCACTAATGGTAACTTCCTTCTCTGACAGAGGAGCCAATGGGGAGAGGTGCTATGCTGGACCTTATTCTCACCAGCAAGGAGGGGCTGGTGGGGAATGTGAAGCTCTGGGGGAAGTTTGGCTGCAGTAACCACAAAATGGTGCCATTTGAAATCCTTGGGGCAGTGAGGAGAGTGCACAGCAAGCTCATTAGCCTGAACTTCAGGAGAGCAGACTTTGGCCTCTTCAGCCATGTGCTTGGTAGGGTACCAGGGAATGAAGTGAAGGGAGGCCCAAGAAAGATGGTCTATGTTCAAGGATCACCTCCTCCATGTTCAGGAGCAATGCATCCCAGTGAAGAGGAAATCAAGCAAACACACCAGAAGGCCTGTGTAGATGAACAAGGACTTCCTGGACAAACTCAAACACAAAAAGGAAGCCTACAGAGGGTGAACACAAGGACAGGTAACCAGGGATAAACAAAGAGAAATTGTCCCAGCAGCCAGGGATCAGGTTAGTAGAGCTGAAACTCTGAAAGAATTAAATCTGGCCAGGGACATAAAGGCAATAAGAGAAGTTTCTATAGGTAAGTCAGCAATACAAGAAAGACTAGGGAAAATGTGGGTCCTCTCCAGAGGGAAATGGGAGATCTGGTTACCTTAGATATGAAGAAGGAGGAGGTACTCAAGGATTTTTTGCCTCAGTCATCATCAGCAAGTGCTCCATCTGCACCACCCAAGTCACATAAGGCAAAGACAAGAACTGAGAGAATGAAGAACTGCCAACTGTAGGAGAAGATCAGGTACAAGAACAACTAAGGAACCTGAAGGTGTACAAATCCATGGGACTTGAAATGCATCTGCGGGTCCTAAGGGAACTGACCAAGGAAGTGGCTAAGCCATTAACAATCATGTTTGAGAGGCTGTGGCAGTCCAGTGAAATTCCCACTGATGGGTAAAAGAAACAATGGAAACAAGAAAGACCCAAAGAACTACAGGTCAGTCAGTCTTACCTCAGTGCCCAGCAAGACCATGGACCAGATGCTCCTGGAAACTATGCTGAGGAAAATGGAAAATAAGAAGATGATTGATAACAGTCAACATGGCTGCAATAAGGGTAAACCATAACTGACAAATTTGGAGGCCTTCTATGACAGAATTACAACATGAGGTTGGGATAAGGGAAGAGCAACTAATGAAATCTACCTGGACTTGTGCAAAGCATTCAACACCATTCTGCGTGACATCCTTGTCTTTAAACTGGAGAGACATGGATTAGATGGACGGTCAATTAGTCAATAATTAATAGGCTGAATGGTCACAAATCAAAAAATTGTGGTCAAAAGCTTGATGTCTGTGTGATCAGTGATGAATGGCATTACTCAGGAGTGGTAGAGACTAGCACTGTGTAAAATTCTCATTGGCAACATGGACAGTGGGACTGAGTGCACTCTCAGAGATTTTGCTGATAACACAAAACTGTGTGGTTGACACACTGGAGAGAAGGGATGCCACTCAGAGGGACCATGACAGGCTTGAGAGGTGGGCCTGTACAAACCTCACCATGTGTGACAAAACAAGTGCAAGGTCCTGCACCATGGGTCTGGGCAAGCACAAACACAGTTAGGGCGGAGAATGGATGGAAAGCAGCTTGAAGAGAAGGACTTGAGGCTGTTAGTTGATGAGATGTTCAACATGAGCCGGCAATGTATATTTGCAGCCCAGAAATCTAACCACAACCTGGACTGCATCAAAAGAAATGTGGCCAGCAGGTCAAAGGAAATAATTCTGCCCCTCTGCTCTGCTCTTGTCAGACCTCAGCCTGGAGTGCTACATCCACCTCTGGGGCCCTCAGCATAAGAATGACATGGACATGTTGGAGCAAGACCAGAGGAGGCCACAAAGATGATCAGAGGGATGGAGCACCTCTCCTGTGAAGATGGGCTGAGAGAGTTGGGGTTGTTCTTCCTGAAGAAGAGAAGACTTC
>JAOXXN010000395.1:108125097-108138813 GCA_026770055.1 Myrmophylax atrothorax
TGACAGACTGGCAAATCTTGACATTATTCTGATCAGCTTGCTTACCCCAAGGTACTCAGGATGCATCCCACACATTCCAATGGCTCCTATTGCTTTAATTAATGCTAATCACTGTGTCTGTGGAAAGTGCTGTGCTTGGATACTGGTTTAGAAGGGATTTTTTTCACTACCTAGAAATATGATAGTTAGCTGCTAAGAGAAAGCACTTCTCTGCTGGAAATAGCACTAGAAAAAAAAGGGGTTGCATCCCAGATCAATATTAGAAATAGACAACTGGGTTGGGGAAGATTTCTAACTACTGGTGATAGCAGACAATCAGAAAGCAGTAGTTGGGGAGGCAGAGGAACCTCCATCCCTGCATCAAGTTGGATAAATATCATTCCAAAATTGCTGAGGTTTATCTGGTGAACTGGACAGCTTTGTCTGGTGTCTGCCTGCCCTCCTTCCGATAATGACAGTAACTGAGAGAGACAATACCAAACACAGACAAAAAGTTCTTTGGATCAGCCTTTTCAAATAAGAACACAAACTGTACTAAGGAATCTGGAATCAAGATCTTCCATTAGCAACAAGTAGCAGAATGGGATTTTCCTTAGTTAGAAGAGGACAAGTGTGGAAATACAGGGCCTAAATTTACAACCCGCAGCATCACCAATGGAAAAGTTCCTGACATTTCCACTATTGGTGCTCGAAAACAAAGGATGAGACTCCAGTGTAACATATATATTTTTCACTGCTTGAAAACAGTACTCCCTATAGGTTGAAATCAAGTGTTTTAGGAGTATTCATGTCCTTAACCAACAGAACTCTTTATGGGCATAATTCTTATTTCAGGGGTAATCAAAATAGTTTTTCAGTTAGGCCTGCCAAGTATGAGAGTGATGTATCTGGGTGTGAGGTACTAGTCTCACTATTGTGTAACAGAACAGGCCACAGGATGCAGACAGCAGACAAGATTCACTAACGTTGCACTGGGAAGTGTATTCCCATACTTCACTGGGTCAAGACAATTGCTTGCATGCCAGAAGAGATTTCAACCTAAGGGTGGAGAGTACTTCATTGTGCTCACCAAAGGACGCTCTGCTCAACCAGTGGGATTGATTGATAAGAGATAATCAATCAGTGCTCTTTCTGATAGACTTCATCACTCAGGTTCTCTCTCACAGTATAGTCTGCCCCTTTTGACTCTCCCATGTTCCACCAGGCCCCAAGGGGGGTTACAAAAGGACAGATCTGAGCTCCCAATGGGGTGAAAAAACAGTTTACATGAAGTCTGATATTGTCCCTTCTCCAAGATGAGTAATGGCTGCACATGAATTTGAAACCTATTCTGAAGCTCAAGATTTAAATAGCCATCAAGACACAAACTCAAAGATGTATTGATGCTTTTAGTACAACATGAACATATTACAATTTTCCTGAAGAGTACTTTTTTAAGCATCTTTGTCGAAAACTTGCTCAAAGAAACAAGGAAAAAACATCCTTGCTTTATGAATAGTCCAATAAATTTCAAGGTGTATGCACATCAAACGGGCAAATCCAGAGTCTAAATAAACTCCCTCATTCAGAAGCAAATAAGTGCAGCCATTATGTGCCAAGGTCTCAGGGAATGTTCTGGGCAAGACCAGATCATTGGAGACATTATTTTGTAAATGACAGATGGTGGACTTCTTGCAGCATAAAGGTAAATTTGGAAAAGAGAGAGAGTGGAAGGAAGGTGAAGCTGCTGTTAATTAATCTGTTCTGTGTAAGAGGTTGCCTTAACATGAAGCAAGTGGAAAAAAGTCTGTGTCCATGTTCCAACCTTGCAACAACAATGCAGGAAATTTGAAGTGAGGAAAGTTACCATAGGATAAAAGATTGTCACAGATTTTATCCAAATATAACTGACATAAAACAAACAAAAAAACAAAAACTATGGGAAAGCATAAGGAAGTGGAAAATTCATAACTGCAGCTGTTAACAACATTTATTGAGAAAAGAGAAACCCTGAAATACTTTTTGAGTCACCTGGCTGTTTTGTTTCTCCCAATGATGAATGAAACAAGCATCCAGCCCTGCAAATCCCATATTCTTCACCCTTTATGTCTGAAGAGAGGAGAAGCAGGTCCTAAATCAAAAAAAGATGCTCTGAAGAGGTACATTCACAAAGTGGACTTCATTTTCACACCTTATTTAGGAATAAGGTTAATTAAACTGCGTCTTCTTTTAAATTGTGCTAACCAAGACACTGAGGCTTCTCTCATTTAAATTTTAATTCTGAAGTAATTACATATTGCATCTGATCCTGCCACCCTTGTTTACTCAAGACTGGTTGCATAGTTAGGTCTCAAATCACAGCCCACTGCCCTTCATGGAAATTTGCCTGATGACAGAAGTTCTCCTTCCATCTTACACTGAATCTCTTCACCCTCATTGGGAAGTTTCAAGAAAATATTTTCATTCTTTTTGGTTAAACTACACAGTTAGTACCCCAGGTTTATTGTGGACAAGGCAAAATAAAGAATAAGCAATAAATTATTTAGGATAAATACTTCTCTACTTTCCTAGACATTTTGGTAACAGTGTAAAAGCTGTATTTTGATGTAGGTATATCTTGAAATTTGCTATGGTATATCCATTCAAACTCAAGGTTCTGTCATGAAAAACAATTAATTTTGAAGGTTTAAACTGTCAAGGAATTCAAGTGCTGGAGATAGAAAAAACTGAATTGCACAAAGTCATTGGTGGAAATCCTGTGGCTACTGCCTAGATAAGCTGTTGCAAAAGACTTGAGAAAAAGTATTTCTCCAGTCCTGCCGTACAGCAATGTCTTGCATTTGGGTTTTGCTTACTGCATTTTGCCTTGCATTTTTCCATGCCAATCTTTTTATTGTTCTTGCAGGTACTGTTGGATTTCAGCACAGGATTTCATGTAGAGGTAATATATAATTCATTAGAAACTGTTTTTCTGATCAAGTGAAATGTGACCAATGAAAAAATCAAGTGGAAAATACTGAACTAAAACACTTCTGAACCTGAAGATTGAAAACATATTTAAATCTTAAACAGCTGCAGGTAATAACCTGCTCTCTCCCTTGAGAGAACTTTTCCTAAACCTAAATGAGTCTCTCATGCAAAGGAATAATTTTAAAATAAACATGTACAGTCTTAGACTTTGGGACTCATAGATGTAAAAAAGCACATGATCTACAAAAACCTCTTTTCTCCTTATTGTTGAAAATTCTAATTTTCTTTATTAATTTAAAATGCATTGACATCATATGATACTGGAATTCTGTGTCAAAGGTAAAAGAATGGAATGAAAATGGAACAGCAAGATGGAAAACCTTCAGAAGACAAAAACGTGAATGGATCAAATTTGCTGCAGCTTGCAGAGAAGGAGAAGATAATTCTAAGAGGAATCCAATTGCCAGAGTAAGCACAGAGAAAAACAAAAGTTTCACTGACAAGGAAGTTTTTTGCAAAGACAGGCTGATAAAAGCGGAGAGATTTGAAAAGATATTTGCTTAGACTAGTCAAAGCAAGGAATGTAGAATAAAACAAAGATGATGTGATATTTTCAGTTTTATTGAGACAGTCTCATAAGGTGAACCAATGTGGCTGCTGAGGAGTGACCAGAAGCTTCCTAGAACATTGCTATCAATCTACTTCCTGGGCAACTCCGACCAGTGTCTTTGTGTGAAGCGTTTGCATACCAGATCACAATACTTTTCTTTTTTTCTCTCACCCTGATAAATTCCTGAGCAGAAATTCAAGTATTGTGCATTACTTTTGTGGGAATCAGAGCAAAGACAATATCTTTCTGTCCTTTCCCTTACTGAGGTCCAGACACAGTGTGACAGTCTTGGAGGTTTCACTCTCCACTTCTCTGCCAGATTTTAGAGAAAGAGAAAGCCTATCCAGTACTTAAGGAGAGATGGATCTCTATGTTAATTGTTTAGTAGAAGAACCTTCCACTGGTTTTGTCAACCGAACCTTGCGAAAAGTGGTTGACTGAAATTATACAGAATTTTTTACAGGAACTAAGAATAGGAGGAAAAGCCCTGCAGGTATCCTTAGTAAACTGCCATAAATTATTATCTGTTGCTATAGATCCGATCAGACTGTGAAGAAGACAATCCAATCACATACAGCATCTCTGGAGTTGGAATTGATAGTGCGCCCTTTGGAATATTTGTTATTAACCCAAGAACAGGAGAAATTAATATTACATCAATAGTGGATAGAGAATTAACCCCAGTATTTGTTGTAAGTACTCCTCTTCTTTTTACCTTTATGGTGACGGATCCAGGGTGGGGCAGACGATAAATTCATTTCTTTCAGATTGCTACTTTGCTTACTTTTGGTTTTAAAATGAGTAAATCTCTTTATCTAGATACGTTGCTTTGCTAAACACTCAGGGACGGGTGTAGATTTGGAACCACCTCTTGAGCTTCGAGTCAGAGTTCTGGATATAAATGATAACCCTCCTGTATTTGCGCAAACTGTATTTACAGGATCTATTGAAGAGAGCAGTATGGACAGTAAGTAATGATGCTATGCCTTTATAGTAGTGTTAGTGAGGCTCCCACAATAAAGTAAATATAAACCTGGGGTACTCATTCTGCTTTTCTTAGGAAATTACATAGATTGGCCAGGGCTACTGCAGAGGAAGGAGCACCAGATGCTTCTCCAAGTGCTATTTGAGCCAGGGCCTGAGCTCATTGCTATAAATTAAGCAGCAGTGTTTCCTTCCCCCTTTCCTCCCACATATGAATGCTGAACATTCCAGTTTTTAACCATACCATTATGCAAATTATTTCAGATGTGAAAATGAAAAATAAATCAGTTCATTGCTTCTCATTAAAATAAAAATAACATTGCACTTACACTTATTTCCTTTAAGCGAATATAAAACGCATTTTTTCCCATTTTCCTCTTTCAAATATTTGTATTTGTAGACTGCGTGTTGCAGTTGCAGTAGAATATTACTAAATAAACTATTACTTAAACCATTAAAACGGTTCTTTTTACCAAAATAAATCAATATTAGACAAGCAAATAGCACTGAAGCAATGGTGCATATTACTCATTTTCTACTTTACAAAAATGTTCATTTTAAACTGTGGCAATTTCTTATATTAATATCTACAAGCTCCGTACTTACTCTACATATTCCCTATGGTGCTTTCAAGTTCAGTGAAAATCTGCATTATTCCACTTGACCTGGATTTTCAATTAATTTAAAATCATTAACATTCAGTCAGAATCAGTACTAAAAAAATTAAATTTTTGGCTTTCCTTGTAAATATCAATGAATAGATAGCTTTCTATAATTTTCATACAAGTTTTAGCATTGTCTTGATGAGTTGTTTGCAGAAACACAACAGATTTTCTGTTTGTTGGGGTTTTTTTAATTATTTGTTATTCTTAGACACCCTGGTGATGAAAATCATTGCAACAGATGCAGATGAACCTAATCACTTGAATTCTAAAATTGCCTTCAAGATAGAGAGTCAGGAACCTTCTGGGACACCCATGTTCATTATGAATAAATATACTGGAGAACTCCATCTTGCAAATTATCTCGACAGAGAGGTAACATTTCCCTTTCCAAAGTTCAATAACATGATATTGTGTTACAAGAGTGCAAAAAAATAGGAGAGAAAGGTTGTATATTTTACAAAAAATAATTAAGAAATGCATGTTTTCAGTGTGTTACAGTAAAATGTCTAAGGCAAATTCTTGTATTAGGAAATAGTAGCAAGACATGAGTATTTATAAGATGCACAGAGGATATTGTAACATACCCATTTCTCTTTTTGTGACAGCAACATAGTAGCTACACTCTTGTTGTGAAGGCATCAGACCGGGATGGAGCTGCAGATGGAATATCATCCCATTGTAGCTGTAACGTCAAAGTTATTGATGTCAATGACAACTTCCCAACTCTTGCTCAAAGCTCTGTAAGTTTCCAATATCAAAAGCAACATAACTGCTTTAAAACCCTGTTAAAAAAAAACCTGTTTATAACAGAGCACTTTCATATTTGAACATTCCACTGGATTAAGAGGGTTGTTCCTTTGAAGTGTGCTCAAAATACAGTCCATTGCTTGTGCACCAATTCTGGTAACATACACATAGATTATTATTGTATTCAGAGAAGTCAGGCCTGACCCTGTCAGACCCCTGCAACAAGGCCAAAGTATGTATATTAGCCCAGTCTTTTTAAGATTTTTTCCTACAGAAAGCACAAATCCTCTCCTTCTAAGTTGCCCCTGCAAACACTTGAGGTGACACAGCTCTTCAGATCTGCAACTAGAATCACAATATACCCAGAATACATGGGATTTTTATTAAATTGGCATGGACTGTGCATAGGGCATTCTTCAAAACAATCTTCTTTGTGTTATATATAATAGTCTTTGCTAACAAGTATTTATCTGTCATTCCAGTTTTCAGCAAGTATTTCAGAAAATTCACTCAGCTCAGAACTGCTACGAATACAAGCTCTGGATGCTGATGAAGAGTTTACAGACAACTGGTTAGCAGAGTTTTTCTTTATATCCGGTAATGAAGATAACTATTTTGAAATTGTTACGGACCGAGCTACAAATCAAGGAATCCTTAGAGTAATTAAGGTATGGATAAATATTGTTATTCAACTCTTGAAATAACCATCTTTGAATAGTTTTAATTAACAAAATTAAGTGGGCAGTAAAAACATGGTCACTCAACCATTTAAAATAAAAAATATTTAAATAAAATTAAACTTTTAATGTATTATCTAGTTCTCTGTGGTTTGTCTTTTAGGAATTGGATTATGAACAGCTCCGAACCCACTCACTGATGATTGGTGTCAGGAACGTGGCTGCCTTCCATCACTCTGTTGCACATGAGTATCAAATATATGGAACACCTCTCACAATTGAAGTAAAAAATTTGATTGAACCACCAAGGTTTAACCCATCTTCAGTTGTGTTTTCTCTGTCAGAAGGCACAAGAGTGAATCATGTTATAGGAACATACACAGCCATCGATGAGGATACAAGAGCTATTGCATCAAACGTTGTGTAAGCTCCGCTCTGCTTAACTTCCTGGACGGAATAATTCTTTAGAGATTTCAATGGGATGAGGAATAGGTATTTTAAGGGATGCTTTAAAAAACAACTTAAAACAATGTTCATCGATCTGCAATAGAATCATAGCAATAGAATAGTATATCATTAGCCCATTTTTGTGCTGTAATAACTTTCTTTTCTGACTTACTTTCCTTAGTCCTATGCATAAGACAAAGAAAATATCATTTTTATAACAGGCTGTAACTTGTATAAAACAGGTTTGGGTTTTTTTTCTTTCCCAATCTAATAATAACTTTTCTTGAAATGTTTGCTACAAATAGGGAATTTGTTAGCATCCCTGAAAGAGCAAGCAGAAAATCTCAATAATGGGCAATGTTATCCAATCAGCATAGAAGAGATCACTACCAGCTCATTCTATAGAAAAAAAATTATTTGGCACTTATTTCCCTTGAAATTAATGATAATAACTGGGACCAGAATTTTATTTTTAATGTATATAAAAATAAATAAAGCTTATTTACAAAGGTTTGGAAAAAAATCATAAAACAGAGAAATGTGTTAGCAAATACAACTGTAGAATGTTATAGGAAGAGCTGTGGATTTAACAACTGATATCAGGAAGGCTTCTAGTAAAGGTTTACAGAGGATTTTACTTTTAAACTATGATGCCACTTTCAAAATACAATTGGCTTCTACACATTTACTTTATTCCTAATCACTTGTCTGGTTTACATCTTTTGAAGTCTACATGAATTTTGCTTGAACAGGTTGAAATGCAATAGGACCTAGCAGAGCCTAAAGAAAAATGTTTCAAAGTGCCAAATATTATTTGCAAAATAGTATTTAAATACATATTTTCATAATATAATGCTGAGTATTTTTGCTTCACGAAACACAGATATAGTATAGGACGTGATCCAGCTGCCTGGTTCAAAATCAATCAAAACACTGGTGAAATCACACTGAACAAAGCTATTAACAGAGAATCAATCTATGTAACCAACGGGCAGTACAAAGCGGAGGTTTGGGCTATCACCAGAGGTAAGAAAAGAGATTAAGTTTTCTGAAAGAAAACTCTGCTTGTTTCAGATTTCTGTCAATGTTTTATTCCTGTTTCTAGTTTTCCAACCCAAACTGCATTATCAACAGTATCGATATTTTCTCTTGACCACAAATATCTTCTTTTTACAGGGGTTCCTCGATATACTGCTACTGGCACCATTGTGCTTTCAATAGATGACATCAATGCCAATTGCCCAACTATTAATACTGAATTAAGGAAAGTATGTATGCATTCCCCATCAGTGATTATCACAGCAAAGCATAGGGATGGTGATCTATATGCTACTCCCTTTACATTCAGCATACATGGTGAACCTCAAACTACATGGATTATCAGATCAATAAATGGTAAAGTCACCTACATTTTATAACAGAATAAACTAGAGTAATAAGTTCTTATATAACTGAGTAGGATAATATTTTACTAACAAACAAGTTATTAGAATCTATCCTAACCTGATTTTATGCTCATATGAATACAAGTTGCTGCATATTTGCATTTAAATATATAAAATCATATTAGAACTAGAATCAGAATCATTATATATGTTTTAACTAGTTATCTTTTAAAGGAAACTGAAAATTTACTAAAAAAAAATAGAGAGGCAAAACTGTACTTTGAGTATAATTATGACAAAAACCTCTAATGTCTAAATATAATGAGGTAAATCAAAAGGAGTAACTGGATACTTATTTATTTCTATAGTATCTAAAAAATCCTAAGCGTATGTGAAAACTCAAAATTTTGTATTAAAATATAAAGTTTTTAGTTGGCAGAGCTATTTTTTTATGAGAGGCATCTGAAAATGGCAGATATAAATTACAGCTTTTGCAATTTATCGTATCAAGTAGACTTGTGTTTCTACAAAAAGTGTTTTCGTCAGTGGAGCTTTTCCAGTTTCCTCCAATAGGACATGACAAACTAATAAATTAATCAAATTTCATACATTACTAAATGACAGAATTTGCATAATTTTTTGTATACATTGAAGACCACATTAAATGGTAAATATCACAATTACAACTATTCTTGAGTCTCCTACTTGTTACATGCAAACATGTAACTTTAATTTTTTTTTATTTACTGAAAAACTTTTTTAAAAACACAAGTAAATTCCTTTTGAGAGGAAAAAGAAATGCATAAAACTTGTAATTTTTATGTTTACCATTGTGCAAATAAAAATCAGGAAAAGTAGAAGTAGAAATAAAAAAGCACATATGTCTCTTTTGTATTTCTCAAGCTTAAAAGTGATAACTAGACTGATCAGGCACAGGTTTTCAAAAGAAAGAACTAGAATAGATGAGTATTGTAAGTTTCAGGTCTCAATAAGTACTGTAGATGCATAAGCAACTGAAGATCTTAGAAAAGGAACTCTTAGTTTCATATTCTGTTCTATGATCATAAACAAAAAATAGAGATTTGTAGAGCATTTATAGTCAACACCTTCATCTAAATATTTTTCTCTTTTTTTTTCCCAAAGCCTCCTCTGCAGAACTAGTTAGTCAGAACATCGACTTTTACCTTTATAGGATCTATATCTCTGTAAGAGACAGCCAAGGCCGACGCTGCGCTAGACCACATATCATTCCTGTGCAAGCTTGTCAGTGTGATAGTCGGAATTACTGCACCAATGGGGCCACAAAAATAATTATCATTGGTGGTGGTGGTGCTGGTGGTGGTACTGGTGGCACTGGTGGCACTGGTGGCATTGATACTGGTGGTGACGGAGGAGGCAGGGAAGATGGAGGACAACAAGGTGGTGGTGATGGTCAGACTAGACCTGGAGGAGGAGATACTGAGGACCACACAGACTGGCAGGTTTATACTGATGGATATGGTGGAGGTGAGGATGGATATACTGCATCCACTGATTACGGTTATGGTGGAAATGAAAATTATGGCAGAGACTACCAAGCACCTACCACACTTAGCGGCGCTGCCATTGGCCTGATGTTTCTTGGTGGATTAATATTTGTTTGTAAGTATAAAATTAAGAAAACTATTTTATTATCTTTCTAAAAAGTGTATTTTTTAATTATTCTAAAATAAGGTGAATTTTCTGGTTGTTAATCTATTGGCTCCTACGGGCCATTTGACAAGAAAAAATCCTCTTTTAAATTAAAAGAATGTCTATATATTTTATGTTATATGCATTTACATACATATTTCATTCAGAAATAACTATTTCCTTCCCAAGACTTAGGGTTGGGCTTTTTTCCTAAGATGTTATTTAGTTCTTAAACCATCAGACAAAGCTATTCAGTCACTTAAAGCTTATATTTTGCAATTTGTCCTTCCATTGCATTCCTAGAAGAAATGAACAAGTATCAGTTCCAGGCTGGGTAAGAAAAGATGTAAAGAACAAGATTCCTTTGAACTCAAAGCCAGATTTCTGTAGTGGAACAATATATACTATCATCTTAAGATTTTGAAACTTTTGGCTATTGCTTCCAAATATTATATCTATTAAAAACAAGAAGCATTTATGATAACAGGATGAAAATAGAGCCTTCATTCATATGTTCTAGTATTATGAAGATGCATGAGTTTCATAGATAAGAATGACTCAAGTCAGAATTTATGCAAGCAATTATTTATCAGACCACAACAATCAGATATGATCAGCCTTCTTTCATGGCTGTGAGAGTGATAAGATACAGACCCAGGTTGCCCAGAAAAGTCGTGCATGCCTTATCCCTGGAAGTGTTCAAAGCCAAGCTGGAAGGGTGCTTTGAGCAAAATGGACAATGGAAGGTGTCCCTGCCCATGGCAGGGGGGTTGGAACTACATGATCTTTAAGGTCCCTTTTAACACAAACTATCCTTTCTAAAATGAGCAATATTTGCAATGTTGGCATTTACAGAATTCTGCGACTTCCAACACTGAGTTCTTGAAACGACTAAGCATCATACAGCACCCTGGGAAACCTGACTCCCTCTATGTAAACATTTGTTGAAACCAGGGCTTGGGGTTTGCCTCTGTTGTTTTTTCAAATCAAGCATTATATACATGTGATGTGAAAATTGCAACTGGAGCCTTAGCCAAAGATCACTGTAGTCAGATGGATATCTCTACACTGATTCTCAAATGTCTATTATTACTAATGTGTATTATCTTTTCAATTACAATATGTCAAGAGACAAATCTATGCTTATATATCAGGAATTAATAGCACTGAATGCTATACATAGCAAGACTGGTTCTGTTTGTGTAATTTTCATATTTATGCAACTTACACTGATTCAGTTGAGATAGATCAAAGTCTCTTTCCAGATCTATAGGCATAAATTTGGAGTAACAGCCCTACTCCACCCCTGTGTTGCTCAGCTATAACTAAAGGTATAAATTATTCTGAATTTCTAAATATATACATTTCCAAAAGCAGCTAATGATTCTTAAAGCCAGACTTCCACGCTGCTTGGTTTGAAACATTTTAAAGACATATTTTCCAAAGTTTGTGAGCACCTGCCCTCTGGAAAAAGCAGCTGTTTCAGTGAGGAAGAGATGTCCTAAATCCTCGTTTCCTGTTCCTTTTCTGTTAAGTGATTCCAATTTTGATGTCAATGAGCGACTGTTGTCGCTGTGGACGTGGTGCTGTAGGTGGAGTTGGAACTGGATTTGAACCTGTACCTGAATGCACAGAAGGAGCAATTCATCCATGGGGAATAGAAGGTGCACAGCCTGAAGACAGGGTCAGTACATTTCATGTTTCTAAAATCAGAAGTAAATCATATTTACAGAAAAAACCTCATTTGACTACAGAAAGTGATTGTAGTTCTGTGTCTTCTAAAAAAAGTCTGGCATTGTTAACAATTGCCAGGCAGATATGAAAGGTGACTCTTAATTAATGTTCACAGATGGAATTTGTGTACTTTGTGTTCTGTTAGCTTGGCATGACAGTTTGGTGTTACTATTTCCCTAGATAAAGCACAATAACTAGCAAACTTCTTTAGTGCAAATTTAGGACAAAGTAACACAAACCACCTTCACTGATCACTGTTCATGTTGACAATGAAAAAAACTTGTAGTCTTGGGTTTGGTTTGATTTGGCTTTAATGGGGATGACAAATAAAAGTTATGGAGCAGGCTTCCCAGAGGGGTGGTCATGGCACCAGGCCTGACAGAATTCAAGAAGGATTTGGGCAATACCCTCACATAATGTGACCCTTGAGTATGGTCCTGTGCAGGGCCAGGGAGTTGGACTCGATGATCCTTGTGGGTCCCCTCCAACTCAGCATATTCTGGCATTCTGTGATTAACAGTTTGGACTGCTAACTCCTTAGCATGTTTCACAAACTCTTGGTGTTCATATGGGAATTTCAAGGTCATCATTCAAGGAGTCAAAATATTGTTTTCCAGGATGTCTCACACATTCTTGCTCCAACAACAGCTGCAGGAGGTGATTTTGGTGAACCCTCTGGTAAGCAGATCCCAAAATCTTCTATGTACCCTGTCATAAAACTATCTTTCACAACTTCATGCCTTCTGAATCAAGGAGCACTTTAGTTTCCCAGCTATAACCCAACCTTTCCAATCTTACATCTGCAGATGGTCAAACTGATGCTAGTAGGACCTCCAGTATGAATAAAGAATCTGTGGGTTGAGCTTTTGAGCAGATTCATTTCTGCAAACTACATTTAATTTGAAATATCTGCCAAGGCTTTTAAATCTCAGGCAATTTTTCTTTATCATTTCAGCTACTGAATGGAGGGTCATTTCAAGACACCAGTTTTAGCAGAAATCAATCTTTAGCCAGAATAAGGAAATTTGCTTCTGTAATTTAAGGTGAAAGGTTCAGTTCTTCCCAGTTTCTAGGCTCTGCTTCCCACAAGACAGAATGTCGAATAGCTATATAATTACTGACCATTTGTGCATTAATCTAGATAGAAAGCTGGGACATAGCACAATAAATTTATGCTTTTGAGATAAGGTTCCCCCAGGAACTCGATGATTATACATAATAAGTTGTTCAGTGCCACTTTCTCTTTGTCCCCCATTCCTTACCTGACAACATGAAGGAAAGATGCTGGCACAGATCCATTTTCACTAGCTTCTGACAGGAAGAAATTTTACTCTTCAAGATAACTTCTCTGCTGACTATTATACAAGAATGTTCTTGTATGTCTTCATTCCATAAAAATGAAAAAAATTTAGCTTATGTTTCTTAATGTAACCACAGTCAAGACTACTGAATGCAACTCATTAAGACCACTCTTTCCTTGTTATCATATGTGAAAAAAATGGAGAAGATCCTGTAAAGACAATTTTCATTCTGCACTATAAATCGGTGTTTATTATGATCCATTACTGTTCTCTCTAATCCCCCTTAGAAATTTGACCACTAGAAAATGTGAAAGGAGTAACAAAGCTCTTTTTTTTTTCTAAGAGCACAAGGCAAAATATTTTTAACCCTGATGTGATCATAAATATACATTTATGGATTTGCATAGACATTCATAAGCATTATCTGATTTCCTAATGCAAACCCCATGACAGCATATATATATATATATATATATATATATATATATGTGCATCAGCAGAAGAATCTCTCCAGCCAATAAGGAAGTAAATAATTGATTTTCTGAA
>JAOXXN010000395.1:108138821-108154097 GCA_026770055.1 Myrmophylax atrothorax
AATAATTGATTTTCTGAAGTGCATATGCACATGCTGCCTGCCTCAGGAATAAAATCAAAGTCTTAGATGTCTCCTACTATGTACTTAATTATTATTGCAGTTTTAAGGATTGTATGTATCTGTGACTGAAAGTGGTCTAAAACGTGTTTAGGAACTCAGGAGTGTCATTGTAATATTTATAAAAACAACTGCCAAATTCTGTGTAAATTTTCATAGAGCACGGGAAGGATAATTTTTTCTGTTTTCAGAGATATATAATAACACATATGGAGGAGGAGGAGTAGTAGCTTCTGGTGTTGAAGAAACCACCGGGGTTGGCTATGGCACTGGTACTGGTTATGGAACAGCTGGAGGAATTTCTGGAACAGGGGAAGTAAAAGGGTCAATTGGAGGAACAATAAAAGAGTATCGAGAAGGAGGAGTGAACATGGCCTTCCTAGACAACTATTTCTCTGAGGTAATTATTTGATATTGTTTGAGTTACATCTGCGAGCCTACTTATTGTTAGATTCTTCTCCCCAGGTTACATGGTAGAAATTCAAATTAACTTTACTTAATTTGAAACTTCCATCATATAAGACTGATGTAAAAGCAAAGCTGACCAGATGGTGGGAAAAATTACAACACTAGTAACACTGCTGGTTTTGAGCTGATGCTTGAGTGAATTTGATTGCTCAACAGGTTTTTTGTAAAACTGATGGACACACTGCAGGTACGGGTAGGAAGAAACTAAATTATTTCAATTTCCTAAGTCCCCACCAAATTCATATACTTTTCACTTTTTTTAGTGTATAAATAGATAATAACTTTGTAAAATTGTTCCCTCCTACTTCATTCACAGCCTGAAGTCACTTTAACTCTGAAAAAAATGTAACTCTTAAAAAAAAATCCTTAAAAAACTTTTTTCCGAATTTGTATTGCCATTTCTGTTCCCTAAATGAACTGCCAGGGACACCAATATGCAGTTTTGCAATTGGCAACACATGAATTAGCCTTTACATATTGTATAAAAAAAAGGTATGGAATTCACATGGCTTCATGGGATATATTTTCAGAATAGGCATGAACTGTGAGGCATAAATGTTATAATTCCGTATGTCACCAAAATATCAATGAACATATAAAGATTGCTGGATTTAAAAATCCAAACAAGGTTCACTGGAGAAGAGGACTGATGTCCTGAGCATGGAGTTCTCCCAGATCACAGTTTCCCTGTCTTGACCAGGAGCACTAAGTATTAATTGTCTCCATGGATTACTCCTCCTACTGACCATCTCAGTCCCAAAATCCCCGACTCTCCCTCCCAGACCTCCCCTTCCATCATTTTCTGCCTCCTCCAACCTCACCATGCAATCACTTTAAATTCTCCTCTTTCCTGATCAATCTTTCTGCAACTAATCCTGGATCCCCAACACCATCCTAAATCAGTGATCTCTTTCCAGTTCAAAATGAACTCCACCCTGCGCTCACCAAGTCTTCCCACTGTGGCCAATCCTCCATCCCATCTCTTCTATCCTGGTCTCTCCACTGCTCCTCTCAACAGCCTGCTTGACTCCCCTTTCTACCACTTTGTTCACATACTGCTGCCCAAAGAGAACATTCATCCACCCATCCCTTTTGCCCACAGTCAGACCAACTGAGAGCAGATAAAATTTGAGATGCTGAATGTTGGCAGAAATAAGAATAAAACACAGTAATGTTTGAATAAAACTTATTTCAAGGTTAAAAAAGATTAATGGTATAATTTGTCCTGTTGATGTCCTGTTTTTTGAGTCAGCTGGGCCTTACTGTGGTTAGGGAAACTGTGGTTTGAGTATTCATGGTTAAAAGCCTGATGAAAAGTCACTCTGTTCTTTTGTTCCTTGGGTTTGTTTTCTTTCATTTTTCTGTTTTTGCAAACCACAGAAAGCATTCGTGTATGCAGATGAAGATGAAGGTCGGCCAGCAAATGACTGCCTATTAATCTATGATCATGAAGGAGTCGGTACTCCTGTTGGCTCTGTGGGTTGCTGCAGCTTTATTGGAGAAGATACAGATGAAACTTATTTGGATACATTAGGACCAAAATTTAGGACCCTGGCAGAGATCTGTCTGGGCAAAGAGATCGAACCTTTCCCTGATGTCAACCCGCCCTGGCCAGGCATCAATGTCACCTTTCCCAATCCTGAAAGTGATCTAAACCTCCCACCACCTGGAACAACTATCGTTGTCAATGGAAGTGCACCTATGCCTCCTCCAGTTGGCACTACAACGGTTGTTACTGAAAACACCTACACATCTGGGTCAACCATACAGCCCCCAAGGCCAATGCCAGATCCTTTGCTCCATGGCAACATGATGGTGACAGAGACCTACACCTCCGGCTCCCCCTCTCTTTGTGTTGACCCTCTGCGTGCATCCAACGTCGTCGTAACAGAAAGGGTTGTCGGTCCTGCATCTGCTTCTGATTTGCGTGGCATGCTAGATATCCCTGATCTCGCAGAGGGGTCCAATGTTATCGTCACAGAAAGAGTAATCGCGCCTAACTCCCGGCTCCCAGCATCTCTGAGCATTCCCGATTTAGTAGATGGGTCAAATGTGGTAGTGACAGAAAGAGTGTTCAGGCCCACCTCCGGCATGCCAGGCAGCCTGATAAATATTCCCTCAGAGTTATCAAATGCCCACAATGTGGTGGTCACGGAGAGAGTAGTGTCAGGGTCCGGTATGAGCAGCCTGGGAGGAACAAGCCTCGGGGGTGCAAATCTGGGGGGCCTGAGCAGCACAGGTCAGATGCTCAGTGCCGATAGTCACCTTAGCCAGGCAATGGGCACAGCATCTCCAGGCACCTCCCGGAGACGAGTGACAAAGTACAGCACCGTGCAGTACTCCAGTCAGTAAGACCTCTGTTGGCACCCTTTCCTGCTGAAATTGCTGTTTGCACTGACACTCGTTAGCTGCCACAAGAATATTGTTATTATTTATAACTAAGAAATAGCGCTAAAATTTCAGGGATTCCTACTTGTGTGAGGATCTCTGAAGGGTGCCCCATTTCAAAGTCAAATGCAAGATTTTGTCAGTGAAGGGAAAGCAAAAGTTAGCTTAAATTTATTTCTTTCTCTCCACCTAGCACTACTAGTGTACAAACAGACAGTAATTTTTTTGGAGAGAGATCTGATTACAAAGTGGAGCAGTGAGAGAGGATCCTTGTGTGCACACAGTACTAGCATGAATTAATGTCATACAACAGAGTGTTAAAATATATGCTGCTGAGTGACCTCCCACAATAAGCAGATTTGGGTTAACAGCCCCTCACTGGCAAGAAAGGAAAAGAATGTAATTAATAATTAGTCAACTCAAGACTAAATAAGCACTTTCAAATGCATCATCGTTTTATTTTGCATGTAATTCAAGAAGCGCTACAAAACTGCACTTTCAACCATTTCTCCCATCACCAGCAATAGTTATAAATAATAATTATATGAACATAATACATTTTCACTGCTTTCTGAAGTTCTCAGTAAAACAAACACTCTGCCACAGCCTGCCATGCTGTTACTCTCATGGTGAGAAGCGTGACCAGCAATTCATCACAGCTCGTGCTGCCATTGACACTGTCACGCAGGAAGATGTTGGCTTCATCTTTTCTCCATTACCATTACAGTTTTGCTTAAATATAAAAGGCCTTCAGCGACAATCAGGAACTCTTAGTCAGATTTTTGTGCCAGACTTTGACTACCATTCAAATCTCCAATGTCAGGTTATATTAAGAGGGCTGTAATACACTGTGCCAGTTCTCTTTTTAATACTGTCAAGAAAAGAAAGCCTTAGAAGCTCTATGATGTGAGGAGGCAATAGCAAGTATTGTATCACTGACACTGGTAGCTGAAATCTTCTTGAAAAGAAAAAAACACTTGGAAACAACATAAATTTGCTAATAAGCAATGTGGAGAATTTTTATTTCATATGTCAATGTATTTTACATTGATATTTTGAAAGTTTATTTGAATGTATTAATTGAAAAAGTCTTTATGATTCTATAATCTTAATTAAATCTGGCTTTTATTTTCCCACAAAAAGAGCTCTACTGGACTCTGTTATTCTAGTAATATATTAATATGGCTTAGAATCTAAAGGAGCAAAATACTGAAATACAGTTTCTATCTCATTTTACTTCTGTATTATATGTATAGTAACCATAGTGTATGCAACACCACTTCAGTGTAAATAAAATAGTTATACAGAGGGACTAGCTTTTATTGCTAGACCACCAAATCAGTAGTTTACCCACAAATTTTACTTCTTTAAGCTCTGACAGACAGGTTAGTGAAAAGTTTGTGTGTGAACCTCCCAGTCTATAAAAGGGAAAGAAATTGTGTATCCAGACTAACTTATCTCAGAAGAAATGAATGACAAGTTTCTGAGTCTGATATCAAGAAAGGGGTTTTTTAAAAAATGTTTTTTGAAATGTGACTAGACCTGCTGTCAACAACAACCTCCAGTGCCCTCCAAGTCAATGCCACTGGCATTAACACCAGTAATACCCAGAAGTTATGACCAAATCCAAGGCTACCTTGAGAAAAGGTCCCTTCCATAGCTTCAAGTTATCTTGTAAAGCAACTGAGCATGTTAAATTCTCTTCCCATAATATCTGTAGTATTGCTGGTCTTGCTTCTTTCTGTACCCTTGCTTATCTCAAGCATCACTAAAGTTGCATTGACAGAGGGATTAGTCTCTCCTATAAGTTAAGTACCAATTGTAGTTATGGTTCCTGGAACCATTCTTTAGAGAAGGAAAATAGGTACTAATATATAAAGCTATATCCTTTTGTATCTGGAGAACTTGTGTGGAAATACACTAAAATGCTGACAAGCTCCTTTTCATTTTAGTAACCACCTGTTTGCATAAAAACCCCAAATATTTGAATATGTGACCTTCTGGATATTTCGAAAACCCATGCAATATAGCCAAAGCCCAGTAGAGAAACTTTTTAATGTAAAAAAAATAGTGTAAATATTTCCATAATCACCTTATGCAAATAGAAATATTTTTCCTAATTGTGTTCAAAGTAATAAAACTGTCTTTGGGAGCACAAGCTGAATTCCTTGAACAAGAATGGTGTGTGAAGTATGAGTGTCTGAACTGCAGTCTCCTGCATGTCTAGAAATAGAAAGGGGAAGAATTAATAGAGAAAAATTATTGTTTCAAAGGACAGATCTTGGTTATGTAGTGGTTGTCTACTTCTAGTACTATTTTTTACCAACTTCTTAATTATCAACTCCTACTTAATACAATTTCTTGAAATATTTCTAGCATTTTTTAATATTGGTTTCTCACATTGAACAGCAAATGCATTATCCCTCAGTGCATTTCCAGTGCACTTCTGAATGTTAATTCCTACTGCTGTGTAATTTTTACAAACTTTCTTAAAATTGTTTTCTTAGTAAAATGAGGACAGTTTTAGGCTACTACAAATTGAGGAAGAAAATATTTATCTAAAGATGTGAACAAATCCTCGGTTCATTAAATATTCTCTGCAAATTCTTTTTCTGTCTTTATTATTAAAAAAATAGCATATTGTTTAGTCCTGACTAGCAGACATTAGTTTTGTTTCTTTTCTTCTAGTTGTAAATTAGAAATCTGCTTGCTGTCTTACTTTTAATCATGTTGTTTAAAAATGGTTTGAAGGAAAGAAAGACAGTACTGATATCAGTCCTGCTCTAAATCATTCAAGCAAAAAACTTAATGAAGTGTAAGCAGCTTGCAACACCAAGTCTATGACTTTCTTATTTTTTTAACTTGGGTTTACTTGGGAGCAGGATCCTACAGTTTTAAACAGGGTAAGTGACATCTTGGCATGATGAAAAATATACTGCCATAGAAGGAAACAGAGCCAAAAGCTGAGGCTTTCATTAGATGTCTATCTTGGGCATACTGCTTAATTTGAACTGCAAGTTTCAATACTTTTCACTCTGTCCTAATTTTGTGGTAATAAATAATGCTTTTAAACTGTTGTGAGTAGCACCCACTATGTGCAATATGAAAAGACCACACAATTTAATCAGCAATAAAAAAAGTCTACTCTTTTGCTTGAATTAAAATAACTGCATAATTCAAATTATTCTCACTATTGAGTCACCAAATGCATCATTTTATTTTAAATATAATTAATATTACAGTGGTTTTGTGTTATCATAAATAAAAATATTAGAGATTTGGTTGTAATAATTTCTGAATGGCACTGAAAAAATACAATAAATGATCATTTGGAACATTATGTTTTAAGTAGAGTGGCTCAGGATATTTATTTCCATTTATCAGCAGGAAATGTAGTTTCCTTAAAACTGATGGTTTGTTCAGAAAAAATCTCATTCTCATCCAACACAATAAGTGTTGATTTAGGAAGACAGGGATCCCAAGACAAAACTATTTCAGGTGTCAAATTGACTAAGACACTTTGTTTTAGGTTGTCAAGCAGAAATTTGTGTCAGGTCTCACAAGAATTACAGTTTTATTTCCTCAACACACCATTCTCTGAGTTGTTCTCTTTCTTTAGGTGGCCTTTTCTGTGATACCCTTCTGTCCTGCAACTCTGAAACAGTGCTTCAGAGGAGCTATAGATTAATTCCGGAGCACAAGCCTCAGAGAAGAAAGAGAGCAGAAGGCACTAGAAACACAGTATTTGGTCAGCACAGGCATCACCGGTACATTCAATTCAGTGAGTAGTGGTCAAAACTAGTTGAATGAAGCAGAAGCACTCCGGTTCGAAGAGTAAAAACTGAACATTTTGACTTTTCAGAATCAAATTTCTTTCTAATGTTCCAGGAACAGTGTTTATGATAATAAATATTTTTGCACAGAGATTTTTAAGAAAGGGTTATCTGAACTCAGTAAATTAATACTTTTTTAAAAAGAATCATGTATTAAATAAATGTCATCTAATCTACTTTTTATTTTGCCTTAACATTTTGACATCTTTTTTCCTCATTGTTTCATACAAAATTATTTTTGGCACTCACACATATTTCAGATAATGATTTAAGTATCTTTTTAGGAAGTTAAGTTAGAAAAAAGGTTTGTCCATCTTCAAATTTATAGCAAAGACATTGCTATTAGTCTGATGATACTCCAGTTGCGATGCAGCAGAGATAATTTATCATTTGACTTTGGTGTTTTGCAACCTGCTTAACTGAAAGTAAAGCAAATTATGTGAAAAAACACTAGTTGTTGTGCTCAAGCAACTTTAGTTCAAATCTATGGGAGCACATGTACAAGTTAAAAATGGGTCAATAGACAAAGTTATCTCATATTCCAAGTGCACTGAAATTTTGTAATTCAGTGGATACAGTCCAGTAAGCTATAAAATGGAACAGTCACAAAATGCCTGTTTACGAAACAAAAGCTGTTTAATTTACATCCATCACTTACTCTGCTTCTGATGTTCATGATACACTGCAGGGCCACCTGTGAATTTACATATCTGTTTAACCCTCTAAAAAAATACATTACTTATAGGCTTTTTTTTCCATCTCCTTCAATAAAGATATGTTTTAAACCAGTCAAAATCTAGGTAAAATAAATAGTAATTTTGTACCTGCAGGCTTTGCTTTTACAGTGATCCAGTAGCAAAGCTCTAAGGTGAGGGTCTGTCTCTGTGCCAATCACTGTAGGCTCAGGTTGTCAGGGAGGTCAATTGTGACACCAGACCAGGACTCAAGACACAAAATCTCCCCAGGACCTTGGTAAGTTGCTTAATTTTTCTGAATTTTCACTAAATTGTTTTTGAAATGGGGAATGGCAATTTAATCTCTTCCCCTTAGGAATATGATTATAAATACACCAATGTTTGTAAGATGCTCAGGTTTTATGGTGTCTTGGTAATACCTATGGATACATTGCCAGCCATGTCCCTGTAGTACCTATGCAGAGGACACTTCTCAAGTCTTTGATGCTGAATGTCTATTAAAATGAATGCCATTTGACTGTAAAATCCACTCTAGATCAAATGTTCATATACAAATAGCAAAGCAACAGCTACTGGATATGCAAAACGTATTAATACTAGTAGGAAAGTAATGCTTTTCTTGTGTTGTTTCTGGGTATGTACATCTATCTGACTTTTATCTCCTTGACTTTCTTAGTTAATATATTACTGAATAAAATGACCGTGGTAGGCTGTAGGTGCACCATCAATAGCCTTAGAAAGGGACAGGAGAAATTTATGTGTAACAGGTCTATAAATATGAACTAAATAGACTCAGCTGAGTGAGTACTAGCAGATGGGCTGCAAACAATGGCCAGGATGGGACATATTTCCTAAACGGCCTCTCCCATTGCCAATCTCAGAGACAGAATGAAAAGAAATACACCCATTTGTATTCTAAGTCTTACCAGTTGTGCTCCACTGCCATGCAGAGGGTGCTTTAAATTCTATTACACCTAAGTTCAGAGTTTAATCTAAAAATTCAGCAGGAGTATGCTGTGAGATGCCACAAGAGGTTGCCCAGAGAAGTTAGTTCCAGATGGTTGCCCCCACCCTGGAAGTGTTCAAGGCCAGGCTGGATGGGTCTTTGAGCAACCTGGTCAAAGGAAGGTGTCCCTGACTCTATTTGTAGGGCTGCCCTCCAGTAATTTCTCTACCAGTTTATACTTGTGTCTGGCCTTACTCCATCCTAGGTGCAGAATCCAGCATTTCAACCTGTTAAATTCACCCCATTAATCACTGCCAAATGCTCAAATCTATCTACATCTCTCTGCAAGGTATCCCATCCAGGGAGGTCAAAACTAGATGACCCTTAAGATCATAAGATTCTAGGATTCTACATCCCTGATCACTATGAACAGCCCTTCATTAGCAGCCCTTCTCAGATCACCAGGTGACACTGAATAGAAAAGCCCAGTGGTTTAAAGGATTGGCATTCACAGCCCCATCTAACTTGGTTTTTATTCATATTTGCCTAATGCAAATGGAAACAGAATGGACCTAACAGAAGATCAGTTTTACTGCTATCTTTCCTGACAAATGGCCATCCTAACCCTAAGAACTTCCAGTAAAGAGGGTATAACAGCCTCCCAGTTGTATTTTAATTACTACTGAAAAGTTCAACTGATAGCTTACTTAAACCTTCATTTTTGCAGTTTGTGATCCTCTTTAAATGCAGAGAGCATGTAAGTCCTTTTTAATGTATCTTTTAAAAATCATGGAATCATAGAACGAATTGGTTTGGAAGGGCTCTTCAAAGATTATCTAGTTAAACCCTCTGGGCTTGTGGTTCATCCTGCCTTACTGAAGTTTGTTGGACTGTGTGAGGACATGGGAACCAAGATTTCCCTTTTATCTTCAGATTGGCCACTTTATTAGCTTGAATCATGTGACCCTTTCTGAGTGTGCCCTTCTCACTTTATAAAACAAAGACATAGAAAATTTAAGAAAATGTATACATATTGTGTCTTGAGGGTTTTTTTCAGCTTAGAACTATGTTTATTAATGTATTACTGTTTCATTATGACCTGATCTAGTTGAAGATGTTCCTGTCCATTGCGTTGGACTAGATGACCTTTAGATGCCTTTTCCAAACCAAACAATTCTATGATTCTATAAAAATCTGAAGGAACTTTCTCTGTTATCACAACCAATCCATTGATAACTGGCAATCACATTATAGAACCTCTTTTGTGAACTGACTGAAATCTGCCAGAAAAACAGCTGAATTCTTGTCCCTGCATTTTCCAATCAAGATACTCCAACCACCCCAACTGAGAGTTCACCATTTTTCTAATTTCCAGCCTCAACTTCAGATCATTTGATAACTTGTTGTTCTTCAGTATTAAAATGGGCCCTCTTTTTATGCTAAGCCAACCCCTTCTAAGGTTACCTATTGACACAGTGCAGAGGCACAGACAGTAGCCGTATATATATTATATCATATACCTCAATTGTGACAAAAAAAACCCAAAACTCTTCTTCTGGGACTGGGAATGCTACATTCCTATATATACAATCTCTGATACACTTACACTGACACTGACACTTACACTTACATTGTACCATTGCAGCTGATACTGGATTTGACAGATTAAATAAAATCAGCAGAGATTGCTTCCAAGGTGCAACTTTTCAAAATTATCTTTCTGCTGAACACTGTTCAGTTGCCCAGCACTGATGAAAATTCAAATACCAAAAAAGGGTTAATATGTCTACTTACTCAAAACACAAGTATAAACTGGGAGAAGGCTGGCTGGAGAGCAGCCCTGCAGAAAGAAATCTGGGGGTGCTGGTGGGCAGCAGGCTCAGCATAAGCCAGCAGTGTGTGCATCCTGGCAGCCCAGAGGGCAAATCCCATTCAGGAATACATCAAACACAGCATGACCAATCAGTCAAATGAGGCAATTATCCCTCTGTGTTCTGCGTTGGTGTGGCCTCATCAGGAGTGGTGTGTGCAGTTCTAAACTCCAGGCCAATGTGAAGATCATTGAATGTGTCCAGAGAAGGGCAACAAAGCTGGTGAAAGGACTGGAAGGAATGTCCTGTGAGGAGTGGCTGAGGACTTTGGGTTAGTCTAGTTTGGAGCAAAGGAGACTGAGACGTGACCTCCTTGCTCCCTACAGCTGTCTGAGAAGGGGAAGTGGAGAGGGAGGTGCTGTGATACTCCCTAATATCCAGCAATAAACACATGAGAACGGCTAGAACCTGCACCGGAGGAGTTTCAGACTGGACATCTCTTTACTGAGAGGGTTCTCAAACACTGGTACAGGCTTTCTAGAGAGGTGGCTGTTGCCCCAAGTCTGTCAGTGTTTAAGAAGCATTTTAACAATGTCCTTAATAGCCCACTGTAACACAACTTCAGCCCAGAAGGTGTCGAGCAGTTGAACTGGCCTTGTAGATCCCTTCCAGCTGAACTATTCCATTTTATTCTGTCAGCTGCAATGGTTTATTTGTATCCACCTAAATGCTCTGTGGCATGTAAAGTTTCCCAGAAAGAGAGTGACAATACCCTGAAAAAAGTCTACAGGCAACTTAAGAGCAGACCCAGTTGCTATGCAGAGGAAAGCAACAATAGGGTTGCTCTGCCACTCCTTGTTTCATACACATAAAAGACAGTATTTCATCCTGTCAGACAGTAACAAAACACCTGTGTTCAGGGCAAGGATTTGGTCTTGCTATTTTATGGCTCCACCAATCCCACAGCTCACAGCTCAGCAGGCTTACTCATATTCACTGCTGCAACTTGCACCTGGCAAGCTGAACAACCTCGCCCCACCAGAAAAGAAAAAGCAGGCAGGCAGCAAACAGGAGAGTGGATATAGGGGAAAGAACTGAATAGAGAAAGGCAAGCAGAGAGCTGAGTGAGAGAGGAAGTAAAGCAAAAGAAAGGTGGGGCTTATTCCTGGTGGCTATAAGGGACTAAACTGCTTGAATTTGTTTAAGGAACATGACAAGAGGCATGAGGAATCAAAAACATAGCCAACGCACAGAGGAAAAACAATAACTCCATTCTGAGAGTGCCAAGTCTTTGCTTTACGGATCAAACCCTGTTGCTAATGTATATCTCTCCTCAGTCTGTTCATTTCCCCCGCTCCAAAAAAATACAGATGGTCCTTCCTGCAAGCACTTCGAAGCTGGTAACTGCACCTAATGCAATGGCTCCAGTCTCATGAGCTGTCTGGGTGTTAGAAACCTGCTCTGTGATGTGTATAATTTTTCACAGAATATGCATTATCTATTTGAATAACTAAATGTAATTTTGATATATTTATGCACATTCCTGATACACTTCTTTCTACTGGGATCTTTTCCCGAAAAAATGATTGGCATCTGGGGCCACGGTACAGTAAAGAATCTTTAAACAGCAGAAAAGATTAAAGACATAATTTCAAACAATGCAAAATATTTGTATAATAGCTTCATGTGAATCATAAATGAATTTCAACATTTCATTACTAAGAATATGCATGCAATTTTCCACCTTAACACCATTTGCTAGGTATGCACTTATCTAGTTTGGTTGAATCACTTGTCTAAAAGAAGAAACCGCATTTTTCTAGAAACAACAACAAAAAAATCCAACAAAAAACACAGCTGCAGTAAAATTACCTTTGCTTTTGTAAGAAACAGAGGTGGAGTTTGCTGGTCTGATCTAAGCATGTCCTTGTCCTCCACCCCAGGGAAGCCAGCAGTTTCCTGGCACTGCTGCAAGGCAATATTAGTCAGCACAGAGAGGGAGTGGCAGGCAGAGTTGGGGGCAAGGCAAGGTTTCAGGGGAGTCACCAAGATCCAGCCACTGCCTCCTACACCAGGGTGCAACCATAACTCACTAGAATACTTGTGCTGACAACTATTATTCCTGAAAGCAAACACTCTTCCTCCTGTGAAAAGTTAGGTTGTTTTATACGATAACATATTTGCTGTTAAAAGCTTATCAAGAGAATTTAGACAGATGTTTGTACTTTGAGACAAGACCAACCTGGTGCATGCCTCACACCTTGGCAAACCCCTTTCCTCATTAGGCACCAAGGAATGGCTCAGCTGCTTTTATGGTTTGAAAAGCAAAGATGAACTGTCTCTTTGTTCTGCGGTGTCAGTGAACTCTGAACTGTTGCTGTTTCCAGAGGGAAAACAAAGATCTAATGTTCAGTGGATCCTCCCATGCAAACTGACTGTAGGGGCAGAAATGTGTCCTGGTTGTGGGAGGAGAAGTATTTAGCTGCTGCCTGGTTAAAGTGAAGGAAAGACACAATGAAATTCAGCTTCAGTGGCTGCTGACACTCTTATTAACTATTTTAAAAACAAACCAATAATGTTTGACATTCATCTCATAACAGTAGGCAAATTATTTCTGTAAAATATAAATAATAGAAGATTTTCATACAGGACAAGTAAGTAAAAAAATAAAGAGCCCTAAACTTTTTTTGATGACTGATGTTCTTGTATGATGTGCAAGACATAGCTGACCCACACTACATTTATAAGCAACATAAGAACAGACATCTAAGCTCTGGCAAAACAATTTGTAAAAGAGTTTTTGTCTCCTGTAGCCATTGAGGTCTGGGAAGAAGAGATGATTCTATTCACTCCTGTAAACACGTGGATAACTTCAAAGGAAAATCAATGTTAAAGATTTCTCAAAAGAAATTAAATTTACTTCTTACTCTATCATATCAGCGTTAAAAATTGTCAGATAGTTGTAAATATATATATATATGCTATCACCTTATTAACACTGTGTTGGATCGGCAACGAAAATCTGTTTCAGAATTGCACTAAGCAACTTGTAGACAAAGTTGCAAATCAAGATTCTTCTCTTATAGCCTTTTGATGTTAAGAAATACTTAACCATCACTCTAGGAAATATAATATACATCTGAAAACAGAATCCAAGTCTAAACCACCAAATTAAAAGGGGTGTAAGATGAACCCTCTCGAGACATACTCTGCCTCATTTATCTCAAACAGGAATGACTGAAAGAGAACTTCACAGTACTACCAACATTAGCTGCGTAGCTACATCAGCTGTTAAACCTGTACCAAACTACAACCCTGCCCTCGACATCCTGAAGAAGATCCTCAGAGGATCTCAGGGTGTACTGTTGTGTGAATGTACACAGTTCTGTTTGGTTACTAAGTGATTGGTCCAGCGCAATGATTTAGTGATTGAATGAAGAAAGAATATAAGGACCCTCAATACTGTGAATTTCACATATATTGGCTTGTTTATGCCTTTTGTTTTCAAATTAAGAAAAATATTTTGATGAAGGGGCATCAGCAGACTCTGTAAGTTGTGATATTCTAAGTAAATAACACAAAAACATACACATAACCTTTAGAATAACTTGTGATGTAAAGCTGTTCCCCTCACAATACTCATGGAAATTCTTGCAACTGACATCACACACAATGTGAAATTACTCATTGTGCACTGCTACAACATGTAATAAAGGGACATAATGTGATTGGAAAGACTGCCATATGGCTGGTTCCCCTCTCCGAGCCCTACCAGTATCATCCAGAGTATCACAACGTTCGGCAATCACTTACCACAACTGTGATCCTGGAAAGATTAAGTACGTAACTGGCTCAAAGAAGAGAGGATGAACGGGAAGCACACTTAATTGTTTCGTCATCATGAAGAATCAGCTATGCCTTCGTAAGCATCAATTAATCAGGTGTATCCAGGAAAGATCTGTGCCAGATAAGAATAGGAACGACATAGCCCGAAGCGCATAAAAATGAGGATTACAGGAATGGTAGTACTAAAAACGCTCACAATTTTATTTTCCCATGAGACTGCGCACCCCTCTCTCAGTTGCTCGTTAATGTATCAGGTATCAAGTTTGTTGTCGCAGCTGCCCTGCACGCTCCGGCTCTCTTCCCGTCACGGAAGCGGGGGAATAAACCCCGAACTTTAGAAGAGCTTGGGGCGCCCAGGCGCAGGTTCCCGAGGGCTGCGCTGGCGGCACCGCCGCGTCTCTCCACCGCCTTCGCGGGTGGAGCTCGGCGAGCCGGCGGACGGGACTCGCCGCCGCGGGCCGAGCGCCCCGAGGGCGGGACGGGACAGGACGGGCGGGGTTCGGGGCCGGGCCCCACTTGCCCCCTCTCCCGGCGCGGCTCCCGCCCGGCACACTCCGCCCAGCCGCGGATACTTGTGCGCCCCTGAACGGGCCGCCGGCATTTCCGCGGTGGGCGGCTGGAGGAGGTGACCCCGCGTATCCCGGGCAGAGTGCGGTGGCGATGTCGAGGGGTCCCGCCGCCCTGGGGCGGCTGCTGGCGCTGCTGGTGAGTCCGGGGCTGGCGCGGGGGGTTCCTCCGTACCGGGGCGGGACGAGAGGCGGGGAGGCTCGGACCGCCGCAGGGGGCTCGTGTGTGGCCGTCGGGGAGAGGTGATGCCGTCGGGGTTTGGTAGCCTTCCCACCACTGCCTGCCTGCGGCTGGGAACGCGTTTTATCCCTTTCTTTGGGAATTAAATTAAAGCCGTCGTCGTTCGACTGTTCGAAAGCAGGTGGAGGTGGAAAATCCCAACAAGCACGGTATCGGGAATGGGTGGGGTTGCCGAGGCGCCGGGAGGAACAGGAACGCAGTGAAAGTGTTCACGTTGCCGTCTTCGTGTTCAGCATGTTATCTGTACTAATAAATTGTAGTATCCTTTCAAGGGAATAGTGCCAGGAGGGAATATGAATCAAAAAGTATGGAAGTCTGTATCACCTTAGAGAAATTACATAAAATTCTTAACAATCCAGGACACTTCAGGCTTTCTCCTCCCTTGCCCTCACTGTTCAGCCATCAGCCTTTTGACCTTCCATTCT
>JAOXXN010000395.1:108155084-108169762 GCA_026770055.1 Myrmophylax atrothorax
ACCTTCCATTCTATGAAATACTTTTGCAGGCTAAAAACAACGACAGTCTCATAACAAACGGAGACCAAAATGCCTGGTTTGTTGGACTTGGACTGATGCTTTCTAGGTGTTTCTAGCTGGTTTATGACAGGCTCTCCATCTTATCTGCGGCCTTCTCTATTGCTTTTCACCTTTCCAGCCTGGCAGAATGCCTGCGGAAGTTGGGCCGCCACCATTCAGACCAAGGCGCTGGTGGAAGCCGCGCCCGGGGCTGTGCTGGGAGCTGCCGAGCAGCTGGGCAGGGATCAGTAATGGCTTATTGCATGGTCAGGATGGAAGGTGCTGAGGATTGGGACCCTGCTCCCTGAGCTTGAGATCCTGCAAAATCAGATTTGTTATCTGGAGACCTGTAGCCTGATAACGTTGATACAGACATGTGGTTGCCCACAGGTCAGCTGGCAACAGTTAACCCTGTTTTTTACAGCAGACGGGGAGTTTATCCTCATTTTGTCAGGACAATGGAAAACATGTAGCCTGCTACTTGTACAAGTTTTCATCTATTCTTTGTGGTAAGATTGCACTGGCTCAGGCTGCTGTTAGTTTTGCCTGAAGAAAAGTATTTTTCTCAATCCTCATCATCCTCAGTTTCAGATAAAGCTGGGGCCAGGTATGGTATACTGAGAGTCAGCTCAGTTTGGTGCCTACAAACCTCAGTATCATATAGATGATTAGAGCAAATAAGGCTGCCTTAGTTGGTTGGTGTCAGAAGAGAGAGGCACTGCTGGGTTTGGTAGTTTTGTTTTCTTGATTTGCCTTTTTTTCCCCTAATCTGTGCAGAGCCATTCATGTGGCAGAAAGTCAAGTTGCTTATTTGAGAACATCAGTTTATTGTCATTTATTTCTTATGAACCTTAAAAAACTACTGAAAAACAAAGCTAGTCTAAAAGTAGTGTCTTCTCAAAGCATCTTCTACCTTAGACACATCAAGAATGGTTAAATTCTTCCTCTCACAGTTTTTCCTGGAAATATCTCTCAGTGTTCCCTCCCTGCCTGCAGGCTGCATCCCTGTATCATCATCCCTGGGTACCTCGCAGAGGGCACAGCAGATTTCCCCAGTCGCTGCCTCTGACCCTTTTCCAGGGATGTTGGGGTGTGGTGACTGGTAGTGCACCCACAGGGTTGGGCATGACTTGGTGCATGTCCAGGGCACACGCCCAGAGCCATGAGCCATGCTGGGCGGGCATGGCTATCGAGGATTGTTAGACTGGGCAGTTTCTTCGTCATTTCTAATGAGCGTGGACATCATGTCTTCAAGACAAAAATCTTAAAAACACTTCCTGCATTTGAGTCAAGGAAGAGTCGACAGATATATATGAATCTTACCATGGGAGTGGCAAAATCCACTTTTTCTCTGTACGTCTTCCTCAGATTGCTTCACTGATATTTGGAATGTTAGACTCAGGCTGGGTATGATGAAATTCAGGCCTGAGCACATTAGATCAGTACTGTAATGTCAGATCCAGTAGCAGTTAATTTTCAGAAGTCATAGAAACAAGTTAAATAAAAAATACCACAACATAATGCATAGTTTTACAAGGAGCAAAGGTGAGATCATTCAAAGCAGCCCAACCTCTATTGCCAGTAACATGTTGAAACATGGAAAAAGCTGTTTACAAGCATCTGTGCATTGATTCAATATTTTAATATGGTTTCAAAAAGGGAGGGAAACCAGCTATGGTGAGGTCTGAAAGCATCTGAGAAATACATAACATCTAGTATTTTATCCATCCTATTGAACTAAAGTGGTGTGTTATTTTTGATACCAGACTTTGGAATAAAGTAAATCTGTCCAGGAGGGACAAGAGGAAAACAAAAAAATGCAATCTGAAATCACAAAATCCTGTTTTATCATTTTTGAAGGGAAATTAAAGAACTGGGAACTGAGAAAAGACAGTGAGTAAGATGATAAGTTTGCAGATACATGAAGGGTAATTGTGAAGAAAAGGGAATTGCACTGTACAGTGAGAGCATTGTCAACATCTCGATATAGGTGTTTGAGTTTCAGTTATGGTAAATGGAGATGCAGTGGATGCTGAGTGCACCTGTTTGGTTTGATCAAATTGTGCTTTCAAAGCAAATCTGCAGAGTGTGAATCACATCTCCTCTGGGTGAAACCATGTTGGGAGATGCATCAATCTACTCATGGGTGTTCGGTCTGTGAGACCAGGCTAATTGTAGTCTGAAGGAAAACCATGAGAGCATGGGTTGTGTAATGTTGAGTTCTCAGCATCAACTGCTTTGCTCTACAAATCCTCCCATATTGGGCTTACAAATTAGACATGCAATCAGTATTGCCCAGAGAGAAATAGATATGGGCTGGTTTGGGGACAAGTTGAACCACGCTGTGATCTCTTTGTCAGTATTAGCTGTAATTCTGCTGCTTATAACAGAAGTTTAGGCACTTAGCGTTTATTTATACATGTAAATTTCTGTGCCTTACTCTGAAACTGACAGCAATATGGTCAACTTGCAAAGAGCTAAAAATTAGGATAATAAAATGAAGATGATAAATTAATGAAAGCTTTCCATCTGTAAGTGTATAGTCACCACCGTAGGTTAGTGAGACCAAGGGACCTCCATCACTCTTTTTTAAGAACAGGGTAAACAGTTGTCAGGAAGCACTTGGGTGAAGTTTGTCCTGCTGCAGGGCCAGGAGATATACCAGTAGATAATTTTGAATGGTGCCCCTTGACTGCTTCTCTAGGGTCTTCCCTTGCCCATCGTCTTCAACACCAATCTGATGCACAGGAGGTGCAAACTCCAAATCTCCCATCACACAGCATACAGCCAAGACCACATTTCTAGGAATTACTGTTTCATGGTGTAATATATACAGACACATACCTTCTTGGTTACTCAGGCTTTATATCTTTACAGTTTAAGCTGTATGTTGAAAATCTGTCCTTTAATCATTTCCTGAGTATGCATGAGCAGGGATTTGGGCAAGAGCAGCCTGGCACTCCCTATACACAGCAGTCACTCCCTTCTTTCCCTTGCCCTCTTGCCTATTAATGATGCTTTTCTGTGCTATTTCATTCCAATTTTGTTACTTCAGGCCTCAGATTTTCCACCTTGTTTTTTGTAACCATTCAGTTTTCTTCTGACAATGCATTCTCAGCTCTATCATCAACAGGTGTCATCAGTAGATGTCTGGGGTTTGTGCCAAGGCTGTGATCCACAAAAAATGACAGACAGAGCTTTCCTACTCTTTACTAAGTCATTTAACAGAAGGCAGCTGTAGGATATTAAAAAAGGGGGGGAAATTTTGGAATTTAACACCTGTTGAATATATGACATTTCACTTGTCCTTGAAGAAAATATTACTGAAAAGTACTTTTTCCCCTATTTAAAATTTTCACAACCATTAAAAGTTTTCAATTCAAATGTGGGATCCCTTTATATATTTGTTCCACATGTATTTATGCATCTTATAAATAAAATTGCTGGTTTTTAAACAT
Source organism: Myrmophylax atrothorax (assembly GCA_026770055.1). Lineage (NCBI taxonomy): Eukaryota > Metazoa > Chordata > Aves > Passeriformes > Thamnophilidae > Myrmophylax > Myrmophylax atrothorax. The sequence goes on from JAOXXN010000395.1 coordinate 108,158,582, forward strand.
TTTTTGTAGGTATCTTCTAAGTCCCCTATGAGGCTACCTGTGGACTTGAAAAATGCAAGAGCAGGAGTATTTTTTACTATCTTAGTATTAAACTATCATGTTTTGAGGCACATTTGCTACTACAAAAGCAAATTGATTTTTAGTTCTCTTAATGAAAGATTTTCTGTTTATAATGACTAATGGAATTTTCTACACTTTCTTGATATGCATCTCAGTTTCAGACACTTTCGTTCATACTGGATTCTCAGATTTTCAATACAAGCAAACTTCTCACCACATCCCTCTTATCTCCATTCATTTTTGAGACAGAAACCCTTTTCCCTTCAGTTTACCAGTAAGAACAACCAAGGATGTTTCCAATGACTTCTTGAGAATTATTCATAGATTCACAGAATATGCCAAGTTGGAGGGGACCCACAGGGGTTGAATCCAACTCCTAGTCCTGCAAAGGACTATCCCTGAGAGTCACACCATGTGCTTGAGAGCATTGTCCAAATGCTTCTTGAACTCTATTAGGCTTGGTGGTGTTGCCACTTCTCTGGGGAGCTGGTTCCAGCATCCAACCACAGCTTCCAAAGCGTTGCAGCTTGTGTTGGAAAACTCTGACTATAAAGCAAAATTATTCTGTCATTCTTGCTGGTATAATCCCCCTCGTCATAAAAATAGATTTCGAAAATCCATACAATTACAGCTTAGTCTGAGGTGTAAGATCCTGTAGCCTTCATAATGCATATCCATTAGGGAACTTACTGCTTGCTAATTTTTGTCTTCAGAATATATACATTGACAAAATTACCATTTGAAAAAGAGTTTTGTTGTGCAAGTTGAAACAGAATTCTGCTACATTGCTGAATTGCAGTCCGCTGCATTGTGTGGGAAAGAGATAACATCTTAAAAAAAATAAAAATAAAAAAAAAAAGCTGTCATCAATTCACTAATCAAGGCTGAGTCAGAGGGAGGACTCAAAACCAGTCAAAGATAATATAAAGAAATACTCCCTGACTTCTCTGAGTAGAAAATCATCTTTTCTGAGCCTGCTTTTCCTTCAGCAGTACTGTGTCTAGAAAATAATCACCTGAGTTGCAAAATTTAGGTAGTAATAGTTTTGAGAGTGGTAAAAGTATTCTCTGCCTATAAAAAGGACAAAAGCTCAATTTGTAGGTTTCACATGCTGTAATAGGCTACTTCTTACTTCCCAATGCCTACATTTTTTTGCAGTTTGAGGGATGTTGTTACTGACAGAGTCTTTGATCCCAGGAGAGTGAACATAAACATGGGATCTCTGATAATTTGGCTGAGGCTCCAGCTCCTTCCAGCTAGGATTCGATACTGAACTGAGGCGTTGAAGGGCATGGCATAGCACTCCTGGGCTATCCTGATGCTTGAAGAGATGGGCAGTTGCAATACTGGAAGTTGGCATGTAAGGTTTTGTCAGAGCAGGCATGGTTTTCTTACTAGCATGCAAATGCCTCTGCCTTGTTTAAATAAGCAATGTGTGTATGCCAGTTATCCTCCCGGCAAGGTGCTAAGTCATGTTTTGGTTAGTCCTCGCCTTAAAACGTTATTTATCCTATTTTGTTCTCTGATGTGATTGATAACCCATCACAGCCACAAATCCATGGTTTGCCCAGAAGAGGGAGCTTCTCCAGAGTGCTGCTGTAAACCAGCCCTTGCTTCAATCACTGGCAAATTCTCATCAGTTTGGAATAATGAAGCATTATTTAGCATTAAAAAATGCATGTTTAAAAATTACTATAAAGTTTGCGTTTATCAGAAAAAAATATTATTGCTTATAATCTGTTCTGTGCTGGAAGAAAAGTACAAAATTAATAATTATATAATTATAGTATATGTTTTTAATGTCAGTGGTTATGGGCGAATTTTTCAGAAGCTCTTATGGGTAAATAATAAATATGAATTTATAGAGGTCAGAAGCCTTTTTCGTTTGGCTTTGCTGCTCTTGTGAGGGAGGTCATGTCAGTTAAGTTTTAGTACCACTAAAGTGACATAGAATTACTAATGGTTATCATAATTTCCATTGCAGATCTGTTTTAATTGTGGAAATGGACTCTATGTGAAGGTAAGATACAATGGAAAACTTCTTATTTATCACTGCCTAAAGAAGAGTTCTCTGAGCAGTGTCAAAGCGATGCCTTACTTGAGTTGATAAATATTTTGAATTTTACTATTTTTACATTTTCTGAAATGTGAAAGCTTCATAATAGATGAAGAAAAGGAAGCCAAGATTAAGTGAACAGATTCCTACATCCATCGCACTGAGTGGCATTGAGCTTTGAGAAAACGTACCCTAAAATACTAAGTTTGTAGATAACTACTATGAACTCTGTAAATGAAAACAACCACTATTTTATTGCATATGTTAATTGGAAACATTTTCAGATGTTAATCTGGAGGTCAACAGAGACAGCAGAGACTAAGCTGGATAGAAGGATGAAGGGTGTCATGCAGAGTGAGAATGAGGGGTAGGTGGGCAAGGATACGAGAGACATTGGGTGGATTGAACTGAAGCCTGCTGTTTCTTATATGCGGTTTCAGAGAGAAGGTTGAGTACAAGGCAGTATTGGTGGGTTGGTAAACACAGTGATAAGGAAAGATGGTGGTTCAGAGTAGCCTTAGTGCCAAGCTTTTTCCCACATCTGATGACGAGTGTTTAAATCTTCCAGAGCAGATGTATTTTCACCAACCCACGGTCATGGGAACTTGCTCATATATTTAAAGCCTGTCTTACCTAATTCTGTCTTGATGCAAAGACTAATGTAGTTTTCTTCTTCAAGTAACTTGAGGAGCATATAGCTCTTACATTGTGACTCAAAAAGCTGATACTGCACCATGATTTTGAACTTAGTAGCTATTGAAAGAGCAAAAGCTATTCAGAAGTCTGGGCTACAGTAGCAATGAAACTTTTATCTGAAATGGCTAAATGTAATGCTGACATTCAATCTTGTTTTTCACAGGTTTATAATCGAAATGAGAGAAGTGGCATGTTGTCTCATCCCAGCAGCCTAGTCAGACAGAAGCGAGAATGGACAGTCCCTCCGGCCTTCATACGGGAGGAGGAGGACAATTCCTATAAGAATCCAATTGCTAGAGTAAGCCCAGAAAAGAGTTAAATACAGAGTACACATAAAAATAGAGATGAAAATGTAAAATAAGGGTGTGGCTGTCCTAAACAGATGCACACGTATTTCTTTAATGTCAGTTGAAGATTGCCATATTTCCTTCAGTTTCCTTCCTTTCAGCAGATGAGTCACTTTGGCTCAGTCTCCCATCTTTTCCCAGTCCCAGTTTTCGTTAAACTTTTGGGAATGCAATGCCTTTGAGTTTTTTCACTCCACTACCCCTACTCAGCTGTGGTTGAACTTGCCAAGTGGGACCCAAATCTGCTGATGGTGATTGGACAGAAGGGTGCACATAGAGCATGATTATGTATGCCTAGTCTTTTAGGAAACAGAGCTAAAAATACCCAAGATGCCATCTTTTGTTCAAGAGTGATATGCATTTTGGTTCACTACATCTGTCACTTCAGCGTGTCAAGTGGCTGGAGGCAATAACTGGCTGTTACGCGATACTTGGGCTGCCCCTTAATGGTGATGCTGGCACAATACACATGTGCTTTTCCAGGTGTTTTGGGTGTTTGCTGACAGCAGAGAAAGTGTGTAATCTCTAGTCCATGCAGCCTTTTCTACCTGTTCGTCTCCAGGTCTGACCTTTCTTCCTCCACCCTATCACTTCTCCAGTTCTGGTCATATTCGCTAGTTTAGGTCTGATTTCCTAGGTCTGATTTCCTAGGTCATCTCCCTGCTCCAGATGTTTCTCATGTCTCGCTGCACCAGATCCTCAAACAGAACATGCAGCTCTTCCTGCATTCATTTCAACATCTCTGCAGTCAAGGGAGTGCAGTGAAATATTTAATATATGATGTTTAATATTTATTTTTGGTTTTTTGTTACAAAATAGCAAAAAAATATTTTTGTTGCACTTTTACACATGCTATTATTTACTGAGTGCTATTTAATCTGTTGTATTCCCACTAGATACATTCAGATCTTGAAGATACAGGGATAGTGGTAACTTACACTATATCTGGTCAAGGAGTAACAGAACCCCCTTATGGATTGTTTGTTATCAATGGAAAAACTGGAGACCTGAACATAACAGGAAGGGTGGACAGAGAAAAGACTCCAATGCTGCTTGTAAGTTGAAAATTAATTTTTTCCTTATAGATGCCCCCCTGTTCAATTTTTTTATTTTCTTCAAACGTGTTTGCTTGAAGTATTTTTAATATTTCTGGGTATTTGTGTGTGTATACATGTTTATATTTCTAAGCATGTATAATATGTTTATATCATGTCTAGATTTTGTTATGTGTAACATATGTATTTCTATTTTGCATATGTATTCATATATATACAGTCACTAATTGGGTTCACTTACTGTTTCTATCTGCATTTTTATCAGCTCAGAGGCCACGCACTAGATAAGAATGGGGCAAAACTGGAAGAGCCAATAGACCTCCCAATTAAAGTTGTGGATATAAATGACAATTTTCCAGTGTTTTCACATGAAGTTTTTGTTGGTTCAATTGAAGAATTGAGCGAACCAGGTAACTTTATTTTTAGATTTTTTTTTCACTTAGCTCTTTCCAACACATGCAAGGGCGCAAATGAATATGCATTTCACAGCAGTATATCTGCAGTAATAAGGGTACATTCTCTTGCTGCCATAAACCAGGTTATCCATGTCTGAAATCAAGTTTTTATTCAAGGCTAAACTGTGTGGTGTGATTGAGAGAGAGTGTCCACCTAAAAGCAACAGGGAACCATATTTCCTCTTCTGGAACCTTTGTTTTGATGTCAGAGTTACAAATCCAGGAGCCAGAGTCCTTCAGCAAGAATTGCACAGGAAATGCAATCTGCCTTTTGGCCTAGCAGTCATGGCCTGTTTGGGAGGGACTTCACTGTGCCCGGCTCATCCAAAGCCCTGCTTTATCCATGGGCTGGTGAGGTACTTTGCTGTTAAGCACATATGGCTGTGCCATAACCAACAAAGAACAAGTTAGTGCCCATTTTCCTATTGACATCAGTAGACATAAGAGCAATGGATTATTTCCAAGATAAGAAAAGCTGGAATAAAACAACCTGATAAATACCTGACATTGTGTCCATTTCAATGCCATGATAATCTGAAGAAACAAATTCTTGACCATCCGCTTGGATGAGGTATTGAGTAACGTCAGCAGTTTTTCAAGTCAGTAGCAGCCATATGTAGTGGCTTTTTGCATGAATTCCAGCTAGTGTTAAAACTTGGGTGTTGGATGCACCCTTCCCCAAAAGGCAGAACCCTGTGCTCTGAATTACAAAGAGATTGCTCCATGGGGACCACCATGTATTTTAAGTGAAGCTCTTAGAGGGTGTCAATACAGAGGAATTGTTTTAATAATGTTCAGGTAAAGGAGTTATTAGTGCTCCCTACAGAATAATGGGCAAGAGAAATGTAGCTCATTGTTTAAAAACTTACACTTTCTGCTCTGTGTGGTGTCTACATTTTTCTGTCAAGGTTATTGAGAAAATTCAACCTGTTTAACTGGTGCATTGAATTCTATGAGTTACAGATGTGTGGATACAATCTTTTCCTTGGCTAGAGGATAAACATGTGCCTTGTGGTTTTGGGAACACTTCTTCAGCTGTATTCATTAAATAAAGTCAAGAGCATCACACAATGGTGCAGTGCATCTGACAAAATTGTGTATTTCTGACATTGCAATAAACATATTTGCTAGTGCATGGTGGTATAAACAAGTACCATATTTTGTTTGCTTTTTCCAGGTACAATTGTAATGAGGATAAATGCAACAGATGCAGATGAACCAAATAACCTAAATTCCAAAATTGCTTTCAGGATTGTTTCCCAAAGCCCTAGCGCTGCATTCAGTATGGATAAGAATACTGGCGAGGTTCGAGTAGCAAAAATAAACCTTGACAGAGAGGTAAAAAACCCCCTCCTATTCTTATGTTATAAGCAGTGGTCTTCTGGTGCCCTTTGTGTCACCTCAGCCCTGCCTGCAGCATGAATAGCCAGCCCTCTTCTCATTCTTCACCTCCCTTGTGATTAAAGCCTTATCTGGCTGATGCTTGTTTTTCAGGGACTGGGGGAGGAGCTGGTGGCATCAAGGTTGTACTCCCGCCATCACCTACCTAGCACAGCACCAGCCCAATGGTTGTTGCTTTCTGTCCCTTCTGTGCTGCCAGGGCAGCAGTTACACAAAGCAGAGGGTCATTTCTTTCTGCTGGAGACCATATGGCAGACCATCACCTGCAAAGCTGCTGATTGCACCTGGATTTTTGTATTCTGCTGTGCAAACCGAGGTGCAAAGAGTTAGGACAGGTGCTACTGTGAAACAGCGTTGAATGCCACATACTGCCAGTGACATCACCTGTGCTTGCACATGTTTTCCCTGGCCAGCAGAGGGTGATGGGGGTGTTAGCTCTGCAGCTGAGGGTCGTAGCTCTGCCTCTAGCCCTGTCCTCACAAGCAGATGTCACTGGTCTTGTCCCTGTTTATGGCCACTGAAATTTTTTCCTTTTGCCACATAAGTACAGTCTAACTCTTTGTGGGGAAGATGCAAAAGTCCCATATCCTTTTCAGAGCCTCACTTCTACTCCAGCAAAGTCTGAAAAGTACTTGTGTGTGCAATGTACTTCTAGCTAGAGAGGAGTTGTAATCGACCATGCGATACACTACCATAATGTGATAGCCTTGAGTAAACACTTTTTCTTACCATGACAGGCACAAAGTAGCTATTCTTTGGTGGTGGAAGCAAAAGATCGTGGTGGTGCATTAGGTGGGAATGCTGCAACATGTTCTTTAGAAATCAAGATTTTGGATGTCAATGACAATCTACCTGTCGTTGAAAGTCATACAGTAAGTACAAAAATCACAATTTTTGGCATGTTCCTACACCTGCCAGTATCCCATTGCTTAATGTGACATTGTGCAAAATGTCTTGCACTGGTGAAATGGGATAAACGATTTCTTTTTCAAGAGTGTTTGTTTGATTACAGTTTGAAGGAAGCATTGAAGAAAACAGAGCAAATGTGGAAATTATGCGAATAAAAGTATTTGACAAAGATGAAGAATTTTCTGATAACTGGCTGGCAAACTTTACATTTGTTTCTGGCAACGAAGATGGGTTTTTCCATATAGTAACAGATACCCAAACAAATGAAGGAATTTTGACTGTTGTGAAGGTTAGTATAGATTTTAGACATTCTTCTTAAATATTAGAATCATTTATTCCATCTAAGTTGAGAAACAAATTATGTATATTCAGTCAGTATATAAAATGTACATTTACATGGTAAACAATCCTCCTTTGTCATATTCTTTGTTATGTATTCAGTAATTTTATGCAAAATAATAATATTGTCTAGCTTTTCCATTTTCATTCTGTATTATCTCAAATATATCCAGTAGGGCAGAAGTTCCCAGACCTCCCTTGTCCTTTGGGCAACAGTGCTGACATGCTGTAAACTTTCATTTATTTTTGCTTCCTGATCTGAGTTACTTTATGTCCCCTGGCCACAGATAATGTTGCAGGCAACACTTGTACCATGAGCCATGGGTTAGAGACTGTTTTATGAATTTTTGTAAGTTCAAATGATGAAAATATTTTCCATAGATAGAAATCTCTATTTTACAAATTTCACTTTTCCTTAGTCCACAAGAATTGAAGAGGCATAGTGCCCTAATTTCTTTCTCTTTTTTTTTCTTTTTTGCTTTGATTTCTGTATCCGAAAACTACTAATGGTAAAAAGAAAATTGATGAACATTGTTAAGTAAATTAATTGGTTCAAAAAAAACCCCATAGCATTGCAAGAACCAAGCAATTGAGCATTGATTCGCTGAAAGTACAGGCAGAACATATGGGTGGGACTAGTTGCATGTACCTTAAATTAGTTTTAATTCAATAATATAAAGCCATATTTATGACATCATCCATTAAAAATAAGAAGAGTGAAAAAATAACCAGTTAAAAACTTCTTTGCAGTGTAGGATGCTTATTGCTTAAATATTACTTCAATACTTTCATCCTTATTACTTAAATAAGGATGCTGCAGTTTTATTTAAATATTACATGTATGTATGTTGTCTAAATATATTTGATAAATTTCAAGTTTGGGGGTTTTTTTTATTTTTTTTATTTTCTTTATTGCTCTAGGAGTTGGATTATGAAAAAATGCAAAGCGTAAACTTGGGCATTGTTGTTACAAACAAAGCAGAGTTCCACAAGTCAATTAAACCCAGTTACAAAGCACAAACAATTCCAATCAAAATTAAGGTGATTAATGTGCAGGAAGGCCCTGTGTTCCCTGGTGGCACAAAAATTATTGGAGCAAGTGAGAAACTGCAGGTGAAACAGGTTATTGGACAGTATCAAGCCCATGATGAAGACACTGGAAAAATCGCAGAGCGCATTACGTAAGAATTTTTTTATAGCCATCATAACTGAGTATGTTAGAAGTCACATTTTATTGTAAAAATGTGCATGCTGAACCAAAATGATTTCAAAGGCAATAATTTTCTACTAAGCATAATTCACACTTTAAGCAGTATCATTATCATCTATTATGTGGAAAATAGATGCGAAAATCCTGCTTCTTTTCTTGTCCATGGTGAGACATGAGTGTTTGGCCTGAAGTTGTACCTTGCTTGCACAGTGTTTGTCATACCTGCCTAATTTTGAGTGTATTTACCCATCTGATTTCATTGTCTCCAGAAACATTAGGGAAAAACATGCAGAAGCATCTATCAGTTGGACAGAAAGGGTGTGGCATAGATATGTCTGCATGTGTGTGTTTGGATTTTGAATCATAGCTCTTCAGCTGGAATGTTATTGAACCACCACCATGGCTTTTAAAAATGGTGTACAGCAGAGTTGCATAGCCAAGGATGGAGCCCTATCCGTCATGCCTGCAGTACATCATGCCTGTTGAGAGGCTGATGCTCAGCTTTTGCTGAGCAGGGATGGAGGGGAAGAAGATGGTGACCAGCAGTGAAGCTCCCTCTCCTTTTCCAGTCTTGCTCCCTGAGTGTACTTTCTATAATGTCTCTACACCTAAATCTTGACTTTAGAGGGAAAAGCAGGTTTCAACATTCAGCATAGGTTTATAGCTGAAACAAATTACAGTTACAGAAGTGTCAGACCTCACACCTAGGGATTTGATGTCTGCTTTAAGTGAAGAGTAAATATGCTATGAAGCTGCTTTTTCTGCTGATGTTTGTTTTCCTCATTATAACTGTGTATATTTTTATATGTGATTTTGATCAGATACTTGAAAGGAAGAGATCCAGCAAACTGGATCACCATAGACCCAGTCACAGGTGAAATCCAACTTGCTAAAAAACTTGATTATGAATCACCTTATGTAGTAAATGGCACTTACACTATCACCATGTTGGGTGTAACTACTGGTAAGTTGAGAGGGTTTTGTTTTCACATTAATTGGTTTGTTTGCCTTTGTATAGCAATAGTTGGTTTAGCCTCCTATCTTTAGTTAGGCACTGCATGCAGTTTCCCATAGGCTCTGTACTCAGAGGAGACACGGATGACTTATTACCATAGAATGGGTTCCCAAGGTGCCTATTTCTCCTCTTTGAGTAGATGAAGGTGAATGTTTTGTAAAAGTTTTACAAAGGTAATTCTGATAGGAACATCCCTTGTTGAGGTGGAAATTGCCCATATCTCAGAATGACAATCAGTAGACTTCATAATCTCAAGTTTTCTTGAATGCTCAGCAAGAAGGACTCCCTGAACTTCTTGTGTATCTAATTGGAATTCTCCATTTATAATCTGCATGTTACTGTGTAATCATACATGAATTTTTTTTAAAGGTAAAATAATAAAACAGCTTCCCTTCGGAAGAACTTTGTCAATATGTTTATTAACATTGGGAATGAAATACTGCTCTCATAAGCTCCATGGAGAGCTCTTTCAACTTACTTCAACAATGCTGGTGTTTTGGAAAATATTAGGCTTTTATTTTAAGAGTAAATTTTTTGCACAAATCAATTTTTCTTATTTTCAAATTACAGATTTTCCTAGGAAAACAGCCACTGGCACAGTTCTCATTCAAGTTCAAGATGAGAATGATAACTGCCCAGTTCTTGTGAACCGTGTGCAGACTGTGTGTTCAGATGCAAAACTAGTTGATGTTACAGCTAATGATTTGGATGGTTACCCAAACAGTGATCCCTTCAGCTTTACCGTCATTGATGAGCCAGAAGGGACATCAAAAAAGTGGATAATTGCATCCAGAAATGGTAAGAAAATGTATTTTCAATTACTTTCAGTTCTTTGGAGTCCTAGTGTTGTAATTTAATTCCAGTCAAACTGACAGTTTGGCTAATTCAGACCGAAAAAAAAGCCACTATATGTGGAGTCAGGCACTCGCATTCTGCACCTTTCTCTCTAAAGGTTGTAAAAGCACCGTCATGGTCTCTGGGTTGCGTTGCCTTCCCTCAGCTGGACCAGCTTTGCCTGGCTTGATGCCTCATATGCAGTAATCAGGATTTCATGGGTAATACAGGCATCAAACTATCTCCTTCTTCTCACGGAATGCATGCAGTGATGGAGGATGCTTTTTGTTAAAACTGAGCTTGGAGATGTGTTACTGGCTGCAGTTGCTCTAACTTTCGAATACCTAAATTCGTCTGCACAGTGGGCCTTGAAAAGGAGAAATACAGTGTAACCTGTCTAAGGATTGTCCAGCATGATAGGAACAAAAAAGCAAGTCAGAAAGCATAAATAATTTTAATGAGTATTTCAAAATTATATGAGTATTTTCTTGTATTTCCATTCATATCAGCCTGAAAAATGCTCAAAGGAAATGCTTCAGGTGGATTGAAGGCTACAGAAAACACTTTTTTGCTTCTCAAACTCATTATTCTGCCTTCTGTAATCCTACAGCACAACACTGCAAAGCAATCAGCAGAGCCATCCTAATGGCTAGATTTAGGACCAAGAAAGAATCTCAGTTTTGGTCACCCTGCCTGCAGCCAGACTAGCAGTAAGTGTAGGGATCACAGCTTTTCCAAATAGGGTAGCATTGGCAGCTGGAAACATCATCTGGGCATAGACAACAAGGTGTCTGTGAGATAGCA
>JAOXXN010000395.1:108193101-108209248 GCA_026770055.1 Myrmophylax atrothorax
GACTAGAACCTACAGCCCCCGGTATTCCCAGGAGGTCTCCCATCCAAGTACTAACCAGGGCTGACCCTGCTGAGCTTTCGAGATCTGACGGGATCGGGTGTCAGGGAGGCATTTAACTGCCTATCATGTAGTAGTGAAGGGACCATAGTGCTGCCCTACAAACAGGGAAGGCACTACCTGGCCTCCTTTAGGGCAGAAGGCCTCATGCAGCCCCTCCATCAGCTTTGCATGAACACTGGGGTGATGAGGAGCAGAAGTCCATGAACTCTGACCTGGGAACTGCTGCTAGAAGGGCCAGTACAGCAATGATAGTTCATACTATAAGAACTCCAGATTTTCTTGGATTACTTTAGTCAAAGAACAATGAATTCCTCAGAGATTTGAAAAACATAAACCCAACCTCTGGAGGAAAAAAATGTCCCAAAAGTAAAATACAACCTAGGAATGTGTTAGTAGTACATTCTACAGCATAATGTGCATTATAGAATTTATAGATTTTAGAGTGAAGCAAGAAGAGTTTAGACTCATAGCATGAATATGAAGGAGTTCTATTAAAGCTAAGTCATTGATATGTAGCATTCAGTGTACAAACATCCAGCATCAAGGGATTCTTAGGACAGCTCTGCTACCAGCTGGAATTGCTGTAAGCAAGGAAAATGATTCCTCATGAAAAGTTGCTTGACTTCCACATTTCTTGTTCGTAAGCAGTGAGAAAAATTCCTCAGTGGCTCCATTCTCATCCAGCACTGGATCACTCCACTTGGAATGTTTTTTATAAAATATTTAAAATCATTATGTGGACTTCAGGTTTGGAACACAAGCTGTTGGGTGTCAGGAAGTCAAACTTCCTACCTGTTTGACACGAGTACAGGTAGCAGTTATTTTTCCTAACTCTAGCAGAAACCTGACTGGCTGCTGTAAGCCAGCTACTCCTTCACCCCCTGGACCCTACATACTGCATGACACATAGAGGGTCTGTTGGATAAGATCGTTGTTGTTCTGCTTGAGTTTGTCCTAAAAACACAACTGGCCTCTGCTTTCTTACCATTATTGATAAAGCATACCTGGATGCAGAAAAGGTCCTGAACCGTCCTAAGACCTAACAGCTTCTCAGCAATGGTATGTGGTGGGCCAGTGCAGATCAAGAAAGACAAGCTCTATGCTTCCCAGAAAGAACAAACATGAACACAGAGCAGAGATAGAATGCACACCTCAAATTCAAAAGAAGATATCGTAATAGCTGCAACTGTAGATCTAAAACAGTGGCACAACAGTCGCAGATGCAGCTAAGTTGTAGGCTCAGCTGATATTTATTTTATTTTTGTGCTACAAGAGGTGTTCTGAACCTAGTTCAGAGACTGTGAGCAAAGACTGCTATTTTTATCTGCAGCAAGTGTTGCATTCAGCTATTCACAAGCTTGCACTCTATAAAACTGAGCATGTATCTGTTGTATGATTAGACTCAGTCCTCAGTTCGGCTGGCAGTAGGTAAAGGGGGGTATAACCACAGAGGCTTAATCATCGAGAAGTATACACGTTGCCTTCATTCATCCATTTAAAGCAAAAATATGTGTTTGCAATTATGTAAGGCAGGCAGCAGTTCATGCAGAAAGCATATTGGAGAGTTTGTGTATTTACATATATGAAAGCATACAGAAGTTAGATTTTCCCTTACTATATACCACTGCCAGTTATCTCCTGTTGATTCATGTATTCCACTGAATTTCAAAGTGTACAAATTATTTTTGTCCCACATAGTACAAAACTAGACCAATTTACGTGCAATATGGTGAGAAGCACTAGGAATCTCTAAGATCCTCATATTCTTTATAGGATGCCTCCACCAAGTATTTCCTATCATGGCCACATCTGCTACATGGAAAACTAGCAAGAGCTTTTAGCCCAGGGAAGCCAGTGTAAGAGCAGTGGCTGTTCTACAAGAGCTATTAACTCTTTTCTTCTACTTGTGCATCACACTGCTGGTTCTGCAGAACAGAAGAGTTTAGCCCTTCTTCAAGTTTTTATCCTTGAAATGTTGCATATATTTTATTCTTGTTCCTAAAAGTTGAGGAAGAGCAAAAAGACAAGAAAAAGGAAACAAAACCCACGAGAAAATCCAGATGTTATCAGTGTATTACACATACAATCTGCTCTGTTCCTGCCCTTTTGAAATATCTATTTCTTTTTATCCCTGAAAAGATACAAGGTTATTTCCTGTCACATCCATTTTCATGCAGTACACATTTGTTTTTGTCAGACCAGTGACATTGGTAAATGTACTTGGAAGCTGATGCAAAAGTTCAGTGAAGCCTGTGGTAGATACAGGAACCCTGTTTATGAGATAAAATGATTAGTACAGCATTTCCTCAGAGCTTTTGGCAGGAAGCAGCCACCAGTTCAATTAATAAAAAGAAAGGCATAAATGTGTAACTGTCACTGTAACTTGGTAGCTTCCTGCTTAACAGCATGCTCAGGGGATTTTATTCTAGGGCAGATGAGGATCTTATTCCAGGCTGGGGCAGATTAAAATGGTCTGGTTAGCCCAGGACATGATAGAGTACAATGGCACTTATGGGAACACTAGCGACAATTCACATTGAAGCTCCTTCCAGGTGAGTCCATGTGGTGATCTACTATCTATACTGATCTCCACTAAAGAAAGATTGGTGTAATCCAAGTGACATTATAGGATGATTAGCCATCAACCAATTGCTAATTTGGCCTTGTGCAAATTTGAAGAAGCTTTTGAGAAGCCTACCCAGGTGGCCCTGCATGATGGAAAAACAGACATTTCCTCACACTTATTTCTATTCAGGTACCAAAATGAAGTGCCTTAGACTCAGCATTTTGCAATCTTAAGCAGCAAGATGCTGAGCAAAGTACAAAGCTGCAATAGCTTAGCAAATATATATAATCTAAGAAAAGATTATAGTTTAACCCTACAGAACCTTTTTTGGTCGTTATTAACTAGAGGAAAATTTTTCTTATTTGATCTAATTAATCTTTTGACATCTGCAGTCCATTGAGAATAAATTGACAATTTATGGGAATTCACTTCATTAATGTCATACACTCCCAAAAGAGTCTAGCCAAGACAATATGAAAATAGTGACCTCTGTTAATGTTTTCTTTGCCATCAGAAACATTTGCATCATGTTGTAGATTTACTGTGTACGTCTCAGTGACAGAAAGACACAAAAAAGAAATTTGTAATATAAACCACCTAATCATTTTACTAATTAATAGATTGACCTTTAAAAACATTGGTCTCGTGGCAGGTTCAAGCATCTTTCAGCCACAGGAAATGTTAAAGCATCAGGGCTTGCACAAGGCTATTCAATTATTTTTGTGGGTAAACTGAATTGTTGTGAGGTTTTGTGGGGTTTTTTTGCAATCACTTGTCTAGACTGATAGATTAGGATGTAGACATGAATACATATTAAAGCTGAATAACAGAAGTTTGTTTCCGAGGGATCACAGGGACTGTACTGGTAGCTAATGAAGTAGTAATGATCAGTGCCCAGTGACCTTGGAGTTTAAACACTTCAGAGCAAAAGCCTGCTGAGATGAGCAGCTGCCACGTGAATTCATACACTACAGATGCCCTAAAGCAAGAGTCATTATTTAGTTGGGTTTGTTTTCTTTTATGTTAGGCTATGTCCCAGGATGCTCCCTGGACATAACCTTGAAATGATTAAAAAAACTGTGATTTTTTTATATCCTAACAGTATACAATTCCTCAATTTTTAATTAACTGGCTTTGATTTAAAAATCAAATTTTTAATTAACTGGCTTTGATACAAAATAGAGATGATATTCTTATTTTTCTGTTTAAGATCAGTAGTGTATCCTTACTTCCCATTAAAATAGACAGTGTTAGAAAAAAGAAGTCTGAGAATGATCATTAAAACCCTAAATACACACATACTCCTCAGAGAAAATGAAATGGCAGCAGCAGGCTGACAAACATGTAAACACCACGCATACCTGAAATGCCACCATTTTTAATGCCATTCTTTACAAATTGAAGTTCATGCTCAAACATGAACATCCCTGGGCACATTTATTAATTAGAAAAGCATTATCCCTGGCTTTGCAGAGAGAGGAAATGTTATATAATTAGCAAATAGTGAAAGCAACAGAAAATTTCTCACTGGCTTCAAGCAGTTACTGCATTGAGCACTCTACTGACATGCCAGAGCTCTGCCACAGCAACTCAGCTGGCAGACACATGGAGTAAAACTCGAAGAATTCTTGACTCTAGTTCAGAAAATTCAGGCAAACTTCTTTGAGGTGTAAATCTCAGGTCTTTTCCTGTAAGCCCCTATGGAATGTTACCCCAGAGAAGTGAAAGAAGGTGTCACATTCAGGTCTTTATACTATAGAAAAGATTTTTTCAGAGCCCAGGCATTCATTAATTCTTTGAACAGTACTAGGGAATTCTATCCAGATTACTGAATGTCTTACCATCTATCAGCCCCTTTCATTCCAGTGTCACAGGAGAAGCTTACAGCTTTTTATGGTCAAAGTTGGGTATTCCAGCCTGTCTGAGCATTTTGTCATCTAGAAGCAGTTGGCTTTCTAAATAAAATCAAATAGAAGGGAATTCAGCAGAAAATAAGGAGCTTATCTATGTAAAACAAGCCTAAGTGTGTAAGACTACATGGAGGAGAGAGAAAAATACTGTAGCACAGTGGGAAAAATCCTTGACATAAAGAGTATTAGCGGGACATGTTTGCTCTTGACCTGAACACTGTAATGCTTCCAAACAGGGAACGTGCTTTCAATAGAAATAGGCATTAATCCTAATTCTTCAGAGTTGAACTTCAACTGATTTGGAATTCAGATAAGCCTTAAAGCATTCACATATTTGAGGATTATCTAAATTTTTCCGTAACTGGGGGTCTCATACTTCTTGGCTTTCATAAAGCTGAGGTTATTGTGCACACCAGGGACTCTTTGCCATTCTCTTCTCCAGCCCCTTAATCACCCTGTATTCTGGGTGAGCACCCTTCTCCTGGGTTTTGTAAATACCCTAGCCCCCAGATAGCCTTATGCTATCTCTGTATTAGCTATGTAACCCTATCTGCTTCTTCCACACCAGAATTCCTAAATATCTCTTTCTGATGAGTTTTCAGTCAGTGACTCTGTTTACCCTTTTCATACAAAAGGGCTTTTATGCTACTGCTCTGTGCTAAGACTCCGTGTTGCACCACTTTCCTTGCAGCAAATATCCTGTTAATGTCTGGGAGCTGCCCTGTTTCCTGCTCTTCATGGTATCTTCCCTACTCCCTTCTGAAGGCCTAGTTTCTCAGCCCCACTTACATCTCAGTGCTCAGCCCCTTTTCATTTCACCTTCTCATATTTTTTAATCTGGGATAAATTATTTAGTTTACAATCTTCAGAATCCCATTGCACAGAAAAGGTTTAACAGCAACAGACAACAGTCAATCAGCACTTGTCGGATGCTCAGCAGTTACCTAGCCCTTTCTTCTCTTCCCTCCCACAATCATGTTTTGATTCTCCATCGAGAGAGAATCATCCTTCTCAGCCAGTTGTTCCAAATTCTTGAGCCCTCTCATATAATTTATGGAAGACATTGCCATATTATGATACTAAGTTGAGGCTAACAATGGAAGAAGGAAAATCTACCCAGCATTGCTTTCATTAGGTCCACATGGGATTTTAATAGAATTCTGTATAAATTCTAGACTCTTCATGATCAGAGATATAAAAGATACTTTTTTTTTACCTTCTCACTGAGTCCACCTGTGTCTTAGAACTTACAGAAATAATCTAGTTACATGCAAAATGCATGCATGGCAATTCACTCATACACAAAGAATAATTTCTACTCAGACTGGTGCCACTGTTAATAGTCAAAGTATCCCTGTCTGGGTTATGTATGAAATGGTGAGAGTTGGGAAAAAACAGCAAATGAAGGACAAAAAAAAAAAGAATTTTGGAGTGAGAATTTTTCATGTTCCTTATGCACTTTAAAATAGAGTTGTCAAAAAGTCATTATAAAAGAGGGAAGCAAAGTAGATAATATGAACAGCTGAAAGATACTATCCCTGTAGACCTGATTTTTCAGAAGCTGCTACTTTGCAGGAAAACCTAGGAGAAAATAATTTTGTTTTAAAGTAATTCTTCCATAGGAGAGCAATTTCTCATGCAGACAACTGCCAATATAATTAACTCCTTGGCATTATTTCCTTGTTGAGCAGTTGATAGCAAAACACAAGATAGCCTACTTGCACTAGAATACAGATAATTCCTCTTCCAGACATACAAAGCTGTATTGCTTCAGAGAAATATTTACAAATAAGAGCAAAATAATGGAGAAAACAGTTGGTGCACAGATCTGAGAGCAGAATTTAATTTTCTGCATACAACCCACAAGTGTTAGATTGCAGCATGATTTGTTATTTTGGACACCTTGCATTGACTTTTCCATGCTGGCAAAGTGTGTGTAGAATGCTACCTATGTATCAGCCTGCTTTGCTGTAAGGACAAAGGGCATTTTCATCCCGGTTCAGGAGCTCAGAGTATTATAGATTTTTTTTTTCAAAAGTCAATTTTATTTGAAAAGAACAACTGCATAAAGCAGCCTGAAGGCATGAAAGTCACTGGACAATACCTTCCATGATTTCTCTTTAAGACCTTCATCATAGTCTTATCCAAGTTAGGGGGCAAAAGTGCTTTTTCTTAGAATACCATGAAATCAATAAAAAATAAGTGTGCCAGCTACTGAGAAGTGTAGACTGAGGGTTGTTTAGGACACAGGGAGAAGGAAATGTCAAACAGGGCTGTTTCATTGTTTTTCAACTACCACAAGCTACAGTGTGGAGATTTTTATGTGGTGCAGCTGAAGAAACCCAGCTATACCATGCCAACTCACCCAGCTGACTTCTCCCAACTTAGGCTGTGGCTTAAGTTCACCTCTGAAAAACCTCTGAAATATACATTTCAGAGCATAACAATAACATTCCCAGCATAATAAGGATTTGGCAACTAGAATGTTAGCCAGATGTTAACATAAGTTACCAGCCTATGATAGCTGCCTCGGCTCCTTCTGGGGTATCTCATGCATGAGAGGACTCATGGCACTTTTCTGATATCTTTAGCTTCCCAAGGGGACAGATTCCAGTGACCAAGAGGAGACCTCAATGTCTACCTAAAGATTAGGCAAGATGAATCATTAGGAACTTCTGGTGAGTGGCAGATTTTGTGAGGTCCTTTCTAAATTGGGTCTCAAAAAAGAAACATTGCTCCATTCCAACAAGTAGGAGGACTGCTAGAGAATGTGTCTCTCACCAAGGACTCTTAGCACTGCTTGATCCAGACAACAAACAATCTCCATCACCCATATACTGAGTCTGCATTCGTGTATCAGATCTGATCTGCAGAAAGCACTGAATACATTGAGAAGAAACAAGGGGCAGGCACAGAGAAGCCATTGGGATGTTATGCACAACCTGAGAGCAAGGTAAAGACGTCCTAGAACTGGTTGGATTTCTGGATAAACAAAGGTCATTTGCGTTATTTTGTGGAGGGCTTTCTACGAGTCTAATCTCCCCAGGCAAGGGTCATGTTTGTGTCCATTACTTATTTTCTTTGCTCTAGTGATCCTGCAGTCCTTTCATTGACTTCAATGGCAGTGCTATTCATGGACTGACTCTAGGATTGGGCTATTTACTAAGCAAATAATCAGAATCAGCAGTTTTGGAGTCATATGGGCACCCAATAAGCAGCCTGTTTTGTTGTCAGATTGGCTATAAAATCCCAAATCCCCTCAGCTCCTAGCTGCTGGCACCAAGACTCACTAACAGCAAACAGAATGGCCTTTCACTCTGTGCTCTTTGTTTTCTTAGCTGGACTGGTATTTTTCTCTGAAGCCGCACCACTGGTGAGTTTCTTTGTATTCAAACCCAATCATTACAAGAATGATAATCTAGATTTTCTAGATGACTAGCATCCTCCTCATCCATGAAATTCTGTAACCATCAGGCTTTGCTGCAATACTATTTTACTACTCTTTGGATTTTTTTAAGTAGCATCATCAGAATTCTTACAACTTTATTTTTGCCATTTGCCCATCTATTTTAATTTATTGTGGAAGGGTAGGGGATCTAGCAGATGTGACCTTTTTTCTGGCTGTTTTTGTCTGTTCATGACTCACATCCCACATCTTCAACAAAAAGGCAGCTTTACTTTCTTTGCCAAACAAGTGCTCTAAAACATTAAAAAATATTTTTGAAGTATGACTAATGATTCTTTATAGTATAATGAAGATTAAGAAAGGGATGTTCTTTCAACCTTAGGATGACATAAGTATTTCTTCATTGGTTTCCCTGGCTAACATACTCTGTCTGCACTTGTAAGAATTTTCTGTTTTCTTATTTGTGATCTCATTATAAAGGTATACTTTATAACATTTTCCTAGGGCCATATGCAACTCTAAATATTTATCAAGCAGTCTGTGGGTGCCTGTGCGTAATAAGGTTATCAGTATAAAGCTCTAAGATACTTGGCTTAAGAAATAGATGTTTGGGAACTAGCTTTGAATGGCTATTAGCAAAGAACTCAGTTTTAATTGAGTGGTTATTCTGCAATTAGAATCCATCTTTTCTTTGAACAAAGGTTTTTGCAGGACTGGTGAACAGTTCCTATACAACTTCTCCTCCTTTCCCCAAGGTCTCCCATGGCTCTGTTGATTCCAAATGCCCTCTTATGGTGAAAGTGCTGGATGCAGTCAGAGGAAGTCCTGCATCTAATGTAGCTGTTAAAGTTTTTAAACAGGCTGAGGATGGAAGCTGGCAGGACTTTGCTACTGGGTAAGTTGCGTGGTCTTATGGAGCCATTTTCAAGGGCAAACAATTGAGAAAAATTTTGACCTTTCCCTTGACTTGCATCTTAACCAAGGCTGCTTTCAGTGATACTCTTGACTTTTGCTAATGACACTTCTCTGAACCAGGTTTTCATTTATGATTGCAATTTTCTTCCTTTGGGGAAGCCAAAATTTCCCTGTGTTAGACCAGGTGAAAATATGAATGCAGTCCAGGAACACAATCTGTGAATACTCCTGTCAGATGAATAATATTTTGAAGTTACAGTACCTAGCAAATACATATGGAAAAGTTACATTTTGTACAAATGTCTATAGAAGAGTGGTTTTACCTTTTTGTTTGCTTGCTTTTACTTTGCTCACACACTTTATGGAATTAAACAAATACACTTAACAACTGTTGAATTTGGAGTAGTGGTATTTAAGGGGCAGGGGGGAGTTAGCATAGCAACAGCCACCTTTATTAAGAGGTTTATTTCAAAATTCGTTCAGCTAAAAAAATGCAAGAAGAGATACTAGCTAAAAATTTGCAAGAAAGGATGCATACTGAGGAAGGATTTAGGGCACAGAGACCTGGGAAGCATGTGATTTGGATTCTATATGAGCTGCTCCCATGATTAGCTTTGACCTTTTCACTCCTCACAAGTTTTTGGAAATCTAGGTCTTATCATGTAGTTCAAGAGTTGCAGTCACCAAACATAGCTTGCATGCAGCCTAGGTTGCAAATCACGAAAAAAAGACTGCAGCATATTTGAAGTGGTTCTCCAGCCCTCTTTTTTTAACTCCAAAATAATAGTTCATGTTCCTGAGATATTTCCTCTAAAGTCTGCATCTGAGAGTACAGTTTATCTCAGTCCAGTGTGTGTCCTAGGATTTCATAAACATCATTGTACAGACAGTGTAGATTTAACCTGGCCACAATATACAACTACGTTCCAGACAGTGTAAAAGAGGATAAGGGTTGCAGTCTAGGCTGGTGCTGTAGTAACTTAGCTGGAAAAGCACAGCTTTTTTAACTTAACTGTCCATCTTGCAACAGATGCTGGCAGTCCACATCCTATTAAGAATAAGCAATCATACTGTATTTATTACCCCACTCAGACAGAAATACAAGTGCTGTTCAGAAGGAATCACTTGCAGCATTTTTCTACCACCACTGAATGCAGAGCATCCTTTGCCTTGTGATAATCCCCTCCAGGCTCTGAATCACACACTGTCCTGCTGGCAGTCAAGGCAGCAGTAGCGCTGAAGGGTTTCCTTGTGAGAGCACTTGCCTTGAATGGCTACCACTTAATAACAAAAATAAAGAAAGTGCCATTAACTGCTGGTAGTGGGCATGCCTTTTCAAATGAACTCTTGTTTCCAGTTTCCCAGCTGTTCTGGATGGTTCATGTCTGCAGCTCTGGGTCAGCACCCATTAGGGAAAGCAGCATTCCAGCTGCACCCAAACTTTTTTCAAATTAAAACTTTTTTGTCTGGACAAAGATTTTGAGACATACACCATTTTTCCTTTTAATTGGTTTGTGTCTTGACTATCCAACTTGTAAGCAGAAGTATGTGGACTGCTAACTTGTTCTCTGAACACTTCTGCAGTACCTCAGCAATTCTGTTTCACAGTTTCATGGACACTTGCCAATGAGTCCTTCCTCCTTTTAGTAAAACAATATTGATTAAGCCTGGAATTACTAATTATACCAAAAGAAACCAGATGTGTTCACTTCACAAATTACCTGTGAGACATGTTTCAAATAGGGCTTGGATTCTCTGCAGGTTTAGTCTGCTCTGGATATAGCTGATTACAATTGTGTTGGACCAGTGAGACTTTTGTCAGTGTTGACATAAGAAAACATGGAAATTAGCATGCCATTTTCAATCCTGCTACCTGTTAATTTAAGCAAAAGTCCTGTCGTTCAGTCTTTTTCATTCACCATCATTAACCAAAGATAACAAATAAGCTGACAGTGACTGGGAAAAAAAGCTCTGATAGCACAAGTGATTCTGTCTCAGATAAGCAATGCTTTCTTCCCTTCCTCTCTTCCTCCTCAAGATTTTTTATTTTCTACCTACAACAACAAAACAAACCAACAAACAAAGGTTAAAAAATCAGAAAGAGGGAAAAGAGATACACAGTGTTTAGGAGCTAAGTATGTAAATATATAAACAGCTGTCATACAAAGCTTGAAAATCTCCCTTTTCAAACAAATAGGGTGCAATATCAGCTATACTTCCACATTGCTTCTGGACTTCCTTCACCCACAATGTTTTGTTACAAGATAAGTACATAATCTCTGAGCTGGGCATTCCTGTTCCTTATTTATATGGTACCCAGTGGAAGAGACTTTTGATCTCTGACCAAAGCATTGTAATTCACATTAATAAAATCTTATGATGTTAAATTGCTCTTTCAAGACACTATCACTCAGGATCACATAAAATCGTATCAGTGTATAGGCATACAACCTATAGTCTCAATGCTAATAACTAGAGAACAAAATAATTTTCCACTAAAATTTTTCTTGTCTCCTTAATTATATTTTGAGATTTGGCATCTTGCCTTTCATCATGACAGTCCTTTTCCTAAGACACTAACATTTGATTCTACAGGGCACTTGGTACAAGTTAAACATGATACTAAGAGGGACCTTAATCCAGCCAGTTTTGATTTGTGATGTATATGGGTGAGTTGGTAGCAATAGCAGATTCTGCAATCTGGAAACATACACTACATAGAAGGAGGGAATCATTTCTGATTATTCGAAACTGCTCAGTGTAGAATCTGGCACCTCTGCTATTTAATATGCCACACTGACTGTTTCTGATTAGCATCTAAATAACAGTATAAAATATTTATGCAGATATTTCATCATTACAGGAAAACCACAGAGTATGGGGAGATCCACGAACTCACAACAGAAGAACAGTTTGTAGAAGGAATATACATGGTTAAGTTTGACACCAGCTCTTACTGGAAGGGGCTTGGACTTTCTCCATTCCATGAATATGCTGATGTAAGTAGTTGCAAAGATACTTAATAATCTGTATACACTGCCTGTGTAGTAGCATAAGCTGAAAAGAACAACTACAGTCCTTTAATACTGAAGGAGCAGCATCACTCAGTGAAATGGTTCACTGCCACACAACATTGGGCAAATAAAAGCAGCAAATAGCCAACTAAGCCAAAGGAAGTAGACAACTTCCCTGCAAATACTGACACAGCTCTTTCAAAGTGGAGCTGTGCCCATTCACCAATTCATACCAGTAGGGATATTTGTTCATAAAGAGCTACATTCTTCAAAGGTAGACAGTGTTTATAAAAGCAAATAAGAAAAAGGTGCAAATTTGTAATTATAGGAAAAACCAATTCTTTCTGGTGTGCCTTTTCTTAAATGGTGTTCAGTACTGAAATATGCAATTAAAAACAAGAAGGCAGAAAAATATCAAGAAATAAGCATAGTGGGAAAGGGAAAATTGGCTATTTCATTGATACTCATATTTCATAAGTAGGCCAGCAATATAGTCATGTCCTGTCCCTCCTTTTGCTTTCAGGCCTACACTGATCTATTTTGTGCTCTATTCTACGACATGTACTTAGCACTTTCAAAAATCTGTTTAAATTCTTCAGGCTTAATGTGTCATTAAATTTGAGTGTACCCAATTTAAGTAGTCTGGAATGCCTACTGATAGTGTTCTAGCACATTTTAAGCCACAAGTTGATGAAGGTCTGTGGAAGACTAAAACAAATGAGTGAAGCCCAAGTCCATAAAAGTTTGAGCTGCAGTTTGGGTGATTTAGGTCAAATAAACAAACCTCAAAAATAATCCCTAATCATTTGGGTGTCTGAAAGTTGTAAGGGTTTCAGCTCATAAGGTGCTTAAAAGTGCCTGATTGAGACTGTTTCAGCTAGCCTGTTGAATAAGCTTTTCCTTGATGTAACAGTCTATAGGTCAACAAACTAGCCTGCCAAGTGGGTAGAGTTCAGTGACTCTCTGTCTGTGTACAAGGTAACTGAAGTCCTCATATCCCAGGAGCTTAGACTTTGGCAGAACTGGAAAGTAGGAGAGAACTCTCTAGTCCTCTTGTAGAAAGTATGCCACGGTTTAGAAAATAAATCAAGTAACAGGCTAACAAGAGCCAAAGAAAGCTGGAGTTTAACCCAGCTAACAACATTTTCCTGGCAACCGGGTGTTCCAAGCTCCAAGGGACTGATTTGGAGATCAGCAAATTAGAATTGTCTTAGGGCAAGGGTTTTCTCCTGATTCTGGTAAGTCCAGCCACTCAGTTCTTAACGCAAGAACTGACTCATCTCCAGTGGTGTTAAAAACAGGAGGGGGCACTGCAGTACAGAAAGCAGCTTTGGGCTCCAACATGTACTTTGCTTGGACACTTCAAACCGAAGTGGTATTTAAATTTACTAGGTGGAATTTCACCCCTGTCTTTCTTATTGGTCATTTGAGATACCTCCCCCTCATCCTCCCATTCCACATCAAGAAGTAGTTGCCCAGCTCAGGTGTAGGTAGCTCCACCTAGCCTCACTGCACCCAAGGCTCTTTGTGGACCTCAGTCCAAATCTCTCAAATTTCTCAGTCCTCAGCAACCATCACAAAGTAATGGAGAGCATTACCCTTCAGTACTCTGCAGACGAAATGGCATGTACCTCTTAGTTCTTAATATGGTAGTTTTGAACATATGGTGTTGATCATGATCACAAGTTTTCTCTTTTCCAGGTGGTGTTCACTGCTAATGATTCTGGTCACCGCCACTATACCATTGCCGCTCTCCTCAGTCCTTTCTCCTATTCAACCACTGCTGTTGTCACTGATCCCCAGGAATAAACATGTACTGTCCTTACACAAAAACTCTCCTCCACTATAACTATCATAGGCTTTTAGGAGGAAGGTTTTTCCTACTGCTAATGCATAACTTTTTGCTCCATTAGATTGTGGGTTTTTTCCTTTTTTTAACCTTGCAAACTTCAGACAACTCAATAAAATATTACTTCTTTAGAACAGTTTTGACTCTGTTGGTGAAGTTTTATTGTGTTCTAAGGTATCATGACTTTTTTTAATTTGCATTGAAGTGCAAAGGACTTCTGAAAAACACACGCAAGATGGCATCTGGTTTCAATTGTTACCTTTCTCCATCATCTTAAAAAAGTCTCACCAATTGCACTGGCTCAAAATAAGAAACTTAGGGAGTTGTGTTATCTTACAAAAATTTTACTAAATACATGTTCTCAAAAAAAGAACGTCATTCATGCTACTCCTAGTTTACACACGGAAGAGATGGTCCCATTCTCAACTAGGTCACAGGGTAAGTAGGTGAAATTCTGAATACCTAGCAGCAGAAAAAGCAATGCAGAAACTGTTTACATATGTATGTCCAGAGAACTGAAAGAGTTAAAATATATGTACTTTTATTAAAACTTCAACATTTTGATGTTTCAAGAGGAACATTTCCTGCTCAATCAACCTACGAAGTTCTGAAGTAATTTCAATTGCACTGTTTCTAACAACTTTTATATTTAAAATGATTATTTTATATAACCCAGCTGGCTATCCTACTCCAGTGCACTGAAATTAAATCTCTAATAAGTCAAATCTCTAGCCAACATTAAACAGAAGTCCTAGACCAGAAGCATAATTTTAATATTCTCTTCATATTTTTAGAAATGGGAAAAGGTAAGCTGTAGAGTGACTGTGATTCAATTAATGTTGCTGATAAAGTGAACAAAGTCTTTCAGGGCTTTAGCAGTCATTTCTGTAGACTCATGGCCTATTGTATTTAAAACATCCTGAAGCAGAGGAATTAGGTTTTAACTACATTACAGAAATTATAGAGAAAGATACTGAAATCACAGTCATCACTCATTTGCAACTGACCTTGGAGTTTATCTCTACACTCAGAGCTTGCTGGAATGTTGGCATACCAAGTGAATTCACAAGTTACAAAAGCTTGCCTTTAACATTTCACTATTTGGTTACTTTTTCCCTGGACTTGTGGACACTACTATGATTACACAACTCTTGTAAAACAGTTCAAATAGTTTCAAAACAGCACCCATCTTAAAGCATGGAAATTACATGGGATCTTGCTGTTCCTGGATCTTGAAAACCAGTAGGTTTGATTTGCAGTGGGCTATGGCAAGCCCTCAAAATAGGACCTAAATATGTTCATATAGGTGTAGTCATCAAAAACCAAAACAAAGCAAAACAAAATACTCTGTGTGTAGTCATCCCATCTGATGACAAGATAAACCTAGTGAAAGAGTGTATGTACATGTGTCTAACCAAAGATCAGAGAAAAAGAAAGTTTAATTTCAAGCGGTAATGTTTCCCTAAAATGAAGCAGATACTTCTGGTTAGGAGCTGACTTTCAGTTGTACAGTGAAAGACCTGAACTTGTAGTGATCTAAGGAACAAGTGATGGGACTTAAAACATTGTTTAACTGTGCTTCAGAAATGGGTGTGTGGGTATCTGGTTATCATACTGGAAACCAACAAACACATTTTTCCTTCACAGGGATGAATAAGATAACTAGATAGACCAGACATTATCTACTTACCTTTTATTAGAGGTGGGAAGAAGGCCTACACAGAAAGAAATCTCTTAATAGGTAATCATGGGAGACTCAGTTAAACCAAGCCATAACCGCAGAGAACTTCTCACTGAAACAGAGGGCAATAGTGAATGGGGTAGCATCAGACTGGAGACCTGTCACTACTGGTGTTCCACAGGGCTCCATGTCAGGCCCTGTGCTCTTCAGCACATAAATTACTTGGACACAGAACTGGAAGGGATAGTCTGCAAGTTTACAGATGACACAAAACTTGGAGGAGCTGTTGACTCTCTCAAAGGCAGGAATGACCTCAACATATTCAAGGATTGGGCAATCAACAACCTTATGAAGTTCAACAAAGGCAAGTGCCAGATTCTGCACCTGGGATGGGGCAGCCCTGGATGTACATACAGATTGGGGAATGAGATGCTGGAAAGCAGTGCCATGGAAAGGGACCTGGGGGTCCTGGTCGATGGCAAGTTGAATATGAGTCAGCAGTGCCCCAGGAGCCAGGAGGGACAGCTGTGTCCTGGGGGGCATCAGGCAAAGCATTACCAGGTGGTCAAGGGAGAGGAATGTCCTGCTCTGCTCTGCACTGGGGCAGTTGCACCTGGAATATTGTGTGCAGTTTTGGGCTCTGCAATATAAGAAAGATATTAAGCTAATAGAGAGTGTACAAAGGAGGGCAACAAGGATGGTGAAAGGCCTTGAGGGGAAGCCAAATGAGGAATGGCTGAGGTCAC
>JAOXXN010000395.1:108209348-108236558 GCA_026770055.1 Myrmophylax atrothorax
CTGTAGAGTAATTCTGATCCCACTGCAGTGAGTTTGTATTGATGCCATTAGTACTCTATTTTCTCCCTTCAGGATCTTTATTGGATGGAGATGTCTCCATGGGTCTGTGCAAGATATACATTGCCATAAAGACTCTGATGTATATCTATTGACAAATACAACCTAAGTACCTGAGGTAAACGAGAAAAGCTGCCATGGATGTCTTCAGTTGTTCAAAGGTTTGCTCATCAGTGCTTTATTTTTCCAATTACATGCAGGCTGGACATAACCATTCATTTGAAAATAATATTTTTTCTCAGCTGATGTTGGCATGGGTGAAATTCTATGTGAGGCTGCAGGGGCTCACCATATCCCTAGCCGAAAGCTTTGTTCCTCCAGCCAACTCTCCTTGTCATGAACATTAGAAATCCTGAAGGAAGGACCTTCTCAGGCAGAAACCAAACTGTTACATTTTTTTCTTCTGCAGTGAGCTTGAGCCCCGATCTCTAGGACAAGCCCAACCCAAACTTTTCTGAAAAATAGCTTTTAAAATTAATCCTCCAAACTCTTACAAATTTGATTGCAACAATATGTAGCACTTAAATACGAGGATATATCTTTAGCCTAAGGTAAGCACATTATCTAGTGCATTTAACCAGTTAAGTCACATCAAAATTTACAAATTGCAAACATCTTACAAAGACTATTATAATTATACTGGAGCCAGATGTTTGATTAAACAAATAGTAATAATGAAGTGGGAGAAAATATGCCCCACCCTAAAGCCTCTTCTGTATCACACAATGTTGGTAAGTAAAGATTTATCAAAGAAGTTGAAACATTGGCAGAATGTTTATGCTCTTCTGCAAATTCCAGCCTTTCTGGGTTTAGGGATTAACATATGAATGCTATTGCTTAGGGATTAACATATGAAAGTAATGTCTTTTCTGATTCATTTTCTTTAAATTTTATTAGTTGTTTCTAGGAAACATTTTAATATGAGAGTGATATTGCCAGTTTCCCTCTGTGCCTTTTGTAATGAGGTAAACAAACCCAAAGATCATTCTCAGCTGTGCAAAGGCTTTTGAGAAAAACATTTTGCAGACTATCTGACAGCCAGGGTAACTTGAACTGCCAGGGTTAATTTTTGTTGCAAAATCTGGAGTAAATGCATCACAACGTTGTTCATTTAATGTAAGTGTACTTCTGGCCTTAAAAGTAAATCTGACCTCAAAACAGTATTCATGAATCATAGTCCATGGACATCTGTGCTAACAGGGAGGCAAGGCTGGGCAAAAATGCATTTGCAACTTCTCTCCTTACATAATTTAACAAATGTTTACTAGAGTTTTATATGGATCTAGTAAATCTTGCCAAAGATGCCTATAGAACTAATTTTGTAAAGCAATTGGGAATGAATATTTAATTTAGTCCTTTGTTGTCTCAGTACTCAAAATAACATCTCCAAATTGCCATGGAAATAGGGAGTAAACCATCACCAAAGGCAATGGGTGATGTTCATGCTGGAATCAAGCTCTTGCTTAGTGGTCCAGGCACCTTCTGGTTACAAAGGCGCTACATCCCAGCACTGCTCACTTGCTCCAGTATCTCTGAGCAGCGCTTATGGTCTTCATACGTGGCTGTTATACCACATACCTTCTCTAGTGACTTGTTTTTGTCTGGGGACACTGTACTATCAAAGACTTCTCTAGAGAACAGACTGTTGTCAGAAACTTTATTTTGGCACTTAAGAAAGGCTGTTTTCTTAGCATAAGCAGCAGGAACCTCTTCTCTTGTTGAGTAGAGGAAGGGTGTGCTATTCTTTCTTAGGTTGCAAGAGTTCCCATCCTGTACGGGGGGACTGATCACCACGATGGGGCAGTTTCAGCCATTTTGCAAAAAAGGCCAGTTCCTAGTCCTGCTCTCACCACCTGTTAAGTCAGCCTAAACTTCAAGAACTTCGAGGTCTGGGTTTTCAGGTTTTCTTGCTGTCTCAGCTGTCAGTTAAAGAAGAGATTGGACAGTAGTATCCGGCTGGATGTAGAACTGTCATTCTGCATATGTTACTGTTTTTGTTTTTAATTTGGTTTTATGATTTCAGAGGCAACCCAGTCTTGGCTTCTGCTTAGGCTCAGTGCATAATTGCATTGTCTCTGATGACTGCACTGAATGACACCATCCTATAAATTGTTTAAGTGGCTGTAATCTGTCTTCCCAGGACCCCTGGAGTCTTTTCTGACAAGTTATTGTTCTACACACTGAACTTAACAAAGCTAGCCTTTGGTTAAGAGCCCTACTGATACCTTGTATCTTCAATATCTCTGGAAAAGACTGGGCATATCCCTGAGAGTGGCTTTTTTTCAGCTCTTTTGAGGCACTGGTGCCCTAGTCTTGCAACTGGCCAGAATCTGCCTCCTGGTGACAGTAGTTTTGCAGAGCTGCTGGAGAGTGCACAGGAGGACAGGAAATGAAAATCATACTGTCTCTCTGTTTCCTCTCTGAAACAGAAACTCCTCTGCCAGTCTTTGGTAAAGTATTTCCATTGTATAGCTGCTGTTTGGAGGATGAAGGTTAGCCTGCTAACTTGTCCAGAGGACAAAAAGAAAAAAAATCATAGGTGCCAGGGATGGTGGGAGAGAAACTCTGCTCCAGATGCCTGCTTGACCTCACTCTCAGAACTGGTGCTTTAAATGGCAAAATAACATTTAGCTTCAACATCACTTGGATAGACAGGATGCCCACCACCAGGTTTGCAGAGTGCTGCTTGAGAACACAGCAAGGAATATAATTCCCCAGTTACCTTTGCTCCTGTGGTGCCAATTTTCATTGAGGTGCAACTGAGGAGGAAGCTGAAGTTCTTTAGGGATAGGGCATGATGCAGCAAAAGCAAGGAAGACTGCAGCATGCTTGTTGGTGATCCCTGTAGAGGTTTACCAAACTGACCTCCTCATAAGGGAAAACTACCACCCACTGATGTAAATTCATTCTCTTCCTCCTTTGCTTTGCTAAAGATTTCTGAAGGCGGTGTTTTTTAAATTAATACATGTTTGAGTGAAAACAGTGATGCATCAGAGTTGGAATTCCTTCTACTCCCACTTTCTACATTGTTTTAAAGATTCTTGCATTGATTGATGTTGGCAAAATTGTGCATGGTTCTTTCTTGTGCAGATGTTAAGGCTGCAGTTAGTTACTTTATGCTATTTTGGAACTAAAGCAAGCCACAATACAGCTATATTAAACATCCATGTTGTTGTTTAATCCAGCAGCAGAAAAGCAGTGGGAACTGTCTTCAAATAACCTTTATTCTAGAGAACAGTACCACATGGAGATCACTGAACAGCCGGGATCCGTTGTTTATGAGACGCTATTTGATTCTTTGAATTTGATTTCTTCTATTTCAAGCAGAAACCTGTGAACCAGAAATCCAAGAAAATTTCATTTCAGAAGCACCTGAATGCAATATATTTGAAGAAAACTATTTCCCTCACTCAGCAGCTGTTCCAGGGGACCACAATATTCCTGTTGCCAGCTGCGAGGTCTGTGGAGCAGTAAGGGAACACCCAGTGTGTCTGTCCCTTGGAGATCCCTGCTGTACAAGTCACTTCAGAGCAGCCCAAAACTTCCAGTTCCTCCATCCCAGCTCTCTCATGGGAACACTGGCATTTCTAAGAGCCCTGTGTCCAGCTCTCTCAGGATGTTATTCTAGAGGCTGGAGCAGAATGTGGTCAGGTTCTGAACCGTCAATTCATTAACTAGGTACCCAGGAACACAGAAGAGTATTCAAGAAATCAAAATCTCAAAGTAACTGGACAAGAGTGAAATATCAGACTTATATGCTGCATTGCTTGTGTAGACTTTCTGTACACACCATTTTAAATTATTTAGATTGGAACAGAATATGAGTGCCACAAACGGGGAATGTTTATGCAGTCTTAGAGATAATCAGACATAGCTTTTTAGTTGCAGTGAGATTTATAAAACAAACCAGTTACCTCCAAACATGACACAGTAGAGTTGATTCCTATGAATAGTTTCAACTCATGCCTAGCAGGGTTGACTTTGATTTAAAAGGTAATTCTGAAGAATGATTTGATTTGGGTTTCCTTTCCATAGCTAGGCTGCAGGTGTCTGATGAAAATATTCCTGAGGTAAATGTTACTACTCACAGCCCCTGTATTCTCACTGCAAATTAGTCACCTTTGTCTATTGTAGAGGGTGGCAAAAAAATTTGGAAATTATATAAGTATTTTTCTTGAAATAGCACTGTATATCTAATTCCTCTCTTCCTCATGACATTCTCAGATGTGTTAAGTGACTGCATCTTTTCTAGGCCATTCCATACAGCTTAGAGATATCCTTCCAGCAACTCATTACTGAGTTGCAATAAGCATGATAGACTAATTAGACTAGTAGTTGGCTTGGATTATAACTTAAGGCTTTCCTGCTTGAATTTAGATGCATAAATATGGAGTGTAACTACACAATTACACAGATTCTTTCTTAGAAATTGCCCAGCAGGGATGGATGATCCCCATTCAAATTTTCCCTTGAAAATTACAAATGTATCAGAACTACAGTTTTAGTTTCTCTTTTTTCTTTTTTTTTTTTTAACACCCACAGCTAAGGGATATGTCTGTAAACCTCAGGATACATTCACGTGTCTCTGAACTTACCTTTTCTTTGTGTGTGTTAAGAATTTGGCTACAGGGCCAAGCTGAGCTTATACTACACAGTAAGACTCAGAGATATAACAGTACTGATCTCTGTTGATGTCAAAAGTCCTGCAAATGCCATAGGACTGAATTCTATTTAATATGGGGACCATTCATATAGTTTCAGAAATTTCAAGGTAAAATTGTAGTCTTAAGGATAAGAAATTTACTGACACCATGCTGTAAAACTGCTGGATATTCTCTTTCTTCAGATGATGGTGCTTGAATATATACATGTTTTCTTTTTTTACACTAGAATGTTCGTAAGCAAGCTAGCAAGTCTGCTTCAGGTTGATTTAACCTGCAACAATATCATTCACGTATTTGTTATTTCATAGCTCAGGTTCAGGACTTATTTTTTATCTTCATATTCTGGTAGTTTTCATTTTGGTTTTAGGCACAAATGAAGAAACAGTCTTCCAGCAGAAAATATGATGAGCATGATATAATCTAGGGAGGGACTTGAACATCTAGTCCTGATTTACCTGCATGGTCTCACCTGTGTATGTTTTCCCAGATGGGCTTGGCTTATGCTTCTAAACTATCAGTGCAGAAGAGACATTGCCAAGAAACTAATCAGTAATGGATGGCATGCCCCTGCTTTTCTATTCCTTACATACAGTCTGTCCATTGAGTGATGTGTCCTTCTCTGATCTTCATCACATAGTATCTAAGTTTACCTTTGCAACACTTACGTGGTTCATGGTTTTCAATTGCTCTGAAAAGACTAAATACTTTCTCCTTGGACACTATTACTTTATCTTTTCAAGCTGCTCAATTCAGGCCTGGTTTAGCCATTTCTGTTACATTTCAGTCATGGGAATGCTGAAAATCTGGGGTTGGTTCTGAAGTTGCACCAAGAGTGGGTTGTGACAAGGGTATTCATCAGATGCAGATGAGGCTCTCTT
This sequence comes from Myrmophylax atrothorax, assembly GCA_026770055.1. Lineage (NCBI taxonomy): Eukaryota > Metazoa > Chordata > Aves > Passeriformes > Thamnophilidae > Myrmophylax > Myrmophylax atrothorax. The sequence goes on from JAOXXN010000395.1 coordinate 108,214,948, forward strand.
CACCTCTTCTGGGATTTCCAGGCCGTGGAGACATCTTACTAGTGGTCTACACAGGTGATCTAGAGACAAATTGTCTTCAGCAGCTTATGCACCAGGCCAGCTGCTTTGATACCACAATATCACTAAGCTTATGTATAGCTGGTTCTTGGTTTTAAGCCCAGTTGCTCTTAAAAGAATGACAGCTTGTTCAGCTGTAGGTAAAAGAAAACTCAACAGACAGGTCTGAGCTTTTGGGGGTGAGTCCTCCTTTTGTTTAGGCATATGAAACTCATTTACTTAAGGTAAAATAAACTGTAATTTTCATTCTCTGCATAACAGATACCAGTACAGTGCAATCAAATGGCCACTTCTACATCGGAAAATAATAGATTTAAAGATCTACACAGGGGGTTGCAACTTGAGGAGGTAAAATGTTGCTGTGGTCTGTGTTTTCATGCTCTGTGGTGGCATTTACAGTGCCCAGGAGCGGGATGCTGTGCTGCTGTCCCAGGTGCTGACATGGATATACTTCAGGAGAAGTTCAGGCATACTGTTGTATTCTGACTAGTTACAGCTTATGTGCTTGCTTTTAAGTAGAGCTGTAATTGTGCTGTTTGTAGATTTGGCAGATATGGTTTGTTTCCCTCCTTATTCTCTTCAGCAAATCTAAAATCTCTGCTCATTCTTCTTTTAACTCTGTAAGACTGATTTCAAGGTGAGTACAAGTTTCCCATTGTGGCAGCTTCTACATTTAATGAACACTACCAGCACAGATTGAGGCATCATGAAGGGAAACCCAGACACACTCTGAAAATATAAATTGTCTGTCATGCTGATGTTAATGTTCTTTCTCCTGGTGACGTCCTTTTCTTTCCCCACCTGCATCTCAAACTCCCACTCTATAGAGGCTTCCTTTGTGTGTGATTAGTCACTGCTTCTTCCTGCCAAAATAAACCTACCTACATTTTTCTTGTTATCGTGTCAGAGAGTGCCCTGAAATTCTCTGACTTTCTTTGTTTGAGCAGTTCATCCCTTCTCATTTCTTTCCTTCTTTCTTTCTTTCTTTCTTCTTTGCCATCAGAAAGTATTCATTACAGGATGTAAGAGGCCAGGAGAGGTCTGTAAAAGTTGAATGTGTGCTTTTAATCAACTGTTTACTAATAGTAGATAAAATCTTTGCAGAGCTGTGCTCAATATTAAACCATTTCAGGGTAGCTTTAGAAATTGTACATATTTTGTAAATTTTTCTTTGCAGAGCTATATCCAGAAAAACAGACATGACTAATGAAAACATTTCCTCCTGAGACTGAAATTTCACCAGTCACATGGTTTTGAAGGCAACTTACTGTTGTGAAAGTACTGTGGAGCCATGCTGCCTTACAGAATGCAAGAAAAAAAAAAAGGCCCATGTTTAGCCTAGATAATGTTTTCTTGTAGTTATTAAAATTTGTTCTCACCTTCCTCTCAAGAAACAGCTTTGAGTGTTCAAACTCAATTGCAAATGGGTTTTGGGATGTAAGTAGATAAAAAGGATGGACACTAGTAATAACACAGCTACAGTGATGGCCTTCAGAAAATTAATTGTATCCTTAGAAGATAGATGTGGAATCTGCATTAATATTTTTAAATTCATACTTTTTTTTCTCTCAGAGAGGCTGATAGCTCTTGCAGAGCTAGCTCTTCCAGACTTAAGGAGGAAGTATGATCTGAGTTGATTGAGCTGAGTTGAATGTCTCCTTATGGTGGAGGAAGGGTGGTCCAAGACACAGTCTAAGCAGCTCATCTGAGAGTGCTGGAGATTTCTGATTGTCGCAAGTCAGTTCAGGATGACTGAATGTAACTGCAGGAATGTAACTTTGAAGGAATTCTTAGGCATAAATGTTCTTGCTGTCACATATCAGCTGGCCCAAAGGGCCACTACATAGAATCATAGAATGTCCTGAGGTGGAAGGGACCCACAAGGATCACTGAGGCCAGCTCCTGGCCCTGCACAGGACAGCCCCAAGAGTCATACCATGTGCCTGAGAGTGTTGGCTAAATGGTTCTTGAACTCTCAGGCTTGGTGCTGTGAACACTGCCCTGGAGAGCCTGTCCCAACACCCAGCCACCTCTGGGTGAAGAACCGTCTCCTAATATCCAATCTAAACCTCTGCTGACACACTTTCATGCCATTTCCTCAGGTCCTACCAATGGTGATCAGAGGGAAGAGATCAGTGCCTGCCCCTCCACTGCTCCTTGTGGGGAAGCTGTACATAGTCAAGGTAAATATTCAAGCATCCAAAGGAGGGCAGTGAGGGGCCTTGAGAGGAAGCCGTATGAGGAGTGGCTGAGGGCACTTGGTCTGTTCAGCCTGGAGGAGACTGAGGGGAAACCTCATTGCAGTTACAACTTCCTCATGAGGGGAAGAGGAGGGGCAGGCACTGATCTCTTCTCTGTGGTGACCAGGGAGAGGATATGAGGGAACAGTCTGAAGTTGTGTCAGGGGAGGTTTAGGTTGGATATCAGGAAAAGATTCTTCACTCAAAGGGTGTTTGGGTGCTGGATCAGTCTCCCCAGAGAAGTGGTTACAGCACCAAACCTGAGAGTACAAGTATTTGGATGATACTCTCAGGCACATGCTGCAACTCCTGGGGATGGTCCTGTGCAGAGCTAAGGGCTGGACTAAAGGATCCTTTTGAGTTCCTTCCAACTCAGCATATTCGGTTATTCTGTGAAATGGCTAAGTTGACATTTGCATTGCAAATTTGCATTTCCCTCAACTGTATGAGATCAGTACAGCACTATTCCTCAATAAAAAAAGAGAAATAGAACAGACATGGTTTCCAAAAAAATTGAACACTGTAGTTGAACTAGGCAATATTCACAGTATTTCCACAGGCAAGGGTAGAAGAGACTTATTTTTGCAGACAAGGTTCATGTTTGTATGGGTTACTTATTTTCTCATTGTTTACTAAGTAAACAGTATGAATCTGCATGTTGAAAGTCATATGGTTTTTCTGATAAGTAGCTTCATTTTAGAGGCCTTGATATAAAAACCACAGATCCCACTAGTGTCTGCTTCCTGGCACTGAGACTTCCTAGTGGCAGGCAAAATGGCTTTTTATTCTGTATTTCTTGTTTTCTTAACCGGCCTGGCATTTTACTCTGAAGCTACACCATTGGTAAGTGTCTCAGCACTGAGGTCCTTCTACTAATGCAGTCCCAGCTTTTTTATTTCTTTCAATGTATTTTAATTAGTGTAACCAAAAAAAATCTTATATTTTATTGCAATTATTTTTATTTCATAGTATGTATTGACTGTAGTTGACTGCTTTTTCTGGTTCTTCTATCCCCTTTTCTAGTGATTATTATGAGGGCTTTATGGTTAGAGAACTAGCACTTGTTGTAAGACACAGCAACTACATGAAAAACAGTGTAAGATAAGAAAGGAAAAGCTATCATATTCACTACACAAAAAACCTTGATCATGTAGAAAAGTAACTAATAGCCTTCATCAGGAACAAGCTGTGTCATGAGGGATTTAATTTCTTGTAATATTCTTGCTGGAGAAAGGCCTTCTCTAGACTTCTGCCTTACTGCTCTACCCACTACAGCTCAATCTCAAGTAAGCAAGAAGGGATCACAACATTCACTGATGCAAGGAAAGAACTGAGACAAAGTCAGGATCCTTCTTTCAGAGGGCTCATTTATTCCAGCAAAGCAAGCTGACAACACAGATGCCTCAGCCTGAAATTCTCTTACAACAGCCTTGGCTCTCTCTCATCAACTGCTTGTTTTTCCTCTTAAGCTCTGATCTTTGGGAAAATGAATACCTGACTGACCAACCTTGTTGAGGAATTAAGACTTTCACTGAGCTCACAGGGTGTAAAAGTCAGGAAAAGCAGTGGTGGCAGCACAGCCTTCCTTGCCAAGGTCTCACAAGAAACACTAATGAGTCCAGCACTCCAGAAAGGGAATGGGAGGAATTTGGGCATACAGGCATTATAGATATATGTTGATACATTAATAGGATACAGGGCAGGGTTCCTGGCCCATGGGGTGTTCAGTAAGAGGGGCTGTAAGAGGGAATGAAAGAGAAGGCTCTTAAGTTTTTAACCATCTACATCGTGATTCATTTTGCAATGATTAAATGGATATCAGTGACTGCTATTTTGAGATCATCCCTGATTAGCACCTTCTACGAAGCTCTATTTTCTCACTTTTCATCTGCATAATCAGGTAATGGAAGGTCAAAGCCCTGATTCAACTCTATCTTTGAAGAGGTAAAACATAAGGGTGTAATCACTACTTGTGATGAACACGTTGGGAGTGAAAATATAGCCATACCATCTTTGAAAGTAGGTTTTCCCCTCCTATCCCTGTGTAGCTGCCAGGGCTAATAAATCTGATTCATCATGCTGTAAGGGAAGAGTCTGTATGTGGTGCTTATCAAGTTTACAGAATTAAGATAACTCTATGGCAACAAGTTATCAGAGATATCTCAAATCCAGAAAGCTGTACTCAAGTTGCCACTTCAAAACAAGAGGAAGAGTTGTCAGATTTTTAAACATTCCTACTACCTTTGATGGTTTTATGATTTCCAGTTGAGGTCACAGTTTAGTTACTTTATGCTAGGGATGATGTGTAGCCAGAACTGTGTTTCCCAGCCACAGTGCCTCCCTGGTGTACATGGCTACATGACCCACAGCTGATATCTTCCTCCCTGGCTGCACCTTATTCAGGGAGATTCAGGTTACATTTCCACAGTTTACAATGATCTTGTTGTGGAAAATATGGTCTATACTGTAGATCTGAAGAATAATACTCCTTACTGCTTTATGATGCACCATCACATACCTTTCTTGCAACATAAAAATTCTCTCTTCCTATTGAAGGCCTCTCCTGGCTCCAACCATCCCCTTTATGTAAGAGTTCTGGATTCAGTCCGAGGAAGTCCAGCTCCAAATGTTCCAGTTAAGTTATATAAAGAAGCTGCAGATGGATCTTGGGAACTGTTAAATTCAAAGTAAGTCATACTAAAATAATGAGAGAGGGGAAAGGCAATGGGAACAGGACAAATAGTTGAAAGACCAGTTCCATATTCTCTAAAGTGAGATGTCTTTTTTGCTCAGAGGAAGGTAACATACTTTTGAATTAATTTGCTGCAGACTGACTTTTAAATGTACTACAGTTTCAACTACCAAAATGGTTTTGTAATGCTTTATCATTCCTATGATCACAAGAAAGTATTTTAAAATATTCTTTAATTCAATCATAGCTTCTTCTTCAATTTCATTACAAAGGTTTATATTACTTTTTAGTATGCAGCAGTGAACAACTGCATTGTTACCAGAAAAATCAGACAGACTCTTTACAGTTTGCAACCATGATTCTTGTTGAGAATCCTGCCTTTATTGGCTATTTTCCTTCTTTCTGAATCGATTTTCATTTCATACAACACTACAGCTTTAAAAAGAAACTGTTTTGAATATTTCCCACATCTTATTTGATAGTCTTCTTTGCTTAAAGGACTCAGCCAAAAGGAGAAAATTTCAGGATAAAGCTTTCTCACCTCCTTCCCCACAGGGAAGCAATCACATCTCAAATAACAAAAAGAATCTCCACATATTTAAACACTGTCTTTTTTTAAAAATTGTAGAATTTCAAATGTAGATTTTTTTTAATTGCAAATTTAAGTATATTAACACTTTAAAAACTCAAAAACAATTTTTATTTCAAGTATAATCTGAAATGAAACTGGAAAAATTCTTAGGGGATACACAGAATGAGCATTCTTTATTCAACAAGCAATACCTCCTCAAGATAGTTGCAGTCTATTTGACAGAAGAAAAAAAAAATAATTAAAAAGAGAAAGGGCTCCTAAGGGCTAAAATTGGCATAGCACAGGAATTTTAACAGTGGGATCCCAGACTCAGATGCTCAGATGCATTTTTAGAAATTCCATAGGAAACTGTCCATAAGTGGTTCTGTGGTGTCATGGAGCAGTGGACTGGCAGAAGCAACACTGCTCTTATATGCATCCTTGAAAAATATAGCTACAGTGAAGGCCACACATAATTGTACAAGGTGGGGAAAACAATCTATTCCCGTTGTTCTACATAAATTGCCTCACACCCCTAATGTAGGAAGGCTTCACACATATTCTGTCGCTGGAAATGCTTGAATTTTTCCAGTAAGAGACTGTTCAGTTTACTTATCTTCAAATCTGAGCTGAGACTTTATATGAAAACAGCTGGATGTTGACTGAAGCCTTAAAAACAATGTTTGAAACAAAGAGCAAATTAACCTCAAGGTAAGGTAAGCAAAAGTCATGCTAATACTACATCAACCTCTCCAGCCTTGATAATTTGTAAATAATTGAATGCTCACAAAAGATTGTGAAATAAATGCTCTCAATTAAAAATTCGTTTGGTATTATCTGAGAAGGCTTATTAGAAAAGTGATTGGTTATCTAGCAATGATCTATCTATGACAAATAGTGACAACCGAATGGATAAAAAAGTTCTGGTAACTAACTACAGAGCATCTTGGAAGATACAAATGGTGTTCTATCACTTCACAGTTATAAAATATATTAAAGAACAAATGGTAAGTAATGCTCTGGACAATTACTTTTTTTTTTGCTCTGCATGCAATTTGAATAAAATATGTTCAGAAAAAGAGCTAGCAGCTAGAACACAAAACAGTGATTGTAGCTACTAAAATCAGATGCTAGCAGTTCTGTTATTTGTGGATAGCCTACCTAATAAAAAACAGTATTATAAAACTTGTTTCACAGAAATAGGTTTCAAACACAAGACATGACTGAGAGACAGCACTCAGTTTTGTCTTCTGGAGTCCTGAATGTGTTGATGTTTGAAGATGTAGAGTTTCAAGCCAGTACTAGGGCTTTGGGCAGCACTAATACCATCTTTAAACAAAACAAAGCCATGTTTGTTGAGGATGAAAAACTAACTGGTCAATACAAACCACATTCCATAAGGCTACACTGTTAGCTGGCCTATGGTCATTTCAAACAGCAGATCTCAATTCCTAATAGCCAGCCATAAAAAATATTTATAAAACAACACATTTAGATAAGGAGGAAAACTACAGATAAAGCTGGAGAGTTGACCCTACTTGGTTGCACACTAAGTGCATCATAGAGCTGCCACGCTGCTTACAGCAGTGGCAAATTTTCCCTCTGAGTGGGTTCATTTAATTAACTCCAAGACTTTTCCAAGAGTCTGTGAACAATAATGTCAGATTTTGGCTCACCCCCAAACCATGCAGAGTAGTGACATGGCAGGCAGCCATCTGCTGTGGTCACTGTGGAAATTGCAAATGCCAAGATACGCTCTGAAGCGTCTATAATACAGATGCATGTAAGCCATTCCAGAGACGTATCCATCACATTACTTGGGCTACACATCACTCAGTTGCTAAAAACTGCATCTTTCTCTGGCTTTCAACCAAAATATAAAAGTGTGTTTTTCTACCCCCACACAGACAAACCAATGACAAAGGAGGTCTCCCTGAGCTTACAACTAAAGAACAATTTGGAGCAGGTATATACAAGCTTGAATTAGACACGGCCTCTTATTGGAAGAGTCTGGGTTTGAATCCCTTCCATCACCATGTTGATGTGAGTATCCATTTTCTCCTGTACTTCAGTTGCAAAGAATAAAGATACTTAAAATGTCTACACTTTAGTTACTAAGTGCACACATTGAAGTTCATTTTAAAATATTTTCATGTTGACTCTTTAAATCCAGAGTCTCAAAGTTTTTTAACAACATACATGACAGAACTTTGTTATTCTCAAAAAGCTCTTAGATGCATTACTTACAAAGATCCTTTCCCATCCTTCTACTTCTGCTTAAGCCTGTGATTCTTCCTGTGACTATTCTAAACACTTGAGGGAGAACACGTGGTAGAGTACTCTGTAAAGTCTCCTGGGAAAAGGATTTCTCTGTCTTTTGGACCCAGTATTTATATGGCTACAGACAAAGTTCATAATTTCATTTTTTTAAAATAATGGAAGTATGTACTGTGTTCTGACTGTTTGGATCCTCAGCTTACAACAGAAAGAAGAAGTATAAAATACCCTTTAAATTTGCATGGGAAAAATAAACTGGATAGAGGAAAGTGGTCCACAGCAGGTAGCAAGGCCTACTGCAGGATTTGAGATTCCTTGGGGACTGTCCGCTTCCCCTCCACCACACCTTTCAGTAACAGTTCTGAATTAGTTGTCTGACAGATTGTGACAGATCTGCTGAGCCATTCCTCACCTCCTTAAAGAAAAGGTGGCAAACACCTGGGTTAAATTTTGTTTCTGCCTCCTGAAACAGATGAAAGATCACATTCTTATACTAGGCAATATTGAAGGTTAATGTAGAATAGTCTTGCTTACTGTGATAACTGAAATAAAAGAGGGAAGATGAAAGATTTACAGCATGCAAGTAAATTGATATGTATCAAGATGTTCAAGTCTATATGTAAGACTAGAAATTAATTTAATCTAGACTGCAAGAGCCTTCTTTCTTAAAAATAAGCCTTAGTAGGGATCACGTTTTGCTTAATTCACTGGCTTTTTTGATGTGCATCTTTTCTATTAATGTTGAAAGGAGCACAAGCTGTGCATAACAGACTGTATCAAACTGTCTGTTTTAAAAGTTGACACCTCTCATCTCACAACACAAAATAATGTACTATGTAGAGAGAGAAATCAAAGGACAGGGCATATGCTGATGGGGGAGATGTTAATAGGGCTGTAGTAAATCATTCATATGTAAGGCTATTCTCATGCTGTGGCCAAAGAACTAATGCAGTCCTCTAACTATTAGATTTGGATGTAGAATTAAAGAAACTCATTGTTTCATACTTTAGTCTAATGATAATTACTGTTGCACTGTTTAATTCTGTTTCTCAAAGTTCAGGATTTCATAAGAGCAACACAAATATTCGAACACTTGCGAGAATGGGCATTTTGGTTTGGTTTGGCTTTTTCTTAATAAAGACAATTTGATAATAGACTTTAATATACATAAATGTATTTTAAATAATGTGATATTTATACTTTTAACAAAGAATATTTAACCAGTGGGAAAACTATGTGTTACAGATAGTTGTATTTCAGAGTGAGAATATATCTATGTTTCATGTGAAGTTACATAAAATGATCACAATGGTTCCATCTAGGCTTTTATCTAGAGATCACTTCTCATTTGTCTTGTATTTGTTTTTTCATTTTCCAGGTGGTGTTCCCAGCTAATGATGCTGGTCATCGACATTACTCCATTGCTGTTGTCCTTAGTCCCTTTTCTTATTCAACTACAGCAGTAGTTAGTGAGCCAGTGGAATAGAAGCTGACATTAAGCATGAGAACTGATATGTGAATTAAAATTTCCATAAATGATAAAAACTTAGTGTCTGATTGTATCAACACCTTTAGATTTCATAGTAAATGACTAACAGTAAGTCGTTTATTCTCTTTGTTAACTTTAGGAAGAATGTGTATTGACTTTGTTTTTAAATAGTCTCCTGAATAAAAGTATTCTGTATTTCTGTATTCTGTCAGTATTGCCCTTCTGAAAAAAAGCTTAGCATCTGAAAAAACACATTAAGCTTAGGAAAAAATGTATTGAAATTCCATTACTGAGACTCCGAGAATAAACCAAAGATTTTCATGAAGTTAATAAACTACATTTCTTTTTGCAAAGAAAGTGAACAAAACACATCTGAAAGGTGTCTCATGAAAAGTAAGCACATAGAAAATACAATCCACTGCTACCATCTCCTATACTTTATTACTGAAGCCTGCAACAGATGAAGTCATACCAGATTACTTACTCAGGGCCCCGCACTGTTGTCAGATAAACTCACCTCTCCATTCCGATTACTGAGATGTAGAAGCAAAAGCAGCTTAAAAGTGACAGGAAGGTAGAATAGCATTTAAGGATGCTGAGCATGCTACACATACTTAAAATGTCCTCTTTCCTGTTTTTCAATATATCACAACTGCTGGCACTTTCAAGGAAAGTCCATAGCCAGTGTTTCAGAAAAGTATATCAATCAAACATACCTGAAGAAGTTTATTCATGTATTTTCAGATAATTCTGCAAGTGTATTTTTCCCCAGCTGAAGTACTCCCCAAAATTACCTGCATACCTCTAACCATCAGACACTTTAATAAATAGCTGTAAGATACAAATAAAAATAAGGATAACTGATAACTGATGATTCCTGAGAAAACCAGCTTCCTATTTAATGTCAGGAGAAATATGAATGAATCCTTTTATCCCATTCTAGTAATCCATATACAAGGAAGAAACATTAGGACACTTAACAGAATAGCCACCCTGTCTTGGAAAAGTATGCAAAGATATTGAGTCATTTAGCCTAATAAAATCAAAAGCTGAAAGGATATGAATACCAAAAAAAAGGAAAACACTTTGCTAGCCTAAAGCTTGATCCCATCACAGCCCAACCTGATGTATTTGGACAGGTGTATCCCTTCCTTTTGCTCTTACTTTGGGATTCTGAGCACTTTATCCACAAACAAAACATAAAGATGGTATGTTTTCCACAGAAGCTCAGAATAAACAAACCAACACAATTTTTAGAACATTGTATTTCATAAAAGACAATGATAAAAAAGTACAAACATTTTCATGAACAACAAAGAAAAAAAATAAAAAAAAAACCAAACCAAAACTATGATAGCACACAGGAAATTCCCAGCATTTATTTCAGTGCATTTTTCGTTAAGCCTATCTTATACATCTCTACAAATAAAATAATCTTAAGTACACTTCCTCTTGCTGATATGCAATGGATCTTTCTAGTTTTTTTAAATAACTGGCTCATTAGTAACCCACTACAACGTAGTCATTAGTAAACACAATGATAGAAAAATAGACTGTCAAGATGCAAGAAGGACATTTTGCACTTGCTTTTCAATATACTGTCTATTGCAAAATGGACTTTGTTTTACATTCTCCTACTTAAATCTGAAATATAGAAAATGGGCTTGAGAGTATCTTAGCATATCAACCAGATTCCATTGTTAATACTTCTGTAATGTTTTCACTTGTTAATTTGCAAGACCCTCAGAATCTTGTAAAATACACCCTTTTTCTTCTCTCTCCATGTTCACTCCTTGAAGTCCTTAATTTGCATTGTCAGCAATACAAAAGCCAATGTGATTGGCTTCTTTCTACATTTTACAAGAATCATGAAAATATCAAAAGGAATGTGCACAACTCTTAGTTCTGCATTATATTTATTTTGTTTGAAGGCACTGTCTATGTTAAAATTCACTACAGAAGAGTACTGAGTTCAAGCAGGTAGTATACAAACACTATTTTGATGTAATTTAAGGTTGCAAATTCTAAAACTTCCCAACAAAGTGATAAAAGGTATTTAGAGTGTTGGTCAACAATTCATAATTTAACATCCATCACTTTGGGGCACCGAAACGTAAACTTTTTAAGAACTCAGCTATATGCCACAATTCATTCACGTACTGGTTTAAATCACATTTTTCTAGGACCATACATGATCAATCACTTAAAGCTGTAAAGTTATATTAGTTCAGACATAGCATATGTGTAATATAGTATGTATATATGTAAGTATATATACATATATATGCATTAGATTTTTTTTTAAATTGCACATAAATTTCACAGAATGCCTAACAAATGGGCACGAAAGCATGCTTCAGAAAACAGTACAGACCTACAGTACTGAAGGATGTTTCATAATCACAGGTGTGAAACTGAAGGTGAGATTGTACCGAAAACTAGAAATCACTTTGAAATTACGTCAGGGATTTAAAAATTTATTCAACTGTTCTGAAAGAATTGTATTAGTCTGTTATGAAATAAGACTAATTTTATATTGAACATATAATTGTTCATACAGTGTATTATCTCCCCTTTCTCCATATGCTTCAGAATATTCTATATACTCTGTCATTAAAAAATCTATTAGGAGGTGATTGGACCACATAAGCATGCTTTCAAAAGGTGTTTTCTTCACTTCATGCTTTTAGACATTTTCACTGTATTACATCATTCCCAAAGCATATTAGATTAACTGGTAGATTTTAAGGTAACTCCATTACGGTATAAAATATCTCTTACAATTGTTCTCAACTACTTAAATTAAATAATTGTATTTCTACTAAATAATTGGGATGTCTACAACCAAGCTCATACCTTTACTGAAGAATGGCTAAGGGCAAAATTTGCAGCTGAGAAGTCAAAGAAATAAAAGGTGTTTACAGCAAACTTAAAATACACAAAGCACCACAACACCTGTGGCAGCAGTTCAGGAAACCAACACATAATAATGACTTAAAGTTAGTATTCTTTGTCAACACTCTTGAAGAACACTCTTTGGATAAATAATCCTTACTATATATACTGCTTTCCATTCTTCATGGGAGCAGAAGTCAGTCTTTGGTTCCTAAAGAGTTAAATAACTATGACGAACAAAACAGTTCCGTGGATCTGGGTCAATATCTTTGCCTTAACACAGAAAATAAATGACCTGCTCCTTTTATAAGGGATGTAAAAAAATATTAGGAAAGGATAATAATGCTTAGCAGTGGGATACTTTTAGGTAGCCTAACATTACAAGCAAAGAGAAAATAACAAGGTATGTTTTTCATTATAAGCTGAGAAAAAGGCTAGTTACTCCTACATATAACACCACAAAAATAGAGAAATAGGCAGGACCAATCCTTAGCAGGACTGCGGAACCTCAATCTCATTGACAGTCATCGACTTGAGGATACTTAGTGCATCCTAGAAGCACTCAGCACTCTACCAGGATCGGCCCTCAAATAGCTATATTGAATAATATATTATGAGTGGAATTTTAAAAAGCACTTGGGATTGGCCTGCTTTCAGTTCTGCTTTTGGCATCATCATCCTCATCAGCAGAACAGTGAGACCAACACCATGGTTCTGAAAATCCCACACTGCAAGCATCAGAACTATTAGAACTATGTTTTATTATTCTCTTAAAAATCTAACTTTAATATTCTTCCAATGAAGACACATTTTTGGCTCTTCTGATTTTGGAGGAATAAAAGTGCTATTTACTAGGATTTTTTTTAAAAAAGAAAAATACCAAAATACTGTACGCACCCAGACACATTGTTTTAGGCATTAAAATCCCTGACATTGACACTAGTGGCACACATGGAAACAGTTCGAGTTCCTGTAGATCATAATATGCAATAACCGCAAGATTTTCTGTAATACACATGCAATATGCATATAAATAGGATTTAGATGGCAGGCAGGGTATCATATAATTTTGCTGGCAATAAATAAAATTAAAAGCCTTTTTTCTAGCAAGTTGATATACGAAATTGATTTTTCTATATAGATATGCAGAAGGCCTAGAGCTCAAAACTAGTATAACAGTTTACAGTCATAGCTGGCCAACAATTAATATTTCCTTCATTTTACATAAGGTATAACCTTTTTATAAGCATACTTACATTTTACACTTGTTCTTTCATGCTAATAAAAACATTCCTATAGAATTCAAACAAGAGCACATTCAAATACATACTGCAGCATAAAATATACACACATTAATTTACATCACATATTTACAAAACACAGTTTAAAAAGAAACAAAAGCATTAGTTGAAATACGAGACAGAGACAGTTTAGTATAAAAATTCCTGGAAGAGGCCTCTGTCCTTACTTCCAGAGAAGCTACAAGTCTGTTTACTGCAGTGTATTTAGTTGAATAGTTAAGATAAAGAATATGAAGAATGAAGGCTTGAACAGTAGTCTCATGCTGTAAACATCTGAGTGGTAGCTGCTGGCTTTTCTTTCAGAACAAAATGCATGGTACATACAATCACTTCACTTCTCATCCCAAATATGAATCATCAAATGGTCAAAAAACTCTAATTCTAAGCTGCTGTTTGTTGGGTTTGGTTAGGTTTGGTTTTCAGTGTCCATCAGTAGCTTCCAGTGATAAAAGTTTATTTAGGTAAGGTAGCTTGTCATTCCACTTCCATCAATAGTCTCTTACAGGAGCAAGTTCTGGTATGAGATTAACAGTTATATTTTTATACAATCTAGTGACAAGTATTTTAGGAGTATATACTAAATTGTTCAATCCATCAATATACTGACGTTCTCTGGAATACCTCAGGAGTTTGTATCTGCAGAGGGAGTTGGAGGAAGAAAACATGAGAAAGATGTGCAAGAAACAATTCAATTGATGTTAGGCATGATACTGTGACAGTCACTTCGTTTTGAAATACATCTTAAAATCTGAAACTGCCTTTCAGCCCTTTGAAATTACCAAATTATCTGCCTAAGCTTTAAAAGCAAGCTTTTAAAGATTTCTAATAAAGTTAGATTTTATGGTCACATATGTAAGTTAGTGTTAAGACTAAATAACAAAGGAGGCATTTAATATGTACACTTTTTATGGTCCCAAACCAAGAAGATTTTTAAAGCTTTTTCCATTTTTTCAAGTTGATTTGCTATAAAACTCAACTGGGGAGCTCAGAAAAATATTTAGAAACCTTCACTGTTCATCATTATGCACTTAAATGTCTGAACTGTTTTTCATTTCATTCTTGAGACTGCTGCATTTGCAAACACCTAAATCAGAAGTGATTAAAAAAACCAGTTCCCCTCTTCCAGATTACCAATTTATACATTTTGGTTTCCTGTAACAGATTTACTCATGTTTACTGTACACATCCATTAAAAAATTATAAATAAAACAGAAAAAAAAATGTTCCCACTGATTACAGAATTGATCAGTACTTCTAATTACCTGAAAACACACATCATAAACCCTATATTTTGTGTTTCACGTTCTAATTTTTCCATTTAGCTGCTTGAGTGCATTCTGGTTGCTATTCCAGTCCAGGGCAGCCAAAACCTACTGACCACTTAAAGTATTTTGCACCTTTGTGGCAAAATAAAGGAATCCCAAAAGGAAAAGTTTATGTCAATGTATGCAGGAAATGAGAAGAGCCATATCTTAGAAAATAATGAAAGATGATGGAAGAAACCAATCCTTGAGGAGTTTTAAAGTCTGTTTTCATGAAGGAGTCATTTGCCCCAGCTGTACTCTTTTCTTTTGCAAAATATTCAAATTAATCAACTAATGGAGCCCTGCCAGCACTAATGACCAAACTATTATGGAACAATAACACTCAGCATCAAAGATTATGATGGCTATGTCTTCTGACACACAAACCCAGTCTCTCTCATGGTTAAATAAAAAATATCTGAACAGCAAACACAATGTGTTTAAAAAAGCATACAGTTTAGCACCAAAGAGGAAATAATATTGATAAGCACTGACTACTTACTCATATTTGTGAATGTAAGAAAAAAAATTCACATCTTTAGCAGTAGCATTTGAATATTTCTCTGTTTTACTCACCGTCCTAAAAACTGAACTTCACCTCTGTGATGATGAGGAATGGATTTGTATTTCCCTAAATCTCCCTCTGGTCTTGTAACATTGTATCCAGCATAGTGAACCCTGCAGTATAATACATAAACATTTGTAAAAACATCTTTTTAAAACTCTTCATACAAGTTACAGCAAAAGTGAAAAATACACATTAATTACTGAGTCCAGTCTTCATGTCCAGTGACACTCACTTCCCAAGAAAACCATAACATTCCTAACCCAATAACTAAAATGCTGGAAAAACAAAATGCGAAATAATAATAATTCAATATTTAGTATTTTCTGCTTGTTCTTAAGGCTCAACAGCATAAAAACATGAAAATAGCAAGAAAGAAGAATAAAAGCAGATTCTTCCTTTAAAATGTACCTCTTTATATATAAACTCATGCAGACAGTTCATTTCAAAAGCTCAGTTGGAACATTTTAGACTTATTCACTGTGAGCGGTTAGTAATGCCGTGAGCATTGCTGTCCATTGTCCAATCTGGGACAATATATATATTCACAACAATATATATTCACAATATATATTCACAAACTAACCTCTCTCTCAAACACTGCTCTTAAGAGAAGATATGAAACTCATGCTTACTCTTAATGTCTGTGGGATAGTATTCCATAACAGTAGCAGCCAGAGAGGTGTAAATTAAAGGCAAAACACAGAACACTAGAAGGAATGGGATTAAATACGCTTAGTATTGTTACCTGTTGTTATATGTGTTGTTACAAGACCTAGCTCTTAAAAACTTGATATCTGTTCCCAGGCCATGAAAAAAACCCATCATACTTACTCCTTCAAATGATATATTCTGATATTTCTGAAGCAAACTCTTTGGAATTAAAATTGGCTCATTTAAATAAATTACAAAAGGGTAACAAGTGACAGAAAAAAAGCACATAATTACTCTCAAAGGGTGGATACCAGAGAAAGACCGAAGCCCTGAACACTCACCTGTTCCAAAGATCATCATCTTCTCCACCCCATCCCCAAAAGGCATTTGGAAAACCATTGATCTTCTTGAATTGTTCCACTGTCAGGCCACTTACACCACCGAAGAACTCATTGTATGGAAGGCTAAAAACAGAAGCCAAATTCTATGTTATTGGCTGAACTTTGATAGGTAGCCCAGTCTTTGAACAATACCTTTCCAAAAAACAAGAATCCCAAACTAAGGACATGAACAGATGCTGAATGTATTCACTATGGGAAACTGGTTCACAGATTGCCAGCTCAAAGTCACATACACCAAGTTGTACAAAAGGTTTACAGTAATGTCTGATTTGCATAAAAGGTGCTCTTAAACTGTAGCTCAAATTAGTATCACCATATGAAAAAAAAATCGATCCATATTTCAGATGGCTTGGACTGTGAAGCTCTCAAACTACTGCTTTTTGACATTATTCAACTGAAAAAAACCCTTTTTAATCAACTGAAAAATTACATGTCAGTAATGCAACAATTTGATAATTTTAATTCACTGCTGTATGCTACAGAACTGTTAAAACTTAAGAGAAACTGTGAATGACCTACTTATTTAAAAATATTTTCCAGTTTTTAGAAGATAAACTTTTGAATCAATGCAATCTACAGGCTTTTCTGCCAGAAAGCAAGATTAATTGCTGGCATATATTTTTAAGTAACAAGCAGTTGGCCAACATGAACAATCCCTGTATCTATATAACATACTATGCCCCAGGCAATGTGATTTCCAGTTCTCAAAACACTTTGTCAATCTAAAAAACCATAGAGTATTTAAGTATCTATATTTACTTCCATCAATATTGACTTGCATCCTTAACTCAGAAGCTGTTACAGGAAAGTGTGTTCCTCTTTCACAAGCAGCACACCACTTCATAAAATAAAAGTCTCTCAGGAGACGCTTCCAAATCTGGAACCTTCAAGGAGTTAAGACTTTCACAAAAAGATTTACCGTTGCTCAGGACACAATTGCCACACTGAAGGACAAAACTCCAGAACACAAGGGAAAAGAGAGACGTGTTCTAAGCCACCACTCAGAAAAAAACCCCTATATATACCTCTAAAACAACCAACAAAAAAGCACCACCAACCCAAAACCAGACCATCAACCAAATCCAAAACCAGCTGGAGTATGACAGTTAATGGGACTGTTTGAAGTTTTTATTCACATATATGTATGTGTGTGCAGTACATGTGCACTTTTTTGTACATATACATAAACATGTATTTATTTTTGTATTTTGTAAATCTGGATTTATTTATACATTTATCAATTTTGTAAATACTTACCTATTTAGACATTTTATAAATGTATATATAAATATATAAAGTGTTTTGTAAATACATATGAAGCTAGATGAAATCTCATCATGTTTATATGTGTTCATTTATATATTTTTCAACACATATGAAATCTTTAAACATTTGACTGCTGATTGGCTGACAACCTGAAATCCAGGCACAGATCCATGTTTTCAAAGCACTGCTTTTGATCTGTTAGTTGACCAGGTTGTCAAGTTGATTAACTTCACAAATAAAGTTCAGGATAGCAAATACATGCAAGTAGCAAACAATAAGCTACAGCTTTATGCGAAGTGATTCGAAGAATGCCACGAGATAGCAAAGTGTTAAAAAACAAGTGATACATCAATAATGTAAAATGGCAGAAGGAAAGGAGCAGACAAAACTGCAGGTTCCCCTACATTCATCAAATGTCAACAGAAACTGAATACAATAAACAAAATGGTCTAGCAGTAAGAAAATCTTGTTTAAAAGGCAGTATGAAGCAGAAATAAATAGCACATTTATGAGAAAATTAAGAAAGACATTTTTCCTGTGGTATTTTGCTGCAGATTATCTGCTTATCTTTTGTAATAGCCAGCACGAGGGCTTATGTAGCCAGAAAAGATTTCTAGTAAGCTAGGTAAGCTTTTCCCCATTGACACACAAAGCCTTTTATGTTTTTTCTAAAGACCAACCCCACTGCTAAAAGTTCAACACCAGAAATTATAAACAGTATCTTCTGATTAGTAATAAATCAAAGAGAGATGCTCAACTTAAATCATTCTTTTAATAACTAAATTCTGTAAATAGCACTGTAGGATGCTGTTTTATTGTTTTCACCTACTGTATATATTCTCAAAAAATCACACGTTTTAAAAATATTTCTGAGTATTCAAGAAACAACATGAATAAAACACTACTTACATATACATGTATTTGTCCAGCTTTGCTGCAAAATGGCGTGGCATTTCTCCACAGCCATAATAATTTCTGTCGTTTTCAGGTAAGTGATCCACATCATGAAATATTATGCAGTCCCAGACAGCATCCTTCATAGCCTCTTTGAAGCCAACATTAAAGAGCATTGCACGATTAAAAGGTTGTGTACCTGTCTTCAAACAGAAAACAAAGGAGACACTCTAAAAATCAAGAAGATACAAAATTCCATACTATGAGAAGTACATAATCTACCACATACACACAGACACAAAAAAAAAGTATTGACAAAGATGCCTCTTTTGACCAGCTGGTGGTGCTGGGTTTGATGCACCTCAGGATGGGGTTTGCCATCCTGGCTGCCAGGGCACACACTGCTGGGCTTATGTTGAGTCTCCTGCCAAACCACACCCCCCTACCCTTTGTGAAGGGCTGCCCTCCAGTCACTCCTCCCCCAGCTTAAACTTGTGCCTGGCTTTACTCCACCATAGCTGAAGAATCCAGAATTTTTACCTTTTAATTTCACCCCAATAATCACTGCCCAATGCTCTAATTTATCTAGATACCTCTGCAAGGCATCTCATCTCTCAAAATTCAACAGCACTCCCCAGTTTTGTATCATCACCAAACTTGCTAATGGTAAATTCAGCTCCTGCATCCACTGAACAGAACTGTCCCCAGAATTGAGCCCTGAGGAATGTTGATGGTGACCTACTTTTTGGCTCTTGAAAACTTGCAATGACAATACATTCTAAGAGTCCATGTTATCACCTATAAACTATCAGCCCATATTGGAAGAAAACCAACATGTATCTGGCCACTGCTTGAACTGGGGAATGGAGATGAACTTTCCTTTTTCATATGAATTCATTTCAATTCTGGATTCATCCAAATCTTGGCAAGAAAAATCTCAAGAAGTCACCTTTCAAAGTAAATGCTGTTACCTGTTCAACAACATAGAAGGCAAATTCCAGCCGTTGCTTCTGCAACATTGGTATCAGATGGCGGAAAAAAATTGGAAGATGCTCATGGCGATTCCGAAAAGGAATAAGGATCGCCACCTTCCAAAAAAAAATATATTAAGCTATTATATCAGCATTTTAACATTTTAATATTTCAATACAGATCAAATTTCCCATAGCTTACACGGGCTTTTCAACTTTTACATTTAAATTGGCTCAGTGTTTTACACTTCGGTTACAGCTAGCAAAGTGTGTTGGAAATTTTCTCGAACAATTAAGAAAAAAAACTTAAGCAAAATATAAGTAAGATCTTCCTTTTATGTTTGCTTGCTTCCAGTCATACATCAAGCAATAGACACAAAGAAAAGGTATACATCCATATGATGAAATGTTCAGTAACCACAGTTAATAAACCTTTAAAAGTTCCTGATTATCCATGTCAAGTTTTTCTCCAAGCTTTAGTTTCTTCTAGAGAACAGATGTCATAAAACATATACTATAACACACTACATATTTTATATATATATGTATATCTCAGCAAAAGACTGAGTGCTTGCAATGGTAAACTATTCTTATGTCCCAAGAAGAAAAAATCAAAGCAAAACCAAAAATCAGCATCTCACCTTCCACCGTGGCTTACAGTCTTTTGGTTTCCAGTGTCCTCCTGGTTCAATGTCTAAATCTTTTGAAAACAGTTGCTGAATTTCATCAAAACTAATTTCACTCATATTGACATCAATAAGGCCTCCTAAAGAAGGGAAAAAACCCCATTATTTATTAATTTCAAGTAAGACAACTGATGTAACACTACATGTTGTATGTATGTATGGCCAGGCTTTGTGAATGCAGATTTGGGCAGGGCTCTCCCCACGTGGGTGTGTCCTTTGAGCCTGCGCAGAGGATTCTTAAGGTGAGGCTCAGCGTGCGCAGAACTGGCCCCACCCTTTGCTCCTAAGGTTCATCTGCTATGGCCGAGCGAGCTTGGACAGTGACAGTGAAGTCCTCAGGACTAGAACCTACAGCCCTCGGTATTCCCAGGAGGTTTCCCATCCAAGTACTAACCGGGGCTGACCCTGCTGAGCTTTCGAGATCTGATGGGATCGGGCGTCAGGCTGGCATTTACCTGCCTGGCACTACATGTTATACCATAGACAAATGGCATCAGAAATTTGTAGTTACATTGCCTACAGAGTAAAAATGAAACAAGTTATACCATCCTCTTAAAATTCCTTTTTTACAGAAAGAACTTCAATGTTTCCCAGTCTAAACATTCCTTCCATAAGACCTATAAACAAAATACTCGTATCAGAGGACACAGAATAAGCAAAGTAATTTGAATTCTGTATCTATTACAGAAAATTAGGGTTGCCTTTCATTTCAAGTACCACTATTAACAATTCTACATCATCTGCACTACTGAACCTTTAGTCAAATTCTGTGTGCCTTCCTACTGTACTTCCACATTAAAAGAAAATGCATCATCGCTACACTCAACAAACTTCCTCAATTTAAATTCTAGATTATTATGCACATTTCACATACAGCAACTCACCACTGTCTTCTTCAAACTAATTCATAGCAGGCAGCAGGATTTGAAAACTACCACTGGTAGAACTAATGAGTCCAATGGGAAAAGCATTCACAAAAACCATCCGACAAGCACTAAAAAGTATTCTACTTATTTTTGTCTAAAAATTTAAATATTTTAGTAAGGGTTAGTCAAGTTTAAAGTTAGTCAAATAAATCAGTCCCATTTTCTCCCCTGTACTATACCCAAAAGATCCTTTTTGTGCCAAAAGACTGCCTCATGTCACTGAATTGACTAGCTATCTATATATTTTGTAAATTTGGAACATACTCAGAATAGCTATTGTTTTCAGAAGAAGGCAGAAGATACTGCATGGGCTGTTTTGGTTTTGATTAAATATAGTACTATTTGTAAATGAAAAAGGTAATTCTTTTTAAGTACAATTATAGGGGGGAAAGTATCAAGAACAGTTCAGTATGGAGATCTTT